>JANXJC010000023.1:18840311-18889253 GCA_027564655.1 Leptodon cayanensis | reverse complement strand
ACGATCACCTCCCTGCTCCTGCTGGCCACACTATTTCTGACACAGGCCAGGATGCCGTTGGCCTTCTTGGCCACCTGATATTCAGTCGGCCGTCAACCAGCACCCCCAGGTCCTTCTCTGCCGGGCAGCTTTCCAGCCACTCTTCCCCAGCCTGTAGCGCTGCATGGGGTCGTTGTGACCCAAGTGCAGGACCCGGCACTTGGCCTTGTTGAACCTCATACAGTTGGCCTTAGCCCATCTATCATGTGATTTCCTGCTAAGAATCTGAAAACTTCTGGTCCCACAGAGTCAATTTTTACAGGGAACTCAACAGGGTAACTAATATATATTCTCTTTAGAAAAGAATATAGGGAAGGTTTAATTTTTAAAATATTATGCAAAAATTTTTTTTCTCTTTAAAATGTGACATCTGCCCAGTCTCTCCCTTTTGACTGTGAAAAGCAGGAAGCTGCTTAAGTTAATGTCTTTTTCTTTCCTATCTGCAATTTAAAAAGAAAAAAAAAGAAAAAAACAGAATGTCACTTCTCAGCAGTTGTTTTCTTCACTATGTCAGACATGCTTCCAAATATTGTTTACCTACCGTCCTCTGTCAGTATTGCATACAAATATTACAGATAAGATGTGCAGGGAAGACATGTTGGAATGAGGAGTTTGTTTTGTTTTGCTTTTTATCAAGTGAAGCAAGTCATCCATTTAAATTGATATGGATCAGTTCAGATCAGAGGCTGTTAATGGCAGCGCAGCCCAAGGAGTGATGCAAAGAGAGGAAATGAAGCTCAGAAAGAACTTTGTGGCAACTCGTATTAAAGCTGAACACTTTCTGAGATTTCAGCATTAATGTTTCCTTCCTCCAAGTGAGACTTTCACATATTCTTAACTTTGAAAAAGTTTTTTAAGCCAGTGGCATCTGTGACCACTGCAATTACAGAGTCCTTCCTGTAAGGAATTTATATATTACACGGTAAACTGTTAGACAATGTGGAGCAAATTCCACTGGCAAGGTAACTTGTCTCCTGACTCAGTAACTGGGCACCCATTTCAGCCCTGTTTTCCTGTTAGTCTGTGACACTGAATCTTGGAGATTTCTCAGCACCAGGTTTCCACTTTGTGAACAGGAGGCATCTTTTAATTTAGTCTTTCTTCACACAGATCACTGAATTTCCAACAACAGTCTTAACATTTTCCAAGTAAGCAGTGTTTTCACTGTCCTGACTATAATGACTATTTTAAGAGTAATCACCAAGAAGCCAAAAAAACATAATATGCTTAGCTTCGGCTTCTGCTCATGTGTAAAAGAAAACAAATACAGGTCTCATTTATTCCTCCTCAGTCTACCCAACTTATTAAACATTCCGTGACTGTCCTAACAAGAGGTCTGCCTAAGTTAACATCAGACCTGAGCATCATTTCAGTGAATACCCAGAGCCATCAATTCTGAATAATTATAAACTAAAACTGTAATTCAGAAGACTTGTATTCTGGAATTTAGGAACTAGTTCCCAAATATTACCAATGACTGAGGCTTCCAGCTCTCGTGACCTCATATCTAAATACCTTTTGGGCTTGTTGAGATTAGCTTAGTAAAGCAGAAAGGACATTTTCTACAACAAAAGCTGTGGATGAAATTTGAAACTGCCCCTGAGGTACAAGATATGCACAATTTTTATCATTCCTTCACACAGAAGTTTCAGAGCATTTCCTTGACTTAAACAAGATTTTTTTTCAATAAAGTTCCTTGCTGGACAATGTACGTAGTCTGAATCCTGGATATATTAGAAACTAAGTATATGGCCCTGTAAGAAGGAGTCATGCCATTCAGCATGGTTTTTTATTCTGTGTTATCTTATTTGCAGAGCATTTCCCTGGCAGTACATATATAATCCTTTTTTTTTCACCATATGTTTTGTAGCCACTTCTGATTTAGCTTGTGCTGTTGCATAGCAGGTGTTGCCTGAGTTTACTGTGATGGAAAGTGTTTCTTGAGCATTGAGGCACCCACTTCATCCTTTGGAAACTCTGGGATGAAAAGAATAAATAAACTAAATAATTTCACTTTGGGCATCATTAGCTTATACAAAATCAAAACAATATGCAACTATCTAAGTTTAGGAGCACCAGCCCACAGCTACCATAAAGGGTCAGGCTATTATGCTCACAGAGCTCCGCACTAGCAATAACTCTGAATGAAATGCAGGCAAAAGCAGGAGTGTTTGTTGTAGGGCCTGTAACTATAACATGCTTGAAGATTGCTCAAAAGTTAAACCAAGTGCTTTGGTTTGGTGTATGCACATTTCTTCTAATAGAGGTGGAACAGAACTAATGTTGACACGGCCACAACATCTACCAGGCTCCACTTTGTTCACTTTATTATACACTTCATAAATAAAAGATCCTAATTTATGTAGCTACTTTTCCCAACATATAATTTATGTGGCCAGCAGTGGTTGTGGCTTCCAGAAACTTGAAAAAAGTGTGAACACAGTGTCCCTTTTACCGACACGCTAGAAAGCATCTGTACTGAAGGCAGGAGTATATGAGGCATAAAAATGCCTTTTTTACAACCATGTAACATCACCAATGCGGTGCCTTAGTTATAAACATTTTATGTTGCTCCCTTTTTAAAATGCAATCACTGGAACCACTGCAGAAAAGAGCAGCAATAGGATTATAAAGCTATTTCTATGTTCCTCAAGAGCTAGTGAGGTACACATTTACTGTTCTAACAATTCTAAAGAAATACCTAAGATATATTTCGTTCTCCATCAGTGTAATAGTAAACTTAATTTGTCAGTTTATTTTCTTCTTTGCCTGATCAGTCTGGTTTGGTCTGGCAAAGCACCACTAAGAACTTCTTGACAATTTCTCTTGTCAGGACTAGGTAATCTCACCAGACCATTTTTTTAGGATTATTATTAGGTGGGTCCCTATTTCTTCTCCTATCTGCTGCTGACAGAAGAGAGCAGGAGTCAATCCCTAAAGCAGATGATATCCCAGACAGGCCCCCAAATTAGGGTAATTTTTTCAGGTGCCTCACTTTTCTCAAGCCTTCCTATATTGTTCCTTTTACAACTATACATACAAAATATGTATAGTCCAGATATCTGTAAATTAAAACTGAGTACCTGGATCTGGGAACCTGGAGGCTCTTGTGCTGTGAAAAATACCCAAGTTATTTGCTCTGCATTGGTCAAACCCTACACAGGGTGGACTCTAGCTTCAGGGAACAGTCCTCGGTAAAGCCTCATCTGAAAAACACGAAGACCTTTCTGTGCCTTTGGAAAGGTGGAGTTATTCCACTGTCTTGAGTACAGTTGGGACCCAAAACCTCAGGACAATACTATTGCCTAGGCAGGATTGTACCTTACAGTCTGTGGTAATTTGGGATGTGTTTAACATGCAGCTAACTTTAAAGTCATCACTGATATTACAGATGAGTGCAGGACAGCTCTAGGTTCAGGGAATGAATGGCAGCTTGTCTTAGTCCTGCAAGATGGGAAGGAAAATACAATTTGTTATCTTTATAGGTACTATATACATGGTGCTAACATGAAAACTGATACAAAACAAAAGAGATTTGGAAAAATCAGCTACAGTTTATATTTCTTCTGGTAGCTTCATGTAAGTGCACATGTATGAATGTGAAACAGCTTCTAAATTTGTATGGAAAAAAAGGATATTTTTCTGGGGTAAATGAGAGGTTTTTTCATTATTTAAAGAAGAAAATCATAACTTATGAAAGATCCATCCTCATATACTTGATTCATTTCACATTTTAAATTCACTGGAACAGCTGAGATGTCTTGGAAAACAGCCAAGGACAAGTGTACTTGCAAAATTTTCCCTTCTTTTCATTGAAGATACTGTACATGGTCTGCAACATTGAAATTCATATTCTTTCAATAAAAAAAGGATTGTTTCATTCTCTTTTTAAAGCTGATCATTTGACCCTTTAATCTCTGTTAAGTTCCTTCTTCCCTTTGAAAGTAGAGTAACCGTTGCTGACAGTTCAGGCTGTGCAGTCATGGATGTAGGAGGTGGTGTTCTAGTTTCTGTTTTCTTTCTCCTATTCATGTACCTTGGACTTGTCCAACTTTGTGGCAACAGAAGCTGACAGATGGCACCTGAATTCCTATGGGAGGGGGAGTATGGTCATGCCAGAGAAATGTGTTTTTACTGTTTGTTTCTTATATGGCCAACTTGACACCACTTACAGGGAGTTTTAAGTGAGGTAGGATATTGCCCAAACAAGAAATAGAATAACATCATTCACCTGCACCTACCCTTTACTTTGGATAAGACAGAAAGTATCTGCATGTCTTTTTTGCCTCAACTTCACACGTATGTGCCAAGGCTACTGATATACTCCTTGTCCTACGTTCTGCTAAACTGAGGAGATGTGCTGCCTCAGGAGTAACCACTTAATCACAGGGTCCTGCAGGATTCCCTGTAAGAACCTTCATGAGAAGAAGCATCCTGAGTGAGGTTCCCAGGGATGGAGGAAACCCCTTTCACTCTCCTTATCACCACAGATAGCTGCTAGACCAGTCTGTCTGGGGTTTTTTTAATATTATTTTTCGACAGATATTAATTTTTCCCAGTGATTTTATACCATCATTCATTTTGGAGCTTTTTGCATGTAACACTTCACTCACTCACTTTTGAAAAGAAGAGTACAGGGAGTGTTCTTAACCAGACCAGATCTTTGAAATTAAAGTTGAAGACAATATAACTTCTCTTACTTCATTTTTGAGTAAGTGCCTGTAAATATTTATCAGCTTGAAATGGCTTTCACTGGCTCGCTATAGATTTTATAGATTTGATATCAGCACCTGGTGCACCACACTGCTAAGATTCTGCTGAAACTATCGTAGCACAAAATTAAATGAATCCCCCTGGTGTATGGTCTGAAGCTAAAAATATTCTCTGTTGATACCGAAAGGCTTTTAAAATCTGTCTTCTTTCCAAATCTCTCCTACAACCCAGAGCCGGGTTTACCCCAGCCTACAAAAGGTTAATTCAGTGAATTCTTCCTCATCCAGGTATGCATGAGAGACAAAGAGGGAGGAGGAGTAGTGCAAACTAGAACACAAACACATTTAAAGTTGGACAGGATATTCTGTCATCCTGAATGTTTGAAAACACAGCAGAAAAGTATAGCTTATGCTTTTATTTGAGTGTATTATGCAAAAGATTTTCCTGTTTTCAAAACTGTCAGGACAAAAGTAAATGGAAATCTTTGCAATTTGCTAACAAATCTGCAGGAATATAATTAAACTCAACCCCTCTGTTTTTAAAGTTATAGCTTGGGGCAGGGTGAAAAGCGGGTTCTTGAAATTGTTAATTGATAGCAGAGGCTTTGGCATTGTGAGAAACCATTTGCCACTTGACAGCTGAGTTTCATCTAAGCCTTTCTTCAACCTGACCTCCGGGTGTTGGGCTAGCATGAGGTGTTGGGGGAAAGAGTAGAGGTACCGCAAAAGAACCTGGGAGGAGAAACATGACCGCTCTTTCCCGTGCTTCCAACAGCAGTATGCTCAAGTTCAAAGTAATTTCTGGACACTCTGCAGTGGGGCAAAGAGGTGCATAAAAGCTTTCATAATTGGTAAGGGTAAGTAGAAGGATGAGGTACTTCACAAGCAATTGGGAGCCAGACTCAACAGGGAAGCTGCCTTTAGATCACAGGACCAAAAACTTCCTGACAGTGATTAAAGACAAAAGAAGCAATTTAGTTTACTCTGTATTCATTAATAGAGACCGTGTTTGTTAAGGTTTAAGATTTGGTGTAACTGTTAGATCATATGTTTCAGCAAATGAGATTCAATTAGCATGTAATGAGGCAAACCCTACAGCCCAGATGCAAAGCTGTTCTAAGCTGATTGCATTAAAAGGTGTAACTCCAAATTGGGTGGCTGCTGGGTTGATCTAATGAGATCAGACAGGTGTAAGTTCCAGGCACTGTGGGTATCTGAGCAAGAACAATGCAAGCGACAGACAGGCAGTGCTGCCGAGCCCAGCTTTTCAAGGCTAATAGAAATTCTCCTTAACACAGTAGATAGCATTCCTAGCAATAATGAATGCAGCTGAAACCCAGAGGGAATGAACCAAAAAGTAAAAAACTATTTTTTTTAAAAGTCTTTTCTATTTGGAAAACAAAAGTCTATATGAAAATCTTTGACTGCTTCAAGTACCTGTGGAAAATATGTACTTTTTTATGCATGGACATAAACAGATCGCTTTCTCCATTTGCATGGTTATTGCTCTGCATAGCTACCCTCGGGCCAACGTAATCTATACCCTTTCCTGTTTAACTTGTGGTCTATATTTACATCCTCTAACTGTGATTGGAGTGGCAGCAAGTGATTAAGTGTTGGGTAAGTGGCACTAATGCAAATTTGAAACAGGTGAGTGAACTAAAATCTGCTAGAATATTACTTGGGTAGACCAAATATCTGCTGGTAAATGCAGTAACATCATTGACTACAGCAGGTAGGGTTTTTTTAAAAAAAAAAAAAAAAAACAAAAAAAAACAAAACACACATAACAAAAAAAACACTATCTCTAGGCCACTGGAATAACAGTCTGCACCCTCTTTTTAATGTAATTGTCTTGTTGCATGGAATCAACAGCACAGGTCATCATCCTTACTTTGCTGAGCTATATGCTGAGTCAGTCCATAAAAATTCAGAATGAATTGTCCCATGAGCTTCAGAAGGAAAATATTCTGAGATTCAGTTGATCTGTGTTCAGGGCAATACATTGCAGAAATGGAAATAGGAATGTGAGTGGAGGATGGTTATTTTACTAAGCACAATAATCTAATTTTATGGTTTGCTGGTCACCTTACCTACTTTTGCCAGGATTTCTTATACTCAGAACTAATATTTCCTTCCTTCCTAAACACAAGCAGGGAAAAAAAAAGGTGAATGGGAAAGCAAGGATAGATCCATACAAGACAGGAAAAAGTGGTGTATGACTGATGGTGAGTAGAGTGAACAGAATCAGAAGATATGGAAAACTGATAATTCATACAGCAAACAAAAAGATCTTGTAACTCTACTTCATTTTAGAAAAGCAATAAATGAAGTCAGGACTAGAATTTCAGCAAAATATTACATTAATACAATACTGCTATTCAGCACAGCCTGGCTCTTGACTGTCTTCCTTCGGTCACTCAGTAGCATTCTTTTCCCTCTTGACATTTCTCTCTGAAGTGGAAAAAAAAAAATGTTAACACATCTTGGTGCCTCAGTGTACTAATGTGTTTCAAAGTCAGAATTCCTAGGACTTGGTGGATCAGGGTTCAATGCAGGGGCAAGCCAGCAGGCCTGTCTTTCCTGGGCTAGTGTAGCCATTACGTACACACCATGTCACACATTTGTGACTCATTTTTACGAGTCACATTTTTATTGTTTTTCTTACAACATTCAGCATGTAGAGGGGGAAAAATGCATGCAGAGTAGCAGCTGCTCATGACAGTGATGCCTGTTCCAGGGTTTCTTGCTTTTCCTGTTACAGTATGGTAGTTGAGGGTCTATAGCTGAGTCCAGTCAGCAGGCTGCAATAACCAGTAGCAAATGGAAATTTTTGACAAGCCTGTTCCCTGGAGAGGCTTGAGGGCACTAGCTGAAATGCCCAATTTAAACATTAAGACAATTTATATTAAGTTCTCTCAAGAGTCTGGAGTTTCGCCTGAGTGTTTTCCAGTTACTGCAGACTGCCCATCCTGGGCCCATCTCAGGCTCCGACTTGGTGCCATAGGTGACAATTATGGCACAGAACATTTTGTAATAATAGTGGAAAATACCAAGATTAGTAGCTGCATCTAAGCATGCCGAGGGTATGCCTGGGCTGCAGTCCTTGTCAACCACGCGGTTGTTGCTGTGGTTTTGTGGAGGAAGCTGTGCTTCTCTCAGGAAGCCCACAGAGGTTTCAGTGATCTGGGTCCATCCATGCTGAGCCTTCAGTTCTTGTGGCTCATCTGGCAACATGGAAGACCTTAACTAGTGGGTGCCTTTGCAGGCCAGGCTACCTGTGCCCTGTCGTGAGTGGGATCACCTGGCCAGGGAGCTGCACTCTGCAAGATATGAGACGCCTGCTTGTGATGCAGCGTGTGGACACTGCAGCTTGTTGGCTGTGTACCGGTAACTTTTACTCTTCCCATGTCCCCCCATATGTGCAACACACTTGAGATGGCAACTTCTAAGAAAAAGGTCATGAGCTGTGTCGGGAGAGATCTGGTGCTGAAATGGATCAATCAGATTCTGCCCGGCTGAGAAGAATGCTTGAGTCATGATGCAAGATAACCCTCGAGTTAGGTGGTACCCTGGAGGCCACTGGGATTTATCCAAAGGATATAGTGAGGTTTTATGACCCAAAGAAGACTTTGCACACCAAAAGTTCAAAGAAAGGCTTGTTTCCTTTCATGTTCTTAAATTATACTGGTGCCTGTTACCCCTCAGATGGCACTGGAATAATGTAGATTAAGGCAAAAGTCCTCATCCAGTGGCTCGACTCAGTACAGTATGAGAGCAAGTCTACTGTACAGTCATTTCTTTTTTCTTACTGTAGACTATTGCTTTCCAAACATTTGTATAAATTTAAATCCGTTTGCTTTATCAGCCAGATCCTTATTCAGACATTATTTGGTCATTTTATTTTGCAAGCTGTTCCAGCAGATTGAGTCATCATTCCAATATTATGTAATTATTTTATAAGCCAAGTTACATTACATGCAGTGTATTTCTTCTACAGCTCAAAGTTATTTATAGTGAAATCAATAAAACACTTCAAGACAGCTGTCATTGTGACAATTATGGAAAAATACTAGCCTTCATTTGCTGGTGCAATATTTAAGTATTTCTCAAATGAATTATTCCTCTGAGGATCTATATGATCCAACTTAAATTAGACAACTGAAAGATTTGATATTTTTATAATATATGTAATCTTTAGAAAAATCCGTGAGTATGTTTAAGCATCCATTTTTGTGCTGCATTGCCCAACATACATATCTGGAACAGACTTTGCACACTGACATACCAAATATCTCTGAAATTAGAAAATACATTCTGTTGCCCATTTCAATTTTCAAGACAGATTAACTGTATGCAGTATTTCCAGAAAAAGAAGGCTTTTTATTTTCAGCTTTCCAATACATTCCTTTGCCAAAGAGTCTCGTATCCACTTTGTAATGCATGGGGTAAGTAACGAAACTGAGATCCTGCCCTGCCTGAGCAAGGACCTGAACCCCACGTTAGCAGTCTGGCTGTTTTCCAAGGGAATTATAACTGTCATATTTCCAGAGCTGAGATTCTCTCAGCAGTTAATGAATTTTTCACAGCGTCCTGCTTGCAGACACGTTGTTGCTGGTGAAGGACCATAGAACAAGTGGGATCAGATCAGGTGAGCAGGCAGGAGCAGAGACCTCCTAGGAGACCCCTGAGCACTACGGGAACAGAGCCCTGCTCCACATTACTCCTAATACAGTGTCACGACACCGTTTTGAATTACACCAAGTAAACAGGTTTTGCCTCTTTATTCAGTGTATATTTCAAATGTGGTTCATTCTTTGCCACCACAACCAATGTAAATTTAACTGACTGTCTCTCTGCTTCCCTTTCCTTTCTTACGGGTGCATTATTCCTATTTCTTCTCTCTTGCATGCATTCAGTCTGCTCTGAGTGCTTCCAAAGTGGGAGAGAAGCACATGAAACTGTTGTGTGTTAGGAAAAAATCAGACACTTTATTGTGGCGGGTATTTTTTTTCAAATGTAGAGATTTCTTTGATCACAAGTGAGGGTGAAAGGAGTGAGGAACAAACAACACTTGGAGGAATTTAGCGAAGGAGAACAAACACGATGCAGGATTCTCAGATGTACTAGAAGCAGTGAAAAAAATTAATTCAATACCTGTGGAAAAAAGTCAGATGAGAAATAGTTGAAATAGTTTCAGAAGAAAAAGAGGTAGAATTATGTTCTCAAGGAAACTATAAAAACCTCCCTGCTTATGTCTCTTTAAACTAAATAGGAAAAAAAAAAAAAAAAAAAAAAAACCACATTAAAGAACATAAATTCTATAGAAAATGATCCTACAGTGCCAGGGAGCTGAAATAAATGAGACATCAGAAATCAACAATTTTTCCTGATATTTGTGACTCTAACTTTTGTGATGGCTGATAGGCTTTTATTTCCAAATTTTTGTTTTCTGTATGATGCTTTTACAGTGTGCTTAATTTCCTCACCTCATACTGAATAATTTAAAGGGAAATGCAAACTAAAGCATTTGCCACAATTTCATCCCAGTCTGCTGTAAAAACTAAAGAGAGAAATCCAGGAGAGAAGTACTGGAGTGACATCAAAGACCATGACTGACTTGACTTCTCAAAACTACTTCTCTGAAAATATGATAATGTATGACAGAGATTACTGTAAGTGCCTTATCTGTGCTTGAAGAAAAAGGTCAAAATAAACGTATTAAAAATTTAGACAAAACTATTTTCTTTGCCAGGCAAATTCATCACAACTCAAAGATAATGTCTGAAGATGGGCAAGGAATTGAAAAAAGTGAACGAAAAGCCTGCTGAGAGTTATAACTGTAAATAACAAGTAGGTTTATAAATAAATTCTACTTCATCACTGCAGTTTATCAGACTTCAAGGGTAAAGTGTGAAAACAGGGAGTATGACCTTCACAGAAAGCCAGATTGGGGATTATTCATATGATAAGAACTTCAGGATGTGATTAGTCAAACACCAAAAGAAACATATAGGTACGGAAAGTGCAGCCTGTTCCAGAGTGTCTTGGTAATGATAAAGGAGGCTGCATTTCATTAGGCTCCTTTGGCCCGCTCCTTCATGACTCTGTCTCCTTTGTCTCACTTGACCAGCCCCCCATGATGGTGATCCGGAGCCTGGCCTTTCTGGTGGTCTCAGCTCTTTTGCTTCGGTGCCCATTGGTCAATCATCATGTAAACTGACTGATCTCATTCAGCATCTTCGGACGAAAGTCCTCTTCGTGACCCCAGGGCCATTTTTCCCATTCAGTGCTGGCTGGATGCTCTCCTGCCCTGAGTCTGGTAATACTTTTTATTCAGCCATGCACGGGAGTGCCATGTTGCAGATCTATAATTTGGGACAAGAAGACTCTCTTGGTGCCCAATCCTACGGACTTTCCTGCCCGCTATCTGGGATGAGTAGCACTTGACATGTCCCTTGGAGCTCCAGTATTGGCTCACAGGGAACATGCCTTCCTTCACATCTCTGCCCTTCCCTCCTCCTCCTCTCTCCAGAAAATCTGTCACCCATGCAATAAAAGCTGTTTGTGGCCAAACGGCTTCTGAAAGTTTCTGCCTTGTGAAAACTTAGACTGATCTGGGTTTACGACCCAAGCAATGTTTATTTCATTGATCCTGTATAGTCTAGGGAGTTTTCAAGCATGCTGCATTTCGGACAGTGGTGCTGTGGATCTCCTTGTCAGATCAGACCGAAGCCACAGTCTGTGGACGTAATCTTCACCTGCAAGTGCAGTAAGTGGTCAAGATGCACAAGCCATTGCCATAAACATCCTGGGTTAAAGATCTGTGGTTTAACTACAGGTTGTTAAGCTGCTGGTTGTTTCTTTATTATTGTTAAAATTAAAAAAATCCAAATAGTATCTGTTGAATTTTCTTTTTTTCTAAAATCTTACCTCTGAAATTTCTCAAAAACAGTGAAATAAATATGTGCAACATAGCCCCCCGCCCCGCAACTGCCCCTCAAAAATTCAGAAAATATGACTGTGAAAAGAAGTTGAATCGTTTTGGAGAATTGAGAGTTTGGAGTGACAAATCTCACTATTAAAAGCAACAAGAGAAGCCACCATCACTCACTGATTCCCAGTGCCCCAGTCAAGCCTCCTGATTTTATCTACTTTCTGCATTACTCCTGTTTAAATGCTTAAATCTTTGTATCTGAGAACAGAAAGATAATCTGCATGATGTCCCAGTAGCTAAGGCCTGTCTCTGGGGGATCTCACTGGGTCAGTGTCCTGAAGGAGGGTTCACATGAATTTTGTGAAGAGAGAGATCAATTTTCAGCTGAAGCACAGAAGGCAAATACAGATTTACCTTCCTCAGTAAAGAAAAAAAATCTCCCCTTTTCATAGCTAGAAGACTTGACTATAAATCAACTACATAAATCACTCGTTTTAAATCTCAGTTATACTCTAAATCAAAGGAATACTTGACATGTTTATTTCCTTAATAGATACTGAGAGCGTTTAGTTTTAAAATGGTTATTTTCATTTTTTTCAGATGACACCTAGAGTGGCAAATCCACCAAAACCCAAGTTTCTGTTCTGTTCAAAGTGTAAGAGGAAACTTTTCTATCCATGCCCAAAATACTTTCAGTTAATATATTGGGTTTGCACTTCTCTTTGGCAGCTGCCATAAAATAGTTATTACATTTTGATCTCTGAGGAGCTTTCACTACCTGGAAATTTTCAAACATAGAAAGGGGATAAAAAAAACTTCATAAAACTGATTATATACTGGCTTAGCTTTACTGTTTGTATTTTATTACCAAAGTCTTGAAGAGTGGGCTCTCCTATAGAATAGGTTGCAGTCCTCTGGATGTATGAATGAAAAAAGTCTGTTATATTTTGGGGGTTGTTTGCTGGTTTTAGAGGTTAATAATCTTATCGATCTCCCCTAGTGCATGTTTTTATTACAAAAATAATTATTTAACTCCATATTAAACCTACATCCTTATTTGTACTTTTTCCGAGAAGACTCCTTATTGTTTTGGCATTTTCCATTTGTTTTGCTAAGAAATACCAGAGCTTGTAGGTTACTCGCAGCTTAAATGTCATGTACCCTGGTGCACTGAGGCAAAAATTGCTGCAGTGTTTTGTTTTCTTCTAATGTAAATGGAAAGGAGGAAAGCTTGGAAACCAATGCTGTGCTTGAGATGGGTCAGTTCAGCTTGGTAGGACCAGCTTCCAAAGTAGCAACCAACTACTCTTGAACTGTTTCTTTTTTAAAAAAAATCTGCTCTTCCTCAGAGCTCTTGTTAGGGACCACATTAGCTGTGCTTATTGCAGAGCATGGGTCTTCCTCCTCTTTCTTGCCAACTCAGGCTGTTACGCAGAAATATCTGCCTTTCCTGAGGGGTAGGAATGGACCATCCCTGCTGTTCCCTGCCAGCCCAAACCTTCTTTGGTCACTGCCCCTGGGAGCAGACAGGGGCTACTTTGGCATCACACTCCTGGTTATTAGAAAGGCCACAAAAATATTTGGCTGTTGAGTGGATATACAGCTACATGGAGTCTGAGGAGAGGAAGAGGAGGAGGAAGAATAACAGTCCCTTGAAGCACAGCACCTGTGGGAGAATGAAGAGAGGGGAGCAGCCCCGGAGCGGAGCACAGCATAGCATGAAAGTGCAGCTACAGGAGAGCTGCGTGCAACAATGAATAATCAGTCACGCACATCAAGCAATGGTGCTCCTGGCTGGGCTTTTCGAAAGGTCCTCAGTGATTTAAGAGCACAACTGCCATTGACTTCCAGTGGGGCTTAAGCACTTTCCAAAATTTACCCCTTAACACATCAAGCTGTTAGTTGATGTTCTTTGTACTTCACTCTTTTTTAGCCTTGTTCTTTTTTTGATTTGGCTGCCTTGGAAACCTACTGTCAGTTTCCATGGAGCAGTGCACTACAGTGTACATGTATTATTATGGTTTTACCTTTATATTCACTGCTCCTATAGCATGGTAATGGTCATTCTCAAATCTCTGAGCACCTGAAAGACAGCTCTATCCTGGGAAAGGGATGTGAACCATGGAAATGTGTGCATTTCAATGAAAGCACTCTCCTCTCATTATTGTCTTGTGTCATCCAGTTCCACATCGATGTCATATTTGAGCCCATGAGTTTCTGAGCATTGCTAGGAACCACACTGGCACCAGCAGATGACCATGGTTCATGCCAGTAATGGCACTTGCACTAATACAGTGTCAGGACCCAGACTCGGTTCTAGGCTCAGAGACACCAGCAGTCACAAAGCTGAGCATTGTGTGCACCTAATTAGGAACTGAAAGTGGGCACGTGATGCTAAAAAGACAGTCCCAGCTCAAGGCAGACCACACCTGCTAATTGTACCAGCTCTAAAACTGACTCCTTTTAACTCATCACAGAAATAAAATGGGAAATTTTGCATAGGTTGGCATCAGTATTACTGGCAAAATTACAGGACCTCAGCTCTGCTCAGTGGTCCAAAACAAAAGCTGTTCCCATTTTATGCAATATCAAGGAACTGGATTTGGTCTGGGTGAACACAGAGCTAAAGGCAGCTGCAGGGCCGAAACGTATTGGAATGATAGTGGGAAGAGAGTGCCACTGCTGCTTGGTGGAAGTAGGGCCAGGCTTAGCTTTTTCTAGCACATAAAGGCATAAAATGTTACTTAAATTCCTTCTGTTTGCAGGCTGAATATTACCAGGCTGCTTTTAGTGGATGAATTCAAGTATTAGTTCTAATCAGCCACTCTCCAGAAGAGCTATCACCACTATTCAGAAGTAATCACCATGAACCATGAAAGGAAAAAGATCATTCAGTATTTTAATCTGGTTAGTACTGCAGTGTTGTAGTACTCGAGAGAAGAGCACCCCTTAAACACCTGTGATTACAGTGCTTTGGAGGCAGCTAGTGGCCTTCACTCTCCTGCCATGTTAAGACACATGACCGTGGTGGACCATAGGATGATAGGATTTTATTTGCACATTGGTGACTTTGGGTATGGCAGGGAAGCTTGAGAGCAGCCTCTGAGTGGCAGAGTGGAGAGCTCTTTATAGCTGTAAAAACAAACTGCTGAGAGAAATGCTTCCAGGAAATGTTAGCGAGCTTTAGCAACTGAGGGTTATATTCAGCACTACCACACTAGTGCACAGTAAATTTGTGTCAAACCAGCTGGAGTAAGCATGGCCCTGGGCAGCACATCACTTTCTATTTCTCCTTAAGTAGGTGAAGGCAATACTTTTAGTTTCAAAAGTATTCTTTGGCACATCTAGGAGTTTCACAAATAAAAGGAAAATTCAACTGAAACACTCCCTTCTGTGGGGCAGGGGAACACTTCTGGAGTAATTTCAGAATTTTCAGTGTCTTGGGTTTTGTTTGCGGGTTTGGGATTTTTTTTACAACTTTCTGTTCTCACTTCCTCCCTTCTCACTGTGATTCACAGAAATTTCACTATTTTTTAAACAAACAAAAAATTCTTGACTCTGTGGTCTGAGATAAATGCATTTATTTGTATTTAATTCCCTTTTGGAATTCCCTGTTAGTAATGGGTTCTATCTGCATCTAGTCCCTGTTTATACAGGGAGAAAATGCAGCCTGTCCAGTAACCTGTACAACTGTAATTCAGAATCTGATTATCTTCTGATCTACAGTTTTGATGGGTAGTGCAGTCCCCACCCCCATCAATATCTTGTTAATTTTCATGAATTCAACATAACAGTGAATGTTTACCCTTTGAAAGGGCAATATCCTACTTTTAGTGAACTGAGGTTCAAGTCACGTCTGAGTTGCTCGTATTGCTGCAGAATTGGTGGAGCTGCCAGGGATCTCCGGAGATCCTCTAGTACAACTCACCTGCTCAAAGCTAGACCACATTGTTCAAGGCCGTGTGAAGTCAGGTTTTGAATAGCTCCAAGGATGGAGATTCCACAGTCTCTTTGGAAAACCTGCTCCAGTGTTTGGCCAACCTCATAGTCAAAATGTTTTTTCTTATGTTTAAATGGAGTCTTCTGTATTTCAGATTTTGCCCATTTCCTTGGGCACCACTGAGAAGTGCCTGGCTCTGTCTTCTTTACTCCCCCTCGATCATGAATTTACACACACGGGTAAGATCGCCCCTGAGCCTTCTCCAGGTTACACGGTCCCAGCTTTCCCAGCCTCTCTTTGTATGAGAGATGCTCCAATCCCTAAATCACCTTCATGGCCCTTGGTAAGCCTTGCTCCATTATGCCCACAACCCTCTTGTACTGAGGACCCCAGCGCTGGACCCGGCTCTCCAGATGTGGTCCCACCAGCAGAGGGGAAGCATCACCTCCCTTGGTCTGCTGACAATGTTCTTGCTATTGCTATCACTCATCAGAAGCCTGTGTGAGGAGAATGAAGTTTTTTCCCCAGCAAATTATTTTATGGCCCTTGAGCAGTTATTGTAATCAGATAAAATAGGGCTGTGAATGCCAATACAAAATTGGCCTCAGTGAGTTTCCATCTTGCCTGACAGCAAAAGAAAAATACATATACAATATTCATGCTTCATTTGAAGTAGTTAAACACTATTGCTTCTATCTAGTGTTCTTAAATTATCATTTATTCCCATGTAAATTTGACAGTGTATTTAGCATCAGGTCCATAAAGAAGTTTACATATGCATTTAAAGAGCTCTTGAAGTGCTTTTTATTTGGACTATAAAGTTCTCGTGTTATCTCTTTGAGAAACTGGAAAGTGTTTTTGCACAAAAAAAATCCACAAGGTGATAATTTTTAAGCACTGAAAATGCAAAATTACACAATTTAAACTGAGTAGTGACTTTAAATGTTCTAATGACATTGATTAAAAGGAAATGGTTGGAGTTTTTCTTTAAAAAAAATCTACAGTTTGGAGAACTCCAGTAACTGGAAGATTTGTACACTGAAAGTCATAAGATCAAAAGCTTTTGATGCTGTGAATTATCTTAGTTTTTCAATATAGTGGTTTTTTTAAATGTGAGAGAGGTGGTTTAGGTATTGTCGATGGATATTGCAGAGAAGGAGCACAAAGTCACTATAAGTGTTCAGTAAGGAATAATCATGTTGGAAAGAGGTATAGCACTTTAAAGCCATATTCTATCACATTTTTCAGTGTGTTCCCATCCTGATGAATTTCTTGCAGGGAGAGGTGCAGTGTCCAATAGGGCTTGCACGGTTTCTGTATTTGTTAGCTCTGATGAACAACTCATAGTGGTAGTGATGATGTCTGATATGCCAGAACCAATTCATGGGAAGCAGTCTAGGGTAGAAGGCAAACTAATGAGAATTTGCTGAAAGGCTAGGTACTGAATAGAGTCAATGTCTCTCCCAACAGGCATGCTTTATTTTCACAGGAAAAGTTTTCTTTGGAAAATTTTGATCACATAATGATTTGCTAGCAACAAAAGCTTTGGCCTCCTGGAGCAAAGCAGCACTTAAGGACAGAGAGGTGAGGACTGGGTTCAAATATGTCACAAGAGTATTATAGCTTTATTATTAAAAATGCTTGGAAAATATATTGCACATAAACTTACAAGACCCAGCTGACCTCTGAGGGCTATCTTTGCCCAAAAACGAAGAACAGAACTTGAAAAGCTTGCTATTTTACTACCATCTGCTGGATCTCCCCCAAAACCACACATCTCTTTCCCTTCAAGTGAATAGTTTAGAATCATATGCACATAGACAGAATCGTAGAATGATTTGGGTGGGAAGGAACCTTTAAAGATCATCTAGTCCAACCCCCCAGCCATTGGCAGGAACATCTTGCACTAGATCAGGTTGCTCAAAGCCCTGTCCAACCTGACTTTGAAGACTTCCAAGGATGGGCCATCCACAACTTCTTTGGGCAACCTGTTCCTGTGCCTCACCACCCTCATAGTAAAAAATTTCTTCCTTATATCCAATCTAAATCTACCCTTTTTCAATGTAAAACTGTTATCCCTTGTCCTATCTCTACAGGCCCTGGTAAAAAGTCTCTCTCCACCCTTCTTATAAGACCCCTTTAAGTATTGAAGGGCCACAATAAGTTCTCCCCAAGCCCTTTTCCAGGCTAAACAACCCCAATTCTCTCAGCCTTTCTTCACAGGAGAGGTGTTCCATCCCTCTGATCATCTTCATGACCCTCCTCTGGACCAGCTATAAAAGGTCCATGTCTGTCTTGTGCTGGAGGCCCCAGAGCTGGATGGATTAGCCATAATTTTTTCCCTAGCCATAATTCATAACATTTGCAGACTGTGTTATTCAAATAGTGGTTTCCAAATACCTGCAATTTAAACAACAAAATGGGTATTACTAAAAATACAGTTCTGTCTCTTCTGATTCCTCCTCAAATTCTGACAATAAAATTTAAAGTGTGGCAAAAACTATTGTAAAATACTGCTGTTAGGATGCAAAAGTTATAATCTGACAATAAAACTTTGTGATGCACAATCAGAAGAAACCTTTGGCATGTAATGGCCCGTGGTTTCAATGCATGTTTCAATACACCTAAATGCTCTGACTGCAGTACAATTGCTGCATGTGTTGCTTGGCTTTGATAGGGTCAGGCTGTCACGGGCTATCAAGAGTTTGTATGTATGCTTTCTCTTCTGCCTGAAGGTAAAGGCAAGACATAACATTTGTATTAATATTTGGATAGCTTGGTTTAGCCTCTAGCTTATTCCGAGTGGTATTTGGACTGATGCTTTTTGGCTTGCCTGTTGACTGCTGATTTATGGTAAGCAAAACTTAATAAATGATGATTCATTTAATAACGTAGGTACCTATCTGTGCCTGTAGCTACTTGTGCCTATAAGTGCTTGAGCCCAACATTCAGCCGCCTCTGCCTTTTTCAGAAATACTGGTCAACTCCAGCAAAAGCCAGTTTTTCAACATACCTTAATCTCCCTCAACTCTGATATCATCCCCATCCTCCCCACTTGCCCATCTAGCTAATGGGCAGCTTCAAGACCTGCTTCAGGTGAAGGCTGCAACAGAGGATCCACTTGGTGGAAGCAAGAGAAGCAGGCAGCAAGGCAGTGCTGTCTGTGGGGTTTTGTGGCTAGTCACAAGGAAGGCAATGGACACGTTGCACAGAAAGCTCATTTGCTGCATTAATGGATCCTACTCAGATGTTATTTTGGTGTCTATCTCCAGACAATTCTCTGACTGCTGAGCATAGTTCAGTGTCTCCCTCAAAAACGTTGTAGAGGAGTACCTGCTTCTTTTTTTCACTGCTGCAGACTCCTTTGCCGAAATGATACCCATGCTAGAATGTAACCAAGCAGTCAGGTCAGCCTCTGACGCGTCGTCATACAAACTGCCCTGACTGGATGTACATGCAGCTGTGCCCCCAGCAAAGCAATAGTATGTACTGCCTGCTAACGAGAGCTCGCCAATCTGGTGGCCAGGTATGCTAGAAGTCTTGGGAATATGGAGGTGGCAGTTGCCATCTCCAGCTCTTTCAATTCAAAGTTTTTACAGATTCACTGGCTCTTTGTTCTGACCACGTTTCATAGTTTGAGGCTGGTACTACTCAACTTATTTCAACTTTTCCTCCTTTTACTCTTACCTTCCTCACTGCATCTTTGCGAAGACATATTCTTAAGCTTTTCCTAACTACTTCTGTTTTTCTTAAAGTCTGACATCACACACGTCTTCTAATTTTCTTTTTTTGGAGGAGGAAAAGTGTTCCAGTTAGGTTACTTATTGCTCACCTATTTGTGACAACTGCAAGTTGCCTGCAGTCTCAGGTGTACTGGAGTAACTCCTATGTTGCCCAATCAACAGCCCACTTTCAAGTGGCAAATGACAACCAGAAAGCCCCAGATTTAGCCTCAGACTGTTTTGCTCAGTCAGGGAGACAGTAGGTGTGCTAGCAGAAAACTGAGAAGATTGCTTTGATGTTCTTGATTCAACCACAGTTAGTCATACAGTCTTAGAAACATGGCCAGACACTCAGGGAATTGCCCAACCGCTATTACACCCTTGCACATAATGTACGGGTCACACTGTGTATGTAACTTCTTGGGCTTCCTCCAGCTCCCTCCCCACTCTGCCTGAGCATCCCGTGAACACAGTTTGCTCAGTTCTTCTACTGAAATGAAAGTTCCCATAATGCTGCTGTTAGTCCACATCTTTACATTTACCCAATACTAGAGCTGGGTTCATGTTCAACAGTCTTTCTCAGCCATAATAGCAATAATACCTACACCACCTACATTGTGTAATACAAATCACATTGAGTTCTATCAGATATCTCCAAGAAGGCATCAATACCAAACTCTATCTGCCCAGCAAGTGGCTCGTGATGAGAAATTCCATACTCCGTAGTTTGATAGTCCTAAGAGAGCCAAATACAGAGGAGTCCAGTATTGGTACTTCTCTGCTCTTCTGCATCCTGAATGATTTTTTTCAAATGCAGTCCTGCCTAGGACAACATAAATTCTGTCCTACCTTCCTAACAAGCATATCTTCTCAAAATCAGACTGTACTTATTTTTTCCATGTAATGCCCAGCATACCCACTTGTGTTTGGGATCCATATTTCTCCTTAGCTAAAAGAAATCCATCTGGGATCACTCCTCAGATGAAGTCCTTAGCTTTGTTAGCCAAAGTTGTGCATGCACTTGGCACAAGATGTGACTGAATAGGTTTATGCTGAAATGACTACTCTTCCACGGTATCCTGTTGTACCATGAAGACCAGATTTTGAAATCAGTTCCAACTATCTGTTTTGCTAGTCTCTTTTTAGCCAAAATGACCTTTGTATGAATTCAAAAACATTCAACTCTGGTAGCCTTTGGTAGTGTCCAAATCTACAGGGTTTTTTGTGGAGTCATTTCTTTTTATTATTTTTACCTCCATATGCATAACCTTGTGCTTACTGGACAGAATGTGCTCTCTAGTTCTTCCTGTCATCTCAACCCCTCTACTGCAACTTCTTCTCCAAGGAAACCTGCTATATGGAGATAGCCTATAGAGACTTCTGTGGAGCCACAGACTGGCACGAAGTGCCACAGAGTTCTCTCAGACAAGAACTGCATACATTTGTTTCCTCTTCTGCAATGTTTTAATACAGGATGATAGAAAAGCCTATTCAACCCTTTTGCATAATAATTTCTCACAATATAAAACATATATGTATGCAACATTGTATTATCAAATGTCTGTCGCCTTTCTTTAAAGAACTGTTCATTTTGCATTATGCAACATTAAGGCTTGCATCATTATTCTCTTTTTAATCTGTTTTATTCTCACAGTTGTGTCTAGTTTTAGAGTGCTCTTATTTGTTTACATTTTGGCTATATTATCTTTTTCAAAAGAGACAGAGACAAAGTTTTAATTCTGAAAAAAAGTTGAACGTCCTGTGCCAGAATGTAATTTAAAAAACAAGCTAAAATCACCTTTGGGTTTAAGAAAAGCTGTTTAAAAGAACAGACTAGTATTTAAATTATATAAATAATGAGCCTTTATTGCTATTATAATTTAACTCCTAGGTCCTAGCCTGAATGCAAACAATTCATCGGACAGGAGGAAGTAGGTGAAACAGTTCTACGAATGAGAGCTGAGATTCAAGAAGTCTCAGTATCATCTTGCTATTTATTTCAATTTACTTGAAGAATAATGCAGGCAGTATACCAGTCACTCCAACCTTCTGCTCAGTGTTTGGGGGAAAGCAAGGGTAAAGCATGTGCACTGGAATACCCCTACACTGAATCTAGCATGTGGGAGAAGGGGTCACAGCAGTAAAGTAATCAAAACGCAAGCAGTTGTGTGTGTTGTGCTTGTAATGTAAGGGGAGCACAAACCTCTAAAGGGGAGACCTGGTGAAAAAACAGCCCTCCTTTTTCTAAAGTGAATTATTAATGGCCATATATTTAGATTGGTGCTCCTCTGTGTGACAGAATTGATAGGACAGACTTTAAGATGCATCCTTGGCTGACATCCCTTGTCAGAGGCACAGAGTCAAATAAGCTTCCATCAGTTTTTGCCCTACCATATGTCCCAGCATGGAGCTCTCTCAAATCCCACTGGGTTTTTGGAACCAAAGCTCCTCAGGGTTTACATTGCTTCACCTCATCAAGCTAGACCGAAATAAATTTTTTTCTTGATACTTATCCTGAATTTCCCAAGCAGCACAGACAAGAATTTAAACTACTCAAGCATTTGCCCAGAACATGAACATTCCAGATTTGTAACTCCTGGTTAGCACAGACTGTTAGCAGGTACATTTCTTAATTTTTGAAGGATGGGCCTTGCCCCTAGCATCCAGCAGAAGGGCTCTAGAGGATTTTCTGTTTACTCTGTTTTCAGAGAATTATCTACAGTGACTCCTAACTAGCAATATCTCATCTCAAGCTTATCATCATCTCTTTGTGTATAAAGTTAGGACTGTGTTTTCCCCATGTGCATGACTTCGCATTTATTGAATTGAAATTTCATCAGCTGCTTTATGTCCCAATCACTCAATTTCACAAGAGCCTTCTGCAACTCTTTGCAGTCAATTTAGTTTTGACAAGTTTGAATAATTATATATCATTAGCAAACCTTGTTATCTTAGGCATCTCCCCACTTTCCAGATTTTTGATGAGGATGATGAAAAACAGCAGTATAAGAGCAATTCTCCCTATGGTAATTCCTCTCTATTGTGAGAACAGAACGCTTAATTCTAGCTTTTGCTTCCTACCTTTAACTGTTGATAATTCATACTGTCTATGAGAAAAAGTTCCCTCATATCTCTCTATAGTTTAGGTTGTTTAAAATACTTTCATGGATGTCCTCCAAACTGTTTCAAAGTTTTGATTACCTTCTTTCCCCTGGACCACTTTTATACCCTGTGCTTTTGGACTTCTTCAAAGAACTCTAACAGACTTATGAGACACAACTTTCCTCCACAACTCTCCTACTAACGCATGATCAACCCATCACATTTATTTTTGTCTTTACTACTGTGTCAAATACTATGTTTACCTTCCTTTTATTTTTGTAACACAACTCATTTTTTGGTCGCGGGCACCACACTTGTGGTGGTACAAACAATGAAGGGCAGTAAGGTCTATAGGCATTTGCAGCTTTCTAAGCATAAAGCAGACAGCGGTGCACCTATACCAGCAGGCAGGTATAGTCCGCTATGGTAACTGTAGCTGAGCATTGACCTGAAACAATTTTACCTTCATTCGTCATATCTATAAATAGAAAGCAGGATTAATTTGGACTTAAATTTTATCTAGTTTGAAACAACATGTTTCTGATGTACTTTTAATTAAAGCTGTCCTACAAGCTGGTGCTCATGCAGCTGATAAGAAGTAACACATGTCTAGAGCAAGATTTGAGGGGGTCATAGGAGCTCTTGGGGCTCTTATAACCTTATGTGCGTGCCACGTGCCAGCTAAAAGACTTCATGGCATGGGTCACAAGCAGGGTATACATCAAGCCACGCAGTGCTGAGCTATAACGCTGGTGTAACCATGAAGTATCTGTCCCAAAAGCAGAGCTGCTGATGAACAGATAGGGAAATGAGCATGTGCTGAAACAGCTACATTTGACATGACAGAAATAAGAATAGGAGATCCCATTTTAAAGCTTCTGACAATGTTAGTGGTACTAATTTTAGTAAGCTCAATTATTTGTGTTTGATTTTACTTCTTTTCATGGTTATATTTTCACAACCTTCTCTGTGAGATCTGTGAAGATCCCTTTTAATACTTTCACTGTTTTTAAGTCTTTTACTGGTTTTAGGATATCTTCTCTGAAGTTTCATTTTGCTTCTAAATTTTACCTACCATGATTTCACTAAGAAAACATAAATTGTTTTTGAAAAGGATCTCCGTCTGTGTCCTAGCCTGAGAACCTGCTTTTGGGCTTAGATTCACTGACCAATGCATTATTCACCTCTCCTTGAAATAGCTTATAAATCAGCCTGCCGTATGGATCATATACAATCAAAGTAAGTGGTGTAATGAGATTATCCATAGGCTTAAAAACTAAAGAAGAACAATTCAAAGAATAAAGTTTCCAGATCTGATCCAGCATTTGACAGATCTGACTCAGCGCTGAATAACTGTGGTTGGCAGATACGTTTTCTGCTAATGCTTTTCTTCTTTAACTGGATGAATGCAGAAACATCTTTCATCTGGATAGCCAAACAGATGTAAATCCAGTGCCTGTTATTGCTTCACCTGTTCTGCTTCAAAATCAGGAGTCTTCAAATATTTGCTGTAGTGGAATTCAGACTCTCAAATGCCCACAGAATAAAATGAGTCTGGCCAAGGTGTGTGTGGAGTATGAAGAAAGGAGCCCTATGAATCTAAGCATTGCTATTATTTTTGAAGTGTTGCATGAATTAAAATGCAGAAAATCTCCACCTCCAAGCTGCTGTTTTCAGGGTTAGACTTCCCAAACTGCAAAAGGACTCAATATATTGGATTTGTTCACATGAGAAGACATTTTTTTAGTCATCTGTACAACCAAGGTTTCCATCTGTTCCTACGGTAATACAGATGTGTCTGTCATACATTGGTCATATGCATTGATTGTGTATGTATTCCAAAAAAGCCCAAGGATAAATTTACCAACAGAGCCAGGGTAGCTCCCAGTTGTACCATGCTCTCCCAATTACACAATAGGGAATTAGTTAGGCTCCTTTTCACCACCACCCCTTGAACCAGCCTACATAGTATGTTTGTGTAATGTTCTAAAAACTGCTAGACTGGTAGAAAAACCTGTGGTTACCCTCCCATATGTGACCTTATATCCCTACCCATCCCAAGACCAAGGATTTCCCACCTACAGGCGTAGGCACACTGGTTCAAACCAAGGAGCCACCGAGTCCAGTGACCTGCCTCTAATAAAGGTGCACACAGGGCAGCGGCACGTGTATTTGCACAATGTGCTTCACAGGGCTTGTGAGTTTTTTTGAGGTGAGAAGGAGACCTTTGCATGCTCAGGCACTGAAGGTACCAGGCTGCTTCTCCTTTAGCCCCTCCAGATCCTCTTCCTGAGGTTCTGGCTGCACTCTTCTCCTCATCTTTTCATTTTCACTTACACCGTTCCCATCCAAGGTCTCACTGGGTCCTCGTACCTCTTTTGTCAAACTCCTCTTTGCCTGCCCCAGGTAAGTCTTTAATACCACTAGTAGGAGGAAGCTTGGCTGGTGAATACTGGGGAAAGTCCTGGCAGCCGTGGGTCATCTTTCTGTCCCTTCACCTATCATGTCACCAGGCAGGGCACAGCGGGCAAAATCCACAGGCTGCTTGGATGCCTTCAGGGAGCAGTGGGTACTGTCAGGAGGGCTATTCTCACTGCCCCCCTCCATTTCTCAGGCCATACTTTATTATTATTGTTGTTGTTGTCATTAATATACGTTAGCCTTTTACACTTCTCCCTTTTTTCATCAGTTATCTCTTAATTGACTTGTTTTTTACTTTGTCCCTTTTCTTTTCTTTTTGAGGAAGAAAGTGAGGCAGAATGACAGTACTTTTTTTTGTTAGTAACAGACAGCAGGGACAGAACCAGTGGGAAGAGCCCCCATTAGCCAACACCTGGAGAGCGGTGCAAGCATATTTGATACTGACCCGAATACTCTCCCAGCTGCTAAGTAACAGCTCAAGGGCTTCTTGACCCTAACGCAGTTTATCTATTTATTCTACCCTGCAATGCATCTTCCAAGTGTTTATCCAGTCTCTCCTTTAATGTATCTCCACTTGTAATGTTCCTCATAAAACAAATCCTTTTAAACTTGTTTATGTTGTAATGTATAACGACCTTAAATTGCTTAAATATGGAGGGATGTCTTTTAATTCACAGAATTAAAGGGGACCAAGTTATATTAGTCAGGAAAAAAAGACTACAAATATGCAATTTGAGTTCATGGCAAATTTAAGTAATTGTAAAGGATATGCACAGTTAGTTTTTCTTTAGTTTTCAGCAGAGAAATGACATAATGTGTGTCTGCTTATGAATATGTATCAACCATAATACAAGCTCTTCCGCATAGGAAATTTGACTTAATTCTGTGTTAGGAGACAGCTTGCATCTGTAATTATATTACCATTTACTATTGTGTAAAACTCCACTCCATACTAATTACACTTAAGAAATAGAACACTTAACATTAATTATCCTGGCAGATCTACAAAGCAAAACCCTTTTTTCTACTTTCTTGATAGACTGTATTCTAACAGTAGTGAAAAATCATTTAGTCTCTGAATCATACTGTAAATCAAATTGTTTAATGTGGATTAGATGTCACATGTACATCTTCTAGTTTTCAGATTCAGTCAAACATGAAGTGTATTTCCTGGCACTTGTTTTCAGCCCTGTTTTTATGGTGATGTTGTTTTCCTTGCCATTTTAGTTCTGTTTTACGAAAGTACATTATGACCTAAGTACTGCAAAAGAGCATTATGGTTAGTTTTTCTTTATGACATGTATAATTCAAGTTATGAACGAGTGTCTTATTTCTCTCTGATCTTGTTCATGATAATATTGATAGAATCAAGTACTCAAGGAAAACCTTATGTAGTTTATTGAGCAGTTTATTCAGAAGTATGTTGCTGCACCTTTCGCTTCATAGGATAACTATCTGAATTTATTAAGAATAATATATACAAATTTTCTCAGTGTGTCAACAAGTCCAGATTTTTGAGAGGTCAAATATCAGCCATTACATGCATAATCTGAGGACATTGAGTTTTTTTATAAAACTGCAAGTATTTATGTTTCTATCCTATTTGACAAATTATTTCACTGTAAAAGCAGTACCTGAAACAATTTCTTCTCGTGCCACATGGTCTGCTTAACCCTTCAAAGCCTGTCATTTTTTGCAAATGTTGAAGTCATGAGGGTAACTCTCGTTTTGACTTCCGCTACAGGTTTTCCACCTGTTCTGGTGGTTACTGTGAGATATCTGAATGAGATCACTCATTCAACTGTGGCTGATTATGTACAGTATCATTATCTTTCTTTTTCCCGCACTGCCCTCTATTCTATAGACACAGCACTGCCCATTCTTGTTTCTGGATCCTTGTTTGAGCATGAGACCATATTTTTTCTGTTATCACCTCAGAAGTTGTTACCTTGGCAACATCAAGATCAATCCAAGACCATCTCTGAGAAAAGCATTTTGCCTAGGGTAAGGCCAGATGCTCCAATAAATTACTGCCTCCTTCTTCATTCCTTCCTCCACCCCACTTCATTCTTCTTCCTGCATAACTGATTATTCAAGGCCATGTAGTTACCATGAGTCCAACAAGAAGTCCTGCCCCTGGATTGTGACTGGTTGTGATTAAGTTCCACTGACTCTCTTTTGGCAGAATCTGATGCAGCTACTACAAGTCTGTGTGCTGATTAGCTTGGTCTTCTGCTCTGGTACAGAGAAAGGCTGAGTAATTTTGGAAAAATTAGAATTAAAAGTTTGATTGAAACATTTTAGTCTCCATTTCACTAGCAGGTGCAGAGGAAATTAATTTCTTCAAAATTCATTCCCATACTTAAGGAGAGCTCAATGGTTTTAGTCTTATCACGGGGCTTTAAACTTGCTTCACTATGTGAGGACTTCATCTTTTCAATGTTTCATTGTGTTCTTCATCTCAGGAGAATTCAGGGTCTCTTCTGCTTAGCATAAACCATTAAACTCAGGGTAAGTGGGAATGAGGAGTGTTCTAAGAAGGATGGAAGTCTTGTGGAGCTGAATGACAATAAATGATAGAATTTATTCTAATTCTTCAGGGCCATAAGAATAAGTCAGAAAGTATTTGTGAATTTGTTTCCCTTTGTTATTTTACATTTAGGGAAATTATCCCTTCTCTAATGAGCCAATCTCATGATCCTTCTCCATGAAAGTTTTTTTGTACTTGCCATTATTGTATTTCTTAACGATGGCTTTTTCAAATTTTGAGATTTCTTCTCTTACTTGTCTCTTCCTAGTCTCCTTTAACTGCAGAGGACAGCCCAAGTTTTATTATTATTCTTTTCATGACAGTTTTCTGCTATGCACAATGGTTAGTCATGTTTAAAATACCATGTTCGGTGCTTAGGCAGTATGAATATTGTCTTGTTTCTTAATCCTTGCAATAGTCCAGCTAATAGCATTTATTTTAAAAAGCAGATGGTCATGGCTAACTCCAGACAAAGTTAATTGATAATATTCCCACAGTCACACTTCATGAGAGCTGCATGAGGTCTTTCCTTCTTACTTTAAGCTTTAGCTTAAACTTGTTACCTTATGTTTTTCCTTCTCCACTTATGGTTTTGGCTAAACACAGTCCTGCTTAGGATTTCAAGACAGACTGAAGTTCAGACAACCCACTGGCTCCAGCAAGCAACACTTTGTGGTCCAGCAGTTTACAAGGACTTTTCCCTGCCTATTGAATAAGCTCTGTCTTTAAAGGAGGTCAAAGGATTGAACAGGTGCTCACCTTTGTTTATGAAGTCATTTATAATCTTGTCCAGGGGCCATGTGCCATTGCCTCCTCTTGGCTATGACTGTCACAGAATTTTTGTGGGCATGTTACTGTACCTACTGGAGGTGGCAGGAGGGACACAAGCATTTCCCATTGTTGGATCTAGGTGGAGAATGTCATCTTCAGAGCAGTGCTGTAGGGGATAAAAGTCTTTCTCAACTTTGCCATAACACTCCTCAGGAGATGATGCTGGTGAGTAACATAGCTCTTCTGTTTCGATGGTGAAATATGCTGAACACATCCTCCGCACTCACCTTACTACAGAATATCATGTCTTTGCACTTGCACTAACCTCAGAGATATTTGATTTAAAGTATAAACGGTATTTAAGCTAAGCATCTGAGGGTATCTGAGAACCTGGTACTTCTGTTAGCATCTTTGCTTTTTTACTTTCTGACGTTTGTCAGATTCTAAGCAGGCAGCACCCTTAAATCAGTGTTCAGGTAGCTCTTCCCTTGGAAAATTTATTACCCCTCAAAGAGAAAACCCATAAAATCTTACAATTAAAGAGCTCAAAATTGAGCCATATTGCCATTTTTGTTGCCTGGTTCAAAGCTTTTGTACACAGGTCTGAACATGCTGTAGTGCACAAGGTGTAGGTGGATGACTCTGTCCCCAGCATGTTCCTCTTAGTTCTTCTCTCCTTTTCCATGAAACTGAATATCTTCTTCAGAAAGCTGTTATCTGGAGCAGAGTCTGGTAGATAGACTTTCTGACCTTTCCATGCATACTACCTCCTACTGTCATCTCACAGGGGACTTGCAAAAGTTTGACATCTCCCAGTATCTCACACTACTGTAATAGGCATTAGCCTTCCCCCTAAATATGAATTCAAGAGTCAGCATTCATCCTGACGTTTTACAGTAGATTGCAAGGTGGTTTCCATAGAGTCCTCATGGAATTCATATGCTCCTGTTATCAAGAAATATTTATTGGGACCTATAAACATTGTCTTATACCTGTTCTTTAACAGAAAATGCATCATGCAATACAAAAAAAAGTTTGCCAATTCAATCCTACTTAATGCACACAAGTGTTTGTTACTAATACAGTAGTCATCTCTGGCAAGTCCCCAAACCATAACCCTTCTGTGACACAGCTGCAACAAAGTCTGGATATCCAAGCTGGCTTGTTCACGTCTTCAGTATAACCTTGTTCATGTGTGGGATCATCAAGTCTCAGCATCACCTGAACTGCTCGTTATCATACACATCCCAAATTGCCCTATCTCAGCTGGCTCCTCTTCACTCCACTAGCTGCTCTACCAAACCCCTTTCAGCATTGCTGTTCCTGTTATTTCAGTTCCCTTGTAAGAAACTCAGAGTAAGAAAAATGAAATGGGGCATCAGGAAGGGGGTTGGGGATTTTTGCTAGGAATCTCTGATATTGGGTGATGCCAAGGGATTGGCCAGGCAAGAACGAGAGGGAGAGTGGAGCCCCAAGCAGTGCAGACTAGCACAGGAGCAATGCTGAGGCCACTTTTCTATGAAGGAGAGAAAAGGTTCTTCACAAGTTGATTTTCTAGAAAAAGGACCAAACTGATGAATAAGGTGCCATTATCCTTCCCACTGTCATTGCTATATGAGATAGCATCTTTCTGTCTTGGATGTGCAGTCTTAAGAAAGCACACAGAAGTTCAAGCCTGGTTTTTGCAAAGCTGTGCAGAAGGGTCTCATTTAAAGTCATGGCTGGTAAGGTCTCTGGCTGAGTGGCTGGGAAGCCTGTAGAGAGGATTGCCTGGAGACATTCTCTGGAAAGATGTGACTGCAATCACTGGGAAGAGAGCAAGAGGCAAGCTGCAAACAGTGCCAGCTCCTGCTGGAAAAGAAACTAAAGGAGATGAAAACCTAGCCAGGTCCTGTTTCGTTTAGAGCAAAACACGTCCAGACTCCTAAAGAGACATATTCTGTCTATGGCACAACTTGTGCACAAGGCTTCAGTTCAGTTGCAGCCAGGCAAGACAATGCCTTGGCCATGTACATTAGTCACTGTGTAAACCCAAAGTCTTCATAGGCTGTTTACTGCTTTATGTGCTTTTCACTTACTGCTTCAGTTTTCAGCTCTGTCACTTGTGCTTCATCCAATCCTGAAACTTGTTTGCTCTTCTGCAAGTAATGATTCTCAGACTTCAGCTCATTTAGCAGTGTGTGATTAATTAGGTTATTAATTAGTTTGATGGTGTGATAGCTTTTGCAATACAAAACATGCATTTTGGGGGCATTGGGATTTTTATAAGATTGAACACAAAGACTTGGTGACCTTGCCAGTTGCTGGTGGACACTTTTAGAAAAGCCTGCAAAGTGTTTTTTTATGAAGTGTTTTTATGAAATATGTAGACAGCTACCTTTTCATGATTTTTTTGCCATCTTCAAGTGTGTTGTTTCCTATTGCCCCTTTTACCAATTTCAGGTTTTTTAGTAAGTTTTCAACTGCTTCTTAGCATGAGCTAATCTTCCTCTGTTGTTCACTCACTGTTCTGCTGATGTTTTTGAGGACCAGCGTACAAACAGTGATTGCATAAATCCTTACAGTAACCCCATCAGTTGCCTGCAAATGTTTGACCTCAGGCACAAACTATTTCTTTGTCTTTGTTTTGGCTTTCTCCATTTCTTTAGTGAGGATTTTGTCTAGTGACAAGCACGAGTTTCCTAATTCTCTGCTTCTCTTTCTCTGCTGTGACATATAGACTATTATTTTCTTTTCTGGTTAGTTAAAACAAAGCTGTCTTTATTTTCCCAGTACTTGGGAACAACTTTTGTTCAGATGTGGCATGAAACATCCTCCATCATCAAGAGATTGTCAAATCTTCCCTGTAGTTTTGATTTGGCATCACTTGTTTCCCAGACATTTCTGGATGTAGGTTTCTGTTTAATGTTGGTTTTATTACACTCATGAATAATCCTAGGGCTGCATTCGGTTGCTTAAACATAGTGCCACTGGAATCATCCTTGAGTATCTGAGTTAGGTGCACACAGCTGGCAAATCTGGCAGATATGACATCCCAGATAGAATAATACCATAGCTGTAAAGAAAGTAGTATAGTTTATATTCCTTTTATAAGTAGATAGAAAGGTTCAAGGAAAAGAAGATAAAACATGGTATTCTTACAATATTTAAAAATTTACCTAACCTTTCTCTATGAAAACCACATGAATAATAACACAAAAAAGGAGGCAAAAGGGAATCAGAGCTGGAAAAGTAATTCTAATTACAACATGGAAACTTTGATCTCTTTGTAAGTTTGACTTTCATCAACTATGTCATCACTGATAGGAACAAACAATTTTAAACCAAAAAAGTCTTTTTCAAATAAGTTATTACTTCAGCTGATAGCCATTTTTTTAATAGCTATGTGTATATCCTAGGAAATTTAGATCTGTTCCATGCTAATACTTAATGTCTAGCAAAACATCTGCTGTTGCCTGTCTTAATAGTTTCATTGTACAGAAGCCAACTCATTGAAAAGGGAATTTGGATTGGGCCATACCTGGAATAACAATACAATTGATAAAAGGTTAATATTTTGTCCAACACGTCCTGCTTTGAAAAGGACTATCAGTGCTTTTCACTTTTAGGATCTGTCTAGGTGCTCATTAGAGACAAGACTCTTTTGACTGGCAGCTTTGTGCCGTACTAGGAGACAGCAGCCCAAAGTATGCAGCTGAAGGGGGAAAGACCCTACTTTATGCAAAATTGCTGTTCTGACTCCACTGGAGCTCATCCTTTCCTGATAGCAGTGGAAATCCTGAAGTATGCATCAGGAAGACGACAAGCCTGCAGAATTCTTATGAACCCAAAATGGCCCAAGGGATCCTATGAAGGCAGGTGAACATTCAGTGGTGTTTGCTTGCAGATCAAAGCTCCCCCGCTGCAGACAGCAAGGACGTTGATGTGTCTTGCAGCTATTTTTACTGCTCATCATGCCCATTCCTCCCCCTCATTCAGCCGTGTGCCTTGGCCTCAGTCTGGCCAAATGCAAAACTAGAGCTATGCAGGGGATGCTTTATTATGACAAGATGCACAACTTCACACCATGTTTTGCTTTGACAGTATTTATGTGCCAGCAATTTTGCTACAGCTTTTCTTGCTTCCAAAGGGACTGAAGAAGCTGTTACCAACAGCTGTTACGATTTTAAATAATCATATTATTTGGAAAGAGAATATTTTGTAATCAAATTCTGCTCTGACATAGAAGACTCTGGGCAGCAGACACCCTAGAAGTTTGCTAAGTTCATAACAGGACTTTACACTCAGATTCTGTTCTTGTACATGGGGTTACATCTTGCAGATGGAGCCCTCCATCTGGATCCACAAAAGTCCATGCTTCCTGCAGTCCCTAACAAAATGAAGCAGAAGTCAGCACAAACTCAAAGAAAAACTCTCTTCCGTAGGCAGGTCTTGCAGACAAGTCAGAGGGTAAGGTTATTCCTAGACCCAAAATACTATGCAAAAATCAGAGTAGTTCCATGAGGAGGTCTGAGAGGTTCCTGTCTTCTGTGGAGACTGAGCACCAGAACATGGTCTGCCACCAACTAGTCTTTGCTTTTCCCTTTTAAGGACCCGCATTATAAGTCTAAGCACTATATGCAGGAGAAAGGCTTGAGCCATAACAGCTTAATAACTCTGCATCAGCCAGCATGGGTTTGACAAAGTCCACCACCCTAGCTAGGGATGGAGCTAATGGGTATTTCATTTGGACTTCCAGAACTAAAATGTTAAATCCTGGAGACTGAAAATCAGACATCACATCTAATATTCTTACTGAAACCAGTAGAGAAAAGTACTCTCTATTAGGGGGAAGGTTTTGAAGCAGGTGTTTTTGCAAGTAGAAAAGTTACCTGTTTTCACAGCAAAACAACTAGATCTTCATGGTGATGTTGGTTTACTCACATTTTATCTGGTACAAAATTATCTTATTGAAGAGGACTTCTATCAAATGCAGTCTTTCTTTTAAATTAGATTTTGGAAAAGCGTGTCTCTGTACAGGCTTGTGCTAAAAATATTCACACACCCATCTTTAAACCTCTTTTTTTCCTCCTTCTTGACATTAACTTTCAGACAATTAGAGAGAAGAATAGCACCTTATTGCTGTAGGACATTTGTTCTTCAGAAATAGTAAATAATGGTAAAAGTTATATAAGGCTGACAGATATCATCTCCTAAATCTTACTTGGGCAATTTAAGATGTCACACCCTCCAGTGATGTCTCCTGCCCTTTGCTAGAAGTTAATGATCTGGTATCAATTGTGACAAAAGGAGTTGTCCGTGACTGCGTCTGTATTAGTGCACCAGGCTGTGACCCAACGTACCTGAGGAACAGACACATATTCCTTTGTCAAAATGCAGACTGTTGGACAGATTGATAGCAATTTTAATCCATTAAGAAATAGAGTAAAATTAGGAAAAATGCCTAGAGTTCTAAGGTATGTCATTGTTGCTAATGTTTCACTTGAATCTACTCAAATCATTGTAATCTCTGTATCACTGTCCGCCACTGCTTTTGAAGTGTTAACAGTCTTTTCAGTAGAAACCAGTGAATGGACAAAACCTCATGAATATATGCATTCCCCATCATTGCATAGTGAAACAAAGATTTGGATTAGATTGCTTGGTAAATGTATCATATCAAAATGTGATTAACATGACCAGATCATGAATACAAGACCCTTAAGTGGATTATATTGAGCATTATGTTTTACCATCTGATAGGCCAGCTGGTACCAATTAAAATCATGTTACTGGTTGTAAATATTATATTCCCATTTGTAAATATATGCATATATTTGTATTGTTATAATTTTATTGTAGCATATTATATAAATATAGGGTTTAATAGAAATGAATTTATATTAATATATTTATATAAATTATACACATTTCTATAAATTTATATACATATATATTACTATAAGTATGTTCATATATTTACAATAACAAATACACATTATCAAAAGAAGACCCTCCATATGGAAATAAATGGAGGACAATTGGAGTTGATCAAGTTAATTTAAACCAGTTTCTGGGGAGTCTCAGCATTATTTCTTATGTCCTGAATATTATTTTTCAACTTTGCTTTACCCTTAAGTGTATGATTGCCTGGATATCCTATGGAGGCAGCACTCTGAAAATGTTAATTGCTCATTTCCGTACTTGGAGAATCATCCAGAGAGTTCAGCTATGCTCCATGCAGCAGAGAGAAAAAAATCAAATAAATGTGCTGAACATGCCAGCTCATTACACAGTTCTGCCAGGTAGCAGGTTTTTTTGAGGTAAACTTAAAAAGATGTACTCTATTTTGGGAAACCTCCAGGAATTAACTTTCTCTCACTCCTCCTTCTCCCTAAGCCTATTGCTTTTTCTGCTTCTTCTGTGTGTTTTCTGTCTTGTGTCCATTTGCTTGAATGCCTCCAACAATTGCAAAAACAATGCCATGGTTTTGTAAATAGGTTATAAACCTAACGAGAATCTCACTTCAAGAGACCATGGTTAATGCAAAAGACATCTCTGTGTGCAGAGCATACACACAGTGCACTGGCATTGTCAACAGTTAGCAGATCATTTCTTCTGTCCACCTGTGAGTTCATATAATTTGGTAACAGACTTAGTTTCTACAAACTTTAACCCCTTTGTGGCAGATTGCCACCTTTCCTAGGCAGACTAATGCTGTAATTTGTGCGCATGGGTTGTCTTCCTATAATGTATGTATGCACATGCTTACAGGTTATTAGTGTTGAAGGCTGCACAGGAACATAATCCAAATTACATGTGATCAACCAGTATTCTCAATTGTTACGTTCACCTACAAACATACACAATAAAATCACGCATGTCAAGCCCCATTCTCCACACTAGACGTGTTTGTTGTTAGTGAGCCTTTTACTGTAAAACAAAATAAACCTCTTCTCATTGTAAGCTTGCAGTCTGTACTTTGCTAGTGCAAATTGTTCAGCTGTCTAGGAAAAGTTCAACAGAAACACAAGAACTGGCCAGACTGCATTTTATACAGATAAATAGAGATGACTCTTATCCCCCAAGTGTTATCACATTGCTTCAGTATTTTTTAATTTCTTGCTTTGAAGAGCGTTGCATTGCAAGTTTAAAGAGGTTACTCCATTTTCAGTTGCATAGACTAATTAGCATTCATCTCATTTCATATGAATTCTGAACTATTGAGAAAGGAAGGAAGGAAGGGAGGGAAAGAAAGGAAGAAAGAAAGAAAAAAGGAAGGAAGCAAAAAAGAAAGGAAGGAAGAAAGAAAGGAAGAAAGCAAGAAAGGAAGGAAGAAAGGAAGGAAGAAAGAAAAAGGAAGGAAGGAAGAAAAAAAGAAAGAAAAAGAGGAAGGAAGAAAAAAGAAAGAAAAAGAGGAAAGAAGGAAGAAAAAGAGGAAGGAAAGAAAGAAGGGAGATCTTTGTAATATTTTTCGTTGCATCAAATGATTTCTTTTTAGAGGTTTTCTTTACTGATAGAAATTACCTGATTTCCCTTCCATTTTAAAATTTAATCATGCTGGTATTTTGGTGGCAAAAATGTAAATGAAGCCTCATTACAACCAAGTGCATGCAGGGTCAGTAAATTCTTTCTGTTGGAAAACTAGTGAGATGAAAATGAGACTGTTAATAGAATATCCATCACATTGATGAAACTGTTGACTGAAATTCACCCTCACACATAACCTATTTGTAATTTCTCTGTAACAATGTATATTAATGGGGTCTTGTTACTTCCTTATTAGTGTTAAAATGATAGCAGGAAATGTTTCCAATTCAAAACCTTTTTGCTACTGGGTTTCACAACAGCAAACCTTAGTTCTTTTATAAAAATCAATTATTTATATGGTCTGAATACAACTCAGAATAAATGATTAGCAAAAAAGGAGGCTTATTTACATTGCTCCATGTTATGCTTAATGTAGTATGCAGATTTTTCCAGACCTAACCAAGTCTGAATTAAATTTTTGTTACCAAGCAGGAATTCATAGTACTTAAAGGTAGGTCTGAGGAGGCATTTCAATAATCTAAGACTGAATTCAGTATGATTTTCCGCTTCGTTCGACTTTCTGGATGACAACTGTATACCTCATTTCATAATATCCATTTTACAAAGAACATGTCTAGAAAGAATTAATCTATGCTGCATTCCTCCTTCAAAAATCTGTCCAAAATGAAGTATAACAGTCTTTTCCTCTAACTAAAAAAGAAAAAAATTAAACATGGAAAATCTCAATTGTCCAAGGACACAGAATATATACATGGCAGTCATGATGCTTGATTGAGCAAAAATTACAATCAATCAGATGGCTTTTGACTTAGGCTATGTAGCCTCTCATTAGTTAGGTCTTATTTTTACAAAATCATAAACTTGTGCAAGTTTGAATCCAAATCTCATTTTTCTCCCATACTGTACCTCAAGAGTCTGAAAATATGATGCTCATTTTTGCCATCTCAAAACCCAGCTCTTCATTTTAATTTGCTACAGCATGAAGAAATACCCCCAGTTATTTGAAGTGAAAGTGAAGTTCTTCTAAAAAGTCTTCTTTATTCATTATCTACTCCCATTTTGATATGGCCTTCAGTATTTTCTTCTTTCAGCAGTTTCAGAAAGTAAACGGTGAAGAGAGTATCTATCTTGATAGATGACAGTAACCAAACGAATAAGGAATCTATATTAGTTCCTAAGGCGGCATCACTGAACCTCATGCTGAGTTGTCACCAACAAGAAAATGAATATGGATGTTTTTTCCCCAGGTCTCACCAGGAGGACTAAGTCAAGTGTTCTTCATTATCTAGATCCAGATGTTGCCTCTGTGGAATTCACACACTTATAGTCACTGCAGCGTTGCATTCCTTGTCTTTGGGAAGGCAGGAATTCACTCTAGAAATCTTACACCCTGGTCTGTAAGATTTCATTAATGTAGTCAGAGATAATCTTTATGGTCAACAGATATGCTACCTGAGAGAACTGCAGTGTAGACTCTATGGCTGATGCCTCCATGTTACATGGAGCATATTCTTACGTATGAGCAAGTCAGACTACTTTTTGGACTTTTTCTCCAATGCAGAGCCCAAAACTCTCTCCCTTCAGTGCTCTGGACAACAGAAACGTGGGGATGAAGATGACAGCTTCTTGCTTTCTCATTTTCTTGCCCTGCCAATCAGTCCTGTGGCCAACTGGCCCAGAACAGCTGTTTATTGTAGAGCAGGCATCCAAACTTTCCCTGTGAGTCTCGTTGTTTTCACTCCACAGGTAACAACAGGAAAGAAATATCTTAGCTGGCATTGAATTTCTCAGTGTAGCACAGCAGGCTATGTATAAGGTTAAAACAAGGGCAGAGAGCAAATCTTCTGAAAGATCAATGTTCATATCTCTAGCCCAAACTCTGTTACAGTTGTGTCTGGCATTACAAGCAGCATCGGATTTTTCTAGCAATAGTTTATTCTAAGGAATTAAATCGGGCTTTCTGTACTGCCATAGTAGGGCAGTTAGTTAGGGAGTGATCTTCTATTGACTTCTCCTTCAAAGGAGCTGTATTTGTTTATAAATCACCAGCATCTTGGCATGCAGAGCATGCAAAAGGAAGATAAGATCTGAGATTCAAAGCATTAGAGAAATGCTATGGAGATTGATTGGAAGCAATGATTAACTACTTAGTGCATCACAAGGCACTCTTTTCTCGTTCTACAAAAGGGCAATATATAGTTATAGCTTACAAAGCAAAATTGTTCCTTCATTTATAAAATTTCACAATTCACAATCATCTCAATCATTTGAAATATGCTACTTTGTACACTTATGGTAAGATCAACTGCATGTACTTTCCATATCCTGAACAAGCAATAGCTTCATTTTATCCGTTGGCAGATTTCGTTATGGTAGATGTTTAGCATGGTGTACAGACTCTAACAAGAGCTTTTGCATAGACATGTCTGCTATGATTCTCAGTTTGTAGATCTGTCAGCAGCACGTGACATCTTGAACTACTGCAGGCTCCTTGCCAAAACTATACTGTATAATAAAATATCAAAAAATGGTGGGGCTGACAAAATATCTGTCATAAATCTGAGCATTTTGCACCTGGCTATGGAACAATCTGCAGTAATGGCAAAGCCAACAAAATGGCTTACTGAACTTGCACCCATGCTGCTAACGACCTAAATGGATAATTGGCCAATCTACCTGGCATGAGGACCTTATCTGAGTGGAGGGCTTGTATTTCACTTTTTGAGTTGAAAATAAAATTATTGTATCAAAAAGAATTCATTTGTTAAAAATATAGAGAGTTTCTTTCATCTCCAGAATCAGTCCTATAGGAGAGTTAATCTATTCCAGCACTAGAGAGTATTCAGACACTTTCAGAATCCAGCTAATGAAGCAGAAACAGGACCAGTATGGAGAGAATAAAGTGTAGATCTAGTGTATGGAGTAATAATACACTGCAGGAGCTCATGGATTCTAGAAGTAGGTCTGACATGAAAAGGTTGCAATCAAACATATTTGCATTCAATTAGCAACTTCTGTTTGAGAAGAGTAAATCTACAGAAGATTTAAGCTTTTCTTGAGCAAAGGCTAATTGTGCATCACCAGATGCCTTAGATAACTGGAGAGAGTTTGTTAGGATTGCACAATCAGGGATTGGAAAAGTAATCGTAAATAAAACAGAAAACTGATCACCGACTGAACATGTACAAAATCACAGTACAACTGTCTGAGCGAAATTGCAGAAAGCTTTCTTACCACAAGAGAGCTGTTGCCAAACATCTACTTATAGATGCAGGAGTGTGTTGAACAAACTGGAAACACTTGAATCGGTTTTGAACACTTGACAGGACAAGAGATAATATGCACAAGCAGGATGTTATGCATGAAGTACAGATGTACGCTAACATATGCAAAAAACAGATCATGAAACATTAGCTGATGTGTGCATTCTTGGGAAAGCTTTAGAATACTAATAATCTGGCTGGAAATACAGATCAGTCTGTAGCTTGTGTGAGGAAAGAAAGAGTCTATATTAAGATATAATGTAGGATGGTATTTATTAAGATTTACCTTTCCTGAAACTTTGCACATAATTAAAATGAAGCCAGAGGAGAAATAAAACTTGAGTATCCCCCTGTAAAACCAGATTCTGTTCCATTAAGTCTATTTGCAATTTTTTTTTTATTTCCTCTGCCCTGAGAATCCATTGCTTGATCTAACATCTTCCAGTTGGAAACTCAGTCTAAACACGCCCTATAATTTTCCCATTACTTTCTTTTACATCACTGGTTCCATCCTCCACAATTCCTCCTGTTTTTCTAGGGTTTCAGCCTTCACAATATCTCTGAACAATTATAACATAGGCATCATGATAGTCACTTAGGCAAACAAGGTTGCAGTTACTTGGTTATCCATCCTGCCATCATGTTAATAGCTTTTGTTCTTTTCCTCAGAGTTCATATAACTTTGTTATTTCGAGTATTAAGAATAATACTATTCCAGCTTGAATTCTCAACAAACCTGCAAAGACAGGAAATATGTTTTTTTCTACATGATGTGCTCCTGCATAAACAGAGCTTACGTTCTTGTCATAGTACATTTATAAATAGTCTCAGAGTGACCACCACCATAACCTTCATGATCTTTTTCTGCAGACCTGTTTTCTATGTTTCTTCCTTTTATTCTCTCACTGTTCCCATGTCATATCACTTAGGATTGTTCTTCCAAGATTTTGATTCCTCATATTCTAAAATCCAAGTCTCTTTCATGTTGTTCTATCTTCCCTTTTGAGCACAGTTCACAAAAAGCTGATATCTGTTCCATATTTCATTCTTTTTTCTTTCTTTTTTTCCTGTTGTCACTGGAAGGTCAGAACCCACGGCATTTAGGACTTCTGCATTTAGGTCCTTTCATCCCAGTAAATATGTTTGCCTTTATCATTACTTTTGCACTTTTCTGCACTCAAAAGCACATGTATTCAGTATTTCTTCCCAGGTAGACTGTCTGGGAACATGCTGCACCAGCTCTGAATATTTCTCTGTGAATATACACTGTGGTTAATCACTACATTTGATCAAGGGCTGATGTTGGGGTCAGTCTAAAAAGAAAATGTAAATTTATTTTCTATCCAATGCTTTATTATGCCTATGAATTTTCTTTTTCCACACCAAGATGTTCTCCCACACAGGGCAGCCATGTTTGCCTGAAGTTTCTTTACAGACTCACTCTCTTGATACTCAGAGAAGAAAAACAATCTGTGGTAAAGCTCTACCACAGACTGTCTGTTAATTGTGAACTAGCCAGTTGATCAGTTTGTCCCATCTGCCAAAGAAGGATAATAGTCTTGTCATTGTCTCATCCACACATCTATTTAGATTATAAACTCAATAAACAGGACTTTCTCTTAACATCTTGTTCTCAATGTTTAGCAAAAAGAAGACTTCTAGTCCTACTGCAAAACCAAAATACACTGCTGGCTTAATCCCCACAGACAAAATGTCCTTGCTTTTTAAACAGAACGCTGTTGCTATAACATATTAATGCAAGTATAATTATAAGAATTCTCTAATTCCTAATCTACCTCTTTAGAAAGGGTGCAGACTTTTTGCATTTAACCTCTGAATTTAGGATTGTCTCCTTTCCTTTTGTTCTGATGTATGGCAGCTGATAACTGAGTTCACAACACTAGCATTCTGCATTTGAGTCCAGAGTGTCCAAAAGAATTTTCAATACTGTCTCTGAAGAGATGCTTTAATTCTTGATTACACTGGCTCTGGCACACCTTTTATTTCTGTGATCAAAGATGCAGCACCCCATCTGCCAACATGATGCCCCTATTCATCTAGCAATCTTCAATCCTTGCTGGTTGTGTTGATTATCCACTGTACCTTTTCCATAGTATCTAATTTCTGCTTTTTAGTAGACACTCCTTTTTACTCTGTTAAAATAAAGGATGGACTCCTTTTCTTTGGTATTGCTTCCTCATCTTATCCCCAGCTCCTTGAACCATTCCAAATAAACATCTGGGCAAACTAACAACAAATGTGATCTTGCCTTTGCTCCATGACTCAATTTTGCTACAGTAAATTTCCTTTGGAGTACTGCCTTCCTCTCTGGTAGTTACAACCAAATTCTGGTCCAGCTACTAGCTGCCAGCCTTGCTGCATCCTTCCAGCACTAGCTACCACTTACTGGGCAGTGAGATAACGGGAGCTGTTATTTCCTTTGGCAGTCCAAGTTACAGGCGATTTTAGCATAATTTTCTAATCTCAAGTCTTAGTGTTTCCAGGTTTCTCTTGTGACTTGTCCCTGCAGTTGGTAAAGCAAAAATAGAGTTTTCAAGAGATGTTCTAACAGCAGAAACATGCCTTCCTTCCTATGGCAATGTTTGAAACAATGGCCTTAGACCCAAAGGAAAGTCACTTTAATAAGCCTATAATTATGACATGCCCTTAGAATTGACTTTGCTATGCTATTTGTACCTTTCTAATATGCAACTTTTTATATATATTTTATACCACTCTTTTCCGCCATTTCTTCCAACTTCAGTTCTCCAAAAGCACAAAGTTAGTGAGTGGAACTATTGTCCTGTCACTCCTTCATTAATGTTGTTTTACTTTGCCTAGAAAAATTATCTTCACATACAGAACTGAAGCAGAGGAAGGGAATCACTGGAGGAGAAAGGTAGAAGTAATCCAATAAATAAGAGAAAGAAAATTCAGTTAAATCAAATGAAAGAATTATACAGGATTAGAGAGAATTGAAAAGTATATGCTGATTTTAGAAAGATGAGGGAAGGGCAGAAGAAGAAAAGAAAACAAGAATTTAGTGTGTAGGTAAGCAAAGAAATTATGTACATAGAAAAAATGTTGTTAAATGTTAGGTGGAGGGTTACGCTTGCTATAAAATCTAATGGATGCATCATTAGCTGTTTCTAGGAGAAAGGATTTTTAAATCATATCTGTGCTCTTCTTCAGCTTCAAACTGAGCTTAAAGTATGTGTATAGTTTTTAAAATCCCATTTCTTTAGAAAAAAAGGAAGCGGGGGGAACTGTGCTGGATATAAACAGCTCCAACTATAACAGGAATTAAAACGAAGCTTTAAAAAATTGTAGTTTAGATACGCTATAGTTATTTAACTCATACCACCTTCTTTTATGTTTTCATACTCTAACTTAATGCAAGGTTTTTTTGTCAGGGTTGTTTTTGTGTAGTTACACTGAAGGAAAGCTAAACCTCTTCTGCTTGTTGCTGTAATAACTGAATGTCAAAAGTGAGAAAATTATTGTTTCTTACTGTTTTCTTCCTATAGGTCATAACCCATGAATAAAAATGAAAGCATAAACTTTTGGAAAATAAGGCATTCTTTGTTAAAATATCTAAAATTTCCTTACAAAGTTTTTTTCTTTGTATTTGTTGAAAAGGGAGGTGTTTCCATATAAATTTCAATTTTTCTGCTTTTTAACTTGCACTAATCATATTCTAATTTTCCTTTCAGCATTAGCGTCTGTTATATGACATCTAATTTTGCATCCCAGAAGCATCCACCATACCAAATTCCCTGTAAGAAATATTCCAATATTGTTGCCTTGGTGCTCATTGACAGTCAATCTGAAAATAGGCTTATGAGTCTTCATTATAGTCTTGAGTTTTTGTGTCTCTTTAAAATAGGAAGGTAAACAGATCTGGTCAGGAGTTATATGTGGCAAAGATGTCTGAACTCATCAACTTGCAGTTTCTGAAAGAAGGAGGTAGACTGCCACTAATATGAGACTAATATAAGACTAAAATACTCCTCTAAATGGCCTTTGAGATGTTGCGGTGCTTGTAACTAATCCAATACAAAATATTTTAGGGAGAAGAAATGCCTTGTATATAACAAAACGCTTTCCCCTGATAACATTGCTTTGTCTCACTCCAAAAGCCTTGTGAGAAAGGACCTCATTTATCCTTCAGAATCCTGTCCTTCCTGGAGAAGTTGGACACACCTCCAGGGCAGGATTTGGTCCATTTTGGAGGATTTAGGGTTACAGAGACAATAGCACATCTGCTCTCCTTTCAGCCTCGCTCACTATACCACCGCAAGAGATGCTCTCTTTTCTACAAGATATCAAGCTAAGGTAGTCTCTGAACACTGTTTTAAAAAGCAAATGGAGAAAAAGGAGGAACCCCAAAACATAGTTTCTGGGTTTATTCTTAGAACAGACAAGCCACATGCTGCTCCCTGTTCAGCTTGAAGAAAATACAAAATTTAGTCCTTAATATGTAACAAGGAAACTGTAGTTTCTACTGGGAATCTAAGGACTACACACTGACCATGTTTTCTCCTTATAAATAACAGATCACGGACTAAAAATACTGTCTCTCCCAGATTATATTGTTATCTTCTTTGGGAATTCTTGATCAAATTTCTCTTCCTCTGAGTGATTTTTATATTAGCTTACAATACATTACCATTAAAATTTAATGCTTGCTTCCAAGTTGTTATTTTCCCCTGCAGCTTCCCAGTCTAACCTCTGATAATCCTTTTGAAATTTCAGAAACTTAGTTTCTTTTTAACTAAGCAAAGTAGAAGCCCTCCAAACTGAGTATTTTTATGATAGCATCATAGAATGGCTTGGGTGGGAAGTAAACTTTAAAGATCACCTAGTTCCCACCCCCCTGCCATGGGCAGGGACACCTTCCACTAGACCGGGTTGCTCCAAGCCCCATCCAACCTGGCCTTGAGCACTGCCAGTGATGGGGCATCCACAACTGCTCTCAACAACCATGCTCATTGTAAAAAATGTCCTCCTTATGTCCAGTCTAAATCTGCCTTCTTTCAGTTTAAAACCATTGCCCCTTGTCCTATCACTACAGACCCTGACAAAAAGTCTCTCTCCATCTTTCTTATAAGCCCCCTTTATAGATTGAAAGGCCGCAATAAGTTCTCCCCAGAGCCTTTTCTTTTATATATATATTATTGAAACCAGGTTTATAAACAATCTCCAAGATTCACAGCAACTACCTTTTTGTAAGAAAATTTGCTAAGCATAAGCAAGTAGATTGAAATACTGTTCTGTTGCAAAACAGAATCCTCTATTTCAAAATCTTTTCTTAGCATAAAAAGACTGGGACACATAAACTAGGTCTTAAATTATCAATGGCAAAGATACATAAACAACTGAATTAAGAAACTGGGATGAATAAAAACAGTACTAGAAAACTAAGTGAGTTATTTTTGTTCTGTCCTTTTCCAAGTAGTAGTATAAACACCCATCAACTGGGGGAAGAAATGTAGCATTTTGCTGTGCCACTGGATCAGCCTGAGTGATGAATAAAACCAAATAAATGGGCTCCAAAATCCAACTGACAATGGACTCTCCACTAGTACAAATTCTGGAAGGGGAGCTTTGTAATTATTTAACAGCCCTTAGCAAAAGGAATTAAAATTTGTAACTTCTCCCTAGAACTTGCCTTGTACATAGCCAGAAGAGATTCTTGGTAGAAATAGCTCCTTATATAATGCTTAGTTCTTCAAAATACTGAGACACAGACTGTATTTTAATGGCTAGCGAGAAACACACTAGAATCATAGCAGCTAAATAATTACTCTCACCCCTTGGTACTGTCAGTCTGATCTTCTGAAATGAGGAAAAGCAATAGAAAGGCTTTGCCTCTTGCTAGTAATTTCCAAACAACGATGGACATATAATAAGGCAGAATGCCAACAGACGTTCAGCTGTTAGAAGGATACTTACTTTGACATTAAATAAACCAAATACATAGATGATATTATCTGGACGTAGTGCTGTATTGATTCCAGTGAGATTTTTGCTGTTGCTTTAGTAGACGAGGTTATAAAATTACTGGAGGAAAATCTTACGCATCAGACAGGTTTCAAATACTGGATGATACTCAGCTGCCTCAGGTAACTATTCACTTCTAACAGACTGTGCCTCAAAGCAACCTCAGTGCAGCCGCACAACCCACCAGAAGCCTACCTTGTGTATCCCACACAACAAATTTAGAAAAAAATTGATACCCCATCAGTTTCTGGCACCTAAAGATGATGTTATGGAGTTCTTGCTCTCAACAGGCCACATATGAGTAATCCCACTGATGCCATTGAAAAAGTAACCAGCTGACTGTGTGTGTTGTCAGTATATTAAGTTCTGCCTAAAATAGAGTACTGAGATATTACTCTTTGGAAATAGATGGAAATGTGATCACTGCCATTCCAGCTTTCTCTTTGCTGTTACATAACTTCCCAAGAATCATTTGCTAGGTTGGCATGGCTCAGCTGAATATTGGCTAAGAATTTTTATTAAAAGTGTTTTGTAAAACTTCTTGGGAATTTTAGAAGAATGCAGATACTGAAGAGCACACCTTCCACGTTAGGAAGCATCCTGCTCCAACATAGTTCCAATAAGTAAATAAAAGTGTTTGGGTTATTAAAAATAGCTTAAACACAACAGATATTGTCTAACATTGAACAGAGATTGCTAGAAAGACTTAATCATGACAAAGTTACTTGATATTAACAAAACCACAAGAATTTCTTTTTGTTATTTTTTTTTTCCAGAAGAAATGGTAAATTTGGGAAACATTCTGATAAAGACTAAAAATTCTATTATAAAGCAAATATATTAGCCAAACATATTATTTAAAATTAATATAACCCTATGCAGACTATTAATATAATGTTAACACCACTTTACTTCTTAGTATTGTCCAGCAGTTGGTACTCCTAAATTTTTCTTTATTAAATGTTTAATAAAATATGACAAATTTAGCCAAGTTGTGGAAAACCTGAATAAACTTAAAAATCTATTGACAGAAGTGTGATAGGAAAGTGGATGTTATAGTCCCAGAAAAAGTCTATACAGGAATTGTTTCTACTACATGTTTTTATTACGGAAGAACTAGGCGAAGTTGAGAAAAAATGCACAAAACTCAAAGGCCTATATTCAAGACAAAAATGCAAAAGTGAAAAAATGTTGAACCAGTAGTCTTTAATAGTTCAGCCAACCTGGTACATGGCTTGCTGTTCTTTGAGATATGAAGACAATTTTTCAACTGTTGCAAGCAAAATCATAGAATCATAGAATCATTCAGGTTGGAAAAGACCTTCAAGATCATCAGGGCCAACCATCAACCATGCCCACTAGACCATGTTCTGAAGTGCCTTGTCTACGCGCTTGTGGAATACCTCCAGGGATGGTGACTCCGCCACTTCCCTGGGCAGCCTGTCCCAATACCTGACAAGCCTTTCACTAAAGAAATTTTTCCTAATATCTAACCTGAATCTCCCTTGCCTCAACCTGAGGCTGTTTCCTCTCATCCTATCTCCAGCCACCTGACAGAAGAGACCAGCACCCACCTCACTACAACCCCCTTTCAGGTAGCTGTAGAGAGTTATGAGGTCTCCCCTCAGCCTCCTCTTCTCCAGACTAAACAACCCCAGTTCCCTCAGCCGCTCCTCGTAAGACTTGTGCTCCAGGCCCCTCACCAACTTGGTCTCCCTTCTCTGGACACGCTCCAGCACCTCCATGTCTTTCCTGTAGTGAGGGACAAATCTACCATTTGCTTTAGGAAATGAAGTTGCTTTCAGCTCATTAATATCACATTTAGTTTTCACAGCTACTGCAATGAAATTACTTATTCTAACATCCCTTGACCACATTTTTTATGATCAGTAATATACCATTAATAGAGAAACAGAAAACAAATTTGATACTCAGAGAGTTACATTAAATGGTTGTGTTACAACTATTCGAGGAAATAGCAAGTTTGAACATTTTTTTATGTTTCTTCTTGCAATTTGTAGATTTCCCAACCGAAAAGGTCTTTAGGTATACAGTACACATTCAAAGCTACCTGCAAAGGAGTCATTTGTGACAGATATTTAATTAAGTAAGTAGATGTCATTTTAGTAACCTACAGAAACTCCTCTAGCTAAGATTTAGAATCAATAAAACCATTAAATCTTTAAGTCTCATTTACCTTGCACTCATCATTTATCCTCTAATTTATTTAATACATAGATAAAGCAAATTTGGAATGTTCATTTGAATTACAGATTTAGCAAACATAGGTCAAACTGGGTGTGACTTTTATCAACACATGACTTGCAATTTGTTATTATTTATCATTTATCTTGAAATTAACTTACATTCATTTAGCAGAACTATAAACGTTATGGGGAAGGTGACTCTAGATTTTTCACAAATATATATGTCATCTACATACAGAGCAATCGGTCTTTGCAGACATGAAGTGTGTTTTTAATATTCCCCTAGAGTAAGGCTAGCGAAAGACAAATTACCTTAATGGAAGACTTTCAGAGGACAAAGCAACGTCCATCCTTTTGGCTGACTGGGGTAATGTTTCACATTCAACTGTCTGGCATTTCTTTGTACCATGATAAATGCTGAATGCTGCAGCTGACCCATTCTGAAATTTCATAGTGTTTTCATGGCATCACCAAGTAGAACTCTGTGCTTTTTTTTGTGACACTTGCAAACATTAAAGAGAGAAATAGGGCAAGCAAAGCAATGAAAAAGCAGCTAGTTTCACCTTCCTCTCTAATTTCTGACCAAAGAAGTAGTGGAGTGGAGTTCATGAACTTCTAGGCTAAAACAAAACTCCTGTATCTGCTCAGTCCATCTTCAATTCCTATTAAAATTTAAAAGACATCCCAAATAACTTCAATTAACTACAGACAATGGAAAAGGAATATTTTATGATAGGACTGGGAAAGTGAAGACACATAGGCAGATCTGGAGACAGAGAGTGAGAGCATTGCACAGGAGAAAACCTGCATGAACCGCTCTTCTCAGAGTTATATTGAATTTAGAGGCCAGTCTGCCATGGGGAAAATGAGTATCCCGAAAGGGAATGGGAGGAACAGCTCAATGAGAGGGAAAGAACATTAAACACAAAAAACTTCTGGCATTGGAGGACGAGATGAAGGCAAGTAGAGGGAGACTGATGTGTAGCAGACCAGGAGTTTATGGAGTGATGTAGAGGAATGTAGTCTAGGAGTATGAAACAATTCAGTTACTCATCACATTCAAAATGGACAAGAATGATAAGGAGGAAGAAGGAGTTGGTAGGATTAGTAAAGAAGTTAGATTTCCATATTCCCTGACAGCGGTCTCTTCTGTAATGAACTGCTGTATTTTCAAGGCATGATAAAATTACAAGCCAATCTCCTTTTCAGAGTTTGAGTGTATCTGATTAAACAACAAATAAATGAAGATTTGAGGCTTCAAGAAATACAAGTGCTTCTGTATTCAGTCCAGTGTTTTGCATGATCATGTATTGTAAGTCCAGTCTCAATAATCAGTAATATGAGAAAAAGAAATTACAAATAGTTCTACAATTCTGTGTTGATGGTAGTACCAACAAAACTGCAGAATACAGTTTCAGCATCTGATAATGTCAAGCTATACGCTTAAGTGCATTATTGTTTTAAAGTGTGTCTCATCACAGCTTGTTTTATCACTGTTAGAAAGAATACATCTGTAAAATTAACATTTGGGCATGCAAATGTTTAGTTTGCATTCTAAAGCAGGGGCACTCTGCACCTGAAAAATCATAGCACCGCTCTCCTTCAAGCTTGGCTTGAGTTCTGAGTCTTGGTATCATCTTCAAAATAACCAGAGGCTCACATTCTTTGGGTCTGCCAATTTTTAACAGCATAATAATGGTTTAAACTTACGCAAAGCCTGTCATCTAATGAGTTAACACGAGTCCATCTTTCTTGTTTGACTTTA
>JANXJC010000023.1:18796790-18840211 GCA_027564655.1 Leptodon cayanensis | reverse complement strand
CGTATCTATCTTTATCTATCTTTTGTATCTATCTTTATATTTTTATCTATATTCAAATAACTATGCTCATTAAAGTGTTCTTGATTAAATTTTCTGCCACTGGGAAATGTCTCAGAAGAAGCTCAAGAAAGGATGGAGGGACCTTCTCACAATTCTAAAAAAAAATGGGGAAATGATAAAGCTTAGCCCTGAGGAACTGCAGCTCCAAAGAAGACAAACCAAGTGGTTCATGGCAATTCATGGAGTTTTACCTGCCCTGTGATCTGACAGTGCTGTGGCACACTGGATGGCTTGCCATCTTGTTGATGCACATCTCATATTACTGTGCTGATAACGCAACAGGCAACATGAAGGTTAATCTACCAGTGGAATAGCTATTTTGACTGCATGGGGCTTCTCAGGCTTGTTTAGTAATTCTGGAAAAGATCCAAGCCTGGAGGGATGGAGATGACCATTGGAGTCTAGTTTGCACCAGTATGATAGATCAAGATAATTTACAAGACATCTAAAAATTTTTAATAAAAAGGCTCACAAATGTGATAGTGCTCTTGATATTCCAAGACACTCAATATCACAACTCAGCTAAACAGCTCACATATGGGGTATAAACTAAGAAATATTATAGAACCTTTCTAAAAGGAGTTTAGTGTTTTAAAAATTGTCAAGGAAGCTCCATATAATTAACAAAACATAAACATTTCTGGCTCTCTGCTTCGTAATAAGAGCATATGATCCTGCTTAAATGTCAACAGCTAGTTTTTGTATCATTAACTCACACAGCAGCCAGATGCTAAATATCCATTCCAGCAACATAAATGAATAAGTAAACTTCTGAGAACCAAATAAAAATTTTAATACACAAGCAGAATTTTACATCCCTGCTAGCAAGCGGCCTTTTGCAGTTGACAGATCAGCTGTGTGCTTTGAAACTTTGTGACAGCACAACTTACAAAACAAAATGCACAGATAAAACTCATCACACAACATGTCACATACTAAGAGTTTTTCAGATGTTTGTTAGCAGATAGATTATTCCTGTAAATTCCAGAAGACCTTCAACATACTCAACGTTTATTCTGCCTGCTAGGAAAATAGAGGTTGGTGGGTCTTGCTTACAAAGGAGATTCACTTTTCACTGTGTTTGGATGAACTAATCATTACAGATTTAACAATTCACAATTGCATTGTCTCTATAGACTGGCTGTATCCTACTGCAATCCAAATTATTATTTTAACACAGTGGTATCTTTCTCCCCACATTAAGCATTTGGCATTTTGGAAGGTTGTACCACTCAGCTTGATACTCCAATGGAGCCTGCTGGACTGCGCACTTTCCTGTGGTGCAGGATGGAACAGGCATTATCAGTCCATCAGACACACCTCAGATTCTGGGAAACGAGCTGAATTCACAAATTCCCTTTGCTTGCCTCTTCCCACCCTGTGATTCTTTTCCTTTTGACAGGTACGTATCACTCCCAGCCAGCACACCTAGGAAGACTAACTACAGCAGTACAGGTTTTGAATACAGAAAACTACTCTGTATGGACACTTGCACAGAGCGCATCTGAGCTGGAGTGACAGTTTACTATCTGCAGGCTATTTTAATGAATAATTTATTTAATTTAATTTTAAGTCCATTTTCATCCTTCAAAAGAAGATTACAACCAAGAGTTTATCACATACAGTTGCTATTGGTAAATAGCTGACCAACTGTGATGTGAGCAATCTGGGGACGCTGTAAAGGTTGACTAGTAAGTTATTGGTGTGGAGTAAAAGGCTTGCTGATACGGCTTTGCACCCATCACTTTTCCAGTGTTACCAGGGGAAATTGTGGATTGAACAGCCTTATTCCTTGCTGTTTCTGTCAAGGCTCTGAGTTCTTAAGTAAAAGGTAGTTTGTAGTCCAAGATGGGGTTGCTTATTGTGGAAAGTTCTCATAGAGCAGATCTGGTGATTTTCACGGCTCTCTGATTTAATAGGAAAAGATAGCTTGCTTCCACGGCCATTACTGCAGACTTTAGAGATGCTTTGTATTTCCTGTGAGTCTGCAATTCTAGATTTATCTTCTATTTCCTTTGCTAATTAAGTCTTCTAGTGGGCATCTGCAAGTTCATGCTGTACAGTATTATGTCCAAAAAAAGTGTGTTTTTCAGTGGAATGCCGATCTTTTTATCAGGTAGAGATGCTTCAGCAAAATTTTTTTGAATGTATTTCACATAATGCTATGATTAAATGCTGCAGAAAATACTTTAAAATGTCGTGAGATTTACAATTGCAAATTATATGGCATTGATCAAATGGTGAAGCACACTAATTTCAACTCAGCTGATTTCTCTCGTTACTCAAAGAACACAGCTACACCAGAATTGCCCATGCTGAAGTACAATGGGAAGAGCAGCAAGAGAACTGAGATCCTAAGAACATGTCTGGGGAAAAGAAGGGTGTTGTAGGAACTTGCCAAGAAAGATTTGTATCAAGAATATCTTTCTTTTTTCCCCATATCACAGAAGGAAAAGCCAGTATTTCCAAGAAGCCCTTTAGCTGACCTGGCTAAATCACCCAGGTAGTTTGGTCTAATCCAACTACAGTTCATAAGTTTAATTTCTAAATTGTACCTGTGTTCTTGTTACCTATTTGTTTTTATAAGAGCAATTAATTAACTGTCAAACTATATCTCCTGGTCAGTTATGTATTTGTAGCCCTTGCTCTGTGTAATGACTCTACTCTTTCTATTGTCTCCACATTTTCCTGTACAGCTGGGGTTCTTGGTTATCTTCTTGTTCTGCTTGCACTGTGGTTAGAAAGAGGACACTTGTGTGCAAACAGCAGCTATCCACAATCCGCAATATTATATTCAGCCTTGAAAGTATTTTTGTATTTTAGTGCGCAAGTTTTACTGTATCAGTTTACTTTTGCTGAGAATCTGACTCACTACCTTCTTTAATAACTGACTTAATGTTTCTTGCTGACAAATCTGCCACCTCAAGCCACATTCATATGCTAAATGACCTCATAATGCAGAGGGTTAATTGTTCAAGTTCACTTAAAAAAATTTCTCTAATCAACCTAAATAAGACTAATATCTAAATCTCTTTGGTAAAAACAAGATTTCCCATTCTAATATGAGTTTGGATTGTTTACAGCTGGGTCTTCAGAGATAAATATTTTCATTAATCAAGTCAGAATAACACCGGAAGAAAATTGATGAGTAAATTAATCAGTTTAATGGAGGAAAAATCCCTTTTTTAATCAAGGCTATATAATATTAATTTCACAAGTTTATTTGTATGACCTGTCCAATATTTTTAGAATATATCATGACTTTCCTGTTCTGTACTATTGCTGTTAAAACACAGTTACAAGTTCAGTAGTTTATGTTGACAAATTCAGACCATTTCAGTAAACATTTTAACTTCAGAATTGTTGGCCTACATAATGTCACATAAATGCTGTACCGCAAATGCTACTAGACTACCTAACTTTCCTTGTTTGACTAGACTGCTCACCAACCAAAAAGAAATCAGATCAGTTTAGAGGGAATCATTCTTTTTACTGATTTCATTCTGTTTATTAGGGAAAAAAACCCCATACATTCCTGGATAAAAATCAGAAGATTTTTATATAAATTCTTCAACATTAGAAACTGGTTATTTACAAGAGGCTGTAAAAAAAAAAAAACAACCAAACACAAATTGGTTATTAACTAGAAATTGTCAAAAAAGTATCATTAAAAACATTTCATAACAGAATTCTAACACAATGTAGAAGGTTTGATCTTGTGGAAGTAAACTGACAGAATAAAAGAAATACACTTTGCCTTTACAATGGATTTTTTTATTTTCTGGATTTTCATTAGAATGTTTTTCTTTTTTTTTTTTTAAGTCTTAAACTGAAACACTGAATGACAGAAAGACCTTTTCAATGAAATTGTGTCTAACCCATGAAAAGGGGAAAAGGGATATGAACCTGTTTATGTAGCTATCTGAAGATAAATATGCATGTTTAGACATATTGTCTTTTTTTCTGTTGAAAGGAAATTGAGTAAACTAGCTTTTAAGATTGTCTTTAGGATGCAATATTTGATTCTTAGTTTGGAGCTGGCAGTTGCAAAAAAAGAAAAAAAAATTGTTCCTTAAACTTTGTGTCTATTTGTTTCAATACAGTGTAGTAGAAGTTCGCACTTCTTTACTGGAAGAAAACAGATCCATTCTAAAATTGTTGAGGTTAATATGGTAAAATAATTTTTAAATCAGAAAAAGTAAGAAAGACTTAAATAAAATCAATTATATCCTCATAACAGTTCTTAGCAAGAAAATCTGACTATATTTGCCGTGACACTTAGCCGTGGTCAATCCGGTATGGGTGAGTCCTAGATTATGATCTAGACTGTAATTTACATTAACAGATCCAAAGAAATGAGAGAAAGAGCTGTTTAACCACCAATTTTTATTCCAACCTTGTTCTTTTCTGCTTATACAAAGGCTAGAGCTAGGAATTTCCAGAAAAAAACATGCTTTATAATGGATCAGAGTTTTTACCACGCCACATCCAGCAAGATAAAACTATTCATGAAACGCATGAACAAGGTCTATGTCAAGACAAAATGCCTGCCATCTAACCCAAGAGAGACCAATTCCTCATCCCCCCCCCCAAAAAAAAAAGTTATATAATTAGTTTTATTTCAGAATATCTTTGATTCCCAAGTTTTCTCAAGCTTCAGCTGTATACAGCAACAAACCTTCTGTGTGATTTTGAACAAGACTTGAAATTGGTTTGGGAGAGAGGGGGGTTCAATTAAAAGCAAAATGTCTTATCTTCTCCATCATTATGTCTCATGAATACTAAAAAGAAATACACAGAAGTTATCACTGTTTTTACTAGCAGACTTACAGTAGTACCCTTATAACGTGGTTATATATACCCTTTGCTTGCCTAGGTACAGTTTGATTAGGAAAAACATTGTTATTTGCTTCATTAATAAACACATCTTATTTAACACCTTCACTAATGATCTGGATGGTGGTGCAGAGTGTACCCTCAGCAAGTTTGCTCAGGACACAAAACTGGGAGGAGTGGGTGAGACGTCAGAGGGTGGTGTTGCCATCCAGAAGGACCTCGACAGGATAGCAGAAATGGGCTGACAGGAACCTCATGAAGTTCAGCAATGGGAGTGCAAAGTCCTGCACCTGGGGAGGAACGACCCCATGCACCAATATATGCTGGGGGCTGACCAGCTGAAAAGCAGCTTTGTAGGAAAGGACCTGCAGGTCCTGGTGGGCACCAGCTTGACCATGAGCCAGCAATGTGCCCTCGTGGCTAGCAGTGTCCTCAGCTGCGTTAGGAGGAGTGTTGCCAGCAGTCAAGGGAGGTGATCCTTCCCCTCTGCTCAGCACTGGTGAGGCTGAGTACTGTGTCCAGTCCTGGGCTCCCCAGTACAAGAGAGACATGGACATATTGAAGAGAGGCCAGTGAAGGACCACAAAGACAATGAGGGCACTGAGCTCTCAGACATTATTTCAAACCTTGACATCTACCCGGTGACTTCGTCCAGTATTTTCTGGAATCTGGACCTTCACTCCCCATATCAGGACGCAGCCAAAGCACATATGTGCAGCCAAGGGTAATGTTAGTCTTCAGGAGCAAGGTTCATGTAAATACTTGATGTTCTTGCTTAAATTTGACAGGATGAAAAGTAAACCCATTGGTTATAAAGTAAGACAAGTATCAAATGGAGGTTGGATATATTTTTAGGTACTGCACATAGCCCTTGTTTGGACAACAACTGCTTTTGGTGCTGCTTCTACCGCACAGTCTCCATTCCACAGACCGTCCTTTGGTACAAACACCTCCTCGATCCAAGGGCGAGTCTGATGTCCAGTTATCAACTATTCCCTCTCCTCAGTGGTAATGGAGGAGTGTGCTGTGAGGCCTCTGCCATCTGAGACATTCCCTTTTTCAGTGGGACCATGTTGCAGAGGTGTCTTTTATCACCAGTAGCAAGGTAGGCAAGAAGCACAGTGGATAATGAGCTCCTAACTTAACTCTTCCCCCTTAGGAACCCATATCCTAATTGCAGAGGAATATCCGAACCACCTTTTCACTTCTAAGTCTGCCTTCATTCAGTTCATTAATACATGACTACCCTAAAGGAAGCAACACTTCAGTTGCTCTCAGAAATTCTTCTAAATTGAGCTTCTTTGTGCACAGATCTCTTCAATGCCTGAAATACTATTTAAAATATGGATATATTTTCCCAAGGCTTTCGTAGTAATTACTGCTGACCATCTCTGTAACCTTTCCAATGGCATTGCTTGTCCCTTCGAAAACAGTGATTTCACATAGTTCTAAGTCCCTTCCATTCAGCTGGCAAAAATTTCTTTCCTATGTACGTGGTACACCCTTCTTCAGGCTGTAACTAATAATAAGGCCTGAGGCATTAAAATACTCAAGATTTTTCATCTTCAAAAAGTACTATATGTTCAAAGGAAAGAGCTAGACAGATGTGCCGACTCACTAAAACCAACTGTGAAATGTGGAATTTTGATTTAGTTTTCAAGTGAGGTTTCCTCATATCAGCTTCTTGGAACAAATCATATGGAAAAAAATTATATAAATAACTTTCAGAAGTTCTATGAAGAAAATTTCTCCTTCCATATCTAAAGGAAGTATGCAACTTTTTTCTAATGTTAATAATATCAACAATATGGGTACAGTCAGTAAGAAGAGTATAATGACAGAGGCAACACAAATATTAATCTGATACATCTCATGAAGAAACCCAAAGAGAATAGGCAGCATGGAATCCTCTGATGGCATTCTCTAGAAAATTTGACTTTTCAGTCAGTGATACTCATCTTCTTGATGGTTATTTTGTTTGAAGAAGCAGTCTAATTAAAAAGTTTAAACAAAGATCCTGGCTTTTCAGATCACACAGTAGCACTGGGCATTTTTTAATTTTTATTATGCGTGTCAACCAAACTGATTTAAAGAAGGTTTTCATGTTTTGACAACACATTAGGATTCTTGAACCCAATCTGAAGTTCTATGCCAAAAAAACAAATCTCAAGCCAAGGAATACAGTGTAGAACTGATCCTTTTTCCTGATGTTCCCAGCATCTTCCCCAGCTGTACCACAGGTGCTGATAGACATTCTCTACAGCTTGTGCTATGGATTCCCAGACACAGCTAGCCAGACTATGAGAGTGCTATCTGGAAATTATCAGTGCTAACAAGACATGTGAAGATGTACCTGTTTTTAACAGAAATGGACTTCAGTCTCTGCATTGTCCTTTATGACCAAAAACCATTGTGTTTTGGAGGAAGGTTTGATGTTCAGTGTGTTTCTATGTTCCTTGTCCAAACTGTAAAACAAAGAAGAGCTTCATACAAAAAGCTGTGTGTACATTTTAAAGGCAATGGAATGTGTTTGTGTCTAAGGATTTTTGAGTTAAATGTTTGATTTGAAACATTTTCAGCTCCTTGCTCTTTGTGAAGAAGGAACAAAACACTAAAAGGAAAACTAACAGCAGCTTAGCAAGTTTTTCCTCCATAGGTCACTAGTTTAAATCCAGTTGAAGTTAGCGTAAAGCAGAATTTCATATCTTATAATTGTTTAGCAACCTTCATGAACTGAGTTGAGCTGAGCTCACTCACAGAGAATGTGATATTCCATATTGAAAAAAAGCTTCCCTTACAATCGCCACTTCACAAGTCTCATCAGTGAAGCAAAAAACAAGGGCAGTTTTGAAGTGATTAATTTGATGAATAATTTTCCAGTTATTTTCACTTGTCAGAAGAAACTTCCTGGTCCTTGTTCTAAGGACTGCTGACATACTAACTGTGTAAAACAGACACATCTTACTCTGGTTTTGGTTTGGGCACAACTTAGCTAGCAAGTGCATGCTGAGCACGCTTCCTGGCTCAAGCACCTTGGGACAGGGAGAGGAGCAACTTGTTGTATGCCGGGGTGGCAAAGCCATGAGCTCTAGGCAATGAGCTGCTGAGGTACGGAGGTATTGTAGGGAATAAGCAGAAGTTGACCTTTACGTGCATGGGGAATTTTAGCATGGACAGTCACATCCGAGGTAGAACTCGGATTCCAGTTTTGAAATGCACTTCACAAAGCAGTTAGCTGGTATCCCAAATAGGGATCTCTTTATGAACTGGAGATGGTGTAAGGACATTACTGTTTGCCTTGGGCCATTTGAGAAAATACCTGAATGATTTGGAAATGAGAAGGCTGATCCTGGAAGTGAGAAGAGCTGGGGAAGCAGCTATCAACAAGTATTTCCTCTGTGGCTGGCAAACGTACCAGGTGGCTTTACTGAGAAGCAAAACTAATTTGCCTCACCACCTCCTTTTTCTTTTCCTCAGTTGCCTTTGTATTCAGAAAGAAAACTCCATATATTTTAGCTAGCATTTATTCAATTTGTGATTCATAATCATATTAGGACAGAAGAGATGATTTATTTCCATTCTCTGAGAGAAATACTGATAACAATTTTAAATGGCCTATTTAAAGTGATTTACTCCTTTTTCCCCAGGCCATATTATCATTGTTCAGCATTCTCTTGGGACTCAGGATGCAGGTTTTCTTTCCTCTATGCTACTGTTTAAGGCCCAGCTTACCTAGTCAATGCTGATCACCACAATTCTTCCTCATCTCTTGTGTTATCATCTCCTGAGCTATCCTGAGGATCAGTGGAAGATGCTTCTTACTCTTTGGATGCCCTAGAGAAATATTCAAGGTTCCAGCCACTGGAAGTCTGGTCCAGGACCCTAGTTTAAAAACGAGATGCCATTCACATGAAATGGTGGGATGTTAACCAACTAACTTAAAATTAACATAGCCAAAGCAGGAAAAAGGTTAAAGCAAATAGAAGCCATTGGGTTTTTAAAAAGAATCGAAATGGACAACATAGGCCCAAAGGTTTATAGAGTCAAGTGACAGGTATAGAAGTAAAGCTCTATTCAATTTAGTTTAAGACCAAATTTTAACAGTGTCTCCCTCTCTGTATCCATCCAACAAGCTATTTACAACATATGAAGTGAGACACCTGACCTGTGTGCACATACTGTGTCCTCAGATTTAATTCAAAACAGTAAACTTCAGTATGGAGAAGCAGACTTGCTTCTGTACCCCATTTCCTCTTCAGAACTTCCCTGCTGCGTAATTAAATTGTCAACTGATCATTAGCCCATTGTAAGTAGAAGGCTCTTTTCTTCCTGGCTGGACAATTTGACAATCCACATTCAGACTTTCACAAAGCATATACTTGACAGCCAAAGATTATTCAATCATATAAACTGAATTAATACATTCACCTCACTACTGCTTTTTGTTTGTGACCAGACAAAACAGTAGCTTATGATTTGGGGTTCTAATATAGGATAAATTGTCTTCCCCCTTCTTCTCTGTCACCCAGTCCCTCTGAACCTGAATTCTCACTCCTAGAAATTAATATAGTTATTCCAAATTCCAGAAAAATACCACATCAGAATCTAATGTGGAAGATTGTAATAAAAAGCTAGAGTGGTTTGTCTTCAGAGCTTTTTAATGGAGTACCCCAAATATTCTTTCTTTTAAAAAATGAAGATAAAAGCATAATATCCTCTAGTTGTGTAACAGTTTTTAAAGATTACAAAATAATTACATGACAGGAAGTGGCAGTAAGTTCTGAATGGTGCCATATTTTACATTAAAAACAGATCATTGTGCTGCTTCATAAAACAGTGTGAGTCCACTCCTCAAAGGCTCACATCCTTGTCCACAGATTGACCTTTTTTTCCTCTTCTCCAGCATTGGTTCTACCAGATGACTAGCAATGAATCCTCTCTAACTTCTTTTCAGACATTGTTATGTTGTTGTTAGACTCAAAGAGTATCCCCAAGATCATCTTAAGTAATCTCCCCCACCAAAGTAAGATCATATAGTCCTAGGCCGTCCCTCACAGATCTTACTACAGTCTGATCTTAAAAATTTCTGGTGAAAGTGGTTTCTCAGTATCTTCAGGTTATCTGATCTTGTGCTCCACCATCCTACCCAAGCTTCCTAAGCTTTTTCACCCAAAATTGTCTATGCTGAAAAACAAATTGATTTATTCTGGCCTTGGAAAACAATTGGTGATCATCAATATTGTAACTACATGTAATCAAGTCACCCTCAACCACTTCTCAACAAGCCAGTTTCCTCATAGGTCCTGCTTTCTAAATCCTTCATCATTCACACTGCTGGATTCTCTTTATATTGCCTTCACCTTAAAAATGCAGTTCCCAGAATAGAGGCAATATACCTCCCAAGACTTCTCTGGAGTTAAGTGAGGAATGTAACCAGATGCGTTGTGTACAAACTTCTGCTTCATGAATCTAAAATAAAACCTACTTTCCTACTATGTCTTTTTCCACTGTACTGCTTGCTTTATCGAAAAATAGCCAGTTTCAAATTTCAATTTGCTTTCTTTTTTCTTAGGTATAGAACTTTGGTTCATAAATACTGAAATGCAACCTTTTGGGTTTCTGACCAACTCTCCAAACTGCCAGTAGCATTTTATAGTATTTTTTCCCAAAATACTTAAAACTCTTTCCAACTTCGTAGAAGCCATAAATTTAAAGGCTCCATTCTATTATGCACATTTTTCATGAAGATACCAACTAGAATTTGATCAAACACAAGTTCTTAAGGGAATTTACTCAGGATGTCCTCCATGTTTCATGTGGATCCATTGATAATCAAATTTTCAACTAGTTATATAGCTACCTGAAGGCAATTACATGCATGCTATATTTCCTCAACTTATGAGCTTCTAATGTTGGAAAAATGTCTAAAAACTTTGTAAGAGTTAATTTAAATCTGTATCTACTGCTTTTCCTTTCTATGCTAGGCTGCCACCATTCTCAAAGAAGGTAATCAGATAAATTTGATCTGATCTGTTCGTGACTGTTCCTTGTTGGCCGTTTTTACAACCTTTGCGTTTTGTCGGTACTTCCAATTACTTCAATAATTTGTTCCATATTGTTTCCGGAAACCGAAACCAGACTGCTTGATCTGTAATTCCTCAGCTCCTCTTAAAAAAGATATTTAAAAATGTTTGGTTTTCTCTAGTCTTCTCAGATCTCTCCCATCTGCAGCTTCCCAGAGATATTCACTAATCATTCAGAGATTACTTTGCCTCATTTCTTGGGGTGAATTTCATCAAACCCTGAGAGCTTGCATGTACCAATCTTACATAAATATTCCCTGAACTGTTCTCTTCTCTACTCCACCCTGCATTCCAAACACCTTGTTCAAATTAATTTGTTAAAGTATCTAGCACTATCTAACTTTTCCATGAAGATGAAAGCAAACGAGTCTGCTTTCTCTGATGAAAGCAAATGATTCTCTTTCCTCTGTAGAACCCCTTGTTCAATCTCTTTTCTCATTTTCCCTCTTATTTCTAATGTATTCACTGAAACTTTTGCTGCTTGTCATGTCCCTTGCTACTTGGAACTCATTTAGTGTTTAAGTTTTCTTATTTTACCCCTATATGCTGTGTAATTCCTTTGTATTTGTCCTCACATATGAACCAGCTTGGCTTTATTAGTTTAAATCGCAGGCATTTCCTTACCCAGCTGGCTAGGAATGCTTATTTGAGCAGCTCCATGAACCAGGCTGGGGAAAGTGCCACTTCTGATGACAAGGCAACAGAGCAGCTGGTAAAAGCCTGTGAGCAACCTCCCTCTCTGAACAGCTATTTGCAGAGCCTGTGCTGCTCCATGTCCTGAGAGCCTCATGGACCAAGGCGGGCTTCAGGGCACCCTGACAGTGTGGTGGAAATGATAGAAATAGGAACTAGGGGCCCAAAACGTTGGTTTTACTTGTTCTATGCTTTTAAACCATTGTGCACCTGCTATATGCCCTCTGACACCTTCACTAGTGATTTTTGAGTTTTTATTCTTCTCCCTCACCCCTCCACCTCCCATTTCCTTCGTCTCCACGGGGGTTTTCTCATGGCAGTGGCATTCTGGCTATTGCTGGAATGACCTGGTCACAGGTCATTTAGTAATTTAGTCACATTGTAATTTAGTTTTATTTGGAAATAGCGATAGTGGGATCTATAAAATTTGGAAGTGCTGATATTGATTCAGATGAATAGCTTGGTGTCTGATTTGCAGCAGGAGAAACCGTCTCTACTCCTCTTTCCCAGAGTGTAATTCTTAGAAAGACCCCGCCTCTTTCTACTATGACTATAATGATCTAAATCCACCAATCCCTAAATTGACAACATGGGTTTGTACTGGACCTTTTTCCAGCAAACCATTTCTGAAACTGATATGAAATTATTTGCATCAGACGTCGAAAGTTACTGATGGCAAATGGCAACAATCATGCACAATGTACGATATCATGCTCACTATGTCTTAAAAGAGAAATTTAGATATACTCAACTCTTTCTGAAATGTAACATTAAGTCTTTAACTGATGTCTATCTAACCTTTTTCCAAAGACATTCCTTCATTTTTACTTTCCTTTTAGCTTCTGTAAGTTACTTTATCCCACAAAGCTGTTATAAAGATGACTGTCTGCAAAAAAGCATGTCTTTTAAACTTATAATTTAGAATTTGGGGGAACAAAAGTCTCAGACAGAAAAAGCCCTTGAGAAGGTAAAGATGAAATCAAGAATTCAGTTTCATTTTCAGTATCACTTTTTTTTTTCCTTTCTCCATAACCAGAACAAACAGAAACATTTTATGCTTTAGAGTAGATTCCAGCAAGGCATGTCTGTGTAGTGCAGCCAGACAACAAGTCAAAAGTAAATTAACAATAATTATTGTGCACATTCACTCTCCTGGAGATGATAGTTATCGCATTGAACTAAGATGTAGGAAGTCTATGTCCAATTTTTAGCTCTGCTAAAGGTCTGCTTTGTGGGTTTTATTCGAAATCACTTTCCCATTTTTATCTTTTGGGTTTGCTTTATAGTTAGGACCGTGCAGGGAAGGAACAGCCTGTGCATGTGCATAGCAAGGCAGCCTAAGAAAATAGGATCCCAAAACCATCTGGGGCCTTTACTTATTCTTGCAGTAGCAGGCAACAAATAGTCCGTGATAAATTTCACTTGTCCTCTACAAAACCTTTGCCGAGACAGATTTTGTTATGTATTATAAATGCAATGCAGACTTCATCGCAGCTTCTGCCAGTAGTTTTTTATTCTTCTGGGGTCTGAATGCCACATTGAGCTGCCCAGAGTCACCAGCATTGCTTTGTCCAGCTGTTAGCTGAAAATATGGTTTCCCAGAGCTGGCTTAATCCGATCTGTCCTGATTATGTACCAAAATAAGAGAGGAAGAATCATAACAAATGTTGGTCACATACTCACTCAAACCACTTAAGAAAACAGGGAATGATTTATGTGGTCATATACATTCATCCCATCAAGGGGGAGCATTTTCACATCAATTTGACGGTCATTTAGCCAAAGAGAATAGGTTGTTCTCAATGCAGTGCAAATTCTGGCAAAAGCCATAAATTCTAAGCAACATTCATGGAAAACCAGTCTCATCAATGAAATGTATGTTTTAAGAAAGAAAGAAAGTAATGAACCTTTAAGTCCTGCAAAAATAAGCTTTTAGAAATAGGGAGGGAAGAGAATTTGAGGAGTTTTCACAGCCATTTATCCACATTTTTTTGAAATCGATATACCGGAAAGCTATACGAAAGGAAGGTTTCAGATGCATTTATTTATATATATTGAACAATTTAAAAGAAAAAAAAAAAGGAAAAAGAAGAAAAAAAAAAAGAGAGGAACTAAAGAGCTAGGGGACCTAAACAGCTATAAAAGCACAGTCCCATCACAGGGGTTCTTCTCAGTAGGGCAGACTCCTCTCCAGGGCAACAACTCAGAAAGCATTTGATTACTTGGGGAACTAGAAGAGGTGGTCTTGACACACTTTCCTTCCCTACTATGGCTTTTACCCTGGAGATTAGGCAGTTTGGTTAACATCAAAGTTATTTAAAAGAATAGAAGTATGTTAGAAGTAGAAGAATACATATGTTAGGTCAAATTCATTCCAAGTATTCTGATCTTGCTTATGAGGTATAAATTGGAAGGAACTTAATGAAATAAAAAAATCACTCAGCTTTTCTGCCAGGGTACAAAGGAGTAACGTCTAGACCAGAGAGTCTGACCCGTGCTCCTTTTTTTCTGTTTGGCATAAGGGTTGTTACTCATGTAGATGATTATGTTTGTTCTCTTTTATAACTTATTGGGACTTGATTAAATATTTTTTGCAGGCAGCACTTGAAATATGTAAATTACTTTTCTTCTTCAGGAATATTGCTTTAATGGGGACCTACAAAAGCTCTGTCCCCTAGCAACAGCTCTCTGGAAGCTCTAACTATAAATCAATGCCAGATAGGTGGAACACATAGAAGGGACAGAGATATTAAATGGGTTTTATTGGTGAAGGCCACTTTATTGTCCATGCAAAATCCAACTTGATTCATCAATTAATTCAGAAAAACAAACCAAAGCGAAACAACATTTGCCATCTTCTTCTTGGTCTAATACCTACTGATTTTCTACCCGTCGTCTCGGAAGGTCTGAATAGTTTTGTAATACTGCAATGCTCTACAGTATTATATTAAATGGCTACTTTGAAGACTTAATGAGATCTGGGTGTTTCATTAGGAACAATAATTATGATAGATAATTGCAACAACTGTGAAATTTTCTTATTATAGAAAATGGATGTCTGTATGGTTTTAGAGGACTAGTTCTGCCTCGTCTGGCTCATCTGTATGTTTAGTTTCCAGAAGCATTTGAGCAAATAATGCGTTTCAACCTGAACCCCAACTATAAGTGTAAGTACATGTACACTTATTCTACAAAATTTTTACTTAATTTAAATATTACAGATAAAAATGTAATATTCATGATGTGAGAATAATACATTTTCTCCTTGTCTTCCACACAATGCTCCTTCCCTAGTATAAAAATGATTCTGATAAGGAAAAACAGGCATTGTAAAAGGAAAATCTGTTTTGCCATTATTCAGATGAGAAAATTAAGAGATGGTTCAATAGACTAAGATGAAGAAATACGTGTAACATAGTTGTGTTATCTCTATTCAAATGGTGATTATCAACAACTTTGGATGGATTTGCATAGTGAGAATGAAAGAAGCTGCTTAGCTTGACCCTGTTAAACTTCACATTTCTTATATTAATACTTGAAGAACCACTGCTGTTCATAATAATTGGGAAAAACAACCTGCTTTTACATTTCATTCTTCAAAGCAAACAAATCTTTTTTGATCAAACTCTCCAGAAAAGACAAAGAAACATGCCAAGAGCAGAAAGTTTCAGGCCCCAAATGGTTAGAAAAAAAATACTATAAATTCAAAGGTGACAGATAGAAAGCATTGAGTAATATGTCTCAGTGCAGCAATGGTTGTAATTTAACTCAGAATTTATCTGGCCATCCATAAGTCATTTCACTTTGGAAATGTGAAAGAACACAAAGATGGAAGAAGTCTGCCATGAAGAAAGGCAAAGTCCTGCTTTGGAAAGTGGCAGAAAATTTTCTAGCACCATAAAGGGTCCCATTAACATCTCTATAATTTGATCTTATACCCAATACTGGCAGAAAGTTGATTACCCATTCTGCACTCCCTTCAGCTGTAAATATTTCAAACCTGACTGTTTTATGTCCCTTCCCCATAACAAAGTTACAATCTCTAAAATGTTTGTAACCTATACAGCTTGTTGTAAAGGCTTAATGTCCTTGGCATGAGAAAGAAATCATACTCAAGAAATCAGTTTTGTTCCATTTTGGCAGATTAAATTCAAAAGAAATACAGTATTAGTATCCAAGCAATGCAGTCTTTCAAAATAAAAGGAAGGCAAGAACTATTAGAGCTGAAGTAATGGATAATAAAAGCCAAGGGACCAACTGGAAAGTAGTTGTGCTTAATATGAGTAACTTAGAGTCAGAATTGTCTTTCTGAGCTGGGAAAAGCAAGTCTGAGCTAGCCCTCATACTCAGTCAGTGCCAAACAGCCCCTTTTGTGCCCCATCTTGTTCATGGCACCAGTAACAGGGACATTTTGCTGATATAATGTAGAGCAACAATAGCATTTTTGATTGCTGTAGCAGATCTGAACAGCCCCAGTGTTTCCACTCTGACGATCACAAGAAATCTTGTAGCCTTTTCACGGGCATCACACATGAAGACACAATCACTCACACAGTGCTTTCATCTTGTTATGATATAAAGTGTTTCTCAAGGCATTTAAAAAGAATCCAAGAAGGTGTAGATTTGGTGACAGATTTGTTCATATTTCTGATAAATCTGGCTGTGATTGTGGATATATCATAGACTTTTCTTATAAAGGCAAGGCAAAATCCAGCTCTGTAATAGCAATGCAACCAGGCTGGGATTTCCAACCAGAAACTGGAACAGGAACCCAAAAAATGGAGATGAAATGTAAAAAAGTGAAGCTGAAATATAAACAATTTTCTGCAGAAAGCAGCACTGAAGTTTAGAGCATAGCCATCAACTACAGTTGTGCACTGATATCCTGAAAACCTTCAAGGACAGAGATCCTACAAGCTCCCTGGGCAACCCGTTGCAGTGGTTAACTACCCTCGTTGTGAAAAAATTTACTGTATACCTATCTGGAACCTCTCTTGCTTCCTCCATTCTCTCCGTGTGCAGTGCTGCAAGGAGCCTGTCTGTCTCCTCATTAACACCTCATAGGAATCGGGGGGCTCCTGGCCTTCTTTTTAAATGTCTTCACTTCGTGTTTGCTTTGTATTCACTTGGAGAACCGGTGAACTATTAAAATGGTTCAGAGATGGGGCACTTTTTGTTATACTTCAGAAGAAAGTAGTGGACTACCAGTTCTGTTTTCTGTGTTTGTGGTGTGTACCTACAGCCCTGCTCAGGCCTCATGGGACTAAGAACTTAACACATTGAAGCCGATTCCTGTCCCCGAAAGTCCAAAGTCTACAAAGAAGAGCTGGAGAAAAAGGGACAGTAAACTGCTAAGGAAGCACAAGGTTAACAGTGGTCAGTTCATATCATCATGAAGGTCTCTCACCTGTTCTCGTTTTGCTCATGGAGTACAAATATTCTGCTGCTGATTCAGAAAAAAGGGATGTTCCTCCTCATTTTTACCTCTCCAACAATAAGTAAATTCAGGACGGCTGGTCAATAATTTTCCACATCCTTTCAACAGGCACAGTAGTAGCAAAACCAAGATAGGCTCCTACATTTCCCACATCCACATGCCCTTCCTTTTAGGTATTATTTTTAACCACAGAGAAGGTCATCAGTGTCAAAAGCCAGTGTCAAAAGTCCCTGCCTTCTCAGCAAAAACAACCATTTCCTTAAGCCACACAATTTTGCTTTATTATAGTTTAAGTGACATCCCCATGTGTATTAATAGCCTGCAGTGAGTTTTAAAGCATTTTATATAAATTAAGAGATGAAAGTTCAAATAAACCTCTGCCTGCAGGACATTATCTTGGTCATTTACATTTGTCTGGAACTGCCTCTAAAATGCTGGCACCAAGCAAGTGGGTAGCATTTGGCTCAAAGAGCAACTAACCTGTTAGAGATCTTTTCTTCCCCAGTCACCCCAGCCTCAGACAGGGTACAGCCTCCTTCTTGACAGCGTGAGTTATCCCCATGACTTGAGTAAAGACATCTTAGGTGGATGTGTTTTCTACTACCTCCCAGTAATGCCAGCAAGCGTTACCATACACTTCAAGAAAAGGACTGGCTTTGGAAATTCCCGCCCCCCCCTTGGCAGGAATCCAGCAGTGACTTTGTGGCAGGAGCTATGGGACTCAGGTTTGAAGTGAGCTACAATTATGACATTCAGTTGTGGTGTCGCTGGGTATTAGGGCTGTGCCTGTGTGTACATCCAGGGCACTTAATTTGTTCATTCCCTGGGTGGTCTAGGAACTCCCAAATAGTCACCTACATAGATGGGACAGTAGACTGGTTTGTGGCAATCGACCAACTTAAAACTAGGTGATTGGCTGAACTACGAACCACCTTCATAATTAAGCATTTGTTTGTTCCCAGAGCCCTCCAGGCAGAATTTTGGGCAGTTCTTGTTATTCTCCCAGGCAGGTCCTGCTGTACCAGTTCAATTTTATGCTTGTATGGATCATGAATATGAAAGTAACTGCAATGGTAATATTTAGTCAGGAAGTCAAGACACTTTCCCTAAAAAACAAAGTATCATTACCTTCTGGAGCAAATGGAGAAGTGATTTTGGCCAGAGCATCAAAGCTAGCAATCGTTTTATCATAAGACTATGTTGTGTGCAAAGAAAGTTTTGCAATCCTTTTGGATTGTCAGATGTTAGATTGCAAATGTTAACATTACTTCTAGGAATGAAAATCTTAAGACTGTTTCATGCTAACAACTGTCAAAATATGGAAAATACATTGGCTTCTACAGAAGCAAAAAAAAATAGTATATAATCCTTCATATAGGACACTGACAGCTAATTAATTTGCTCTCTTTCCTTTCTTGTGCTTTCTGATGCTTCAAAGCATAAAATTTTCAGAATGTTCCCAAGAATTTTTTTTGTAACTATGCATTTAAAAGTAGAAAAAAACATTATTTACTTGATTACCTGTAACATGGGAGTTAATCTGCACTAGGGCTGTCTGAAAGTGAAAAAAGTGCAAATGGTTTGAAAATCAACAATCTAGCATCATTTACAGCTGATAATGTAAATGTTAACTTTAAAAAATACCCATGTGCTTTAAAGAAAAAGGAAAATTAATATTTTTTTCTTGTTATTGCCAATCTGATATGCTACATAAGACAAAGTGAACTGTAGCTGAATTTCCACTGCATCTTGAAGACTGTATTTAGGAATTGGCAATCATTTTTCCTCATTTGCCACAAGAAATTCAGAATGACTAGAAATATTGTTTCTGTCAGCATTAATATATGGAACATGGAGACGCATCCTTAGAAGTGGTTTATCTCTTTTCCCTGACATTGTAAGTATTTTAAAGTGCTCTCTAGTTGCTAGAAGTTACTTTTATTCTTACGGTGAGGATTCCCCAGATGTAATTTTTAGGTTCTTTATAGACAGTGACAACGACAAAGGTAAAAATGCTTTGAGTAACTGAATAACATTGGACTCTATGAAGATATATTTAAGTAGCTAGAAAATTAAAACAAACATTTTGCGTGTGCCCAGGCTCAGCAATGCATTCACTGAAGGGTTGTTGTCTGATCATAAATCTAATTTTTACAGAAAACACATAGCCACCTAAGCAGAAAAAAAAGAACTTAATTATCCAGCACATTACCTCTTAAATGACCTAATAGTTTTATTTGAATGCACGAAACCCCTTTAACCTGAAATTTCACTAAACTCCTAACTTTCAGTGTCTCAAAAGATATGTTGATTATTCAGGAATGTAAGCATTGTTCAAAGGTTGAAATTAGATAAAAATCTAAAAATGGATGTGGGATGTTTCTATGAGCAAGAATATATAGTGTCAGACGAACTATGTATTAGGAAATAGTCTCATGCTATCCTAAAATCCCGATTCTCTCCATTTCTCAAAAGTGTGACATTGGTAATGTCTGATCCCATCTCACCAGCAGCATTTGAAAGAATATTGTTTGCAATGTAATAGACTCGGGTAGGTTGCAGAAACTTGTTAAATACTGATTCTGTTTAGGCAGAATTTAAAATTAAAATTTATTAAAATTGCACACAATAAAGATTTCATGAGCAGGTTTTTTTAAAGAAATATATAGTGAAGTAAATTGATGCTTTCTAACTGAATTGTACATTGAGGATAATAAAAGGATGTATTTAAGAGAAATATGTAAGAAATATTTCCCTGGAAAGGTTCCTTAAAAACATGGGGATCTGAGATTTCAAGAAAAGATGATCATCCTAACACTGAATGCTGCGTGATGGCATTCTCATACTCTTGAAAAGTGAATAAATTTTTTCTTCTTTTCCACATGCAGGTGGTTTCTGTGGGTTCTCTTCCTACATTTGTGCTGTACTGTTTGTGGTTCTGCCTGCTGTTTTTGCTGGACTCTGATTTTCCTTTGTTGGCTGTTATACAGGGTTTTCTGAAAGCCTGAGTGGTTTTGGTTTTAATGTCAATTCAGGTAACTCCACCAGACATTTTCTGCCTTAGATCAATCAGAAATTCTTATTGAACCCCATTCTCATTTCTGTACCTTCTATATGTTCCTTTTCAGTAGAAAGTTCAGAATTCCTCAAATATGTCTATTAAAAATTCTGTCCTCCACTGATCCAAGTTGACTGAAAGTCATTCACTAATTTGTTGTTAGAAATGAAACTTCTTCCTAGCACCTATGGCCCACAGATTGTTTGCCACATTTCTGGAGATTTTTAGCTCCTCTGGAGAGGTGACCTGTTCCCTTTGTGCTCAGGACACTATCTCGGTCTCTTTTTAATCTTTCTACCATGTGGTGTGAAGCAGAGACCACAGTGCTTGGGTGTTTAATTAACCTCGATTGTGCTTGCTGGTCCTCTGTGCGTCAGCAAATGACAGTGACATTGACTTTACCCTGTAGAGTGACTTTCCTTCAGAAAGCAGGTTCCGAATATTAACTGAGCTGCACAGGATGCCCATGAGCTTAGGAATGTTGTATATGGGACTGTGAATAAGACTTCTCTGCAGAAAACATTTGTTGATTCTTTATGGAGATATCAGTTTGAATTCCCCTCGGAGATACATGCACTTAACCTGCTGCAGATGCCAAGAAAGGGTGTATATACATTCTCAGCATTTCCCTAAAACAGCTGAAAGTAAGCTAATACTACTGGCTTCACCTACAGCACCACCAGAAAAGCCCTTCTGGGACCGTCACTACATTTGCCCAGCATGCCCCTGATGGCTCCAGAGGGGGTTGTGTCCTCACTGGGGTGAGCACCAGTGACCCAGCTCCACTGGCAGCTGCTCCATAAAGCAATATAAGGGAAGGTGCACCTCAGCCCCTTATTCCAACCTTCTGCAGCCCAGGATACAATGAGCCCCTTTGGGAGCTTGTCGGCAGAGCGTGCCCAGGCTTCTCCTGACTTTGCCAGCAGCTAACTCCCCTGGCAGAAAGGGCACTCATGCTGCGCTCTTGCTACGTGCACAATCAAAACCAGAGGCCAAGCTACACGCTGATGAGCAAGAAGCTGCCTGAGCCCCCCGCACAGCAAAAGGACCTCCCCAGGCAGGAAAATATGCAGCTTTGTGTCCTAGCCCTCAGGAGCCAGCAGCCTGACACCATGGCTAAGGTCCAAATTTGCTGTGTGATGGGGCTCCTCGGAGCTGGAAGCTCAGAGTGCACTTGTGTGCCCTGTCACTCAGATGCTACCAGGCACAATCCCCCCCCCTCCAGTGGCTGTGCAGGCATCCCTCCTTCTTCTCCTCCACCAACCAGTTTGGGGCACTTACTGGGAGTTATGGGCGGTGACAATATTGCCCTACCTCATGTTCAGAGCCATGACAAAAAGTAGATTCCCAGTTACAAATTCCCGATAACTCGACGAGTGCCAAAAAGACCTCACTAGTGGTGCCCTGAGGGGTTGTTTGTTGCTGCTGGAGGTCCGCAGGCAGTGTACGTTAGGGCTACGGCAGAGCAACCCAGCTGCATCCCAGGGTCTGCTGAGGCTCTTCTCCAGAGATGGAGCCACATAACACAGCTGCTGTGCTCTGGCCATCTCTCCCTGTTTCTTTAAACAACATTCTTCACTCACTTCTGGTCTCCTGAGCTTTACGGAGGTCTTACCATACACAGTTCCAGGGCAACCTTACAGGAAAAGGTCAAAAGCAGAGCTATAAAGTAGGCCTACAGGTTTATGACCATAGCAGAGATGTACACTGACTTATCCTGGGGTGGAACAGCCTTTCAAAGTAAGAAAATGAAGAAAAACTTCAGGATGCAATAGAGATACAAGGCTTTGGAAAGGTCATTTCCAGCAGTGACTCAGAAAGCCACAGTTCGGGATTGTAAAATCCTTTGCCTTTTCCAGACATAGGGCAAATGCCACTTTCAATAGGAACATGTTTGATGGATGGCTGGTTTAGGGGTTTTTTTTGAAGTTATAATAAACAAACCAAATTAAATACAGTCCTTAAACTTGGATCCCATTAGCCTGCCTACAGAAATATTGCTAAACTATTGATAAGACCTTTGAATCTCACACAAGCATAAATGAATGCTCAGGCTGCAGCTTCTAAAGGAAGGGGAAAGAATTTTTTTTATTTTTTTTTTTACCTCTTTAGCTGGTTCCAGAAGGGATTTCTGCACCCAAGGGTGCTCTCTGCAGGCAGGAGGGTTCAGCCAGTCCTGCCACCTTTGTGACTGCCAGCCCCACAGTCCATGGGCAGCCCTGGCTTCAGGCTGGTGCCCTTACCCGAGTGCTGGACAAGGTCAGAGCTTCTGCCCCTTCCTTCATCTGTTTAAAGTACAAACTTGTTCATGAGAGTATTGAGCAGAGTCACAATAGTGAAATTGTATTGCTTTCTTAGTAGCTAAACTTTTGTCATTTAAGTCATGAGAATGATGTCGGCTGGGATTATACTGAGCACCGGTACCACAGGATATTGATGCATGATTCAGTTGCTACATAATTAGGTATGCATCAATCGCTGTGCTGGCTGTACGGCTAATCTGACGTGGGAATGACACAAATGTCCTGTTTGATTCAGTATGCTTAGAGTAACTGAACTCGGGCTGGGAGTAGAAAGGCTGAGTTCGTATGGTTGGCAAGACACTCGTGCAAGTGTTACTGGGCTTATGATTTGATTTTTCTTCTGGGGTTCCTCTCCCACAGTGGTGCTCTATGTTGACACAGATTTACAAATGATACATATCATGAAAAAGGAGATCCTGAAAAGTCACAAAAATCCAGTATGAATTTCAATTCATGAAGTAAGTTCTGATAGAAAAGCTGCACCAGAAACATCTTTTTCACTGCTCTGCTTCATGCTTCATTTGAGCATCTTGTGGAAGCTTCAGTGTATGTTGTTCAGCATGCTTCGGCAGTAGCTTGCACTCCCGGTAGGCAGAGACCGTACTTCTCAAACACAGGTACACAAAGATCATCTTCTCATACCACTTATAGGGCTGATTGCTTCCAAAAAACTTTTTTCAGATTTTGGTAGCTTATATAAAAATTGTCTCTAAATGGATACCAAAATGCAAATGGCTCCACCATCCCTTATTTCTGTAGCCTGTATTACATTACCTAAAGTGGCCAACAAATTGAAGAATAAGCCACAAATCATTTGGGCAGGGTTTTTTTTCCCAAAACATTTTAAAATGTGACATACTATTAATTCAAAACTGAAATTCAAAACAAGAAAATGCATTTCAAGCAATATTTTCCATTCTTGACTTTTTTTAACTTTGATTATTTGCTTTAGAATACTTTTCTTTGGAAAAAAAAATTATAAGGAAATTATATAGAAATTTTACCTAGAAAATGTTGGAAAAAGACTTTTCAGAATTATCACAATTTTTCTTTTCCAAAATGAAACTGGTAAAGCCATACCATTTGTGAAATGTTTAAATTCTGATGGAGCTAACTATTCTGTTAGAAGGTAGCTTCTAGAGCCTTTTTTCAGATTACTCTAATGTCCACCATGTATCAGGGAATAGTAAGAAATTTTTTTTTGGCCCATCTTAAGTCTTTGCCTAAATAAGGTAACAAATTCAGTCCCCCTTAATAATATAAAACACTTTTGGTACCTCTTTGTACAGTGACATTATTCCCACTGAGACTGCACTGAAATAGTGTATTTCAAGTGAGCAGAAATAACTGAATCTGCTCAAAGTGAATGTTTCTTTTAAAAAACTGCATCAGAATAATCTTTTTACAAAGTGATTAAAGCATAAAGGAAATCTTTTGATAGATATATTAACAACTTCTATTACCTTTACATGGGGTAGCACATCTAAAATTTTCATTTAATGTTACTTCTATTTAACTGACATCTTATGAACAATCACTAAGCCAAGTCTGTTACAGCTCTTCTAAAGGGTTGCAGTAAAGCACCTTTGACAGCAGAAATTAAATCTAAAAGTGAGCTCAATTTTTATCATGATAATCTCAAAATTACACATGATTTGGGCAAAAAAGACAAATGCTTTTACAGTGCACATAGGTTTCTTAAACAAAGCTAACTAGACTGGTAGCATTTCACACATGGAGAAATCAAGAAAAAGGCAGAGAAGCAAAAAAACCCATGCACCAGATCACCTAGAAGACCAGTGGCAGAGCAAGGGGTGATTTCTGTAGAGTAAAATCCTGATGTGCTTAATCCTATTGAAGTACTCCATCTGCTTGGCCATAATAGAACTTTTTATCTGAAGAAACAAACCAGAAAATTTAAAATACGGTCTGGCAATGAAATCTCTGAAGTCAGAGCCCAGTGCCCCAGCACAGACCCACTGGCCCAAGTGAATTTGCATATGCGTAGAGAGGTTCTCATTGCAATAACAGGACTTAAATCATAAATCACAGTCTTAAACCGAGACATTTTAACATCTTCCCTCATAATCCTGCTACCTGGTAGATATATGGAGAGGAAATATCATTTCTTCTTCCTTTATCAGGTGAGAATGCAGAACTTTGAAATCCTAGCAGGTCCCCTTTCATAATTTTGGGGTAACCTGTAGCCATAAACAGACCATGAGCTTTAACTCAGTCACCTGTCCTGGCTCAGAACTGCCAAATTTAGTCCAACTGCCAAATACGCAATTCTCCAAGTTTAAGCAATGCATGGTAGTGAGGAGATGTATTCAACTTAAGCTGCACTGTTTCAGTTTTACCTTTGAGGATTCACAGCTCATTACAGAACATCAGAAGTGTCTTAACTGCTTATTTCATCAGTCCAGATATTTGTGGATGAGGAAGTGTTTATAAACTATTTGTTCAAGGTATGTTGCTGTAATGGGTGGAATCTGTTCTGAGTCAACCAAGAGCCACAGTCCAGAGGAACAAGGGTTCATTTGGATGAACTACTCCCAGAAGGAGAAGAGAAGCCTAATAAATACAGGACTGGTATTTCTCAATGCTTATTTATGTTTTCATGAAATGCTCATTCAGAGCATTGTTTTTTGAAAGAATCTGATAGAAATATCTCTCGAGCTTAAGGCTCTCTTATGCTCACATTTTCCACCTGAGAATTTAAGCAATGTCAACACTACTACATTTGAGAGGTTTTCCTGCAATTTCAGCTGTGTTTGTTTTTACTTGTTTTTCCTAACCCACCCACATGATCAGACATATCTTTGCCCTAAGTTCCCAGCATGGTCAGGTCACTCTTCTGTTTAATTTAGAGTATGTGTGGACAGGAAAAAGAAAGTAGTGCTTATGTATTGGCTGCCTTGGATCTACTGCAGGAGAAGCAGAGGATGCCGAGTTCTTGGGAAGGCAAGAAAGGTAAAAGGTCCCGTAATTCCCCTGTATGCACATAGCTCAGGCCTTAAACTTCAACTCACCCCTCTCTCTGACATTTGGCAACACACAAGTAGATGCAGCAGACATATCTCAACCCTAATACAGCTTCTCAGGCAAAGCTGGTAGTAATGACATTTTTTCCATGGTATCTTTGAAGGAATATTTTGTAATTTCTAAAAAAATAGTCACTGCGAAGCATTCCATAAGCATAATGCCTCTGAAGCCACACTGGTGCCACATCTGCAGAAACAGTGCTGGACCGCTAACTTCTGAAAACCCTCCTGCCTCCTCTTTCTGCAGGACAGTTTCGTTTAAAGGGGATGAGATCTGCTTCTGAGAGCTGCCTACTGCAAGCTGAGCTCAGGAGGTGAAGATGCTTAGTTGTTGCCCGATAACAACCCATTATCCTCTAAGTTCCCTTCAAAGAACAAACACTGTTTCTCCCAACCATTTGCTTAAACATTTATCCTTGTAAGTCCCTCTCTTTCCTTGTAGCTCTAAAGCCTTTCTTTTCTGTACTCTGTAGAAGAAAGAAAATGTCGTGTACTTTTGTGACTGTAAACACATCCGTTGCCATGGCAGCAGGTGCTGGAGCTATGATTACTGCCTGCAGCTGCCGCATTTGCCAGGTGCCCAATTACCTTACCTGGTTACTCTAATTGAAGGGAGAATGAACACAATGCACGTTATTTAAGCAGAATGCTTCCTGACTGGCAAGTGCAGGATGAGTGGTCCAAAGGGTTCGTGATCTGTTGCTTGCAGCAGCCTGCATCGTGTATTTTCATTGCAGTATATGTTACATAAGGAGGGCTTGGTTAAGAGAGATGAGAGGAAAAGAAAAAACAAAGATGAAGAAAGGTGTTTATAGAATATGAGGTAGCTTTACAGCTTGAGAGAAACAGCGCTGGAAGTGGTAATTGTAACAGCCAATCTCACTTTTGAGTATTAAAAAGAAGAAAAAGAAAGAAGTTCCTTTTCTAGAACCAAGTAGCATCAGAGCCAGTTCAAAACAGGACAAATAAGTGTCAGCATAGGATGGTTGTAGGTGTCAGACCATCCCCTTCCTTCTCCTAACCCTCCTGCTCACTTTCCTCCTTTTGAAATCCACTTTGCTTCTACCATAACACTTTTCGCACAGGGCTGAGCCTGCTTAATTGACTGACACGAAATCCAAAATCGAGACCCATGAAGAGTTTATCTTGAGTAGAGAGATTTCCCTGTGTGCATCTGTCAGTGTGACAGCTAATGGAGACAGCTGAGAGGCAACAGAAATCCTGTGCTGCACTCACAACAAGCAAAATAAGAGAAGGAAAGCTTTTGAACCAAATTGTTGGCAAAGGCTTGAAAGTGTAAGCATGTAAACAGTTTTCTTTTGTCTGAACACAGCAGAAAACAGAACTCTATGTCTGCTCTTTGTAAAAGGGCAGAGCTGCATGCAATACTTGACTCCACCAGACATGCCTTCTTCGATACAAAATTAATCCCTCTAGACTCCAACTTCTGTCTGACAACAGGTCTAAAGTGACATTGTAAATGAATGCTAAATGGATTAGCGTGTAAGGACTGAAAGTCTGAAAATTTTTCCTATTCATCTATGAAAAACAAAGGACCACTTCTGAGGTGCTGCACTGTCCAGGTGTCATGCTATTACTGATGACAGGACATCAGTCCCAGCATGTCACATCTCAGAGGTTTAGTCCTTTCCAGCAGGTCTTGTCCACACACATTCCTTGCTGGCTTGTTACTGTAAACACACGTGGACAAATCAGATGAGAGGAAATGCAAGATGGCCGTAAGTGATCTAGGCTCTTACAGCGTCTCCAGCAAGGCCCTCAAGTCACCTCTCCTTTCTGTCCTGCCTCAGAGCAAGCCCAGTGTGCTAGAAAAGCATCCGAGCTGGCAAACTAATGCTCACCAAGCCACTTTCAGTCATTTATGAGCTGTCCTGGCTAACCGGGGAGGTCCCAGTTGACTGGAGGTTAACAAATGTGACACCCATCTACAAGAAGGGCTGGAAGGAGGATGTGGGGAACTACAGGCCTGTCAGTCTGACCTCGGTGCCGGGGAAAGTTATGGAGCAGACCACCTTGAGTGCCATCACGTGGCACGTACAGGACAACCAGGCGATCAGGCCCAGGTCCGTCCCTTTCCCCCTCTTCAAACACAAAAGGACACAAAATCCCAGAAAGGAACTCATTTCTAGGCAGCCGGTACTGAGTGCTTTTGAGCAGTGTTTATTCAAGGCCTGATCTAGGTGTAAGTCCTCTTTCTTAGAAAGAGGTTGCTCAGCAGGGAGATGATAGCAGGAATTGCCAGTAAGCCCAGACCCGGCACTCTCCTTGAGGAGTAAGGAGGCTCTTCCTCTGTTACACACTCCAAAGAAATAGATAGTGCCTGTGGCTTGCCAGGTTTGGGGATAAAACAGCCTCTAGGGAATACCAAAGTCCCCTAGGCTTATCCTTCCTTCTCCTCAAGCCCTTCTTATCAGTCTAAACATACAGTGTATCTCAGGCAGTGTCCCAGGCTGGATCATTTGTTTGAGTGCTGCGGACAAGTTGAAGGGAAGACACAAGCTAGTAGCACTTTGCCAGGTATGTCATAAGGGATAAATGATAAAGTCAAGGATATGTCATCCCAGCTTTGATATAGATATTCTCAAAGTCCCCTGGAAGCATTTCAGTGGCCCACCATATGGATGCTGATAAGGTGTTTTTTGTCCTGAACACCTTTACAGGGGCAGCCCTTGGCAAAGATTTAGGAGAGTAGAGCTACTATCTAATCTTTAAAAGCTGGTCTGCCTTTAATTTTTGATTCAGCTGATTATGCTATAAGTTTACTTCTGAAGGTGTTATCCACTAATCCAATTATTAATGCATGCACTTAGATCTCAAAGAGTGCCCTGAAGGTTAAACATGTGCTTAAGTGCTTTGCCAAATTGGGACAGCAGTGTGTACATATTTCTGAGGTGTGAGCAAAAGTGTACAAATTAAAAAACAAAAATGTGACCGTCATTTTATGGATTTGTCTGGTTTAAGATAATTTAGGTAATGAATTATTCCTTCTTATTTTAGGTCACTTGTTATCCAAAATATTCCTTCCTTTATTTATTGTTTTGTAAAAGTCTTTGGCATAGAAAATTGAATAGGCCCAACTGAAATTAAACCATGGACATACATTGCAGAAATAAATTTTCTAATATACTTACTAATATCTACATCATTAAACCTGCAGAGAAGTGCACATTAGGATTTTTAAAGAATACACAGAAAAGTTAGGAAAGTAAAATAATTAAGCACTTTTGTGAATCCCACTGGATGTGAATCCAACTCCAATACCTAAATACCTCTCAAAGTCTGGCCCCTGGATCTAAGGCAATTAATTCTAAGCCATAAAGAGCAACAGAGCTTCCTAAGGCCAATGTTTAAGGCATATTGGTGGTGTAAGGTGTATCTCTGTGCTAGGAAACAAGACCTCATGTGAATAGAGGTAGAAGCCTTACTACTATTACTTCTATTATACTTCGTGCTTTATGACCATTTCAAGTAATTCACCTCACAAAGCATTTTTTAAAGAAAACAATGTATATTTTATTGTTCTTAACAGAATCAAATAGTTACAGTATATCCAAAACCACACTTCAGAAAGAAAGGTAGTAAGTCCTCTCATACACTGCCTTCTAATTTAATTAATTTACAAGGTACAGTACCTAAATAATTAACTTAGCAAGGATCTGTGATAATTTAATCTGAGACATATCTAACACAATTTAAATTTTTCCCTAATTACTTTATCATAGAGGAACTGGAATTAGTTTTAAAACAAATCTGAGGAAGTTCTTTGAATGCCAAGAAAATATTTTAAAGATACATGTAAGCTTTAAACTTGTGCAAACCACATTGTACAACATTTATAGTGTGGGGTCAATAGTCTTATTTAAACATAAATTACTCATTTAAAGCTAGGACTCTGTTCTATATTTTTTTACTAACTAATCATTCAGATATTTTTGTGGGCAAGGGAGAGACATCTGTGTTCAAAGTTTAGGACTGGACTTTAATGTATTACCTGTTTAAGTTTGTTGCAAATATGAAATAAGATTGTGATTTTCCATTATTGTTGTACCAAATGCCCTGGTCTCCTTCTTGGTTTTTTTCCCTTATTCTTGTGGAATTTTGTTAACTGAATGGTGTTAGTGGTGTTTTCCCAGGAATTCAGCTTGTATGCATCTTACCAATTTCTATTTTGTATTTTTCTTTCTATTTTATTTCTGAATCTTCACATTTAGAAGGTGAGTTGTCACAGGGAAAAAACTGTTCCACTCATGATTTGATGAAACCAGTTTTACTTATTGATAATACAAAAATAACCAGCAGTGAGTTATCTATACATTCAAGATCAGTATCAGCAGTACGAGAGATAAACCACAACACTGGACGCTTCGATAACGTCAGTAACTTTAAATTTTCTAAACACCTTAAATTTTCTAAACAACCTCCTAACCTCAGAAAGTTGTAAAACCCCATATGTCCCCCCCACAAATATTTAGAGAGTTAAGCACCCATGCCTTCCCCAGCCTCCCTCACAAGATGTGTTGTTACGGACACCCATGCCATTTTCTGTGAGTGTGGGTGCTCCAGTATTCCACACGCCCAAGCTGCTCCCTACAACCCACTCATCCTCACTCCAGCAAGAAAACACCCCACGAGGCCCCATACGCATACTCCCGGTGCGGATCCGTACCCGCTGCACCCCCTACGGCCAGCCCAGCAGCTGGGCGCAGGCTAGCCGCAGCCTCCCCCAGGGGGGGTGCTCCAGCAGGCACAGGCAAAAGTCACGGTGCTGCTGGGGCCACTTCTGGCAGTGCCAAACCTGGTTTCGATGGGACTGGTGATTTGGTACCGCTTCTCACACCAGGGTCTGTCCCCCTTGTTACAAATTTTCGTGCTTCTGTTCCAATTCAACCGGCCTCCTTTTCTCAAAAAATGTCTCAGGAGTCCCCTAGTCACTGTTTAATCCTGCCAAGTGGTCATTTTAGGCAAACTTCAGCATTGTTGCCACCTTCTCGGCGTTACCAGTTTTGGGACAATTGCCCTCTCAAAACAGACAGTGTGGAGTATCGCATTCCCATGCACAGTTTGTACCCCCGCTGCTCTCCTACCAGCCCTGGTTACCCACAACATCTTACCACGAGGGGCTGCGCACGTTTCCCCGCAGGGGATCATTTTGGGTAGAAAGGGGCTCTATGGGATGGACACACAGCACTCCACTGGCAAGAGTATGACAGTAGGGAAACTAATTTAACTAAGTTAGCTAGCCAAGGTCAGTTTAAAACAGTTGGTTTATAACCCCGACTTCCACAGCCCCGCACTTGTACGTGGAGCAAACTTCTCCAGTTCACAGCAGAACAGACAGTCTATCTGTTCATCAGCCTCCAGAGCTGAGCACACAGCTGGTTTATCCCTTGTCTATTACTGAAGGCTTCTAGGTAGGTTCATTGCCTGGATGTTCAGGATCATTTGGACAGTGCAAAGCCTACTGGGGGCAAACCAGCCAGCCACAGGTTTGCTTTTTTGTTGCATGTTAGCTACAGGCTATTTCTTCTTTCTCACAGAGTTATGCAGAACTAGCAGGTATAACATTTTGTTTTGCTGTTGAAATACAAAAAGAAAACATGAGCAAGATCCCTCCTAATATATTTCCAAACAATCTTGCATTCCAGACATAGCACGTAAAGCATTTCTACAGCATATTCAGCAGCATCTCTTTCCTTCTCACCACCCAATGACAGATTTCATATTGTGCTGATTACAACCAAAGAGAAAACCATCTCAAATTATTTAATCAGAGGTATATACAGGGTGTCCTTTTGCAGACTTCTTTCAAGTGATATCAACTACTTTCACGTTCATCTGTGTAGTCACAAAGCAGATTTTAAATCATACTATCAGCAGCAACCCAACAATAGAAACTAACTGAAAATTAAGAAGTCATTTAATTGGCTGAAAGCTATTGAGAGCCACCTGTTACCAAGGCAATGCAAATCTTCTGTGCCTGAAAAATTACATGATATTGTGATGCTTAATCAGCAAAAAACTCTTAACAAACCTCATGTCCAATACAGTGACGACTGCTTAAATTAAGCTAGTTTTAAAATAGCTTAAATTCCTGGCTATATTACTACATATGTACTGCAAATTTGCGTGTATTAAAGGAGAAGTCATTAAAGCACTAGCCTGCAATACCAGGGAACTGAGATTTGGTACCCTATGTTTTTCCCCTGTTATCTTTGGCAGTTCACTGACGATCACATGTACAACAGTATTTGACATTTAAAGATGCAGGCAGATCCCTAGTGAGATTTGCAAAATCTCCCAAACTGGGTGCGTAACTTCCACAATTTTTTAATTCAGCACACGCTGGAATCAGTGGGCAGCATCCCTCCAACCTCAGTGGATTTTAAGTCTATGCTTTCCTTGCCTGTCCAGAAAAAAAGAGGTCTTGATTTGGGCTCGTTTATCCCACTGCAGTACAACAAATGAACAACCATGATTCACATGAAATACATTACTTCAGTGGTCCCAAATAATTAAAGGTAATTGCAAGCAGGCAGCGAGAGGGAATAGTATGTTATATTGCACTCCGTAATTCAAAGTGAAGAGAGTGGGCCCCTGGTGTACTGTGGCTAAAATTATTCATACTTGGTGAGAAGAAGGTGCTAAAATCCTTTGGTGCGCATTTCAGCATTAAGTATACACTAGAACTTACTTTTTTAAGCATGTACAGTCCTGGTAGCTCCTTTTGCCATCTCCTCATTAATTAGATCCCTTTGTACTGTATGTGTTGACTTCTGAATTACGCTTTGTTTGATCAGTGTCAAACAGGGGAATTCAAAGTGGAAGGAGTTCACTGCTGGCAGAAAGAGTGACTATGAAAAATATCTTTTACATGCAAGTCCTATCCACAGTGCTTGGAAATCGACACGGCTCCCAGCCTCTAAACCAGTCGTTAATTCTGCTTACTGGACAAATTAAAATCCCTATAAAAGTGATATTATTAAAATTCCTATAAAAGTGATAACTTAGGAAGCCTTCAGTTCTGGATCAATGGTTTGAACCATACTGGTATAATAAAGTTGCACATACCAAGGTACCTGTTGAATCAAATTCTTCTCCCTTCATAGATTTGGAAATCAGAATCTACTTTTGTTTAAAACTTGTCTTATGTTCACCTGCATTTTTTACATTTTTGTCTTCACCTTTCTGTTTCTTCTTTCACTAGATATAAAAGGAAGAAATGTGCATTCTTCTCAATTTCTCAGATTTGTTACAGTGCCAGGCCTTCAATTAGGCATTTATACTAAATGTAGTTAACAGAAAATGATGTTCTGTAATCTGGTTGCTAAAAAGAAGCAGAAGCAGGAAACATTCACCATAAAATCCTTATTTCTTTCCAAGTACCTGCTAAAGTGTATTTTCTCAGTGATCTGGTATGTTCTTCAGTCAAAACCCTGTCTTTTCTATCATCCTCCCCAGCCCACAAGAGATTAGCCAGAAGTGCTCCTTCTAGCGCAAGCTCACCTGGACTGTTTCCCATGAAGTAAGAGGAACATAATTTGCTGCCCTTCTTCCTGCAGTGTACCCCAGCCGGCTGGGAAAGAAGGAAGCCCAAAGGAGTTATGTAACTCCAGTTCCACCTGGTTTCCCTTGGCGATTAAACCAGGTCATGGGAAGAAAGTGGAAGGATGGTCAAGCACACACCCAGAGAAGGCCCAAGGTCCACTGCCCATGCCATGATTTAGACAGACGCTACATCCTTCAAGCAGGGTTCTGAAGCTCCCAGTGTCATTTCTGAACATGGGTCTTCTACACAGTAGCACAACTTGCTGACACTACCCCATACTGCAGTTTGATGTGCCAGTTCATATATTTCCAGGGTTTTTATTTCCTACTAAGAAATTAAGGAAAGAAAAGAGCAGTGGAAGAGCTCTTGTAATTAAGCTGGTGACTTTTTTCCCTTGACTGAAGTTTTGCCAGTGTGCATGTAATTTTACAACAGGATCATAAGTGAATAAAGCCATTTTTTAATGAAAATGTCCTTTTTTCATTTTTCAGACTTTTTAATAGAAGTTACAAAACATTTTGTTTGGGATTTAAAATACCTTCCTCTTACTGAGCAATCACATCTTCACAGTCCTTTCCTTAGAACACGAGAAGCATTTTGGAGGTTATCTAAGGACAAACTCTGGTAGATGACTCAGCCACCTTCTGCTTCTCCTCATCTGACAACTAGAAGCCTACTCCTTGTGTTTTTTCCAGACTTATCTATGTAAGACGAACTTTTCTTTAAAAACAAACAAACAAACAAAAAAACCCTTCCTACCATTACTAACACAAGCTCATCTGAAAAATCTTAGAAAACAAGGAGTAAGGGGCTGCCCATGTGATTTTCAGTACTACTAAGAAATTTTGTTTGCAACTGAATTTATTTTACATGGTGCTATGCAAATGATCTGGGAAGCTGAAATCCTGTCTATACCATGCTTTCTAACATAAATAAAACCTTTTCATTTTCAGATCTCTTGGTACCACTGTGAAATTCTGCTTCTGTTTCCAGGAATGGACATGTCTCTGTAAGCCACACCACAGTACGAGCCACCCCATGTGGCTGATGCTGCCTCTGTCCCCCTCACGCACACAAACTCTGCTGAGCAGCAACTTCCAAACCAAATCTACATTACTGATCAGCTGTGGTGGGCCACAAGTCCCTAGAAACTTTGCTTTAGGAGAGCTGTAGTAGCAGAAACTCATTTCACCCCATACCAGACTCTGAGAAACTAACTGTTATCACCTTTTCCTGGTAATCTCTGTAGATCAGGAAGAGAAAGCCTTTTTTTTTTTCTTCTGCTTTCATCTGTCTTAGCCCTCTCAGTCCTCTTGGAGAAACTTCTTTTGAAGACCTACAAGTGAATCCTTTGTACCACTACACGGACACATTTATTCATGGTGAATGTACAGATTGCAAGAAACAGCTATTTATAGAGACCACATTTTTTCTCTCTCTCTCTTTCTAGCTTGAAAGAAGAAATGGGAATATTTTGAAGGCCTAAATTCCACCTATGTAGGTGGGCAAAGCAATACACTGCGTGAAAGGTAATGAAATAGGAGCTTTCGAGATCCAGTCTGTCAGAAACACTAGACGTAGAGGCTAAGGTGGAATTTAGGCTGATTGAATATGGCCAATAATCTTCAGCAACATAAAGCAATTCTTGGAAGCTAACTAAGCCCTAAATCACCAGCAATGTGTTCTCAGTGATAAAAGAGTAAGATTAAATGTTTCCAGCATACCAGTAAAATTCAGCTGACGTTTTAAATATAAACTAGAATTGCAGATTAGATCTACAGGACTTGAAAGCCAGATTACCTGTACCAACATATTACTCTATGCACAACCAAAGCTCTGATGATGATTTTTGGTACATTGTAACTTTGAAAGTCTCACCTGCACCCAGCCCATTAATCCAGCTTCATCTGGACTATTTCTAGTACTGCAGCCCCTGAACAGCTTTTAGAAATTGCCTCAAAACAACATCTAACCTCCAGATAAACTTTCCAAAACAAATGTTGGTTTGAGGCATGGGACTGAGTACTGTTTAGTTCTTCTGTATCCAAACAAGACTCTTTAAGGCTAGAAGGATCTTCAGACTACTGTAAAAGGGGATGAGTCAGCTTTATATTGAGACACAGAGCACTGGTTTTGAACAGTTTTAAGATGTGACATAAAGTGACTACAGAAAGAACAGCTTCTCCGGGGAGTTCCCAAACAACGCAAAAACCTATTTCATGCTCTATGGTGCCTGTGCAGCTATAGCAGGGGAACCAACAACAAAGATGTCTTTACTATGAAGATGATTGATAGTAGTGTCAAAAAAAAGCTTTACTGAAAAACATACATTAGGTAGTAAACACATGAGGCAATAATATAACCACCTTCCGGGATCCCCAATTTTATGTTCCTCACTGATAATGAAACTATCCTTATGTAGGCTAGTTAAATTTTAACAGGACGCTGTCATACGGTATTAGCAGCAGTGACAGGTGAGAGGCACAATGACGGAAGGGCTAACAAGCCATTCATGTTACTTGACTGTTTAAGGTGGGCTTTTAAAGGGAAGAGCAAGTTGGATCAAAGAGAAATGAAGAACAAACGCACATCTTCTCCCGTCTGGGCTGGTTACAGCAGGGAAATGATTGTTTGGTTTTTCCAAAGACTTATTTTCTGGTTGCTGAACACAAAAATAAGCCCGAATGAAAAGCCTTGAAAAATAAATGCCTGAATCTGGATTTTGATTTGGCAGTTATTTAACCTCTTACTAGCTTACCATGTGTATTTTCCTTTCCCTGGCAGTGGCATGAGGCCAAAGTTTTGCTCAGTATCTGCAGCGGGCCCAAGCACAGGGGATTGCAGGGAAAGGAAAGATAAGAAAAGCTTCACTGACCGACAGCTGACCTGCCTGCTCCGGAGGATGAGCTGCTGGAGGTACTGAGGCTGCTGCCCAGCTTTACAATGTCATGTGGAAAAAAAATATCCAGCACTGAAAATAATTTAAAACTGGATATTTAAGGCAAGAACCAGGAAGAACACACCCACCTTTACACTTCAGTAAACATCATCAGGCTTGTTTTAAATGATTTTACACAGGCTTGTTGGGGCGTATAGTGTATAGAGCAGTGGTTTTGTTTTATTTGCATTGTCATTGCCTGGTTTCAATAGTGTTCACTGTATTTTCTTACTCTGAGAGAAAACTCAGTTTAGCTCAGACACACCTTTTATGACCTTACTAACAAATTTATGTGTATGGTACCCCTTCAATATTAATACAGAAGGTAATATTAAGAGGGTCAAAAATAACAGCTTTATAATAAAATTGACATAGTAATATACCTCTTCAGTTAGTTAAAAGTTATCCTCCTTCTTTTCTAACAAGTAACATCTACATTACAGAAACTAGTATTTGAGTGGAATAAGTAAGATAGAAAGAAATCTACTCAGTCTCTGATAGAGTCTGTCATTAGTCCTCTTGTCACTTTTTGCTAATAAATATTTACGAGATACTGGTACTGGTACTGTTGCAATCAATCGCAATCTGCCCATGGGTTTCAGCAAGGTCTATGTATCTTCTTCACCTTACGATGAACGGTTAACCTAGTGGTAATGGGACAACAGACAAGAGAGTCTCATCTGTTTAACTAGCTCCTTATGCTTTACTTGCCTTTTAATAACATCTCTTCTATAACTACACCTGCATTTAAAAAGTGAGTGTGACAATGCCTTACTTTGTCCAACCGTAAGCTACTCGTGTAGCTCTACATAGAGACCAGACAAAATTGTCAACTGGGCTTTCTGTGGATTGGGTTTTGGTTTTGTTCTGAAAAGATCTTTCTTCCTGGAAGTAGATAAACTGATTAACTGCCCTTTTACAGGAATTTCATCATGGGAAGACATAATACGGCAGCACTAAGTGCTTTGTTATTATTTTTTTTTACTTAATTGTCTTTTGTGCCCTGAGAACTCCATTACAGAGACCAGAAAAGCTATTAGCAGCACAGTATGTAAAGTGGGAATTGTCTCTTGCCCTGTGGCCATGATTTAGCAGAGTACTTAAGCCACTTACCTAACTTCATGCATATTGTCTTAAAGTGCATTGGCCAATGCTGATGTTACTGCTAAATGTATGCTTCAGTACATTGCTGAAGAGGAATCTAATTATTCATCTGTTTAAAACTGAGCACACCTGTGAGCTCTTTCAGTGTAGCAGGTCCTCCTCCTAACTGTCATAGATGCCTGTCGCTATTCTTTTCTTTCTGTTACTGTTTTCTAAGCAGCTACAGTCTTACTCTGTAAGAAGCCCAATATTTTAACATACCAGGCAGCCTGGGCCTTCAGCGGTTTTGGGTGTGGGTCTCCAGTGTTTCTGGATGTTGACTGTGCTTTGCTAGGAAATCACCACCGGGTGTAGTTTTCATCTTGCTAACTTCAGCCATTTACAAGGCTTATGTCTTCATTTTTATTGATGTCCTTTATAGTCAGCAGAGAGAAACAGGAATGTCTAAACAATGACTCAAGTGCCTCATTTTAGACATGTACCTGAGAATGAGTGGAAGTACCTATTTCTTTCCAGTGATCATAAAGGCAGTCTTGGGGATCAGTTCATATGGTAGATGCTAAGATTCCCATCACAACCACTCTGGCCAAGGAAGTTGTCATATCAGGAGGGACATAAACAGAAATGCAAGCACCCAAAAATGTCAGAGTTGGGCAGACACCTAATCATTTTAGGAGTCTTAGGCACCTTGAAATGTCCAGAACTCCCAGTGCTTTATCATGGATATTGCCCCATAGTCCACATCCCTACATTTTTGCTCCAGCTGAGCAAGTTCCTGCAACCACAAACCCAGAGGACTTCAGTATACTCTGCACAGGGTGCCTTGCATGGATTGGATCTGAGTGTGCAAGCAAGTTAGAAAAAATGTTAAACAGATTAAATCTAGATTCAACAGAGATACCTGTTTTGTGTGTGCAGTCACTGGATCCATAAATACCAGGTGCACAGCCCTAGGCTGCTGCCCTTTTGAAACAAAGGTGTTTATTGAGTACATCCAGTTAACTTCTGCACCAGACATATAAATATCTAAAATGGGAAATAAATCACAGCTACTGAAGTATTTCCTTCCTCCTAAATCAGTGTATTCCTAGTAAGCAGCTTACACATTATGGGTTCTTCACACCCACCCACGTGTATTTTATTTCTATTTAAGCTGAAATAAGAATCTGAGATCCCAAAATGCTTTCTCCTACTGCCAGATAAATAAGGGGACAGAGCCAAGTCTGTTTTTAGAAATCATTATTAGAGCACCAGCTTCAAAACCTCTAGCACATCCCCTGTATTTCTCTGTAGTTAAATCAGTGCTCTCTGCCATGGTTTAAGCCCAGCAGACAGCTAAGCACCACTCAGTTCTTGTGCCGACTCACTGGTGGGGCAGCGTGAGGAGCAGAAAAGGCCTTGACGCTGTGTAAGCACTGCTCAGCAGTAACAAAAACATTGTTAATCAGAGAAAGGTTTGTCCTTCAGAGGAGCAAGTTTATGTTTCTTTGATAACTCCTGGTTTGTGTTACATCTGGGGTTTATTTTAATCATTCCATGTGTATTTAGCTTTTGAAAGACAGATTTGGTGACAATACAGGGTCTGACTTCTACTTACGGTTAGCTATATAGTACAGGCAGAAAAGCTGACATTGCAGTTATGATTATTGTTATAAAATGGGATACAAAATCAGAACCTGTGTGTGCTTAAGCCTCTGCTTTACAAACACCTCTGCAAGTGAACACGTTTAGTTCAAAAGTAAGACTAATCATTTTATCAGACTAATCAGTATGCAAAATATTATTCCATTAAATAAAATGGGAAGAGTGGAGGGAGTGTTTTTGCTTTGGTTTTGTTATCATTTTGGAACCAATTATGTTGCAATTAAACTAATTTAGATGATCTATACAGTTATTAACAAATCTCTGTGTTAAAAAAAATCAAATCAGCATGGAAACAGAAAGAAGAGTTTCCTACATTAGCTGGCTTCACTGCGTTGTTCTTTACACAGTTACTAATAAAATTTGTTTCAGGTCGCTAAATAACCATGTGGGTTTTTCTCACATTGGCCATTCACATTTTCAAAACCACCTATATATTATAGAAGCAGCTCATGTGGTCGATTCATCTGACTGATGAATGCAGTCAGCCCATGAATCTGTTAATAACATAATTTATTTCAGTTGAAACCAGGACATATGATTTCTGTTTCAATAGCAGTCATTATCTTTCATTTTTCAAAGCATAACATCTCAGTTTTCCTAATGATCTGTTAAAAATACAATGGAAATTGTTTGGTTTTGAGGTATAAATTGGGCCCTTAAGTATTTCTATTTCAAGCAGACCCTGTTGCTGTTCACAATAAATCTGTCCCTTTCAGGAGCACTGCTGATTGGTCCCCTGACTTATTCTCATTAACCTATTGTAGGGTCTCTCCTAATGTTATGGAAAATGTTAGAAAACAAATTAAGGGATAATATATGGCACAGGCCTGTTAATAGCAAATGTAAGACTATAAAACAAACTGTCTCATTCGAATTCTTAGTTTGCTATAAATATAACAAATTTGAGCTTAGGTAAGAACAGAAGGATATGGAAAAGGCTTGCTCAGTCTCTACTATTAAGGAAATGTGGGAGGCTATTTTGCAGGATGACACTGAAGAGGTAAGGAGAAGAGACAAGGAATAGCTGATGATAATAAATGGAGTTAGAGAAAGAGATGACTTAATCAGAGGTATTTGTGTTCTGCAAAACCCTGTCCATCAGGTTTTCCCCTGAAAAAAAAAGAACTGCTGTTTTGATGTATCTCTCATCATTACTTTCAACTGAGGAAGGTAGGAGCACTTGGCTAAAATATTTCAGTTTGATCCAGTATTTAAAGAATGCAAAGGAAACAATGGAATGGTAAAAATAACAGGTCTTAGTGTGTTCTCAGGTATTATTGTCTAATATATATGTTTTAAGCATATACTGTTAAATTTCTGATTCAGGAGTTAACATGCAAAAATATAAAGAGTTAAAACTCTTCTACACATGGCCCTCCTGGGAAATTTCCAATGAGAAACAAACAGCATTTGGTTGCTGTCTCCCTCGTATGTTATATTCTCTTCCCCACATTTTTAAATGGATCCCAAGTCTAAGATTGCTGTAAAACAATTATTGTGTCAGTGGTTCTAGGAAAAAAAGATGAAATAGCATTTAAAATTTTATTGCTGTATTTGAAAAATATCTCATAAAATATGCAGCAGCCTCTCTTTCACTTTCAATATTTAGATGGCTTCGGAAAGACATTATTAAATCTTTAAAAGACTTGTGAAATAGTGACTTCAGCTGAAACAGCTTACAGGAATGTGCGTAATCATCCACATTCCAGCATCCATCTGCCTTACAATCTCTGCCAGGGCACTTAACCTCTTTGAAATAGTTTCTCCCCATCCCTGATGCAGAGATAATAGATGCTAAAAACCTGGAGGAGAAAGGTTCTCAGACAGAGGTTTACTAGATTGTTCCTTGTTAAGGTGGAGACCTGCTTCATTCTTGGGGAAATCTGAGTGCTCTGGGGACAAAAGCCATCCACTCCATATTCTGTAGGGAACGCAGGGAAGCAGCTGTGAGTTCCACAGCAGCTCACAGGCTCTTACACAACAGGTATTTCAGCTCAAAACCACAGCACAGATTTCCATAAAAATGAGCTAACCATGCCCGAATGAGACAGAGGCAAGCTGCGGCGCTCCTGTCTCAGTCACGCTCAGAGCTGAGGATGTCCAGGCTAGCTCTGGGTACAATCACATTGCCTGCATTAGTACAGCAGTGGACTTAGGGCTGTATTTATGTATTAGCTGAGGCCTTTCTAAAGATAACTCGTAAGCATCTTCGTATTCTCCAGTTTTTGCCCTGTGATGGCTCCACCTTTGTCCCACAGCTTCCATTTTGAGGTGTTGCGTACTGCCACATAGAACAGGCTCTCCACAATCCACCATACCATCCAGCCAAAATATTTGGAACAATTCAGATTATTTTGGATCTTGCGCTTGCTTACTGCTTTGTTTTAAATGGTTTATGTATCCCAAAATTTACTGGAATTAAAAAAAAACTTATTTTAAAATGCCCACAAAGTAATGTGACATTTCACTTATCATTTATCAGATATTAGATTTTCTCCCTTAGGGCTTCCTGCTCTAGTAAGACATTTTAAGTAATCCCTTTAAGGATTATTTTGTGTTAGTGCATTTCAACAGGAAAGGAACTGTGACCCCATTGAAGTCCATAGATATCTGTAAGTGTGTAAAGTTTCCAAAGTATCATACTTGTACACAGGGTATTTGTCTGTATAATATAAACGAGTAAGTATTTTGAGTCTGCAAGAGTTAAAGTTATGATGCAATTATCATCACAAAAAGCATTTTTCAACCTGTTTATAGATTCTGAGAGACATTTTCTTTCCAATACATTTTTTTCCTGGGAAATATCCTTTCAAAGGAAACATGAAACAATTTTCCAGTCTTACTATTGTTTTTGTTAGGTGTTATTACAATAATAATTGTCATTGTAATGATAATATTATTAATATTGATGATAGTAGTAGTAGTAGTAGTAGTAGTTACAATAGCAATAATAAGGACTTACCCTCCCAAATGTTTTTTTGCTGCCCAATCATGTGAAAAAAGCAACCCTTTGCATTTTGGCCAACACTTTTGCTACCATGAGGATTCATTTAGCATGGAGAATACCCAGATTATGCAAAAAGTGAGCAGATTTCATAACCCCTTTGTAAGATGTCACATACAATAAATCTACAAAAATACTAGATGACATTTAAATCAAAGTAGCTTGAGACCTCGAGATGCAGACGTCTTTAGTCATGTAGACTTTTTTTGCTTTGAATAGTGTCTGCATGTGCTAAGAAGCCCTGAGAAAGGTGCCTTTTTCTTTCTGTGGGAACACATGAGGGGACCTAAAGTCCTCCAGTGCTTCTGGTGGGAACAGAGTTGCACAGTATTGCTGCAGGGACTGGAAGAATTTCTTGAGGAACATGGTTCTGGCAAGAACAGTATCTCGGGTTAAGACACGCCATGCCACAGAGACACTGACCATGGCTGTGTGAAAAGCAGCTAGCAAAGGGCTCCTTTGGGAATGGTTTTGACATTGGTCTCCGTCTGCTTTGGTGATGTTATCAGTTAAAGTCCCAGTAGACAGAGGAGCAAACCAGATTACTAAGAAACGGGGCAGGCAAGGCACGACTTCATGCAGCTGAGGAAGATGTTTGTGGCCATGCTGGCACAAGTATTTGGGCATATTGATAAGACAGACACAGCCCTCATGTTTTACAGGAACAGATGGCTTCTAGACCACTCTTTCTTCACTCGAGCTGAGCCCATGGTCTGCGTCTGTCACAGGTTACAAAAGCGTGGCCTGGCTGATCTCCATACTGTTACACATGGTCTAGGTGGATCAGCTCCCTGATGGCTCCTCGGAGTTTCAGGAAGACTCAACAAGCTGTGATTATCCAGACTGCATTTGAAATATTAATACCAAGTCAGTCCCTTAAGGGAGGACATTTTGCAGATAGCTCAACGTCACGTTATGCCCCTGCTACCTACCAGAAACACAGTATCCAGCTAGATCACCCAGTAATCCATAATTATTCTGGTAAAATATGTGACTCGGGATAGCAGGGAATATGTAGCATGCCTCACCGTTTGGATTAGCGTGATGACACTGATGTTCCTGGCAGCTGGAGGAAAGATGTTGGCTGTCCTTAAAACCTCTAGCATTGCAGAAGATGTGGGCATCATGCATTTGGCCACTGTGGTCAGTGATGGTGTTCATGAACTTGTATTTGTGATAAGCCAAAACTCGCACACTCAGAGATTGCTATTTCTTTCACAAATACTTTCTTACACAGCCAAGGACTCATTCAGGTAGGTATCAGGTGGGGGTATGAATCCTATTTGCCATGCTGTGCTGCACGGGTGGCTATGCTGAGATGACCTGCAAGCAGATAACAGGTCCCAGGAGCTGCAATATGTAAAAAAGAAAGAGAGGAAACGACTGGAGACAACCGCAGTTCGATCTGCTCTTAAAAACCCACAAGTCTGTCAGAGTCCTGAAGCACCCCCAAGGGGTAATCCAAAATATGTTTGCTGCATTCAACCTCTCTAGAAGTTTGTTGGTGAAGGAAATGCAAAACATTGGAGAATGGTCAAATAAACACCCCTGCACTGGAAATGAAGTGCCTGAGTCGGGGTTGCCAGAAGGAGCTATCCGAAAGTCTAGTGTCCTGTCCTGTGGGAAGAAGTGAGTACAGCTTGTAGTTTG
>JANXJC010000023.1:18774036-18796783 GCA_027564655.1 Leptodon cayanensis | reverse complement strand
GGCTGCTGCCACCTGTCTTTATTAAGATTAAATTAAATCTTCTCTCTGTTTTCTGAGTGCCCTAACTAGTTAAGCTCCCTCCTTTGTAAGTTTAATTTCCTGCTTCAGAACAGCCTGCAGGACAAGAAGTCCATTTAGACTCATCCTTCCAAATGCATGTGAGCTTTCCAGGGCTCCCACAATCTCCACCAGTATAATAAACACATCCTGTGTGCTTGTACAATGCTTAGCTCAGACAGTGCTACTTTAATGTGTATAACTAAAAATCTACACTTTTCAGAAAGGCTGGTTAATGCATTTAAAAATTAGTCTATAAAAGCCACGCATGAAGAATTTTCAGGTCCCTTCCATTTTGCAGGGTTCAAAAACAGCTTCTTGTTTCTGAAAATGTATATTTTAAACCAATTTCAACTTCTTATCAAAATATTAGTTTATGAAAAATAAACAGTTTTCAGTGCAAAATTGACAGGAAGATTGAAATTTTGATGGTATATTTGAAAATCACTTCAGCGTTTTGTAATAAATATCTCAAATATTTCAATGGTAGAAGTTTTGTTTATCCCAAAGTTTCATTTATAATTAAAAAGGGCGTGGGGGGGGGCTTTTTTTTTGTAGGAGTTACTCCAACATGCTCTAACATGCACTGATTTTTTATAGAGATTTCAAGAGAAAAAAATCCTATGTTAAAGTCCTGCTCCAAGCTCAGCGGGAGAGAGGCTCCCTCCTGTGGAATGTGAGGTCTCCATAACTTTTCCCTTACACGTTAAAAATCCCCTACAGAAGTAAGCCGTGCTTTATTTAGTTATAAATTAGTTAAATTTTTTGAAGAAAACAAGAAAATAAGATAGTTAGACAAAAAACTGTTATCAAAATCTTGGAGATTAAAAAATCTGGGCATTAAACTCTCGGTGAAATCTTAGCAGAACCCTTTGCTGAATTTACTTCCATGGACCTGAAATTTCTCCTTTTATTTGAAAAGATTGGTCTAGAAACTTTACTAAAGGATGCTGTTTTCAAATTTTCTAAGAGAAGGTCAAGCAGATATGAAGAAACTCATGGAAAACCAGAGTGGTTCAGGAATTTCCAATTCAGAATATTTCCCATTTAAGAAGGGCACCATTCAATAGCTATGAAGACAAATAGCTCAAGGAAAGCTCCCCTGATGTCATCCTCTCTTTGTTCTTCTTTCCTGTTTAAAAAAAAAAAAAAGCAAACAAATAGACTGTGTATTTGGAGATCTGCAAAAAAAGATTTGCAAATGGATGATGCTGACTTTAGTTAATATTTTCCCATTTTTTCTCAGGGAAAGGAACACAAGTCTCTTACTGAAATACTGAACAAGTAGTAGTTCTTAGGTATATATCTAAAGCATGATATTAAAGACTTGTTTACCTTATTATCATAATTCTATAGATTAAAATGCTTTTTCAATATAGTCTCTCTCTTAATTTTCTCCTTTTACCCTCACGTGCTTTAAAAATCCTTGGAGCATTCTTAGGGCAGTACGACATTCATTGAAGAAAAGAAAATGGTGGTGATCTAATACCATTAAAGAAATTTTAAAACAATTCTGCATTTTTAATTACATTTTGCTTTTAGGTCCTTTTTAATTTATGGTATATATGTAATATCATTGGTACATTTCCAAAGTTCCATTTCTTGCTGTGCATCACATTTTTAAAGAGCCTAGTGTGTTCTGGTTGTATAAGATAATCAGAAAATTCAATGAAGGAGAAATATTTGTCTGAGTTTTTGATTAGTCTCATTAGATTTTTTATATTGCATTGCAATATTACCTAGACATTAAAATATACAAAAGAACCCAAATAAGCAATATAGTACATCCATTATATTGTTTCAATCTTTAACAACGTATTTCAGCTTACATGAGCAAATTGCTGTGCATTTTATCCTAGATATATAAGAGCTACCACAATGAGGATAAGAAAAACACTCCTTTAATTTTAGCAGGCATATCTATTAGGCTTGCAGGAATATAGTTTATAAATAATTATAGACAATGGGTGTTTCAGTTACGGAACTCTTGTAAAGAATTGGTTTAGCAATTTGAAATAAATATGCTATGCTGGATCTCGCTTTTGAAAGTTGATTATTTGCTTTCATTCTGAGGCCAATTGCTGTGTCTGAATAGGTTAGTCCTATTCAGATGGTTTTGGTTTATAGAGCCAATACCCCCCTGGATAAAAAAGTTCAGTTTCTGTTCTCAGTGACTATGTTCCATTAATTTCATCACTGGTGCACAGTAGACACTGGCCAATTTGTTCTTTAAATTATTGTATTACTTCTTAATAAAGTAATCATAGTGTACCTTTTGTCTCTTAACTAGAATGAGCTAGAAAGAACTCGTATGGGGAGAGAACGGCAGCCTCAGTTCTGTTCTTCCCCTGAGCATTGCCGTGCCGCTAGCCCCTGATCAGCTGCTCCGGCACTTACCTTGTTCTTTTCCTTTTCACCAGAACATTTTTTAAAAACACAACTCCATCTACTTAGACATCAACTTTGATATCAGTCTCATATTGCAGGTTGAGGTTGATGTGTATATTAGCAGATATTTTTACAATTCTTTAGAGCTTTTAATTTCGATATATCACCTCTGATTGTAAGATGAAAATTTATATTTTGCTAAGGTAGAAACACCTATTTTTATTTACCAGATAAAGTGCTGAACCTGTTTTATTTAGGCAAACTAAACCATATTTTTAAACAGTCAACATTTTTAATGAAACATATAATATGCATTTATAAATAGACAAAAAAAGTTGTATTAGTATGAGAGAACAATTTCCTTATGTGAAAGATACTGAACCCATGCCTGCTGATTGCAATATGCTTGTACCCTGTTCAAATGATAAATGTCCTATTTCTCAGCTGAACAGATATTTCCATATGCGCCCAGGATAAGACAGTGGTACATGTATATATTTATAAAATAATTATTCTAATACTATTCAAAGAAAGGACAGTAACATAAGCTAAGTGTGTATTTACAACACAGCTAGCTCCTCAGCTTAAATTCCATCTCGCCATGGTAAAGTGGCAAATTATCTCACTCTTGATCAAAATGTCTCTAGAAAGTCTCAGTAATTACACACAACATAAGTAATTTCATTTTAGAAACTATACAAGAAGGAAGATGAGCATCCACATATTAAAATCCAGTACTGCAAAATCAAATGCAGCTGTAAAATTAGAGCTCAAGCAAATAACCTGTTCAGTGTAGCAGGTCTGACTGCAAGCATAATTACTTCTCTTGTAATTAATTTTAATTAGGTGAGAAGAAAATAGGTAGACCAGTTTAGTAAACAAATCTTAATAAACATAATCAAGAATGGTGTTGCCTCAAAATCACCTGGCAACAGTGATTTTCTGCTATTACGTACTTACATTCAACTATTTTCTCTTAAAATATGTATATTTAATTGAGTTTCTGCAAGAATAAGAGTATTTGTGAGATATGATTTGTGTTACAGACATAACTTTTTGCCATTATAATTACTATATGCATTTGCCCATGCCTTAAACAGGTGGGTCAGAAATTAAATTCCAAGCAAATTATACCTTGAGATTAGACAATATGATTTCAATTACATTTTGGAATTTGATTTGGGCATGCAGATATCTGGACTGCCAGAATCACAGACTCACAGAATAGTTGAGGTCGGAAGGGACCTCGGGACACCCCCAAGGATGGGAGCCCCACAACCTGCTCCAGCGGACGATCGCCCTCACGGTATTCTTTCCCTGGATACCACTGAGATACCACTGCGTGAGAAAAGTGTCAGCGTCAGCGTCTGTATCGGAGACTCTTGGCACAGGCTCAGTGAAAACCAACAGGATCTGCGATGCCACCTTTTCCCCACTCATCCAGAGTGGACGGGGAGGATTTCACCGCACTTGGGGCTGGAGCAGGGGGGTCGCTCTTTGCCAATGTGTCTTGGCTTCCAGACCCTCAGCTGCGCTCCAGGCAGGGTGGCTGCCACACGGATATTTTCCACTCCTTGCTGCCCAGCTGAGAAAGGACACCAAAGTGCAGTCCCTCCCAGCTGTACATGGCAGCCTTCACTGTGCAAAGCTATTTTGGCCCCCATGTCCCTTGCCTGGTGCCAAAGGTTATGTCTCAGAGGCAGTGTCAGCCTGTTCCTTTGCTATAAAGTGTACAACACCTGCACACCTTTGCCACATTGCTGTCTCACCTGAGCGCTGGCGTCACCGTAAAGTCTCCTCAGCTTTGGCTACACGTGGAAGCATCGCCTGCACAAAAACACACCCACGCAAGCCATATCCCTCTGTGAGCACCTTCCAATACCACAATGCGCTCAGCTGGGGGATTTTCCTTCTGTCCAGGACTGAAGCAGGTATTTCTGCTGCCCCATGGACATCTCATACCAGCACTTCCAAGTGTGCAGGGTGAGGCTGCCCCACTCCCAGTTCTCCCAGCTGGAGGGGAGACCAACCCAGGGATCCTTTTTCCCTTATTTTATATTAGCCTGCATCTTGTTGATGAAGCAGATGGTTACTTAGGCTCTAACAGTAGTTCACTCCTGGAAAATAAAATCCATAGTGAAATGAAGAACAGAAGTAGTTCAGGAATATGCCAAAAGACTATATTAATACTGACTTGGCACAAACCGAAGGAAGGCTTGACAAAACGAAAGGGAAAATGGCTGTCCGGATGGTACTTCATCTGCTTACAAGTGAGTGCTAGGCCAGTTTGCAACTTGTACTTTTGAATTCCAGAGAGATTTGTTCAGCTTTTTTTTTCTTACTCAGGTGAGGATAAGTGCATTTGAGAAAATGTATCACTCCTGGTATTAGCTGATACTTTGAGGGAACATGAAGCTGGATTTATTTTATCGTTGAAATTTTATATTTTGACTTTTTCTAATTACTCATGACAGTGACACAATTAGGTTCTTTTGAGATCAGGATCCCTGCTTTATCACAGAAGTGGTGTGGCAGATGGAACTGAAGTGTAAGGTAGTCCAACATTACAATTTTATCATCTGACTTAACCAAGGTTTAGAGGATTTTTGTTCCAAAGAAAAGAGTGTAAATAAAGCTGTGACGGTCCACTGCATTTTTGGTCTCTGCTGAGGCTGAGAATAAAGGTCACTTACAATGATTTGTGAAAATTACCCTGGTCATTTAAAAATTGGCCTCATGGCCTCATCTTATCTCACACAAACAGCCTAATGCAACAGAGCAATAAATTCCAGTCCCTGAGAGGCCAGCACTGGGATTTGAACTGGTATTATAAATTCCTTAAATTGTCAGCCCTAGACAGTTTTGATTTCCCCCTTCTCTTGCCTCTTGACAGTCACCACAGCTTGGAGGACACACGAATGAACAGATCTCCACCTCCTGGGTCAGCACCTACAACAACAAAAGTGAAAGGCCTTTCCTCAGCCTTGGCCATCTCCTTGTTTTACCCTAGATGTAAGATGCAGGTTCTGTAGTATCCTTTTCTGGAAGCCTGTGGTAGAAGAGCTGTGACTGACTTTTGAACCTCAACAATATCTATACTGCCTTTCCTAACTGTGTTTTATCTTTTTTTTACCATACCCTTGGATAGCACATGGCAATATTTAACTGATCTCAAACCTTTCGTGGAAAAAGAGAAGACTAAAAAGGGTTGTACAGAGGGATCATGACCCATGGCCATATACGACTTCTTCCAGAGCACTTTTTGTGCCATGTTCACTATACAGACCAGTATTCACCTGAAAAGCTGCTTTCCTTTGCTTAGGAGTACATTGGTTCTTCTTCTATATGACACATGTTAAATTATATTTTTGACATAAGCCTTTGCAAGTTTGGTGACATCAGTTACCCACCTGGCAATCTTAACATCATCTCCCTCTGCCCACAGGCTCCTCCAGGATCCTCTTTTGAGCTCCTCCTAATTTTAATCTTTTATTTTTTAACTACAGTTTTGTTGACAACCATAGCAGTACACGCGTGAGCCAAAGTCTGTTACGGCTAATTGAGATTTTTCATTGGCATTATTTTGGATTGTATGCTTCACTTCTTTTTACTTGACAATTATGAAGTTAATTAAATAATTCTGAACACAATTAAAAATTATAACTAGGCAACATATGAATTCTTATTAGCTTGTACATCCCACATAATACCTGTAAAATGCCTTTTTATTTGTCAACTGCAGGGCAATTAGTGTATCTGTGATTGCCAGATGATAGTTTAATAATCTTTGAGCACGAGATTAAATTGGTGTTTAAATCAGCCTCATGCTTTGATTTGTTTTTTAATACAGTATAACCTGTGTAAGTTTGAAATACCTAGAGCAAGAAATTAAAACAAAAAATAATATGAAGAAAGACCTAATTTAACCTAGGAAATCAGATTTAGAGTTAATTCCACCAAAGAAAAGTGTACGGTAGAAAGAGCCTGACTTTATAAGATACCTGTTTTTCTGCCTTCTCAAGTTTCTTTATGCTCATCACTTAAGTATGGGACTCGGCACTGGGACAAAAAACATTCAAAGCAGCTTTTTTAAAAAAAAAAAAAAAGAAAAAGGTGGGCTGCAGCAGTCCCTTAATCTTTTAGTTCATTCCGCACAAAGCGCCATCTTTCTATGCCTTTACCAACAAAACGAATTGGAAAGAGAGATAACATATTTCTCTTGCTATCTTTAAAAAACTATAGGATTCAACTATTATTCAACATTACAGGGCATCTTGTTGGAAGAACAAGCAAGCAATTGTTTATTTGATATCAAACGAAAGTCCTAAGTAATCAATGTTTTAAGACCTATGAATCTTCAGAAATTAAATATGCTGATGGCTTCACTGTTCCCAAGTAATTAAAGTACCCTGCCCTCTCTCTTTATTTGCAAAAAATATTAACACTCCTTCAGACACTCCTGATGTTACTGTGGGTTACACTACTGAAAAATCAGCTACAGCAGGCATCAGGCAGAAGATAGTCTAAAGCACTATAAATCAGAACATGAAAGCATAGCTGACAACACAAAAGTGCTGGAGATAGGAAGTGTTATTTCAGCTAATATTACTATCCAGCCAAAGCAGAACTATGTAGAACAGCAAAATGAAAGAGCTGTTTTAAGAATGCTGGTAGCACACATTAAGACACAAAGAATATAATAAAATGACCTCCTTTTAGCGTTGCTCGTAGCAAATGCTACACACGATATTGAGATTTTTACCCACACTGTTTTGAAATTGCTTCTTTAAGATTTCACACATGTAATAAAACAGAATTGTGTCTCCATTTCATATTTAATTCCCCAAAAATGTTGTGAGATTACAAAGAAATACTACAGGTCAATTATTATCCATAGGACTAAAATCAGATTTGTGATTTATACTTTCTAGTTGCTGGCCAAGATAGATATTGACAACGGCCCCTTGGGCATTCAGTTACCTCCAGGTGACATGGAAAATACACACGGAATGCTCATACTCAACAATTTTTGGCAGAGCCATATTAATTCTTCAATTCCAATTCCTTCATATTGTAGTTTCTTTTCTTCTCTTCAGTTTTATTTGGGGAATAAAAATGTACTTGCAAGATTAATATCACAGCATTAAAGTCTTACTTCCTAAAGAAGCTGGAGTTTATTGCTGAGATTGGACAACCCTTCATTTGAGTACTTTTGAAAATTCAGCTTAATGCAGTCAGGTTCATACAAGGTTCCTTCCGTTGTATGTACTGATCAAAATCTAAAGTTCTTATCATATCAACAGGCATTTGAACAACAGATGAGTCATTCTGCAATATTTTGGAATAGCCATTCACTGCCCTATGCTGTTTCTCCTTCCACTGTTTGCTCTCTTGCCTCTTGCAGCTGAAAAGTACCTCTGCCTTTAGTTGTTTACTTTGACCCTTCCCATTACAAATTTTTCCTTTAAGTTATTTATTACCAGGTTTGTGTTGGCCAGGCTAGAACTGGACATGTTCTGTGTGTCTTAGTTCTGACATTTCCTTAACTCAAAATCCTTGAATTTATAACCTTGGTCTGTAGTCCTTTTAATTTAAGCTGCAAGCTCTAATTGACGTCGTCTGTTGATGATTTGAGAACTTTTATGCCAGGTACTAACTCCCAAGGCAAAGGACCTTTCAATGATGTTAACTGTCTCCTGTGATTAGATGTGGTGATTTCAGGTCCTCTTTCCTCTGAGAGTTTCACAGAAAAGTCTCAAGAAAGGAGAGAAGCGAAATCCAGTGAGCACCATCTCCAGTCCTAATACCCTGAGCACTCTTGCCTTATTTCAGCAATTAGTCCTCAGTAACAAAGTCAGAAAAAAACAAACACCAGAAGCTGATAAGTATTTCTGTGTTCACAGAGCTGGGTCGCCTCCTCCTCCTCCTCTCCTTTTCCACTCCCACCCTGCTTGTCTCTTTTTCCCTTTCCGCTGAGCCATCCAGGCCAGCCACAGCGCTGCTCTCACATCTTTTCTGCTCAGCGTCACTGGTCCCCTGTCGCTTTTTTTCTTTCAGCAGATGGCATATGCATGGCTAATAAACACTAATACATGTGCCCAACCAGCCGTTCCTCACAGTCTCAGTCGCTCTGCTGCTCCCTTTGGAGCTTCTCATCCCTGCCAGCCATCCTTTTACAAAATAAAACCGTCAAAACCACCGCATCCTAGCCTTTTGGCTTAATACCGACCTGCAAAGACGGAAGAGTCACACGCGAACTATGCGACATTCTTGTGACCCACACTGTACACACAAAGCAGAAAATTAAATGCTCAGCAGCCTGCAAGAGCTCGCTTTCTTATGTTGCTTTTCTGGGAAGTTCAGGGGAATGCCATCCTGTCGTAAACTTTGTACAGACTGGAGAGGGGTAAAAATCTAATAAAAGCTAGCTAGTCAACAACTCCCAGAGAAGAAATCCCATGTTTTGTAAAGACCCAAAAGAGCGTGGCAAGTCCTGCAGGCACTGTGTGGCAGCACAGCAGACCAGAAAGTCCTGAGGAAGAACTGTGTGTATAACACTAGTAGCATGGATTTGAAATCTCTGTGCCATGGCTTAGCCTGATTCTCCTTAAATGTGCTTGAGAATAACGCAGTAGTTCCTCTGATTTCAAGGACTGTAGTTTCATTTTTGCTTCAGTGGCTCCTAACCTAAACTGATTGAAAGAAAGAATGAAGGCCGACCCCCCACTCTCTACCTTGCTATCACTTTAGCTTGCCTCCAGCACTGTAACACAAGCAGTTACTTGGTGATGATAACGTTCCTCATTTCTATATATTCTTATATCTTCTTTACTGTCTAGTGCTTGCACCAAATAGAAGCCTACTTGAGGATTATTTTTAAGGATTTATTCAATTGTTTGAATTAGGGTTTTCCATACTACCCATCAATATTTCAAGCAAGATGGTACCTTTCAGTCTTGAAAGGTACCATTGACGTCGCTCAATTTAGCTTGCCTCTGACACAGTACAGGTTATTTCTGTGAACTGAAGCATCTCTGATAGATGAATGACCAAAGTGACCCTTTCATTTTTCTCTGTAGAAGCCATCTACCTTTGTGAGAAATTTTTAAAGCATTCATGATTACTTCCCTCATCTCAGATGCATCTCATGGAGGCTAAAACTAAAGCTAAAAAGCTCTCCTGATGGTCATAGTTAAAGCTCACATCTTTCAATCCATCATTTTGTCTGACATGTAAGAAATGTCTTTATTTCAGCTATGACTTATCACTGCTACTTCAATGCAAAAAAAAAGATGGTATTGCTGCTCAAAATAAATCATGCAGCAATCTTTCCACCTTCAGTGGCCTCCAGGTCACGCTACCCAGTCATTACTTAATAACCATCATATTTTATCCTTATTTCTCCTGAAGTGTTATACTTATGCAGAAATGCCTTTCTAGAGGTGTAAGCTCCTGGATGCTTTATAATATCTCTGAGTGTAAATGTCTTTTTTTACTTCCATGTTATATTGAAAGGATACTGCAATCTATATGTTCTTCAGGCCTCAACCCCATAACTTACAGCAAAAGGTGAACCTGCAATTCCTTGTGGAAATTGTGTCTGTATCAACCTGGTCTCAGCAGGAGAGAAGACCCCACAATGCAACCTTCTGCTTCTGGAGAATATAATACAGTGGATATGAAACATGCAAATTCATTGGTACTTTATGAATCTCCATTTCAGTTTATAGTGTGATAGCTTCAACCCACCTTTCATTCTTTCTTATATAAAACAACTTCTTTAGAACTTCTAGTAGCCTGTGTGACCAACCAGAACTTGCCATTTTTCTTTATTATTTGTCTCATTAAAAAAGTATGGAAGTGGAAATCTGAAAATAAAGTATCCAAATTTTTAATGAGACATTTTATGTTATCTCAACTCATTTCTGCTTTCAGAAACTTATTTTACATCTTCAGATTTATGTTTATTACAACAGTTTAGTGTATTTATAGTCTCATTACTATGCTTATTGTAACATGTAACTTGCCTATATTTCCAATCTTTTATTTTTTTCCATTAAAGAGGCCCTAACAACACAGAGGCACAATTCAAAGTTCATTAAACTTTGGAGCAGATTTACTCAACCCAAGTTCAAATATTTTCTTGCTATTATTACACAGCATATGAAGGCTCTATTTTCAGCATGAATAAAAGCTAGCACCTCTTCCCATCTGTTTTTGTTATTCTTTCTTCTTTCTTCCCTAGCTTATTTCCTCTTGATGAGAAAAGAAAATGTCACTCTTTCCCTGTCTATGTGCTGGAAGCAGATTCCACCTTGCTCAAGGTAAGCCATAGCTCCTCCTCTCCTTACCTCTTGGTCTTTGGTGCTGCCTAACAGACACTGCCTGCTTGAAGTCAAGAAGCTGACATGCTTCTCAGCTAAAAAGAGGACATCAAAGTAAAAATGTCCCCTTCCAGAACAAACGAAACTCCAATATCCCTTGAACCCTGACCACCACTGATAGGGCCAATGATGCTATCTTTTTTCTTCTTTCTTTCTGAGGACTACCTCAGTAGCTCTTGTCTTTAGTCCTCAGTGGGCATCCCCTAAGACATCCCTAAATATACAGAACCTTTCTTTGTTCCAATCAGCTATTTCCACATGGATTCCACCCAGTAACTTGAAAGCTATCCCTTGCGCTTACCTTGGTTCTTACTTTTATTCTGGGAGCCCTATAACACCTCTTGCATTTACTTCAGCTGGACTTCAGATGTCATGAAACATACTCCTCACAATGAAGCAATAAATTCCTATTGACTGATCTTTCGGTGATGACTTTTAACCCTCAGCTGTGCTTTTCTCAGTCTGGTCCTCTTCTGTCTCATCAAGAGCATGACAGCTGCTGTTGATTTAAAGAATAGACAGTGCCAACCATGAGTCAGTTCCTCTCTTTCTGCCAGGTCTGCCCTGTCTGATGACTGTTTCTGCCAGTGTCCCTCCAGCAGAATTCTGCTTTCCCATCAGCAGAAATTTCACCAGGTATTCAGTCTTCCACTCGCATTTTGCTGCTGTTTCTTTTGACAACAGTATTATAGCAGTGCAGCTCCAAATGTCTGAGTGGAATTATATATAAGTGGGAAAGGAGAATAAGGTCTCTAATCGACATATAAAGAAACATAATGAACTAAAGAGTACAGTGAGTCTCACAGAACTTGATTGCAATGTTTCCATGTGATTTTGAAGTCAAGTATTATATAAGCACATTTTCTTTTAACTCCATCAAAAATGTCATTACCCATATTCTAAGTAGCCTTTTTCTGAGTCTGTAAAAGGAAAATAAACAATACTTTGAGCAATCGTAACTTCAACTGGAGATTCAATTCAGGGAATAAATCTCAGTGTTTTTTAATTTACTTCTCAGTAGGCTACAGGGTTGTATAATTTCTGAAAAGGAATATCACTGTGTAGGCAAAGTGGCTGAGAAGTGCAGTCACACTTTTCTTCCATGTACAGTAATCAGCAAGAAATAATGTCAGCAATTATAAACCAGTCTTTGAAAAAGAACACAGACAAGACCTAACAACTGTAGTTTAAGCAAAATACTCAGTGTTTGATGCATAGATTCTTTCTTTTTGTTAATCACATGTATTTCACACTGAAGCTTGTAAAATATATACAATTACCCTTTATAAAATAGAAGGTACTATTTATCTTCTCAAGTACTTCTCCCTCTGGAAGAGCCAAAAATAAAGATAGAAGTTCCTCTTACCTAGCTGAACAGCATTATTGCTACAAGATAAGGAGCCATTTGATGATAAATACAACAGAAATGGCTCAAAGAATCAAGGAAATTCATGATTAGAACAAAAAAATTGCCAGCAGAAGGGTTAAAGTCCTGGGCTGGAGCTCAGGATTTAAGACCTGTATGACTTCAGGCAAAGTGAAGTAGAAGATCTCCTCTAGATTTCTATTCTCTCCATTTTCTAACTGGCAAGCTGGGAGTTGTCATACAGCTTTTCACTGCCCTGTCTGCTGGACTGACTTACTGTGGCTATTTCTGAACTGATGGACTCCAGAGTGTTTCTGAGGCAGACACAGACGGTGCCCTGGCCAAATCCCAGCTCATAAAAGGATGCATCACACGGCAGCCTCACCTTCTCACTCTCCCTCCTCACACCTTGGCTTTCAGAGGAAGGAAGTGTGGCCACACGAAGCTAAACATTATACTGTGCAGCCATGTTATTCTGTGGCCAAATTCCCTATCAAGTTATCAGGACACCAGGCAGCAACCCAAGACATTTTTGTCCCCCACCCCCAGAGCAAACAGCAATCCATGAGAAGCTATAACAATGAGCTCTATACTGCTATGGTTTGGGGAATATGTTAATAAAAAAAGGTGAAACTTCTACACTGGTTTGGATAAAACATGCATGCCTTGGTCCCACATACAACAAATGAATGCATAAATCTGTGCCCTTCACCTCATAAATCATTTGTTCTTTGGTCTTTTGTCCATGTGGAATTGCAACTGATTAAAAACTCGACGTCTCTGGAAAACTATTTGCAGTCCTGTTCCATAGCTATGAGTAGAGAGGAAATACAGTTTCTTCCTCTCCAGTGAACTCCCCTGGATAGAAGAATGAGAGCATTAGTCTGTGCTTGTCTGGGCATACCTCTGTGTGCTCATACACAAAAAAAGAAGAGTCACATCGCTTATTACTAACATACAGCCATACCTCAGAGCAGAACACAGCCCAGCACTGAACAGTAGTTCAAAAAGCTCAGAGCAGCTAGCACAACGGGGTGGGAGAGAAAGCAGAGAAAAAAGCAATCCTAGAAAGCTGATATAGCACCAGAGATCTATATAAACAGTATTTTACTTTCTTGATCTGGAATATTGCCAAGATCTTGTTTCAGAGCTGTGGAATATAGTATATAACCTCTGAAGACAGAGCCTTTTTTCAAACATCTCCCTATAATGGAGAAAAGAGGAGCTAAATTACTCAGGGCAGGAAGGAATAAACAAGCTGTTGATGATGGATCCCAGTAGTGAGAGGAAAGCTAATGGAAAGTAACTCATGCATGTTTTCCAACTGTCTGCAGCTTCTACACACTCACTAATTTTCATCTTTTTCATCTAAAATGCATACAATTACATGTATGCATTTTATGTATATGCATGCCTATATATTTTTGAGGAAACTATTTCATTTCCTTCCAATACTGTGCATTCTCTTATGTTTGCAAGACAGCACAGTCTGTCTTATCTGGGCTACTGCACTCTGAGTTATACTGAACTCTTGGGAGAGAGGGAGAAAGGAGAAAAAGGCATGAAGGGGCAACAGGGACTCAGAGACTCCAGGAGAAGTGAGGGGCAGCCTGCACGAGGGAGCAGACCCATAGCTGTGCAGTTCAAGTTACCTGTCTGCTACTGCCAGAAGATTTGATCCTGCTCCTTCATCTGCCAATCTCACAGAAAACTAACCCAACAAAAAAGAAATTTCTAGTTTTTCGGCAGCACCAAGGTAAGTCCTCTCATCCTGTGGCCAAACTACTGCACCCGGCACAAAGGAAAAAGCAGAAGCATTTAATTGAAAGTGCGAGGGAAGAAGTGGGAGCTATCATTTCAGCGGCAACCCATGTGAGAGGTGGCATGAAATGGTACCCTGAAACAGACGCTTCCTTAGCAATCCAGAAGAGGCTGTATGGGTTTGTTCAACGACAGTTGATGGACAAGAGGAAACAACCAGACCTGCAAGAATCAGAGGGGCCAAGGGGGAAGATTTATTATATTTCACCTGTTTTAACCATAAAAACATCTTAAATAACTGTCATGCCCTGATTCATTATTTTATATTCTAAATGAAACATTGATTTAATAACTGGAAGCCGTTGGTGTCCTTTCTATGTTAAATAAACAGATTTGGGGGAAGAAATTCCAATCCTTGGCTGCTCATGATTCCAGGTCTAGTGAGGAAAACTTTCAGCAGGGCTTTTAGAAAGGGCTGGAAGGACGCCTGTCAGTAACAGAACACGCCCACAGTGATCTTTCCAGTTAAATTACTGGCCACTGCATTCCCAGGAACTGGCAGGCAACACTTAACTTTGTGCAGTCCCTTCTTCCAGCTAAGATCTAGACAAAAAATGTCCTTGTCTGCTTAGACTGCTCTTCAGCTGAATATTCCAGTTTAAATTGCCTATTGAGATATGGGCTTTTTGCAGCAGCAGGAAATAAGTCATCATCAACAGCATGTCTAGGGATCAATTAGGTTTCATCAATGTCAGGAAAAGTACAACTGGAATAAGAATAGCCAGCCTGGATTCAGATTATGGCAAGACTGACTTATTCATTTAAAACAAACTCATAAGCGTATTGCCAAAACTAAATGAAACAGATTTAGTGGACGCCAAGGCAATATTCATTCTTGCTGTATCTCCATTACTGCCAGTGGCTTCACATCAGGGAGATATTTAGCTGGATTACTCCAGATTTTCAGGAAGTGCTTTACAAAGCTCCCATATCCTATTCCGAGTTATTGTCTGGAGTTGACAAAGAGGAGTGAAATCCAGTGGCTGCTGGCACAGTATGTCAGAGTAATCTAAAGTGTACAAGAGAAGGAAATTCCTATAGTTACAATTTTCATCAAGCTAAAAGTGAAACAGGATACAACACAGACCAAAATGGGACTGCATACATTTCTGTAATTTATCTAAGAAATTCCACAAACTGGCAAAGGAAGCAACAACATCCAAATCTCCTGTTAATATTAAAATGATACTTAACTTCCGAGACATAGCACATAGCAAGCAACAGTCCACTGGCACAGAGAACTTCTACTGTTTAGATCTAGCACCTGGATTAACAGATGGCAGATGCTGTGATACTGATAAATATACATGAATTTATTATGCAACAAAGGAGCAAGAGTAGGGAGGATGTAAAAGTGCTTGAGCATATTGATCAAGCCACAGCTAGAGCATGTTTGTAGAAAAATTCCCAAAGTTTAATTTCATTTTGCAGATGGCTGCAAAATGCAACTAGTTGCCAAATATTCTGTTTTGGTGATGTTGTCAAGTTTAGTTCATGAATACATTTAAAACATTTTACAGCCTTTGGAACAAAGCAAGCAATTCAGCTTTGGATTTCTTCCATTTTTTACTCTCTACAGGTAAGGACTATGTTTCTCTTGAATATTTTGGTTTAGTTCCTTTTGACCTGTGGCTCTTTTTGACAAATTAAAACTATGTGTTTGTGTGTTTACACACTTGACCTTCCTCATTAAAGCTGACGTGTATTCTACAGCACCATGGACAACTTGTGAGGCCACCAAAACTAGAACAGTGGTAGGATGTCCAATTGCAAATCTCAGCTCTCATACAGAAGTGTCAGGCAAAATATTTAAAAACAACTCTCAAGGCAAAGTATATACATTACCACCAATCAGGTCAAGATAAAGACAGTTAACAATAGTGACAAGCTAGGAAAAAATCAGATTCAGAGAGTCTGTAAGGACTGGAAATACCGTAATAATATAATTTAATGACTCTTATGTAGATTTAAATGTCACACTGGGGTATTTTTAGACACTGTACATGAATGTTTCATGGATAAGCTAGTCAGGCAACTCAAAGGGGAGAGCCCTGTTTTGACTCTCTTCCCAGTGGTATTTCTGGCTTGTGTCACAATGTTCTTATCAAGGACTAACTCTGTAATAGCAACTAAAATGTGTTTATATTCAACATCCTTGCAGCATACCTGAAGGCCAAAGAAGAATCCTCCGCATTAGTGTTTGACTTCAAAACGTCACCTTAGAAGCAGTAAAAAGCCTAACTGAACATAAAAGAATTATGAGATGCAGAATAAGGAAGAAAACAGGAAATAATGAATACATCACTGTATAAATCCAAGGTGTCTCAGAACCTCAAATACTGTGTGCAGTTCTGGTGTCCAGTTTTAAAAACAGTAGAGCTGAGGTAGAAAAGTGAAGGCTGATAAAGATGATCTACAGTCTGAAACAATTAGCATGCAAAGAGTGATTAAAAGGTTAAAACTTTTCAGCCTGGAAAACCAACTGTAGAGGAATATAATAGTGAACTGTATCATCAGTAGCACAGAGAGGATGAATAAGAAACTCTTATTCACTTTTTTTTCATAATACCAAAAATAGATGACATCAAGTGAAATTATCATCTAGCATATTCAAAAAACACAAAAGGGAATATATCTTCTCATACCCTATAATTAAGCTATATAACCCATTACAAAAGGGCAATAGTGATGCAAAAAGACGTTATTCAAATTCATGGGGAAAAATCATTAAAGAATTAAACACGAAGGTACTGCCTCACACTAAAGATAACCCTGAGCTGCACATTGCTGTGAGCTGCAGAAGTGTACTAAGGGAGTACTATTTCACCTTTGTGCTGTTTTTATACTAGGCATCCACTGTTGGTCACCATGACAGCATGGTAGGCTACCTAGATCTTTGGTCTGATCCAGGACAGACATTTTTCTGTTCTTATGTCACTCCCTAAACTGCTGGAAATGCCTAGCATACGAACTTTTTTGTTGTATGATACCTAGTGCTGTCTATGCTAATGACAATACCTAAAAAGAGAAAGAGATATAAAAATCGAAAAGTATAGGAAAGTTATTTATACTGCAGAAATGGTTGCATTTATTGTGAGCCAGGATCAGAGGGGACTGTACTTTTCCTGACCTGGCTTACCCGTGGCAAATTACTACCAAACACGTGCCCACAAGAAGCTAATCAGTCTGACTTACCCCCAAAAAAGAAAGAAAAGAAAAAGAAAAAGACCATTGGGAAATCATTGTGTTCATGGAGCGGCTCTCGACAGCAGTTCTTGCTGGCCAGCTGGACCTGCTGCTTTTAAACACAGATTGCTCCTAAACTATTCTGGCAACTGGAGTTTATCTGAGATTTTCCTTTCCCAAGGAAACAGGCCAGGCAGCTTTGTGACTGCTTTGTGCACAAAGCCGCTAAAGAAGAGTTAAGGATCCAACCCAAAATTAATATGCATGTACACTTTGGTTTTCTTCCAACTTAATCTCTGGTATGTTTTAGTGCATTCTGTCATTTTCTTATGGTGACTGGTTTGGATGCATTAATTTGACATTATGCAGATGAGTCTCTATTGTAACAGATCTTTCATGTGTGCATCCTCAGGTTGTGGAAAAACAGTATGATATAGAAATAGCCTCCCATCATGCATTAAATAACATATTAAAAGCAGATTAGATAGATATCTGTGATATTTTAGATACCATTAATCCTACTTTACAGCAGGAAATGAGTAGACACCGTCCTCAAGTCCCTTTAGCCCTGTCTCCTACAACTTCACTAAATATAATAGGAAAATAAATTAGGATATTTAAATGAAACTAGTAATTTTCTTTCTGCCTAGAGGAAGGGTGTTGACAGCTCTTATTTTAAAAAAAAAAATCCACAAAATGTTAGTTTTATCTTGAAAGATGCTTTGATGGGGGAAATATGATCAATAAGAACCTTTCCACTAGCACTAGAAAAAAAGAGTGTTTTAAATGTTGCTCCACCATTATCCTCAATAACTGTATCTCATACACCTCGAAATTAGGAGCCAAAAAATAAAAAATGGTTTTCAATTTCTGGGTTACCACATTTCTTCAGGAATAGTATTTAATTTCTCCATCCCTGACTTGTATATAAAGATGAGACATCAGTCGTTTGGATGTACTGTTTCCTCGTACCATAAGATGAAGACAAAAATCTCCCACATGCAGGCCCTAACAAAAGAGGGCCCTGATAAAATTCACAGCCTCTAGATGATACGGCCTGCAATAACAACTCAAACACCGGTGTTGTGCTCCTGTGTCAACAGTTCAAGAGTATTTATACCTCCGCCTACACGTACAACACTTTCTTTTACTAGCAACCAAAATGCTAATGCAGGGAAAAACAACCACACCTGAGACAACTGAATAAGCAGCTTAGAAATTAGCTCTGCTTCATTCCTTTCATTCCAAACCTTGCAAACAAGTCACATTACACTGTTGCTCTTTTTAGCATAGCATCTGATAAGACGATTTGAATATGTCTTCCTAGATCTTTCCTGGCTGTCTCCCCAGGGCCCAGATGACTCAAGAACTGACAGATGTAGAGCACAACCTTTGTTCCAGTAACTGGTTGTGTGCCTCTCTGCGTGTAAAAAGAAGAAAGGAGGGGAAAAAAAATCACACTTTTAAAGTATTACACTAGATTACTAAAGAGAGAGACTTGGAATGGTAGGATAAAATGGCACAGGGACCCGGAAAGAAAAGAAATGAGGACAAGAGAGTAAGCCTTAGGCACAGGCAATTGCCTACGGCAGCAGGTACTTGGGCAGCAAACGCTCCAGTACACAGACAGGCCGTGCTGTTACTTTACCAGTGCTTAAATGCAGCATTACCAACTTTGCCCACGCTTCCCTGCTGCTGAGTTTTGCCTGCTTTGCTAGCAAGCCTTGAGCCAGCTGCGATAAACTGTGTAAGAAGTGAGCAGTCAAGGGAATGTTATCCACAAGATATCGACTGGCTAGGACAGAATGGGCTTCACCGCCTTCCCCCAGAACTTGCTCCCCCCGCTCCAGTTCACAGTGTGTAGCTGGTCCTGCCAAATGCAAAGGATCTGTAGGGAGACGGAAAATCTAGACTAACCCTGTCTCCTCTGCTCTTGCTCGCTGAAAAATACTTTCCCAATGGAGCTGTGCAGTCAGGCTCTTCCCTACCTGCAGTGCAAAGAGGAGCCCACTAACACGTAAAACAGGTCTGGACCCTGCTGGGGAATCTCCACAGAGGTGACTCATAGTCAGGCGTGTTAAAAACCTTATCTCAGGTCTCTCTGTTCCTCCTGTCTCCTCCACTGCATCAAAACCATTACAAAGGACAGATATCATCATACACAACGGCAGCCACACGCTCCCCCCTCCTTTCTCTTGGAGACTGCTCTATCTACTTCATGCATCAGAGTATGATCTAACCCCACAACTTGTGCTGAGCATAGCATCCAAAAATATCCCCAGGTTGAATGCAACCCAACGTAAATAGATCTCTAGCAGATCTCTAGCAATAGCATCCCATTCCCATCAGACCAAGCTCCGTGTGGTAGTGACAGCGTGCAAAACTGCTCAACAGTCTGTGGCTCAAGCAGAGATTTTACCTGAGGGCTACAGCATCGGCCAACATCAGCTGCCACCTTGGTATAGGTGGGCTAGGTAACCAACACCTCCAGCTGCAGGAAGAAACAAATTGAGGCAAGACTGATGAAATGAACATAGCTTTATCACCCAGGGCAGGATGCAAGTTAGTCCTGCCCTACTACACAACAAAAAAGCTGCATGCCTGAGGAGCCACTGTTATCTGCAGCTTCGGGACCATCCTGAATTCCTGCAGCCCTTGACTCTCTTGAGACATAAAGCAAGGCTCACGGCCATATGGCAGTTTTGATATGACATTTCTCAAGTCTGGACGTTTAGTCAGCTCTAGGCTATGGCCTGGATTTCTAAAACCAGCAGTTGCACACTCATCTCATCAAAGTGAATGAAGGTTTTTGATGTTCCAGTGAGGATCATTGTCAGAGTGTGTGTGTGTGTGTTTTCTTTCCTCAGGCAATTTGCTGCTCCCTTGAACTCTGTCTAGGTCAGGTAGAGAGCCCCAATCACAGCTCTTACTGCTTTTATTGCCTCATCTCTGTCAAGCAGAGAACTGCTATCACACTCATTTTACCACTGCAAAAGTAGCATTTTTCCCTGATGTGGCTCTGAAAAAAATCTTTACTTTAAGTTATCCTACAGGACAAAATAGATGATCTTCTGTTTCTCTGCTTCCAAAAAATGATTCTAGGATGAAAGGAATGTATATGTTACCGTGAGAAAATTCAGGATAACAGAGACTGATGCAAAAGACAGGCGGATTGAACTTCAGTTCTGCCTCCCATGGCAAAGAAAATCGCAATAAAATGCCGATCTCAGATTTTTAAGCAGGGAGTTAACCCCTTCCTGGGTACTCTCCAAGTCTGCTTTGCAAGTTTTACCTTCCTAGGAGCAGCGGCAGGGAGCGGGCTCGGCGGTGCCGTTCCGGCAAGGGAACAGGCGGTGGCAGTGTGGCCGCTCGCTCCTCGCAGGGTTTCCCCCACGGAGCGGGGGAAGAATTCCTTCTGTCCCTCGGCGGGCTGGGGGGGCTCACATGAAACCGGGAGGAAGGGGACAGAGGTAGGAACGGCCCGGCTCGTCCTGACTAACCTGCACTTGCATTTAACACCCGCAACCATGGGATGAAAATAAAAAGGGGAAAAAAAAAAAAAAAGACCTGAGTGAACAGCACTTCTTTTTCCGAGTGGTCCTAGAGATACACGTAGGAATAATGTGTGTATTTAAGATGAAGCCCTTGTTGTCGAGCTGTTTCATGTTTAAACTGAACACCTCAGTGTTCATACTTACACCCGTTTTCTCTAAGGTTCCTGCAGCTGAAAATAATCTGTTTCCAGGGTACAAACCCACCTTGTTCCATTAAGTCCTAACGGGGGGGCAGAACAAGAGTGAAAGGACCAACTACCACAACTTTAATAGAAGTATTATTTGTGGGGGACTTCTGATTGAGAAAGGTTACATGGTTTAGGCCAAGCACAGCTGGTCAGAATAAGAAACAAGTCTTATAAAGAAATGTCTGGTTTTCTGATCTGCTTGACTTCATCAGACACTGGACAGAAAGCAAATGTTTTTGTATGTGATTCTTCATCCCTAGTCACTATATGCGTCATAATTAAATCTATTTTTCAAAAATCTAATGAGAAATTATCCAAAATAAGCTACCACAAAATTATTGCTAGCCCTATTCTTTAGATGGAACAAAACCCATCTGCTAACTACAAATAAGTACCCTATGCAAAGATGTGTTCAAAAGAGCATCTTATAAGCAGGTTTCTGCCTTTGGAAAATTCTTATGTGCAGTGTGCGAAAGCAACTGGTAACCAAAAATATAAATCATAGAGATGGAACACCAATGCCTTTCACAGGCAAGACATAACCAGACAGATGCTGCAAGTACACACTCCTGCCAAAATCCCACATCTTCATTCTGCCCAACTTATATGAAACTTGCTGGGGAAAAAGTTATGGAACTAGGTGTTGGGCTCCTCCATGTTGAATGTTTGGTAGGCAAGAAACAAAAAGGGAGCTTCTTCCATAGAGAAATATTCAGGAACATTTTTCAATGCTCCTGGAGAGAACCGGGTTACCACCTGCTCAGGAATAGGTACTCCAAAGCTGTCCTGGCTGCAGAAATTAGTTTAATATTTATTAGTTAAGGTCACATTACAAGGTGAAGAGAGAAGCCCAAGAAAGAAACATCCCTGAAGTTTATCCTGAAGGGAGCCTGTTTTCAACAATGACATGACCCATCAGCTAAAACTTGTCAACAGCGTTAAAGATAAGTCAACTAGTGTTTAGTTAAAATCCCTTTTAAGACAGAAACCACCCCCCAGGCACTACTGTCAGAAGAATAAACCTGTGTGAGCTTTTGAAACACGGTATTTTGTTTGGCCTGAAAACTAAGCTGCAGGCAAGGCATTTCCATTCAGGAGGATATTTCTATTTTCTTTTAAAAGGAAACACAAAGCGAAGACCACATGCTACTCCTACAATCCCTAAATAGCAACAAAAATACATCTCTAGGATTGGGAGGAGACCCTAATTTGCTTCACTCATAGGCAATAACCAGTAGCAGCTCAGGATGAGTATCAGGAGACCTGATGTTTTGACGTCAAATGAAAAAGGAAGCATGGGAATACATGTGATGACCACATCAATGGCAAAGATAAGCATTCTTTCACAATTCAATCTGTTTGCAGTCTTAGACTCCCAGTCCTAGAAACCTCAAACCAAAAATATGCTTAATGGTAAAACTGATGGAGCAGAGTTGGTGTCAAATACATTTTGGATCAAATACATTTTGGAAACGCTATGACACAGCTATAGTTACTTCTGCAACTCAGACACGTAGAGAAGTTGTGAGTACAGACTATAGACTGAAAACCATTCAGGGTGCCAGGACCTCAGGAGGTCTCTAAGCCAATCTCCTACTCAGACCATGGTCAGCACTGAATTTTGACCAGGTTGCTTAGGGTTTTGTCCAGCAAGGCCTGAAAGGCTCCAGGGAAGAACATTCCCAACTTCCCAGGGCCCCACTGACAAGAAGCTCAACGTGACCCAGCAACGTGCACTCACAGCCCAGAAAGCCAACTGTGTCCTGGGCTGCATCACCAGCAGCACGGCCAGCAGGTCGAGGG
>JANXJC010000023.1:18690753-18771495 GCA_027564655.1 Leptodon cayanensis | reverse complement strand
TGGGCGGGGCGGGGCGGGGCGGGGCGGGGCAGAGCAGAGCCCGGGGCGGCGCTGGGCGTGAGGCGCGGTCCGGCCCGGCGCTGGGCGGCTCAGCTCCGGCGCTGGGGTGAGGGCGGCGGCGGCGGCAACAGGTTGTCGGAGCGGAGCGGAGCGGAGCCCGGCTGCGCCCATGGCCGGCCGCGGCCCCGTCGCCGAGCAGGGCTACATCCGCACCGTGCTGGGCCAGCAGATCCTGGGGGAGCTGGACAGCTCCAGCCTGGCGCTGCCCTCCGAGGCCAGGCTCAAGCTGTCGGCCGGCCGGGCCGGGGAGGAGAAGGCGCTGCGGATCCACCGGCAGGTCCAGCAGACGCTGGCCAGGAAGAGCCGGGGCTCGCTGCTTAACGGTGAGTGCCCGGCGCCGGCCCCCGCCGTGCCGTCCGGTGGTGCCGGTGGTGGCTCGGGCGGCGGCAGCGCGAAGGGCGAGGGCCCGGCCGCCCGGGGCAGCCGCCGGTAGCGCCGGTCGTGGGCCTTGGCCGGCTCTGAGGGAAAAGTGTGGCCCTGCCGCCTTTTCCCTGTCTTGCTTCCCCACCCAAGCGAGTCCGAAGTTTCCCCCTCCCGACGGCCGGGAGGTGGGTGAGCGGCGGGGGCTGCCGCGGGCGAGAATCCAGCCCAGATTTTCCTCGTCCGACAACCGCTCGCTGCGCTATTTGAATACCTTCGCTTTACCCACCGGCCCTGTTTGCGAAATAAACCGGGAAGAAACGTAGGAAATGTTTTTCCTTGTTTCACCTCGAAATAAAAAAACTGAAAAAAAAAAAAACAGCCAAAACCAACAACTAAAAGGAGGTTTGGAAAAGTAACTCTAGGAAAGGCGTGAATAGGAGATGTGGAACGATATCGCTGCCAGACATTATTTACCTTGTTCTTTGACGTGCATGTTACAAACTGACATCCGCCCATCCTTGCTTCTAAGACCTTCTAGCCCGAAGGCCAGATCCGTCAGCCGGGTCCGCACAGTTGTGCCTTTTGGCCCAACCAGGGGCCGACTGCAGCGTCGGGCACCCACAGAGTGACTTTGTCAGGTGCTGAGGGTTAAAGGCAAGCTGCTCGAGGGGTTTAGTCTCAACTATTAATGGCCAAGAGATGTGTTGTTTTCAAAGTAAATTAAAAAAAAGCAGCCCTTACCATGAAAACTTTAATCCTGTTTTTAAATAGGAAGACAACTGACTTGCAGGCTATATACCCTGTTGCTCAGTTGTCATTAAACAAGTTGTCACCTTTCATTTGCAAAAAGCTGTGAGCCAAAGGTCTGTAAATTTATAACTATACTTCACTCGTCTATCTTGTCAGGCAGAGGAATGTTTCCTTGTACTTCATCTGGCTTCTATCTAAAAAATGCCTCATGGCGAAAAATGCGTACAACGCAGACACGGACATACTCTGCTCAGAAAAATCAGGTGCACAAATCGCATAAACAGGTACACGCAGTTGTGCAATGTGCAGCTACACATGCGAGTCCTTAGCTTGACTGCTCTTGTTTAAATAAGACTTCTAAACACTTTTAGAGTAACTTAATTTCTTTTTCTCTCAACAAAGAGCCTGGGAAAAGCTTTTTAAGAATAGCTAATAAATTATATGGTGTTATGAACGTGAGACCATGTCTCTAAACCATGCATAAAACACTGTGAAGACAAAGTTCCCCTGCTCCTAACTCAACTTATCTGGAATACGTTAACAGACCTGATGGATTTGCGGATAATTGTCTTGGTTTGCTTTGTTTTTCTAAAGGTCAAGTATGTGAGCCCTTTGCATTTCTGAGATAGCAAAACTTTTAAGCTTCAGGATCCAGAGTGGCAAATGATGTGTCTGTTACATGTATTGTTCATGCATAAAATGAACTTTTCTTCTTTCTAATGCGTTCTTGTGCCCAACTCACCATACATTTTTTTTTAGTCACACTGCAAAGCTCAGAAAAAATAAATGGACCTGGAATGTATTCCATGTATTTATATATATATATATATATGTATAATGTATATGTATATCTATCTATCGATATCTTAAATATATATAATGTGAATCAAATGCCTATCATGCATTTAACATGTTGACATTCCTGAAAAATGTACATTTATATGCATGTGTATCCCAATGTGCTTTCTATATAGACTTGCTCAAAATTTGACTATGCTTTGAGAACATTTGGATTCTTGTATGTGGGGTACTTTTTAAAAACGTGCACTCTTTTCCATGCAAAAAAACTCACTGTCTCTGAATTATAACAGTTTTCTGGATACATTTACTAAGGGTCCTATATTGTTTGCAGTTGCAGGGAAAATGATACAAAGATTTAGAAGGAGCAGGAGCAGGCCTCTGTGAGATAACTGTCCTATCTGTAGGAGTGTTTCAGACTCTGTTCAGCAAGGTACTTAGCACATACCTAACCAGAGTATTCACATACATGCCTAAAATTAGCCAAGTACGTAACCACTGGGTATGAAAAATCAGTGGTAGTAAAGGTCCTGCCTAGTATCATCTGTGCACACCTATTTTCCACTGACTGTACTTGAAGCTTTGAAGCTGCAAGAAGTACTCTGTCAGGCAGCATAATTTCTCCTTAGAGTTTCAAATTAAAGGTGTCTGCTTAGCTTTCAGCATTACCTTTAAATGGAAAAACATCCTTTTGCTTCCTACCTCCATATTGTTTGGTGTTTCATGCCCTTTCCCCACCTTTTTGAGGGTGTATTTCTTCTTCTTTGTAATAGAAATTCAGGTTGTCCTCAGATTTGAGGATTCCGCTGGCTGCCAAATGATTGAAGTCACATACTGCTGTGACTTTTCAAGACGTTGTCAAACATTGTTAGTAGTTTTTCAAGCAGTAGTTTAACAACAGCTGCAACTTTTCCAGTTCATCTGATGCTGAACCTTTATAAGTGAAAGATTATGCTGACCTTAAAAATTATGAACAACTAAAGAAGCTGTATGAAATGTCTGAATACTTTTTAAGGATGGAAATGGAATGATAGATGGTTCAGCCTTATCAAAGAAAAATGTCATTCAGAATCATATACCTTAATAACTGGTGTTTTTCAGCTCACATATGATGCAACACGTGATTATTTTATGTGCACTTTAGGACTCTGTTAAACTGTATTCTCTTTGAGTCCACTTGCTTCTGCTCTAGTTCAATTTGGATTTAGATTGGCTTTTTAAATTGATTTGTGGTATTTCTATTTCTTTAGTATAATCCCTGGACTAAAGTCTACTTTCCTCTATATCCTGTAGATCCTTATCAGTTTCATTGTAAAAATTGAGGGCAGAATTGAGTAGAGTATCATAAAAACCAAACAGTCTGATGAACTGCTGTCTGTGTAGAGATTCTTTCTCTAGCACAGAGTTTTATAAACACAGTGTGTTTATAAAAAACAGAATTATAACAACATGATTTCCAAATCACCAGCATCAGATACAAGACTGTTACAATGAGAGCCTTATTTATTCTTCATGTTTCTTCATTTCTAAAATTCTTAGTAGTATTTTTTGTTAAACTTGCTTTTAGGGGTTTGGGAGAGTGTTCTATCCTTAGCCTTCTGTTTTGCAGAATTCTGACTGTGTTAACTGCTTCACAGCGATTTTCTGTTTATATCTTTGTGGGAAAAGGAAGGAGAAAAAATTCCTTGTTGGTGACTTCCCCTTTTTATTGGTTTCATTAAATTCTTCACCTCTGCTTCCAGAGCCAGAAGAAATCTTTTTCTTAAATTTGAGTACTTGTGTAAATGTACTGACCAGCACAGAGTAAAAAACGCTAGAAAAACTCCTTTGGGACCAGGCATGTGCTGGCAGAGTGATGACGGCGCTTGATCAAGAATAAGGCTCTTTGATCTCTAGATGAAGTGATTCAGTGAAGTTTTTGATATGCCATACTTAAATGTCACCATCTCAGTCCGTCGTGAGTGGTGGAGTGTAAGAAAGGATTAAAAGATGGCAGTCCAGGAACACTTGGGAGTCTCTGTTGGGGATATAATCACCCACCTGCTCTGAGCAAGAGTGGACAGTGGGTACTCAGCAGGTGGGCACTCAGGATGCATGAAAATATCGTGGTCCTTAGTACACTTCTGTGTACAGGGTACAGCTGCATTGATGCCTGCAGTGGGGAGTTTAAAGCCAAAATTTGGCTTTCATGGTAACCATTCAAATACAAAAGCATTGAAAAAGACTGACAACTGAGAGTTAACACTGTACATGATTTAAGGGGAATTTGATATACCTAACTCCTAATGGAGGATAATTGTCTTTCTCGTATATCATATATCTTAGAGATGCCTCTTGTCATTGTTGGTTTTGAAAGCCAAGCAAACAGGGGATTGATCTGTCTGCAGCCATAGGCAGTGATTGCTGGGGAGGACCTCCAAGGTCTTTGGAGACGTTGGACCTGTCACATCCCAGGAAACAAAGGGGCCTTGAGAAGAGCCTCTGTGAAGACGGATGGGATTTTTGCTCAGTTATCTGTACAGTCTCCCTCCTGATAATGTAATTATTTTTTCAGGACTCAAAATTTTGTCATGACTGTTGCAAAGTCAGGTGATTTTTATACAGCTTTTATTTTAGGCATGGAGAGGAGCGAAGGGGTTTAGTTTTCCTCCTCCACTGACCACATCCAAAGTGTTCCTGGGCTGCTTTAGTTCGTACTGACAGGGGAGAGGGGAGACTGTGATAAACGGTTCCGCTCAATTGCCCACACATGGATGTCTGCTGCTGTCTGAGATGCCTGAGTTTTCCAAAATATCCTCCTGGGTTGACAGACATGATGCAGGGCCTGTAGGAAACCCATCCTTTTTTTGACTGGCTGCTAGAAATCGAGTATGATATCCTATGGCCTCTCAAATAGCATTTGTCCCTTATGGATGAGTAACTGGATCGTGTGCATATTTACTGAAGAGAGAGTTTTTGTGAGACTTAAAACACTGAGTCTCACAGTTAGAAAATTTTAATCCTAACGATAAATGAACCCATAATACATTTTTTTTTAATCATTCATGGCTTTTTTTTTTTCTTTTTTTTTTTAAACCATTGCACTGAGTGTATAGGGACCGCCTAATGATTTCTGAATACATGTAATACTGAGCAAATCTGAGAGGTGGGAAACACATATAGTTTTTTGTAGTATGGTGAAAATAAGCTGAAGGAGGCCTCGCTGGCAGAAGCAAGTTTTGATCATATCACCTATTCTGCATCTCATAACTAATGGAAAGACACAGCATTTCAGTTACCACTTTTTCCTTTAACACACTGGCTTTTGGCAGAAGTAAACAGCATGCAGTAAAAAGACATACATTTTATGTCTACCTAATAAACCTACAGGTAAAATGCTAGCAAAATAATTTACTGATGTGGTAAGAGCAAGCAAGAGATACTGTAAATGTAAGTGAAATTCCATAAGCTAACATACACTGTGTTTATCTCTGAAAGAGAAAAATGTTTACTGACAGATAGTTTCACAGGGAGACTGAAGGTTAAAAAAAGAGGACTACTTGAAGATAACTGACTTACAATTTCTGATTGACTGTATTTTGCTTTTCCAAAGAGGGACTGTTAGATATGTAGTTTATCCTCAGTTAGTTCATGGACAGCCTTGTTATTTTTAATTTATCTTTTTTATTTATTTATTTGTTTAGTAAAGACAGGGAGTTTAGAGTTGCCTAAAACATGCACAAATTGCTTGCTCAAATGATCGTTATGACCTAAGTAGAAAAATAACTGAGAGTAATTTCTCACTTAGTAAAGTAAACTGGACAAAAAATACTAACTATAAAGAAACAGAAATTTATATGTATTTGTATTTAAAGACTTATAAGAAAGTACTTTAATATGCAGCAATGCATAAAGTGAATCTTTAAAAAGCAGGCACGGGTGATAGGCTAAGATGGAGTCTTTCTGGGCACCAGATTTGTATCACACAAATGAGAGATTTATATGAAGTTGTAGATTTTGGATGTCAGTGTAGATTGACAGGATTCTTTTGCAGTATAAAACAACAGTTTGCTCTTATTGTTTTCTCATGTACTTGGATAACCCTTGGGCTATGGTAACCTTGTAATGTCACAAAGGAATTATTACAATCCAAATCATGAGTTTGACCAAGCTGCATCATTCACCCTCATGACGCAAAGTTACTGTGAATGTGTCTTAACAAATCACCTAATACATGTTTAAATCCGTCTCTCATGGCCTAAATGAAAGAATTGGAAAGTATGATTAAAGCAAAATAACTGAAAAGTATGGTTGAATTAGGCCTCAAATTATTGCAGTCTGCTATTATATTGTATATAATATAGTATAACACAATACTATATTATATTATGCACAAATTTGGACTTATCCAAGTAGCTACGTGCTAGTGAGAATCATTCATAAATTATTCTTGTTACCTGAGTGTCTTGTTTATTTTCATCCTTGTCGAGCCCTTTACTAGCTACGGACGCTAAGGATCAAAAATACCGGTGTAGTGAAGTTCCTAGGGATACCCTTGTGCACCTCATGAAGCCCAGAGTCTAACTGCACAAACCGAAAACCTCAGCTGTTTGGCACACGTACACCAGCTGCTTTCAAAGATCCCAACAGGCACTCGCCTGCATGGTTTTGGCACCTGAATTCCCATGGGCATACGACTCCTACTATTTTTAGAAGTGGAGACTTCAGCAGTTTGACCAAGTTAATGATTAGCTCTTTAGATTTCTGTAGTATCTTGGGTAGTATCTGCTATTTTGAAAATTCATGGCCAATTAACTTCTTTATTGACCACTGTTATCTGTTCAGCCTAAACTTCTGCAGCACACACTGGCCCCATTTATGACCGATTTGAGGTATATCATGCTTTCAACTTCTGCTTCACCTCTTTAAACCCATTTGTGTTATTTATATTCCTGTATGCTGATTCTCATAGTAACATGGGAATATCATGGATAATTATTTCAGCAGTATCTGTTGCTTTAAAAAAAATTTATTAATAGAAGCACTTTTTCTTTGACAATGCATTGTACCAGTGAAAAAGAAACAGCCTGAAGTTTTTGCTTGGTTGGTTTGTTTGTTTTAATTAAAAGAAGAATGCAGTTTTAGTGAAAGAAATAATCATAATGCACTGTTCTATTTTCAAAGCTGGGTCATGGAAAAAAAGAATCAGGGCTGATGATACACTGTAGATCATCTTCTGCATTATTTGTAGGACTAGTGAACCTTTCAGGTGCAGATTTAAAGTGCCATTAAACAACCCTACTTTACAGCATCATATGCAACATGCCTCCATAAGCCATAGAATTTGTCTGTAGATACTTTGTGCTCTTTGGGTGAAGCACTGAGAAGGTTAGTGAAGTACTACTTGCTCCAATATCTTATCTTTATACTAGTGCCTAAGGGAGAAGAAACATCAGCAGCTGAGGTACATGACTATGAAATAAACAGTCTATACTCAGTGTATGCTATTTGTTTACAGTGGTACATTGTGAAAATCGCATCTCTAGGGTGCACAGTAACAGAGGTATACACAGCAACCCATGTTTCTCATCTACAATCTACAGCTGCAATATTTTAATTTCTTGTGTACTGTGTGTTATAGTCAGCCTCTAATGTAAACCATGCATATATATTCAGAGTGGTTACAGTGGAAAATAAGTGTTCTTAGTCACTGTTCAGTGATACCATTTCTCAGTACTTAATCATCTGTCATTATCTGAGGTATTTAAAATGTCAGCTTGCTTTGTTAAAACATTTTTCATTGAATAGCTGCATGAACAACAAGACTTCTAAAAGTTAAAAATATGTCTTAAATAGGAAACTGAAAAACTGGCTTGTATCCTCAGAAAGCTCTGCTTAGCCGTGTTTTGAATGTGATGCACCGAATACAAATGTATTTCCATCATTTCCCTGTCTTATTTTCAGCTTATATATGTTAGTGGCAGCGTAGACTGGGACATTTTGTTGGTAATGTAAATCGTCCTTTATAACAATATCATGTTTTGTTAAAATCTTGCTGATATTTGGTTATAGGCAGTTTGCACCGTGCAGCCAGTGTTCCAGAGCGTGTCTATAACATGGGAATTACTGAAAATGATTCTGCACCAAGAACTCCCTATGGTTTTTCATATTACCAGTCAAACCAGGTGAGGAAAAGAAGACAATGAATAGAAATTAATATATCGCATACATAGTTTCTTCATTTTGTTACCACAAATAATAGCATGTAGATGGTGTTTCAAGGTTTGTTTGCTTGCTTGTTTGCTTTTTAAAGCCTGATTTCTAGAAAATGAGGTTTTTACAGCTAAGATCTGTTAACATTTTACCCCCGTCCAGTGACTTCTGAGCCCAGTGGCTGAATTCAACTCAGTCATACAGACAGGCTTTTTGCAATCCTGTTGGTTTTGTGAGAATTGGCATCAGGGTAGAAAATGAAAAACCGTATGAACACCCCACTAAAGCAAAGGCTGTGACAAGCCAGATCTTCATCCGTCCCACCAGGCAGCAGGTCAGTCTCCACATCTGTAGCTCAAAGCGGCCGAAGGCCATGGTGCCACTCACAAGAGTTGGAGTTTGCTAGAGGAAGTTCAGCAATCCTGTGGGGTAACGAATGACATGGGTAGAAGCTGGGAGTGTGGTGAAGGAGGTTAGGGAATTAAGCATCCAAAACCACAGCAAAACAGATTGCTTTAGTTTCACAAGGGCAGGTAGAGTGTTCCTTATCATCTAAAATAATCCCTTTGTAACCTGTTTCAGCATTACAAGAATTTCGGCAGTACAGTCCTTGAAATGCAATGGTGTTTCTAAACTGTCTAATCATAAATTCCCTTGTCATTTTGACCAGCTTTTCTAGGGTCATGGCCTGAATGCTAAGATAAATAATTGGTTTCCTGCAGGGCTTGTGACACAGCTCATAACTGGTATGAACCTATTTGAGGGAGCAACCATATGACTTAGAAATTAACACACATCTCAATAGCAATGCTGCTGCATGATCAACATTAGTAAACTGAAAGCAATTCAGCTTGAGAACAGAAATATTTATTTAGTAACCATATACGGAGGGGCCGATTCTTTCGTAATTTTAGATTACTCAAGAATGGCTTATTGTCATTAAAGGAAACAGCCCAGCTTCTGGCCAGTTAGTGAAGCAGCTCTGGCTCTGTACGGGGAGAGTTAGAACCATTTACTTAAATACATTTCTTTCTCTGTCCTCCTATCCTCTGTTCTCACCTATCATCCAGTCCATAACATTTAATATGAATCCCTTCTCTCTAGAGGAGAGCAACAAGAGGGAAACTGGAGGTGACATAGGAACTGCAAAAAAATACTACAGTTTTTCAGGTGGGGGTGGAAGGAGAATTAAAAAATAAGAGAAAGAGACTGTTTGTCCTGTGTGAGAGCCAGAAAGAGCCACAAGGTCTAGTATTTCACTAAAACATTAATTTCCTTATCCCCAAACAAAAGATAAAGATATCCTTGCATAGCTTCCGTAGAATAAACAGATGTATCCAGTGATGCTTGCCTCAGCCTCCTACTTTCAGCAACTTTTACTCCTTTTGTGAGTCAATTATCACCCTCAGTAACTCCTCAACAGTGAAATTAAGGGATTTCAGTCTGGCAACTATCTGCTAAGCACTGTCCCTTCAGTTAATAAATTGTGTAAGCTTCTCAGTTTACCTTGAAAAATGCCTTTAATATTATAAAACTTTAATACAACATGGAAATGGAATATACGTGGCTTTGATTTATGGCTGGATGCCACTATGCTTACTGATTTTAAAAAAAATGGGCCATGACTCTTCTATTTCAAGGCCAGATAGTCTCCCAAGTTGATTTAGTTCTGGAAGGTCTTCAATGGAGTACGATGTCCAATTTAGAGCACAAGAAAAAAGGTAGAAAAATTGGAGAGGCCCCAAATGGCACCTAAACAGTAAGAATCTTGAAGGCACATCCTACAAAGAAAGGTTGAAGGAAGTGGGTTTGTTGAGTTTCGAAAAGATAAAATTATAAAGCAAGATGATGATCCATTACTGTCCATGCCCATTAGGAACAGGAAAAGACAAATTATCTTAAATTGCAACTGTAGAATTAGGGAAACCATTGAGATGGTTTTTTAGAATGTTATGTAATCTCCTTCATTTTTAAGAGGTTAGACAAACAGGGAAGGGACTATCTCTTTTTACTAGATCCTACCACAAAGTCAACAAGAGGGCTTAATAACCTTATATTAATAAGGTTAATAGCAATATGCAGACACTTTAGTATAGTATTTTAATATCTGACTGATTAATTTTCTTCTGTCTATTGGACAAACTTGAATTTAATTTTAGTAGCAGATGTGGGTGTTAATCCCTGAGGAGTTTCAAACTGAAACTAAAATCTCCATTAATAAGCAGACTGTTCGCTACCAGGCACAATTGACTTATGCACCTATTCTGAGTTAATGACAGAAGACAGAGCTTAGACTTTGTCTCCTAATGTTTAGACCTTTGTTACGCAGATACAAAACAGTGTTGCAGAATCCCATTTAATACACAATTTTGGTGATGTTCACATTTTGTTTTCTGATTCTGAGAGCAGACCTTAGAATTTTTATCTTTACTTTTTTGGTTTGGTTTCTTTGCTGTTAGTCCTAAATGCTGTGGTCTTACTGAGACTCCTGTTCTTTTATGCACCCTTGAACAGGTGGCCTCACCATCCTCTTATACAAATGGCTGGGGGACGAGGATTACTTACAAGACAACGGAAGAGAGAGCTCAAAGGCAGCCTCTGAAGAGACTAGAGGTTTCACCCCAACAAAGTCCTGAAAGATTGGCATATGTGTCCAATGATTTTCACTATGGCGGAGGGATTTCAACTGGATTCTCCATGAGGCATGGAGATAGCATGAGATCCAGCGGGACCATCCCACCAAGATATGCTCGGTCTGAGATCGTTGGGTACACTCTTCGTGATTCAGTGAACAGGGGACGCTTCTTTAAGAGACACTCCCACATGGGGCCTATTAATGATGCCGTCCTTGATGGTGTCTACCCCAGCCCCACTGTACCTCTGTACCATCAAGCAGGCCACAGTCGCAGTATGACCAACCTTTTGGAGAAGGAGAACTACCTGACCTCAGGCAGTGCGATGGGACAAGTAAGATCACCAGTTGCTTCCCGTTTGGGGTCGCAGAACAGGCAATCTTTAAGGCGCAGCTGGTACCAAACTACTTTCAGAAGCACACAGGCCAGGAGGGAAGCTTCCCAGCCAGCTTCAATAACCAGTGTCGCTGCAGAAACGGATGGGAAGAGGATGCCATTGACAGCTGCTGTGGCAGCAGCAGGGAGAAATGGTTTCCTGCAGAGTGAACAAGTCACCATCAATGGATCTCAGCTAGGGTAAGCACAAGGCAGGACCTGCTTTCGTTCTGGGGTGTCACAGCTGAAAGGAACCTGTTTGTTTAAAAATAGAAAGTAAACTGACAACTTAGAAAGTAAACTGGCAGCTTATGGTTCAGCAGCCAACAGAGTGTATGAAATGTTGGTGCAGAGGATGCAGAATGTAGATCTGCTTTTAAAAATCCACTTCCAGTGCGACAGAGGAAAGGGAGAAAAAATGTATGTGTATGTACATACTGCAGGGTCCACACCTCCTGCTCAGGTTTGGGGCCCCCTTTTGCCAAGAATTAATCAATTTTGTAAGGAGACATGAAGTAGGCACTGAGTAATTTACAATTTAAGTCACAATGCATGGTAAAGTATTGGCAAATTTTGTGCTCTTAAGAGACCGGATGATTTCAGCGCTGGTTCTCGTGAGAATAGGTCAGAAATCTAACAGTGAAGCAGCTTTTGGCAGATTGACAATTTCCAGTTAAAAATCCTTCATTGTTTCAAGGAAACTTTTTAGTTTTGATAAACTTCAGTTAAAATACAGACGGGAATTTCTCTTAGCACTGTAGCACTATCCATCCCTGGAACAAATACAAACTGCTCTGAATTTCAGGGCTTTTTAATACCATGAGATCCTACATGCTCTGAGGACACTATCTTAATTTGAAGCCCGGTTAGCTCCATGGCAGAAATTCCCAAAGCTGCTCCCAGATCTCAGGAAAATTGTTTAAAATCTTAGAAGCACTTTTTTTTTTTTCTTTTCCAAAATTGCTTCTTTTTTCCCCTGAAATTCCCTTCCAGAGAATATTTCAGAATGTCTAAGATCAGTTCCATTTTCAAAAGAGAAAATTTGTCAGTTCTGAAATTCCCCTCAGAATTGAATATTTTTCTTCATTTTAGAATAATCCTGAATGGTTCCAGAGCTCTTAAGGTTCAATGGACAGAACAAACCACTTGGTAAACAAGGGACGGTTACTTGCAGTGTTTACCGTGGTTTCTGTTGTTTCATAATCCAAATAGGATCCCAAGGTTTCTTATGTAAGTTAATCGCGGTGTAATTTACAACAGTGTTATTAAGAAATGTCTCTTTTTTCCATAACTTTGTAGCTGTTATGTTCATTTTTCTGAAGGCCACCTTTCTTCTTCTTCTAAATTTGTTGCTATGTGAGATGAGATATCATCCGATATCACTGCTATGTACAGATCAGTTATTTTCTGTCATCAACTACACGTTGTGTTTTATGACTAGATTTACAAATATATACAGTCTTGTGCCCACATCTGATCTGTATCAAAATTTCACCTCCGGGTGATGCAGGAGTTAAGAGATTAATGATGTGACTCTTAAGTATTCAGTCTTTACCACAAGTAAGTCCAGAAAAAACAGCTGAGAGCTCACAACAGCTAAAGATTTGGGAGTAGTAATGTTGAAAATAGGTGCCTGGGAGGACTTTGTTTCTCAGTAAGACAATTTGCAAACAGGCATATATCCCATTGACTTAATCATTTACTTAACTTTAAGCACATCCTTGAGTGCATTTCTGAGCCACAACCAGCAATTTTGATATTTAATTTTGTGTAGGAGCAATTTTGGTTCTTCTTTGGCAGGTGCAGACACTGGAGTCTGGTTGTCTGCCTGCACAAAAATCAACCAAAGTGGTTTTCATACCTGCAGATGTAAACATCTATCTTCAGTCATTGTGCACGTGGCTTGCTTGAGACCATGCTGAACTCAGGTGGAAGACTTGTGACCTAATGGAAATCTTTTTGACGGCGTAATTCCTTAAATGCTAGTTTTTAAGTTCAGATTTTGCTGGAAATTACAGAGGAAAACAATTGGAAGTGCTGTGAAAGCCTCTAAAGTTCCTTTTGCAGATGTTTACAGATTTCATTTACCTCAGCACTTCTATTTAATTTACTTGTACATATCTTGTTCAGATTTTCAAATACCCTTGGTCCTATTTTAGTTTCATAGCTACATTTTGGGGGGAGTAAGGGGCTCTTTATTTTACCCAGAGTTTAAAAAGTTCTCTGTAAAATGTAATAGCTTATATTAGTGAAGAGGCTGATGAAAAGCAGCATCTAAGATACAATTCCACAGGAGATTTGCACCACTAGATTCTTAAATGATGAGGAAGAAATGGTAGCCATTTTAGCTGACTGAAGTAAGTATTTGTTACACATGCATATGTAATGACGTCTGTATGGTATCCACATACATTATTACCATTTTCAGACATCTAAAATACACATGTAATAAATCCCCTTGTAATTCTCACCACTGGAAGGGCTTCATGCAGATGTCCTATTGTTATTGTAGTACATTCTGGTTCATCTACATCTAGCTACTGCGCAGTTTAATGTAGAATTATTTAAAACGTAATAGACAACGTTTTGCTTTGGGGTATACACTGCTGTCAAATCAGAGCTATTTCGCTCAAGTGCATCATTCCACCAGTAGTGCAATAATTTCTTTTGACAAGACTTCTCAGTTTAAGATGTTAGTAGGGACTTTCACATTTCTTGCCATTTCCCATTCTCTTTGATTTTAAGGTTGCATTATCTGATATACTTTTCCCTTACCTCTTGCTCCCTTCAAAATGGAAGGGGGGGAAAAAAGGTCAGCCTGTTTTCTGAGTAACTTAATTTTTCCAGAAATTTATACTTTTTTATGCAAATCAAAATTTAGGTCTTTCCAAGGTTAATTAAGAGGATGTAAAATAGTTGTGTAAGGTTAAAGAGAAGCAGTGGACTAGCTGTGTATGGTATTTGAAATGTATGTAAAAACATTTTCAAACTTTCCGTAGAAGAATTAGCTCATGCTATGAAATCAAAGTAGAAAAATCAGAGTATAGAGATACTGTCTGTATCTTCTGGTAAAGTGAAGCAGTTAAAAGCATCCTCATATCAAGGGCTTAGGAAAGAGAGAGATTCAACCTGAAGCTGTCTGAGAAACAGCTGCTCACAGAATCTGACCTCTAAATGTATTGAGAGCTGTCACAAAATGATTGGACAACACGGTGTATCCATCTCAAAAATGTTACATTCTGGCAACTAAGGTGAAGTCAGAACTTGTCAAATCATTGTTCTGTTTAACAACCGTTGCCTGCATATCCATTTGTTTGTTGTCATTGCACATGCTGATCAGTACGTGGCTGTTAAGTTTGCCTGTAAGTGTTCTGAGGGTAGGATGGAATCATTGCATCAAATTCTTATTTTGATAAGAGTTAGGGTGCTGCAACTTTATGAATACCATCGAGGCTCAAAGATGATATTGCATCCTTTATTACTGTCAGATAAAACTTTAGCGAAAGTTATTTTTATCCAGTGAAGAGCAATCCTAGTAAGGCAGTGAACAACAAGAGATGAAGATTTGGGTGGGCTACCGCACGTGAAGGAGTATCAGCCACGAAGAGATAACTCTGGTGAATGGTGGGCTGCTCCCAGTCACAATGCAGATCTACACACCCAGCACTTAGAAATTTGGTCTCTGGCTGTACATGTGTTTATCTCAGCCTGGTAGTGACTGCTGATGGACCATTACTACCCTGGGACATCCTTGGTATCCTGAGGCTGAGCTCCCATGTGGATTCTCTGGTGTCCCATGAGGAATCAGCTCGTGCAGCAGCCTTGACCTCGGCAAGGGCGTGGATAGAGTCCTTCTCTGCTGTTAGTCACTGAAATGGCTCACAATTTAATATATCGGAGATGTCTGCCACTCTGCAGAAGGTGACTGAATTTGGTCAAAGGGCTCCAAAGTTATCGCAGCGACTAAGGGGCAGGCAGGCGTGCTCACATGTGCACATGTATAACATGGTCACAAAACCCATGTTGATTGAAGAAACCTGACTAAAACCCGAGCTTGACAAGCCTGTTCTTCTGTTCCACTTAGAGCAAGAAGAAATGTGGTGTGGCTTTTTTCCATTACTCATTTTTCAAGATGTTTAAGTAGGTTTCTGATCAGTACATTCCACTTGCAACTTAAGAGTAACTTAGTAGCTACTTTTTTTAAATCCCGACTGAGGTAAACTCTGAAAATCTGGATGCTGTAAGCATTGCCAGACCAGCGCCCAAGGCACTAGAGATACTAACCATAGTTCTGTCTAATTTCACTTTGATTTATCCTTTCCACTGACATCCTCAACATACTGTCCCCTTCATTTCATCTTTGTCTTGCACAAGCATGCCTCAGCACCTATAGATGCAGCGTATTTGCTCAAAACACTTGCTCAGAGGAGTGGAGAAGACAAGAAATAACATGATTTATACCAAAGGGAAACATAAAGGCAGGTGGAAACCTCAGGGTACAGGAGTATGATTTCATTTGCAACAGGTGCATCAAAATTCTTCTTCATTGCCTTGCTGTCCTTGCAGCCATACTAATTGTCTTTTGCCTCAGCAAAAGCAAGCACCGGGTGTTGATTTACAGTGTAGCTGGCAGGAAAAATTCCAACAAAATCCATTTTTATCTCAGAGCTCATGAGTTCATCATAAATATTTTGGGGAAAAGAGCTGGATTTCAGTGTATTTGTAGCAAGATTCCCTATGAGAAATCTGCCTGACTTCTGCCTCATTTGTCTACCTTGCTCCTCTGCAGCCCATTCTGGGCAAGCCTGGACTTCCAGACTCTTTCATTCCTGCCAGTCCGTTACTGAGACAGTCTCAGAGCTGAAGAACCGAGTGACTCCTGGTGCAGTCCACAAACACATGCTTTAGAAATGTGGGTTGTTTTTTTTTCTCAGTATCAAAACATTTCGTATTTCACGTTTCTGAACATTGTTTATTATTTAATATTTCTGCTTACTTAAAAGAAAAAAAAAATCAAAATTTCAGTTTAAACCAATTTATTTCCCAGGCATCTATTTTAACATAAAAGGTAATCGTGTCAAAATTTCTAATTTTAGATGCACTTACTGAGATGATTATCAGGTAAACCATCCTGATTCTGGTAGCTCTGAAGTAGGGAGTTATTGCCAATGACTACTTGTTTCACTGTGGTTCACAGCCTGTCCTCTCGTCCCTGTCTGGCCAGCCTGGGATCTGGTTCTACAAAATTATTTGGTTTAATAAAAATAGAATACTCATTATTTTGTCCACTTCTTCCTCCCCTCCCCTCCTTTTTTTTCTCTAGGTGGAGAGTATTTGAAACAAATAGTAAATAAAAAGTCTGGAGAACATAACCACCTGTCCCAGAGCTAGTGCACCTGATTGTGCCATTAATTGTTTTATGTTCCATTTACTGGGGAAAAAATGGGCCTGGTGACCTCTCTTTCCAATTTTGTATATTGTTGTCTAACACAATTATAATTCAAGCAAACATGCTGGAAGTTGGGAGGAAAATAGCCACGCATATTTTTAATCCTACCACAGGCGATGTACATACTCGATTTAATGAGTGGTGTTTTTATTATGTCCCACCTGAAAAAAGGCTTTGCTCATATATTTCAAACTAGGACAACTTCTATAAGCTTGAAAAAAGCAGATACTGACCCTTGCATATATGTAGTCTGGGAACTGAGAAACTGAAGAAAGGCATGAAAACAAATATAAAAAAGCAATCATCACATTACTGAGAAAAACATCAAGGTACCTTCCTGATCAGTAAAAGACACTCTAATTTGGTTATGGCCTCATTTGGATATTAGTGCTTCATCCGCTGATGTTTCCATTTTGTTTTTATAATGTGAAGCATGACTTGCTTTGTCCAGAACCTCTCATTGTTGCAACACTTCCATTTATGATTTTCTCTTCCCCCAGAATTTTAGTATGTCTTAAAGCTTTTATCATATTTTCTGCTGCTGGAAAGGGAATAATTTTCTAAGAAAAGCTGAAGTTACTTGAAAAATATGAAAATCCTGGTATTACAAGAAATTTCACAGGCTAAATTATTTTTCTGCAGTCTTGCTTCACTATTTTTCTGCAGTCTTGCTTCACTATATTTCCTCTGTCTGTATTTTTAAGGAGCCCAGAAGGGGAGATGACTCTGGAACGTGCAGTAAGCATACTGAAGAGTGAAAATACACAGTCCACCCCTAGGATTCTTGCTGCAGTGACTTTCATACAGCATGAGTGCTTCCAGAAAGCAGATGCCAGGAGAAAAGTAAGTGATTATTTTTATGCCGGTTACAATCAGGTAGAGCAAATAACTTTCTATACTGTATGGCACTGTGTGCCAACACGAAAAAAAAAAGACACTCCAAGAAACCTTGTAGGATACTGATGTTGAATATTTTCCCTAAAATATGCTGATGCTTTTTTGCTGCAGATTCTTTTAAATCCGTGGAATGGCACTGGTGTATGCTAGCAAAAATTTGGTCTTTATCATTTTGTGATAGGAGACATAGAAATGTAGGGTAAGAATTCACCAAAACCATCTGTAATTACAGATGTTTGTGACCAACTTTAAAAAAACCCCATTGATTAGGATCCCACAAGCTCCTGCAGGCAAAGAGCTTTACTACCCTTACCAGTTATTCCCAAAGTATAACTTAAATCTCCCTTTTGCAAACTGAGCTGATAAATTTCTATCCTGTCTTGATGGGTATGGAGAAAAATGTATCATTTTCTGTCTCCTTGATAACGGCTTTTCATATATGTTAAGGCTGCTAAGTGTATACCCAATTAGTTTGCTCTTTTTCAAGCCAAACGAACGTAGCTCTTTCAGCCTTTGTAAATTGTAGAGTCTGAACTTTTTGGTCAATATATTTGCTCCTATTTTTGACTGGCATGCTTACATCATTGGTACAGAAATATCCCAGAAAAGAAAACTCAGAGTACAGTGCAAACTTGTCCAAGCTTCAGGGTTTTCTAGGTCTGCACAAATGTGTTAATACAGTGTATGGATTAGCCAAACTGGTAAGGGCTTGTTGGGACTACACAAATGCATTAATACATTGTTTGGATTAACCAAATTTGTTAAGTCTCTTACAAGAAACTTGTTAAGTCTCTTACAAGTTTTTTGAAAGGACATATTAAAAATATTCTCTTCATCCTTTTCTTTAAATTTCACTATCGAACACAATTATGGCTCCCTTGCTGAACAGTTCTGCACATTAATGTGTAAGGTGGTTGTTTATTTCAACCATTTAAAAAAAAATTCTTACATCTGCTTTGTTTTGTAATATGCTTGGTATTATTCATACATAATCTCAGCCTTAACTCCATATTCATATATATGCAGTCCAGTTCAGTGACAGCCAAACATCACTCAGCCCTTTGGTAGTTTTAACTTGCTTCACGGTAGATCAAAGTCTGTTTTGGAAAAAAACACCAGTACAATTAGAAGCCTTAACTTCAGTCTCAGGACAGAGCTTCAGAATTGAACGTTTGAAGGTGGTTTATTATTCAAACCTCTCTCAGGCAGCTTCCTGGAAAAACAAGTGGATGAGTAAAAGAGTTCAAATTGGAGCAGTTAGCCTGAAGCCTTCTATATTTTCCTGTCTATCCCACATATCCTAGCTGAATTTTTCTGTTTGGTGCCCATCAGACTTGTTCACATGGGCATTGTCGTTTCCCCTTTTTAGCCTTTTAGCCTGCATTCCTTTTCTTTGTCTCCTGATGCTTTGTTCCCTGCTACTTCATAGTCTGTGGGTCTAGTGGCTTTTCTTTTTCTTGTGAACTTGTGGTCTTACAGTATTTTGGTGAATTTTGTCTGGCGATGAAAATTTAGAAAGATCAATCAGTAGCTTTTGTAAATTCTCCTCTGCACATTAGGTGGAAATGGCACCACTTCTTTTACAAGGGCTATAAATCCCTTGAAATTACCAACAGAAAGTCTGCATAAATGTTTAAAAAAAAAAACTAGCTACAGTATCGGTGTCAAAAGGGCTTAGCTACTGTAATAAAATAGGTTGATGTGCCTTCAGCATGCTCTATGCTCCACTTACCTCAAGATATATATTTCTGTATTTCATTCTGCTAGCATCTAGATGATTGCTGAATGAATGCAGGGGGGATCAGGTCAGCAGTGCAGCAGCAAGAAAGCTGTGCCTTTTGTAAAACTGAATCAGAGGAAAGGCAGGCAGGCAGTGTAGTTCGCCAGGGCATGAAGGGCAAAAGGCTTTGTGATGTTTCATTTCTTCGTGTTGCCAACACCTGTCAGTCGTATTGAATTCTTTTTATCATTAAACTCTGCACTACTCAAAACAGTTGTATCAGATTTCTAAGATTTTTCACATGCTGTTGGTTCTACACAAGGATGAGTTTATCCACAAAACCATATGGCATTCTGAGATGCTGGAGGAAACCGTCCTCAATTGTACATGAATGTGAAGTATTTTCCATAGTAAACTCATTCCTAAATGAGCCAAGGCTTGCTTACACCACATCACAGCTCATATGGGATTCATCATTTGCCACAACACGTAGAACTTAGAAACTATTTGTTTCCATACAGCTGCTGTAAAATAACATCTTCTTAATTCTTCATTCATTTGGGGCCAAAACCTCATTTTCTAAAGAACTAGACACTGAAGAGTAGTTTTTGTTAAATATGGGTGGTTCAGTAGTTAACTAGCTTACAATGTTTAATGGTCTACATTTCGAAGTTTACTACTTTACTATTTTTTTCTCAGTATGCCACAGATAAGAAGTACTAAGTATAATGTATTCTTATTCAATACACTTTGAATACATGCACAGAAGTTAACAGAGAAAAATATCATCTTTCCATCGGGCTGGCTGCTGAGGAAAGAAAGCAAACTTAGCATATCAGGAACATTTTACATCGAGAAATCTCAAAGCAGTTTATAAGTATTCCAGAGTTAAATCTCAAATATCCATTTCACCAACACGGAAGCTAAAATACAGAGCAATTAAATGTCTTGTCAGAGAGTACAAATGTGCAGCAAAGCTGGAAGAGATTTAGTTTCATTCTCTGACATTAATTATTAAAATATGCCTCCCTTAGTTGTGGATTTTAACTATGACTCATATGAAAGCCCAGAAGTTAACAGTCATGTCCAAATGATTAATGTTCTTTGCTTCAAGTCTTTCAAATAAAAGCAAACGAAAAAAGTCCCTATGACTATTTAAAGCTTTACTGGGGAGGGGCAGTTTTTCATTTACAGTATCTAACTATTCTCTGCTGTGTTTTGTTTTCCTCTCAGGTTTTCTCACTTGGTGGTATCCCCAAACTTTTACAGCTTCTTGATGTTCAGAACGAGGACATTCAGCGGGCAGCAAGTGGTGCTCTGAGAAACTTGGTGTTTGAGGACAATGACAACAAACTGGAAGTGTCAGAGCAGAAAGGGATCCCACTCTTGCTCCGCCTGCTCCGCCACACCAGGGATGTAGAGACTAAAAAGCAAATAACAGGTAGTGTTTTCTGTGCAGTTGAGCATGAAGTGCTTTAAGTAGCACACAAGCTTTCCAAGTGAGGTACATGATTGTTTACTTAGGCCATGTTTAGTGACTAAATACAAGAATGTTGTCACCTGTTCTAAGCTGTTCCCTTAGGGTGAAATTCCAAGGTCCTTACTCAAGGCCAGTCCTTAAGACAGTAAGAAGACACTAGGAACTAACTGCAACTTCCTCTCTTAAAGCATCTTCAGAAACGTCACGAGTTTGTTTGCAGGAAGCTTGAAGTCCTAGATATTCCAGAAAAGAAAGCGAGGCTCCAAATAGCAAATTCTGTATAACCATTTTGGTGAGCAGTGATCGGAGCAGTCCCAGGGGTGCCTGGGACCATAATTAATGCCCGCTACTTGCACAGCAGCTCAGCCCTTGCTTTCTGACACTCTGCTGTCAGTGCATACTGGGAGCTCCTTGTTGAAGACTGTCCCCCAGAACAGTCAGGTGCTGTGGATACAGTGGTTGTCCTACACCCCACAAACCCTCCTACCCCCAATTTCTACTCTGAGCTCTCTCACTTCTAGCTGTTTACACCCAAATCTGTCTTCTCAGATCTGTGACAAGCAGCAAGCTCTGCCACAACAACAGCATGCTTCCTTTCTGTTTGCAGGGGAGAGAGCTCCTGCAAGACAGCCATTTGGCTGTAAAGATCATATGGCACCACCTGTGGAGTGACGTGCATTCTGGAATCAGTCTTTGCAGGGCTTATGTTCTCATTCTTTTATTTCCAAAGTCCTTGAGTAAGAACTGTTGAAAATCAGCAGGGCCCATTGCAATTTTGAAGGAAGAGCCCTTTGGATCAGAAACACCATATTACCCTTCTTGTACATCAACGTAGCAGAAGGAACGGTGGGAAGAAATGTCCACCGTTGCCCACAAAGAAACCTGTAGTTACTGCTCTGTTGGCTTTGCAGCAGCCAGTTACGAAATGCCCACCACTTTGTCCCTGCACTCCTGTTTGACAGTAGTGTGTCTCTAGGAGGTCAACTGCTTGTGACCCACATTCATTCTAGTTAGCATGCAAAGGAAGAGCAGGCTTATATTTTATAAATGGAAGAAAACATTATGAATAAATGAATGGGGATTTATTTTAAGTGATCTTTAAAGATACCAGGAACACAAGCTATTAAAATAGCAGTGCTTGAAAAAATACAGAAGGTGTCGAGCAGCCCTGCCTTGAAGCAAAGGCATGTTGAGACCTTCTGTAATTCTGCATTCTTTTAAGTATTTGAAATACCGTGCTCCCTAAGCTGGAGAACAAAGCTTTGTCTTGTTGGGTCTTTTGGCTCAGTTCTACAGCTCTGCAACATGAAAATGGTTTAAAGTTTTTCACATTCATCAGATGCAGATTTGGGTCACTTAGTAACTTATCATCTAGTGTGTTGTCTCTCAGTGCTATTACACACCAGTGAGGGAAGCAGTGAAAATGGTGGTACAGTGGCCAGAAAGCTAATGCTCTTGTCTTGCTAGCAGCTTCATCATTTCTGACAAAAGCTTTGACTGTGCAGGATAACTCATATAGATATTGTGAGTATTACTGTCTTCCCCTTCACTAGTGTGCAAATGGATGAAGGGGCACCTTCTTTCTGCAATTACTGCTGTTATTGAACATGAATATTCACTTACGAAACATACAAGACAGCAACAAAATATTTAAGCAATATCAAGCAGGATGTTGTAGTTTGCATGAAGCAAAATACTCTGATACACTTTCATGCCTATCAGTTGCAAGGGATGGCTTTAAAAATTCACTGAGAGAGAAGTATTTCTCACTTTGTTCAAGACCAAACGTGCAGTCAGGAGGAAGTACATTGGGTCCCTTGGTGAAAATGGCACTAGGGCATACTTTCTGCCATCACTTGAGCAATTCTTCAAGCTCCCTAGCAAGCTGCAAGGAGCCAACAGGGCAAAGGGCACCCTGGTTGAATGAATTTCTATAAGAATATTAACTTTGCTTCCAGCCACTTTCTTTCCCAGCCCACACTTCAAAGGCAGGCAAGGAGTGGGCTGCAGACAGGAGGTAGACAGTCACTGTTAAGCATATGTTTACTAAGGTCAGTGCTTCCAGATGATCTTGGCATGTGCAGCGATATCTAGGAAACACTGGAATTACAGTCCTGTACAGATTGACTATGTAGCCCGACAAGGGCTGCAACATACGGCTTTTCCAAGCACAATGCAAACCTCTGGGTGCCTTTCTACCAAAATGGTTAAACCCTGCTGAGCAACAGTTTCCCAGTCTGACTGATGGCTCACCTACAAGTGTTGGTTCTCCTCTTGCATTGCCTTTGGCTTCCTACAGTACTAGTAGCATATCATAGCTATGCATGCAATCGCGCTGCAGTGTTGTAGTACTTCCAGGAAAAGGTTAATGCAGAACCTTTGGTCTTCCACCTGGTCAGTATGAGTAGCCCATCTGTCTTTCCACATCATGCTTATTACTTGCCTACTTTGACTGTAAATTACAGACTTCCGAATGTGTGATATGATAATTAAGTGAATGTCTTCCCCCGTAAGAGATTAGTAAAATAATCTTGGTACCTGGTAATACCACCCTGAATTCCAGTGAAAGACTTCTGGCCAAGGTTCGAAAGCATGTGATACTCATTAATAAAGATGTCTAAGCTCAGCAGAGGAAAGCTTTTTGTTTCTACTGCTGTGTAGGAAGCATGGTACCAAAGCACTCCACCTGACAAAAATACACGAAGATAAGGAAGTTGTTGGAGAGAGGAAGTTAAAACTCCAAGACACAGAAGTTTTCTTATACCGTACTTCATTACCTGTCAGAAATCTGATCTAATACACAAGAGATAAGTACATCTCAGCCTTAGAAGCTTATCTTTAAGGTCACTGGCTTATTAGTACCAGCAGTGTTAATACAGACAAACACTTGCCTAATATTAAGCCATATCATATCATATCATATCATGTCATGTCATGTATTCTTAAAGAATGTTTTAATGGCCTATATTTTGTTCAAGACCTAGGCTGAGGAATACAGTCTGAGCATAGTCATGCAGTCTGCCTTGTATCTTCCTATGAAAAGACTGAAAGCAATGAAAGTGTATGGAGATAAATGCTGATTATAGCAAGTGCTATGTCCTGCCTCACAGTCTGTGCATCCCAGGAGGGCACGCAAAAAGCACCAAACCAGTACCCCCACCAAAGTGGCTTTGTGCTTATGACAGTGGTTTGAAAGCTGCTGTGGACCAGTTTACCTAATGCTTCTGTGCAGAAAATAGCTGCCTGCTTTCTCTGTGCAATTTCTCTGCTTTTATGATCTCTTCTTAGGGGGAATGAGACCTCCTCAAGACCACTGCATTGACTGAATTTTCTAGCTTCATAAAATCATTGATACCAATAAAGGAACCATAGGCTTTGTCCTTTGTTTGACATACTAACAAACTTCTTGCAAATCTCTCAGGAAAGGAATGAAGTTACTCTTGAATAGTAGGAGAGGATGTCACTTGGAGACAATGCAGGAGCCAAGACAGGAATGGCATTTTGTAGTATTTGGAGAGCATACTGAGGAACAGAAATTAAAATGGCTGTGGCATGAAAAAAACAAAAAAGATTAGCTTTTGAAGGTAAGCCAGATGAGCCTCCAGGGAGTATCTAACCTCTTGATCTTGTTATCATGCAGCATAAATCTAAGAAATGAAAGGAAATTTTTCCTGCAGGGAAAATTACAGCACAAACAGAACTGTCATTAAAAGAAACATAAATTTAAAAGGAGACCCCACCCATTTTCCCAAATAACCATCTAAGGGAAAACTATGCCCCTGTGAATACATTATAGCATAGCTGCAAGGAAAGGTCCCTCTCCTAAAGATCTTTTCTAATGTGAACAAATTCATCCACACCCAGAATGCCACTGAGAGAATTATTCTGAGCCCAGTGAGAAAGTGCCTGTGGGTAAAGGTAGGATTTTTGTTGGAAAATTTACAGTGTGAGCAACATCTCAAATTCTGTTCTGACAATTCTATTCTAGGTATCTGTCTATAATTCAAAATGCACTTGTTCCTTTTAATATGATATTCTATCCTCATGCCCTTGCATTTGTGCCATTCTGTCCTAACCTGGTTCCTTTATCAATGCCCTTTGGACCGTATGTCTGATTTCCTAGAAGCCTTGCTTATCCTTCGGGAAAGTACATTCTTCCTCTTATCCCCTAATTCAGAGGTTGAAGAGCTGATCCCAGAAGAAGGAATGAGCTGCTTCTGGCTGGCTTTTGTTTTGAATTTACTATTGCTCACAATAGCTGAAATTAAATTCAAAGTGTAAGGAGATACAAAAGAAACATTTTTTGTTGTGAACTGATGAAAGGAACATTCACTAATACTCTGCCAGTGTTTGGAGGAGGTCTGTGAAATTTCGAACAACAAGCTGGGGAAACAATGGATGCCTTTGTAGTGAAAAGCAGAAATATGTGTCTTTTTCCAGGGGAAGAGTACTTTAAAAAGAATTGCTGTCTGTTGGAATAGAACATAAGCAAAGCCAATCAATTATACAAGATTATATTTGAGATTTGTTTTGGTGTTTGGAGGTTGTGAGTAGATAAGGTGTGTAGAGTTACTTAATGATTTATTTAGCAACAAATGTCTGGGCAGTAATGGCCAAGCAGTGTTTAACAGCTTTCCCTCCTATGAGGAATTTTGCTATCAAGTGTTAGAGAAACTTGGTAACGGGCATCTCCTGTCTTCCAGCAGATTTCCAAAGACCTAGAAACTCACTCTCTGTACCTCCCATCTACCCCCTTTGCATGCAAGTTTATTCTCCCACTCGTTGGTCTTTACTTGGTACTTGGAAGTGCCAGGCATCCAGAAGAGATGAATTCCTCCCTGGAAGTGTGGAGAGTGATCCCTGGCATCAGTGGTGTTAGCTCTGTTTAGCTTGTGTTGCTTTGGTAACGGAGAAGATGTTTGCCGTAGATAGGCAATGCGCATGCAAAGTCATGGAAAACTGCGCTTCTCAGTCGGGCGTTAGTCTGACTATATAAAAATCTGACTTTAATTACATGGATAATTGTGCCCCTTTTTTTGCCCCATTTCCATGTCCTCAGATCAGGGCTGGTGAACTCTTATCACCCCGCTCTGCTCCTCTTCAGGATATCAAGTGCCAGGCAGGCTCCTTCACTCATAAACTTCAAGGAGTTTGAGATTAGGTCTTTCAAACCGTGGGGGAGTCTTTTTGCCACTCTGATTTTATTTTGGGTATTGCAGGTTTGTTGTGGAATTTGTCCTCCAATGACCAGCTGAAGCACCTGTTGATTAGAGAAGCCCTGCAGACACTGACCGAAGCTGTTCTCATCCCTTACTCGGGCTGGCCAGATCGAGATTACCCAAAGTCAAGTGTTTTACCTGACCCTGATATCTTCTACAATGCCACAGGATGCTTGAGGTGAGCACGCAGTCCACAGGTACCCAAAACAACAGTGATGATAAAACAGGCCTGCACACTTATTTTCTTTCTTCCTTTGAACTTTGATGGCTCCAAGAGAAGAGTTTGCATACAGATCATATTTTGAAATGCCTCATGTGCATCAGACCGGAAGAATTACTGCTCAATACAATGAAAAAAGGATTCTATATATTCATTTGATGGGTACTCCACAGACTAAATATATCCATAACAGAAGATAGTAATCAGAGGCCTGGTTGCAGTGCATGATTGCATTGAAGTCAAAGAGATCCTTCACTGAGTAACACCTGTTGGTATGATATATAGTATTAGCCCCTGACTGATGATGATAGTAGGAAGAACAAAGCTTTTTTAAATGGTTGTAGGAGTGGTATTACAAATTAGCACTGGAGAAAAGCTAACAGTAACTTAAAAGAAACTTTAAATCTGTGTGAGTCTTTTAAAGTTATTTTAAGACTCTAGTGCAGTGGTCTCCAAACTTTTTTGATCATACTTTTGAGAACACTCCCTTAGTGTATATATATATTTATTTATTTATAAATTATATAAATGTACTACTGTACTAATATATTATGTACATTATAAAACATGCATGAAACCAGAAATTTAAAGATTAAATAAACACTATTTTAATTTATTAAATTTTATTTATTTAATGGTACAAAAATATTTCCTTCCCGCACCCCAATGGACCATCTTGTGCACCCCTTGGGGAGACTAGTGCTTTAGTGGATGTATAGCATGGTGACCTTTGAAGCCTAGGTCTAAAGTTGCATGATCTGCTGATACAAATACAAGAGTGACACTTTCATAGGATGTGAAGTTCTTTGACCCATATAAGTATAGTTTATAACTACTTTGTTAATACTTTCTTCATAAACAGTTCCTGCTTCATTTTAATTTCTAAAATTTATGAAGCATAAGAAGCGACTATCTACTGGAGTCACATAAAAATATGCCTACTCTAGAAACTCAAAATAATTAAGACTCTTATGCATAGCTTGAGTATGTGTCTATACTTCTGACTGGCTGAATGGTTTATGGTTGCTTTATGGTTGCGTTTGTTGAAAAGTAACAGTCCAAAACCCCGTGAAGAGTCCTAGACTATAGCAGGTAAGGCACTAAGGTTTATTTCTTTGAAACACAATTTCTTAGTTGTGCCTGAGCAAAAAACAGTTATAGGCAGTAATAAGATTTTTATCATCACATGCCTGCATTTAGAGAATTTGATTCTGTGTAAACAAGAAATTAGTCTTGTATGAAGAGTAAAGAAAATTTACTAAATTCACATATCACTGTTTCAGGGTAGCCTCAACAGAAATTTGTTGTCACGTATGTTTTATTCAAGCAGCGATAATGCTGTTTACAGTGGATAACTCATTGTGGGCAGTTCCTTTGAGCAGTCTCAGGTTCAGACCCCCAGAAGTGTTAGCATTTCCCATAAGAACCACAAAGTTGGCAGCTTTCTCTCGCAATTTCTTCCCTTCGCACTTTACTGTTGTATAGCCATGTAAGTACCATTTGGGCTATGCGACAGGCTAACATACTTGAAGGATTAGTGCTATTGTCATAGGTCCATCAGTGGGACAACTGAAGTGCTTGTGTACGTGGAATTTTCTTTCAAGAGACTGAGCAAGTCATCTTCATCTACAGCAATATTAGGTATTAATGGGACCACAGCGTCTTCTGCCATTTGTGCTGGGTGAGTCCTGCTTACATGCTGTGATACCTGCTGAGTCCTACCAGCTTTACCAGGCACGGGAGCAGTCCTTTGGGTAGCAAGCAGAACATGCTCAGCAGTGGCCAAGTCTCTCTTTTTTCTAGTTGGTATATAAACCACAACCAATAGGTACATTCAGTAGCATCTCCAAGGACACTTTGGGTAAATACATAGAGTTAATCTTGAGCCGTAATCACTTCTCATGTAAATAGATGACTCGGAAAGGGGACATGGTACCTACAAGCACAGAGAAGTGTTCAGTTTTCAGCTGCTGCCACAGATGCTTACTTTGATGTGTCATAATCTATAGCTAAACTGATTATAAAATGACTTAACCTAAATTAGGAAAAAGCCATTTTTTAAACCAAAGTAAGCCCTGTCCAACTTTTTGCACAAGTTCAAGTAAATTGAGGCCAGGCTGCAGCCATGGGGTGGATGAATAGATTTACAGTTGTGTATTTACGACTGCAATCAGCTAATAGCCTCATGAACAGAGTAGCAGCTACTACAGAGAAACACCAAAGGCCTCAGTAAACACACCCCTAAATAACTGAAGTATAAAAATCACATCTTTAATAAAAACACCTTTAAAAATAACAGTCCATAAAACTGTGTTTGTATTTGTAAGTTCAAAGTCATTGCACATTAAGTAAATACAAATATGAGTATCAGAGATGCATGTCTTTTGTTTACACAGTCAAAAATGCATGAAAAGACATAGTCTGAAATAATTAATGAGTAATGTATGAGTGCAAAGGCATGTCCTGAGTTTTAACTCTTCTTAGGAAAGTACAAGGAATTAAGTGTGAAATTTAGAGGCTGGGAAGCTGCCCAGTTTTGCCTTATATGATGTCCATATTCTAGTTCTCATTTTTAAGAGCTTGAACACTGAAAATTATAATTAGAACAAGAAGGACTTGTTAATTCACAGGCAAAGTTGATCTGCAGGATTGCCAACATAGTTTCTGGCAGAGAATAGTTTTTAATGAGGCTTACTATATTTGTACAGACCAATTTTTAAGATTAATCAGTTTGCGTCTCTTTACTGGAAATTAACACACCTCCCGAATTAGGTCACTAGAAGTATTCCTTCCTTACGCATTAATTAAAAAAAAAAATCTCTCACAGAGAAGTGCTGAAAACCTAGAGGAGAGCACACCACAAAGTAAAAAAACTGTGCACTGAGGGAATGATGTTACTAATGAAGATGTTTAAAGAATATATATATTTGCCAGAATATAAATCTGTAATTAGTCTTCCCTTTTGTAATACTAACATGTTGGTTGTGCATGTTGATAAAGTCTATAGCCTGCAGCTTCTATTACAGGGTAAAAATAGTACTTTGAAGTGCAATATGTTATGCATGCTACAGTACTTAGTTACAGGAGAATGCCAAAATACTTTTCAAAAATTTACATACACCTATTGACAGAAAGGGACACCCACAGTCCAGATCTAACACTATCATCTGACATGGGCGTATGCGCCATGCCACACAGTTACCAACTAGTAAATTTAAGCTCTCTTCATCCTCATTGACAGAATTTCAGGAGGAGAAGTGAATCCACATCTAGCAGATAATATTGCAGATACTAACACTGGAATGAGTGAATGACCAGAACGCTCCCCGTTCTGCTAAGCAGTTATTGCCAGAAGCGTTGTGGAGTCCTGGATCTCGGCTGCCTGTGTCAGTGTGTGCAGTCACTGATAAGGAAGTCTGGCGTTAGAAGCGTTTGTTAATCCCATTCTCTAGGTCTGTAATTTGTCTTAAAGCTTTGCTTCTGACACATTTTTACAGAAATCGCAGGTCACAAAATTTAACATAATAAAAAGAAGCTGGGTACACCACACAATTCTGCATTAGCAGCTAGAACAAGTAATGGTATTGTTCAGTCCTGAAATATGATAAAAAGCAGTGTGCCCTGAACAGGCAGAGTAAGCCAAATCAAAAGGCTGGTTGCCTGACAACAAGCTGAACAAGTAAAATTGGTGTGTTAAACTATCTAGAGGAGTATTGCAGACTTTTGCAGTCAAGTCTTGTTGGATTTGAAAGGTAAAGTCACTTTTTCTTGGCCTGAAAGTCCTACACATAATAGTTCTGTCTCCGGTTCCAATAAAAATGGGTAGAAATCTTCAAGATACTTAGCCTTCTCCTACATACTCCTCTGAGTCTGAAAGGGTAAGATGCCAACAGCATGCAGAATATGTAGTTTTGAATATTACTTACACACATAAGTGAATTTCTGGCATGACTCTTCCTCTGATTAAAAGGAAGGCTTAGTAGAAGTCTGTCTGTACTATAGCTTGAAAGCTGATAATGACCTTGTTCCATTTTAACCTTGAAATACCTGTTCCCAAAAGTTCTGCAATGCTGAACTTTCCAAAATTTATGTTTAGTGGTCATATTTCTTCCTGCAAAACATTTCATTTAAGTGTTGGAGGTAGTGATTGCAACTGCTGTGTTTCATTACAAAGTCCTCCTTTTTAATTGCTCTGTCATTGGAGCATCCTGTGGCCCTACGTATCCTAATTCTTCAAAACTTTCTAGACAACTGTCTCCAGAGAAGTCAGCTAACCTCTCTGTTCCTGGTTCCCCAGCCAGTAAAATAGAAGTAACGCTTCCTTTCTCAGTACTATTTTTCATGCTCCCTTTTAAGCTCTTTGTGAATTACAGAGTGACCCACGAGGACAGTGGAAAGCTGTAGTTGGAGAAAGTAGTATCATTGCACTTCAGACCAGGAGGCTGCATAAACATCTACTTCCATTTGCTCTGGAGACGAGTGAAGCCAAAGCTCTCACCGTGTGTTGAAAAGTGTAATGGCAGCTCAATTTCATAATGGAAGCTTCTAAGAAAGACCATAAAACAAATGACTGATGATAACAAGTCTTTGAACTGAGGCCTCTTGCATAGCATTGCCATTCCTTTAAGTTTATTTCCATCCATTCTTATCTCCTCTTCAGTTTATCTGCTCCCCCAGTTCCTGAAAGGAATTGTGGTATTTCCAGCAAGCAGCTTGCAGCCTGGTGCCTGTAGTCACTAAGTAGATCCCTGGTTACCTTTCCTTCCCTGTCGCATTTTTGAACTGTGTAAGGCATGAAGGGAATAGAACTTCCCGAACTACCTCAGGAAACTGTTATCACGTAATTAAGTTAAATTCAAATGATCAGTTTCAGCAGGAGTCCCAGGAGCAAAAACCCTCTTCTTACCAGTCGTGTAGATCATTCACAGCAGTGCAAAAACTTTTTCAACATAGTCGGTCAGTGTGTGACTCAGTGCTGGCTTAAAGGGAGTATCCCTTTCATTTGGTGCCATTTGCAATCTAACCAAACACGTATTATCATTCCGTTTCTTTCAAAATCACACTTGATTTTACTACATTACATTTCTTTGTATTTACCTCACATCTCTGGATCAAAACAATATTTCCCAGTAGGGAATTAGCTGATCGTCCACAAACGCCACAGGAACGTGGGCAAACAGCTATTTCAATTACAGATATAGTTACACCGTGCATATGTGCAAGAGAGAACAGAAGCAGCAAGTACAGGATGAGATAAATGAGGCATGTAGATAGACACAATGCATTCACGTTAGCATGTGGAATTGTTTGGGCATGTCACCAGGATTACCATATTTAAGCATGCTGGAAGTCAGAGATTTTTAATAGTTAGATGATGCCAAAACCTAAGTTCCAAGTCATTCAAAGGAGATCATCCCTACAAGCAGCAATCTCCCTAAGGCTGCATTCTCCTCATGCTGCATCCTCCCAACCATTCAATACCAACACAGGGTAGAGACAGCAGAAATTGGGTAGCAGAAGAGTTTTCCTATGAGAAGACTCTTGATCTTGACTCCAGCTCATCTTTTTATCCATAGATGTATTTGTCTCAGTGTACTTCTGCTGAAAAGCAAGTAAAACAAACTGGCACAGCAGACTTGAAGGTTTCTAGGGAGCCCTGAAGTCTAACCATGGGGGTTGCCATGAGCCACAACAGTGGCCCAGCCCAACCATGGCAATCGCCCAAGCACTGAGTGGGCCTCCAGGCCCATTTCAAGGCCTCCAGGAGCTCCACTACAAGAGAATCCAATTCCTGAGCTCAGAGGGAGGTGTTCCAGTTGTCAGGAACCTCAAATCTTGGGAAGCCAAGATGAAGTCAGTTTTGCAATTTTCTAAGCAAAATGTTGCCATTGTTTCAAAATTATGATTTTTTTTTTAATTTACATTTCTGTGACGATTCTCAGAAACATTTATTTTTTCCCAATCTAATAATATTTTTATTTCCTGGAATTTCTCAATTAGCAAACAAACTTAAACTGTGAGCTGAAATGCTCTTCTCTGCCTTCAGATCAACGCTGACCCTATTCGCAGTAAGGTGGTTACAACTGTAATTGGATGAGTGGGAAAGCAGGAGCTCTGCCCTTCCCAGTCCATGTTGTGGTGATAAGGAAACAGAGAAAGGCAGAGAATAGAGTGGCCCATATGTGTGCAGATGTGCACACAGGCACACACTGATACCTCTGACTGGATGAACAGTTGAGCATCAGCTTCTTAGTGAAACAGAGTTAAGTAATTAATTTCCTTTGCAGAACAGGACGGTGCCTCTGATTCAGGCTCTTCTCTGCCTCCTAAGCTATAAAGCAATGTGCCCCACTATATTCATGCTAGACAGCAAGGCTGGGTGATGGCCTCTCCTTGCACAGCCATTCAGCATGACTGTAGTTGTCAAAAGTTCAAGGATTTTTAGAATAACGTACTGTGACAAAACAAAATACTGTATCAGCTGAAGTGTCTTTGGCAAGGGAAATTCCGCACTTATCTTTTAATAGTATTTTTAGTCTGTGAGCCTCAGAAACTATTTTTGCTATGCACTAGAAGGGCTGTAACATGTACATTTCTGTCAGCATAACCATAAACATATGAAAGGGTGACATGCCTCAAATGTGACAAATATAGGTAAAATTAAATTCCGAAGTGATGTCTATAGTAGGCCATATTGAGGAATCTGAATACTGAGTCTGTGATATATAATTCAATGAGAGAATATATGAACTCATAAATAGGGATACTGTTAACAGCATGACCTAAAGTAAAATTATAATTACAATGCATTAGTATTTAATTTGAATATGTACTTCCTGGGGAAAAAAAAAAAAAAAAAAGAAAACAAAAAAAAACAGAACAACTGCATTGACAGCATATAAAACACAACATTCATTTCACAGTCATAAGCCACAGGAAGGTTTAAAGCTGTACCTTACTGGCTTTGTCATTAATAAAATTTTAAACCATTGTAGTTTCCAGTGGGTAAAGTAGGCATGCAAAATAACCACCCTGAAACTATCTAAAGGAACATGTCCCTCTCTGTGATGGATGCTAAGATTGGGTTATATTTAATGTTATTTCAAACAAAGAAGCTGGAATGTGATCCTGTGTGCAGCCTTTTGGCCAGCAGAGCTGCGGGAGTCCAAAATAATGAGGCCTAGGTTTATAATTCCAACATTCCATAATTCAGAGTTTGTTCAGTTGTAAAAATAATTATACCCCAAACTTGTAAGTGTTGTTACTTCCCTGGAAATCAGTAGCTTATTTAGAGCCAAACTTCAAGCAGCAAGTGTGTGTTTGGCGTTTCAAGAGTTTTGAAATCACTTTCATAATTCATTTTCAAGTTGTACTTGGGTTACCACAAAGCTCAGAATATGTTACTTGAAAGCCAGTGGCTTCCTTTGGGTCTGGAGGAAGCAGAAAGCATGCGGCGCAGTGTCTGAGCGGCTGTGGTGGAACAGCAGAAGGCATCTGGCATTTCCCTCTCTGACCGAGCAGCTTCTGCTGGCTTCAGCTTTCTTCTGCTTAGATGCCAGCAGCTTCTCTGGGAAGCTAGGAATCAGCTGAGCACAGTGTATTTTTTCCTCTTCCTTGTCTCACGCTGCTGGTCTGTCGCGATTCACCCCCTCAGCCTCTCGCCCAGCGGTGGGGACGGGCTGCTGCTCCCCTCCCCTCCTGCCTGCTAGCACCTCTCCCAGCATTTCCACCAGCACATGGATTGCCATGTGAATTTGGCCCCGTAACTGACAGCGGTTATCTTTATGTGTTAATGTAAAAATGTTGCTACAGCTCTCAGAATCTGTGCCTGTTGATGGGTCATCTTGGATCAAGAACTGGTTTGGTGTAGGTAAACGCTAAAGGACATTTGTGTGCATGGATGTTTTTACAGGTATCTTTCCTCTGATATTTTGCCACAGCTACTGTCCTAAATATTAAAAATATACCTAAAAATGGAATAACAGAAAAAAAGTCCAGTTTGTTTGACTGTTTAAAAAGGATTAATTTAATTTTGAGATGAAGATTTGAGTCAGGTCTTACCTTATCCATCCAAAGAGAACAGTTTGTTTTTCTGGAGTATTCGTTTCCATCTGGGAGTGCACTGAAGTGAAAGTTTTACTCAGCAGAGGCTCAGATTATTTTACAGCTCTGAAGAAAGGAAGCAGTCAGCCTTAACTTCAGTATCCTTATGATTTAGTTGGAGAAGTTTGTGGGAGGGGCACAAGGAAATATCTTTGACTAAATCTCTTGTCACCAATGTATTCCTTCCTGCACAGAAACATGAGCTCTGCTGGCCCGGAAGGAAGGAAAAAAATGAGGGAATGCAACGGCTTGATTGATTCTCTTGTGTATTACGTTCAAGGAGCTATTGCAGACCACGAGCCTAATGACAAGGTATTCTTTGAGATGAAAGGTCTTTTCCTAGGGGAAACTGCTAACAGAACATTTCTTTTTTTGTTTAGAAACCAGTGTTCAGAAACAGTTGTGATGTAACTGCCAAACTTAAACTTATTTCCAGGGCTTTTAGAACTGCCACCAAAGATGAAAGTCCAGTAAGAAGCTTTTTGAAGTATTTTTATCCCATAATCTAAAAGAATAACATACCTTAGCATTGGGAAAACATTTTCAGAATCACCAGGGACAGCTAGAAACTTCCATCTTTTTTTAAAAAGTGACATAAAGGCACAGCTTTCAGAGACACTGAAAGACCTAAAGAATCAGATATTCCCTTTTTAGGTGTCTCAGGGAGCTAGCTAGCTAGAGGCTTAAAAAATTAATCTAGTTACTCTCCTGTGTATTTAGTGCTATATACCCCTTAGGAAATGAGGAACCTAAATCCCTTTGAGTGGCACTGTAATTAAGGAGCTTGCATCATTTAGAATGGGATTCATTTTCCTAAGTTTTTTAGAAGTTATACTTGCTGCCGAAGCCAGTAACTACAAGGACATGGACACCTAGAGAAGCCAGTTCGTCCACTGACTGCAGGTGAACCCTGAATGTTTCTTAGACTAGATGCTTGTCTTTTAGCTGGGTGAAGTTGGGTGAGAAGATGAGCATCACTTATGAGAAGGTTAGCTACAGCCTGTGAGACACTTCTGACGTGCCTGCTATAACTTGTGCTATGTAGTGGTAATTACTGCACATTTATAGCTCTCTTCTAGGATTAGTTACCTGAGCTTCTCCATCTCCTTGTATTCAGTGCCATTAGCTGCAGGGAGAATCCAGCACATTACACTTGTGCCAATAGCTCGCTGCTGCATTTTGTCTTAAAACCACTCGTTCCTTTTTTACTTTCAAAAAGGGAGGAGCTGGTAATAAAGCTATTTGCCACTAGACTCATCACTCAGAAATTGCAGACCCGACCTTAGCCGTGCCCAGAAAGGCACATCTAATTTACAAAAGCATTCTACCACAGAAAAGTGCTTCCTCCTTAGGAAAGACACAAAGCTTTTCTTTTGCTGACACTACGGTGAGGTGTGTACGTGATCATCTTTACTCTTAAGCTCTTAAACATTCCTTGGCACGCTTCTGGTCTGTGCCAAATAGCACTCGCCCAAACAATTCCCAGGCACAATTCAGGAATTATAATGTCCCAGGACCATTTCCAACAGGCATGCACCCTGCTCTGAACGCAAGCCCTATGTGCCAGTTGGCCTCAGTGCTCAGCAACATCCCAGGGCATGTTTAATTTACCACTGTAAATGCAGTCTTGTGGATCACTGGCATGAAGACTAGCTCTTCTGTAAGCCATTAGAAGCTCTGCAGTTATTTGCTGAAGATCCTAAAATGAAAGCTCTTCCTGTGTCTATACATGTCCCTTCAACGCATGCCAATGCTTTCAAGATTTCTATTCTTTTGTTATTTTAGGCCACAGAGAACTGTGTGTGCATTCTTCACAATCTTTCCTACCAGCTAGAGATAGAGCTCCCTGAGAGCTATGCCCAGAGCATATATATGCAAAGAAGAATTGTTTCTAACAATGATAAAACACCAGGCTGTTTTGGAACACGGAGCAGAAAAGTAAAAGAGGTAAAGCACATATTTAGTTACATGTCATTTTGTTAATCAGTTGTAGCAGCTTCTGCAGAATATGGCTGTAATCTACTTAATCTGTTATTGATCTATCTGGTAGCATGACACTTACTTGCCCCCAAAATGCAAATTTATTGATAGCCTTTCCTAACACTCATTATCTTCTTCAGCTGCTGCTGCTGAAAATGACGTAGTGATTCACTGTTTCATTAGTTGAGGAGTACTGCCACTCAGTTTCATGCCCTCTGATGGATCTAAGTGGTTTCTGTACCATGTACGGCAATTGTGCGAGTGCCCTACCAATGAGTGGGCGTTGTGACGGTTTCACCAGTGAAACCAGCACAAGGTGACTTGCCACTTCCATGACTTGCTGGCTTTTGGGCTATCTCAGGACCTCTTCTTTTGATGCCACGTGGTACAGATCACAAATATTCTGACAACTGGGAGTTGTTGGAGGGAAAACAGGTATTAGGGGAGGGCAAAAGCGAAAGAAAAGTATTGATGACCCTTTCCCATCTATTGGTTTTGCTGGAGCGTATTCTGCCTTCTACTGTTCGATCCACAGTACAACTCTAGCTGGTCATTTCTGTTTCTCATTGGCCTCAGCCCCTAGTGTCAGTTGCTGAGACATGAGAAGCAGCTTCCCCCACACCTATCTCCTCTTTTTGGATGGAGAGGCCAGTATAATTAAATATTGAAATCTTACACGTTGTCATTTGAGTTCACGACTTGACAATCTGCAAATAATCTGGTGATAGAGTTACAAAATGGCTGGTTTGGCTTGTGATGCATTAAGTCATATAAGATCACTGTTTCTAAGGGCTTGATCTGTTTGCATGTTTAGAAGCAGCAGGACACCCCACTACCTGAGGAAAAGAGCAATCCCAGAGGTGTTGAATCACTCTGGCATTCCACCCTGATTAGGATATATCTCTCCTTAATAGCAAAGAGTACCAGAAACTATACCCAGGAAGCATCCCTGGGAGCTCTTCAGAACCTCACAGCTGGCACTGGACCGGTAAGTCAGCTTTTTTCTTTTTCTTGTTGTTTAGTTCTTAATGTGAATGCATAGAGTTTAGGGCTGCAGTGCAACATGCCCGCCATACTGAGCTCAAATAACCACTGAGGAGTCACTGGCTCACAGACATGATCAAGTAAATCGAAGAACACTGAAAGGAAAGTCATAACCAGCGGTGCAGCTATTTCTTACTTGGCAAATATGGGGACTGCTTCTTCTCACTCTGTGCTCACCTCCATGTGTGGAATTTGCTAATTCATTGCATAATGAGGGATAAGTACATGTTAAAAGCACCAAAAAAGTGGGTTTGTAGAATGTAATCGGTCCTGTAGGGAGAAGAAGGCTCTAACAGAACTGCAGATCACTTTTGTGGTGAAGAAGCTAATGACATCTCTCTGAGGAACTGGCCAAAGAGCACGTGGGAGAAAGAGGGCTTGAAACTCCTTTTATATCACCTTCCTTTTCTGTTGCAACTCGTATGTAGCTCTAGACTTAAACTATTGTAAACGTGCTTAAATTGCTGTAGAGAACCTGCTGCTTTTTTTTATGAGGCTATACATTCATGGTAATGACACACTATTGCCACATGCCTTATAACAGATGCCGTTTGCGGTGGCCCGGACTGTTGTTCAGAAGGCAAATGGCCTTCCAAGTATTCGAACTATGCTGCATGTAAGCCACCCAACAGTAAAAAAGACAGCAGTCTCGCTGCTCAGGAACTTGTCTCGCAACACCTCTCTGCAAAGTGATATAGGTGAGCAAAGACTAACGCTGTCTCTTGGGCTTTCTTTCTCTGCTCTCTTTTTACCTTAAAGTTTCCTTCTTTAACAAAAGAAACATGCAAAAAAACTGGTATGTGAGTATAGTAGATTTTTAGGTGAGATACTTGCAGTCATTATACAGGGTTGAAAATAAAGAGTTTTGCCTAAGACTCTAACCTCAAGTTTTCTCTAAATTGTGTATTCCTCATCAGATGCTTCCATTGATGTTACTTTCAAAAAATACATAATGGAAGTAAAATCCACACAGATTTGGAGAGGGAGTTTTTCTTCTGCTTAAAATAGGGTAAAGGAAGGTGAGTGCCGAGTTTTGTGCTGCCAAAGCTATGCAATCCTTTGCAAGAAATCATAGAACATCTCTAATTCTTCTAGCAAGAATCATATTTTCTTCTTTTAGACACAAAGCTTTGGAAGCTTGCAGCTCACACAGTTTTTCTGCATAGGTGTTTTGAGAACAGAAGCTAGAAGATGCTATAGCAAAAATTGTTCAGTCTTTTTAGAGGACCTTATTTCTAAAATGTTGTAATTATTTCCACATCAGAAGCTATTTCTGTTCTGAGTATTCTCATTTCATTTTAATGTATATTTGAAATTTTTTCTTCCTGATAGGATAAAATGAATTCACATCATCTGTTGTCCTTTTCTGTGTTACCACCAAAACAGGAAGGGGAAATTACAGGCCTACAGCTGGTTCATGGGGCAGATTAACCTCCAGAATTCTGTAAACAGTCTCCTGGGCGCTGTTTAATCCTTAGAGAACATTCCCTATTAATGAAAATATTAAAACATGTTCTTGGGCTGATTTCAAAGGGATAATCCATATTCTGTTAAAAATTGCAAGTGGTGAATCCCCCAGGAAGAGAAGGAATTAAACTGAGGAGAAGGTGGGATCTCATCAGGAAAAACAATTTGTGAAAGAATGTAGGAAGGACAGAATAGCACAAAGCTTTGGAGAAAGGTGCTTCATCTTGCACATTCACAGTTTTCTTGCTTTACCCATGGTAGAGAGAACTGGGAGAATTTCAGGTGAACCTTTTCTCCATGAAAAGGTGTTCTTTTTGATTGACTGAAAACATGTGTGAATTCAGGTCAAATTCTTCAAATAATTTTGGCCAAAGGAAAACATTTGGAAGGCTATACTGTTTCCTAGATAAAAGTGTCTATATTTATCAAGAAAAATTAACCCTTGATATCAAATTGAGATAAATTAAATGTAAAACATCTCTAAAAGTAAAATGATTGAAAAGCAGAAGAAAATTTCCTATTTTACTTTAAAAAATAGCATTTGTTCTGAACTGACATTTTCAAGATACTCCAAATGTACTTTCTGAAAATCACCTTCCTTGATTTACCAATAGAAGGAAAAATGGACTCTCATGTCTGACATAATTGCTTTGACTGATACTTAGCATAGCAGGTATTTCATTCAGTTTTAAAAGTCCTTTTCTAAATTGCAAGTAGTTTAATCTCAATATACATGAACCTCATCATACAGCCATCTGGAGGAATGACCAGAACTCACGGAGAGCAAAGCACTCTGTCCAAGTGAAACACAGGGTAGAGAGGAGAGAATGGCCTGAAATGCCCCAAACTATTGCCCAGTGCTGCTTCCTACAGTGGGGGCAGCTGGCCACGAGCTCTTGCTGACTGCTGGGATTTTCTCCCTCAGCTCTGGTCCAGACGGCACAGATCTATCTCACAGCGTGTGGTAGGGCCTCAGCTGCTGTCCAGAGCTCTTCTTTGCCATTTGATTGACCGGTAGGGTCGCATCCAGTGTGGTCCAAGTGATAAGGTGTTTCTTGAGTAGGGATGGACTTCAGAAGATGACATTCTTCTTAAATAAATAGCCTACACCCTGGCTCAGAAGGTTGAGTGGGTGCATCCCCTTATAGCCAACCACTGGCAAGTGCAGCACTTAGAGTTGTGCTGTAGTCACCCTTTCTCAGTTTGCTGTATATCGCTATACCCATGATCACCTATAGGACACACAGGATTCCTCAGGAAGTGGCAGCCTGCTAATGACTCGCTACAGTACGCACGGTGTTAATGTATCGTGTGTGAGGCAAAATACGTACTGTCCCAGTTAGGGCAGGCACAGCTTAACCTAAATCATGGGGATGTGATGCAGGTATGAAACCATAACTCTGTTGTGGGAGCACACAGCACCCCGATAGGTGAGAATGAGAGGAATAAGGTCTTGTAGGCTGCCTAGATAAATCTGCACCTGTTAGCAATGGAATTGCTTGTCTCTCTTCCAACTTGTAGCTAGAGAAGTTTTGCCTGATTTGGTGTCAATACTTCCTGAGTCTGGCCTGGGGTCCGATATTGTCTGTGAAACCACAGCATCCATCTGCTACACCCTGTACAATTTGACGCAGAGCAATTCACACAATGCACGGCTTCTCCTGAGTGCTGATGGCCTACCGAAGATTATTAGCATCAGCATGAATGACAGGTAAGATGGTTGAGAAGCCTTCCCCTTTCCCTTCTTTCCCTGGGGAAAAAAGAAACAGCAGCTTCTGCCACTTGGGGGGAAAAAACACTGCATCTCAAGGTACAGGACAGCTTAAACAAGTGACTGTGATGTGAATAGGATTGAACATATTGGGAAATACAGAAAAATATCTTGTAACAACTGTTCTGTGCACAGCTAAATTTGCCCCATTCCAGCATTTTAAATAACTCCTCAGAAGATAACTGCACATTATCTGTATTCTGATAGATATAGTGGCTCAGCATCAGATCTTATCTGTCCCCAAAAAGTTTCTCTCTTTCCTGCCTTGTAACACAGCCCTGATGACGTTTAGCAGTAAAGCACAGGGATACATTTTGTAGAACTTACAGAACTGCACTTAAAAATTGTTTTTAAAGTGGCATTTTAAATAATAGATTTGAAATTCCTTTAATCATTCTTTAACACGTAATCACATGCAACCAATATTTACTCAAAAGAGAATTAATTTATGAATAATTATTCTGTTTGCCATCCTCTCTTTTTACAAAATGAAAGAGGAAATTCATCTCAGTAAAGGAGGCCTCATGAGGCTCTGAATAGTTTAAATCCTTTCTAGCTAATCCATCTGCTGGAAAGATCTTTCTGAATGCTTGTTATGCTGAGGTATTTTCCTCTGCTGAAAATGAGTAGTGTGATAGCTACTCTAAGATGAAGGCTACAAAGTACTTCATTTCTCCCTAATTTTGACAAATGAGTGAAGCAGGGAGGCACGTTTCATTTGCTTCAGTAGTCAGGACAGCATGAAACATGCTGGGATACCTAAAGGGCAGTAAAACAGCATTTAGGAGGAAAGAGAGACATAACAAATGCTACGAGGTTACATTTGCTGAAGTCTGCACGTGCACTGTGATTATGAAGTGCGAATTTAAACATGTTTTATCATTCTTTTTGCAAAATTGCAGTAACATGTTCAGCAAAGCTAGTAGGGCTGCTTCAGTCCTCCTCTACTCCTTGTGGTCGCATACCGATCTCCACAGCGCTTACAAAAAGGTAAGATCTGTGTTAGAGCAAAGATGGTTTTGTTAGAGCAAAGACATTCTTTCAGACCTTGAACCCTCTCATTTGTCCTCTGGGGCCCTGAGCACTTTTGCACTGTTAAGAAACAACCTATGATAGGATTTCAAGTGGCCTCTGAATTTGGTGTTTCTATTACTTGTGCATAATCCTGCAGAAGTAATGCATGCCCTTAATTTTTGCTCATCTGTGTTCATACGCTCTCCCTCTGTGGTTCTATATCCACTGGCAAAGTCTATGAAAAACGTTGCTGCTGCCTGCCAGAGGTGTCAGATGGTGAGAAGTGATGCACAGTAGGTATCCGTCCACCACTGACTGAACCAACCTGACACAGAGGGACTGAGGGGCCACCGAAAGCAAAGGCAGGGCGAGGCAGCTTCCTGCTTTAAAACCAGAGCGGTTTTGTTCTCCCTGTTGTTGGTGTGGTCTGGGAGCCCAGGTGTTAGTTATAGTCAGACAAAAAGCTAGGGCTGGGAAAGGTGTTGGCAAACATTTACTGCCACAGTCAAAATCAAACAAAAAAATAACCAGCATGAATCAGCCAACAAACCAGTTTGTTTCTTTCCTTTTGAAGCTCTATGACTGCTTTTTCAACACACAGCTGGGTTGACTTCAACCTACCTACCTTCAACCTGTATTTCAAACTGTTTTCATTCCTTGTTTTCTTGCTGTTCAGAATTTCTGTCACCTAAAATTCCCTATAACCTAGAAGTATTCCATTTTTTCAAGCTCTAGCCTTTAGCATTTATTAGTCAGCTTGTTTCTTCTTGTAGATTTTTTGTTAAGATTTGCTCAAAAAAAGTTACTTAGTGTAGTATCCTTTAACAGTCTTGCATCACAGTCAGCTGTATACTGCCCCACAAACCAGAAATCTGCGTTCAAGAGTAAAGGTGCTGTACCCATATAAACCGTACCTGGATTTTGTTGTCTCTGGTTTTTTGCAACTACTTTCCTTATTTTACTGTACAGCAATATCCCTGATGGCATGAATTTTCTGAAGTCACTGGTACTTTGGGTATGCCTAAAAGACATATTTGTCAGATCAGAGTTTCAAAAAATGCTGATTATTTGCTGTTCCTATGCAAATTGGGTCCCCTAGAGATACCGCAACTGGTACCGTACCAGCACTGAAAAACGCAGGCCACCTAATGCCTTGACATTTTTGAAAAGTCAGTCTAATATGCAACAGAAATCACTTGATCAAATGAGACTGATAAAATCCTGAGTCATTTTGGCATTGCCCTGTACTCTTTGTTCACATAGGGTTAATCTCAGCTAACATTAGTCACCTAAGAGTATAGGCTCCCCGTACAGTCAGTGGAGAGAGTTAAGCAGCTCCAATGATTCATCTCACCTATCCAAGACTGAACGGAGTCACTCCTTGGAGATGCCTGTTCTGTCTCTGTTGACTGGCGAGGACTCTGCCTAGACCCCTACCATGGCTCTGTATCTAACTTTTAGGCAGCTGAACCCATCCTTCCCTTGCAGAATCAGCATGGGAGATGATGAACTATTCTGTTTTTTTCGTTCCAAAGGCTGACTTTAAGAAGGCGGATTTCATCAACACGCGAACCACAAAAGCCTATAACTCACTAAAGGATTGAATCAGAGCATAACACCACTGAAGACAAATGAGATTATACGTCAGTTAACGTAACTATCTTCACGATTGGTGTTGCCATCATGAACCAGGAAGTATCTCAGAAAAAAGAGGCTGATTTTATGTAAGACTTGAGTGACCAGAGAGTAGCTGTTTTGTGGTTTTAATCCTAATCACCTTGTTGTCACTGTATATATTATTATAAGAATAACCAAAGATGCATTCTTCAGGATGTCCAAGGTGGCGTTTCATCCAGGTTTACCACTAGTCAGAGCTTCAGATGATTGCCTTTATTCTAACAGGCATTTATACAGAGAGGTTTGAAATGCTGATTGGCAGCAAATTCTTTTCAGACTATTTTATACAGATAGTTTTCTACAGTGGTTAAGCATCAAGTGCACTGCTCAGGACATAGTAGTTTTTCACATGCTAAATGAAAATCTCCAGACTCTGTGAGTATACACAAGAAGCTGTTTCACTATCTGCATTATAAAAGCACCAATGAAGTTAAAATGATTATTTTTGTATTGCTTGTATTCATGTGCTCACTGGTTCTTAAGCCTTTTTCCTTTGAGATTTCATCAGCAACAGCAACAAAACTGATTTTACATAGGTCTTATCATCCCTTGCTCCTCTTATCCTCCCTCACATGGCTGTTGGAATTTGCAACTGTGTCCAGAAAGAGTTTTAACTAGAACCACTATGTTTCAGACACTTTGGGCCGAACTTAGACCCATCATTCTTTGCTAGTTGCTGGAAGAGTTATTTGCTGGTGATTCAGTGATTATTTTAAGAAAAATGTATTTTCAAAATTATTCTGTTGATAATCTATATATAGTAATGGGAGTGGAGTCTTGGCTTTATTTTTGAAGTAGTAGATACTCGCACACAAGAGGTTAGGGTCTGTGCAGCTTAAGGAATTCATCTGATCCTGCTTCACATTTTCTTACTTGAAGTCATCGTACTCCCTACAGCAATTACGTGCAATGTGATAACTGAAGGACTATGTCTGCACATGTGGGACTAGGTAACAGGAGGAGAAAAATTCTAAGCACCTAAAGGCAGTTCCCATGATATGATCCTCAGACAGGGAAAAGAAGCACTAAAAAACCCCATCTGATACCTTTAGTAAGAGAGATTTATCTCAACAAACCAGTAGTTAAATTGTCATTAAACCAACAGGAAATTCATACATAAACATGAAAACTCTGTGGATTGGATTATCAGCTGACAGGATCTGGCATTACTCTTCTGAAATCAGGGGAGCTAAGCTATATTTATAGCAACCAAGACTTTGGCATATGTATTTACAAGCCTTCCTGCACGAACGGAGCCCGTCCTGTACCCCGATGCTGAACAGCTGGCACGGGAGCTGTTACAGCTGTTCTTACCCAGAAGGGGATGCACAGTCCTTCGAGTAGAGCCCTCACAGAGGAGATCAACAGGCCTCTCGTTTCATCACTCCTGGCCAAAAGTCTAGTTCCTATCAGAAACTTAGAACCAGTGGATTGTGACATTGAGCTGCGTCCAAACATATTTCTGCATATCTGGGAGCTAAAGTCCCACACGTGCATGCAGAACAGAACATGTCCTGGGGGGGTAAGCAAACAACGTTGCTTTCCCATCACAGATCATTTTCATAGGTCTGTTAGTCCCCTGCATTTGCTTTAAATAACTGAGATCAAATGCATTCCGCTAAGAGGTTTTAAAAATACTATTTTTTTAAGAGATCATTTTCAAAATACTCCAGGTCCAAAAACAACACAGGGGAAGGGAACTTACAGCACTGCATGTTGAGGAAATTGTTTTTATAATTTTTTAAAATATGATAGAAAACAGGCAATTAAAATCTAACTTTTTCTTCTAACAACTTGTTAACCCAAGTAACACTGCATATGCCATGAATGAATAAACACCAGGAAACCTGGACAAGTCTACTTTTACTGCCCAAAAAGTAGCAGTAGGCAAAAGTAATATAAAAAGAGTAGACCTGAATACAGAGTAGCAGAGGAATGAACTGCAGTCTAAAGATAAGGAAGGGGGCTTTTAGAAATACGCAAGCACTGGTTTAGTTCTGTGAAAATCACATGCTATTTTAAAGAAAGAAACACCAATGCTGAGCATTTTTAAGTGCCTTACTTAGTATGTCTGTCTCCCAGTAAAATGTCCTTAAGAAGGGGATGCAAACTTTTGGGGTTGCTTCTATTGATTCAATGGTCTTAAAGGTCTTTTCCAACCTAAATGGTTCCATGATAGTGTCCCTTTAAAATCAAAGCAGTGTTCAAAAATCACGCAGAAGTCTATCAGACCTGGCAACAACTGAGAGCTGTGAACAGGGATAAGAAACAATGACACGCCTTATTACAACTGATCTCCTACTTGTATGCAATCAAAAACATTTCAGCAGGACTCCAAAGAAAGCAAAGAATGTTAGTCAGAGAAATAATAAAGTGTTCTCTCTAATGCAAAAAGTCTGTCTTTGGTCTTTGTTGTTATTAGTGAACCTACTTGCTGGGATGCAGCAAATGTGTTTTCAAGCCTTAGCCCTTCCTTTAAAAGGGCAAATTCATTTTTAAATTAAATCGAGGTACAGAGACTTAGCCTTTTCTACAACAGGAGGGTGTTACTGGAGGCAAGCTGTGTAATGCTCCCGTTGGCATCAGAGTGCTCCTGCAAATGATTTGTTTTTACTTACAAGATCTGTTACAGCTTTCTTTGCACAGTATTGCTGGCCTATCAAAGTACCTGGCATCCTTTCTCTTCACCTCTCTTAACTGGTCTTTGCCAGTAAACTTTACCATGGGCCATATCACCACTGGAGATCTCAAATATAATTAGAATCATCCTCACCATAGTCTTGGGCTTGGGAAATATAACCTCCCCACTTGCTCTTTCACAGAGAGGAGAATTGAAACCTTGAATTTAAACATACTGGGTAGCATCCAAAAAGTCTTTGGCTGAATGAGGAACTGACCCCAGGTCCCCTTATCTTGAGATAGTGTCTTAACCACAACCCAGTACAAACACCTTTCACTGCATTGTTTTAGTGGGAATGCTTAATTAGTATGGATAATGTTGTAGTAGATACCACAGAATATAGACATTAATTCGTTGCCGGAGAATTAGTCATTCCTTTCCTCATTTCATCCTACCTTTTTGCTACTGTCATTGCTCCTAAATATCAGTGCTTTGTCTTCTCCCTCACTTGCTAAATAGAATTAAACTAAGTAAAATACTGCATTATATTGTGCACAGACACAGGGTTTATGTTACCTGCCTTTTTTGTGGGATTTTTCTTTTGAGTAGGAACGTGCTATCAGGAAAGGTTCAACCCTCCGTTCTGGGCCCATACAAAACTGCAGGTGAGATGAACTGGCACCATCATGAGCCACGATACAAGAATCCCAGCCCTTTCACCGGCTGCTGCTTAGCCTGGCAGTACATCCTCGAAAGGCAACCCATTAAAGCTGAGGGTGTCTCAGGCTGCCTGTTTGCTTGTTACCATGTTTAGCCCTTAGGCTGCCAGAAGCGTTATGTTTTCCTGTCTTTAGGGTTCGGGACCAAAAAGCCCAACAGTATCGCTTCACAACCCTCTTGGGGGGTGGTTCATGAGATAGCCTAATGAACACAGGCACAGTGAGAATCATGCACAAGCTACGCAGAGTGATGAGACTGATGTTTCCTAAGTCATTTCAACTCCAGCAGCTGCTCTTCCATTCTTTTACTTTAATTGCTACTGATTAAAACCTGTTTACATTCCTGACTCATACTCCAGACCCAGCCCGTGGGGAAGATAACATGACCTTAAGGCATCATCTGATATGAGACAAAGATCTGGAAACAGCTGCAGAAATCAGACTGGAGAAAATGCACTTTTGAGCTCAACATCACAGTGCAACAAGGACAAGGCTTGAAGAATCAGGTGTTACTATAACCATGTGAGTTTACACCTAGCGTATTGTTTTAGATGTTGCACAGCATCTGCCCATTGAAAACCCAGCAGGGAGATTTGCTCAAATACACAAAGGAAAAAGGGGTTTATTGCAGGTAGTACACATAGATCAGGGCTTTGCCATTCTCTACAGTCATACTTTGGACATTTTAATAGGTTTGCACATGATGAGGAAATAAATCCATTTTATCTTATTTCACACGTTCAGAGCCAAAAACATTTTATTATACACATAAGAGGTATTGTCAGCTCAGGATCAGAAATTAGAGTTTGCTTGCATCCTTTCTTCAGCTGTGTCTTCCAGTGCTGTGTCCAGTCTGACTGTAAATAATTCAAGTTTAGGAACTTAACATTTGTTATGAATTTTTCCATTATTCAACCTAAGCTCCCATTCCCCTGTTTGTATCCTATTATTCTTAGTGATCTCTCAGGCCAGCCTAAATATCCACAGATAGAAAAAAAAGGAAGCAGGCATTTGCCTTACATGTCCTTAGCAGCTACAGTTTAGAGCCAATACTGCAAATCCCCCCCAAGGTATCAGGGCCCTCTCAACATGCCCATGCCCTTGGCCACAGAGCAGGCAGCACCATGACCATGAGAGGGAAGAGGGACACCAGCTGCAAATACAGTGCTCGTCCTTAGGCTCTTTTATCCACGCTGACCACGTATTCCAAAATTGCACAAGGCCCTTTCCTACCTATGCCTGCGTTTTGCAGTCTCCAAGCTGTAATCAGATATAGGACTATGAGCCAACCTGCCATCACTCACAACTTGAAAGCTGTTGGCCTCAAAAGTTCCCAGCCTGCTCTTGCTTTCTGGGGCTCAGAAGGACACCGCTACTGCCTTGAATGTATTTAGACATCTGTGAGTCCCTGTAACTTAAGTAAGAGCTTTCAGGTCTCCCTCAGTTCTAGAGAGATTTAAGGGCATTGTTTGACCCTCAAAAGTATGTCTTACTGTGTGTTCACCAGGAATTGAAATAGCCAAGCCTCAGCTAGTGGGTAAACACAGAAAAATGATGAAGAATGAAAATGGCTTATTTAGCTGCTGCCTAAGAGGGTAATCATCTTTCAGAAAGTTCAGAAACTTTCTGAAGCCCATGAAGGTCATAAGATAATGGGCCCCAGCCAGAATAGCTGTGTTTGTCTTGGAATAACAACAAAATAAATCAGTGATGTTGTAGTATCAGTGTTGAACTTTGCCTGGAAAGCACACTGTGCCTCACGACACATGAGCAAGATTGAGTTTAACTCAAAACACTGGATGTTGGGCATAGCCTGATTAAAAACTGTGCACGAGTTTAAACCCTGTGCAACTTTTTAAGGCTGGAGAACCTTGGATGTGGAATGCAGGATGAGTGATCTGTAACTGAGATTAAAACAGACTTTGTAGAAAAAAAGCTGTTAACTAGAAGTGAGGAAATGGTGTAAAGAGGAGATATGCTTTTGCATCATAAAACTTCCCCTTTGTAATAAAAATATTGCTTGACGGCATAGTTGGGATGGGCTGTATGGTGCATTTGTGCTGCTGTTACCTTTGCATTTGCATTGTAGTTACAACGTGGCAACAGGCAGGATACTACAGAGAGAACAATGGAGGCTTTCAAAGACAACCTTTGTCCTTGAGGAGGGACAGGGCGGCCGTGCGGGCTGTCTGCTCGCTCTGTTTGCTAGCACATTGGATTAGGTGTGTTATCTGGCTCCTGCTTCATGCTTAAAATGAAAGCTGGGATTATAGGAATTTTAGTCTGTCTTTTTGAAAATTAAAAACTCCTTAAGAAGTTTCTTCTTTCCTGATGCTAGGAAAAAAGCTTCTGTAAACATATAATACTTATAGCCTTGAAATAATATTTTATTAATAGGATCATATTTATTGTTTTAAAAGCATACGGACAAAGCATAGAGTTTTTTAAATAAAGGGAGGCTGTGATGAGAAACCCAGGCCTGATGATATATGTGCTGATGAAAAGGACAATATGCAAAGTAATATTTGCAAGCAGCATTGTTGTGGTCCTTTTTTTTTTTTTTTTTAATGATACTACTACTCAACCTGAAAATACTTAAAACCCAGAAGTCAAAAATGGGTGCTTGGGATAGCAGTAAAGTTCCTGCAGGTGTTATTGCAAAAGTTTTGGCAAAGCCTAAATGACACAAAGAGATGGAGGAAAGATTGTCTTCTGGTGTGAAAGACTGGAGCAGAGGTGTTTGAGAGAGGTGTGAGTGTCAGAGTGGTTCATTGCGGAAGGGGCAGGAAAGCCAGAGCACGGGGAGGAGGGAAGGGAGCTGGCTTCTCTCTGCTGAGAAGTGAGGGATGCCGAACCTCCGGGGAGAAGTGTTACCAGACAGGGTCAGGCCGCAAAGGCTACCCTGGCAAAAAAAGTGAGGTGGGTAAACTGTGAAGGTGAGAAGGGCCAAGCAAGCAGTGTGGAAAAGAAAGGAAAAATGTCAGAAGCTCTGAAATTCACTCGGCAGAAAGCAAGACCACCTGGATGCCTGGTCAGAGGCACTTCCAGCACCTCCAGCAAGGAGGACTCATCTCAGGAGACCTTTGCTGCAAACTCTGACAGGGTCGCGCACAACTCCCTTCCCAACTTGTACATGGAGCGAACAAGAAGCTGGAGCGGGTATTGCCAAGGTTTAAGGGCTGGGCATTGCTAAGGGGGTTTGTTTTACAGGTTTCTGAGGTCCTACACGCTGCGCTGGGGGAAGCCAGCACTGGTTTGGCACTTGCCTCTTATACAGCCACGTCTGTGGGCCGGCAGTCTGACTGGTGCTGTGCCATCTGAATACACAGCACAGAGTACCTGTCCACCCAGGACTTTTTTCCAGTTTGCATCAGTTATTTTCTACTGTTATGAAGAAAGGTGGACAGATTCACCATTACCTAAGCTTAGGGTTGTAATTAAGTTATTGTGGCGGTAGTTATGGATTAATAGGCAGGGCACAATGAATTCTGTAGTCTACAATATGCTCACCTATAAAAGAACAAGTATTTACTACACCTGAAAGACAAGGACCTGCGTTTTGCAGGCAACCTCATGTTCTTCACATCTACTGCAATGGCTACAGGTGTAGATTTGTTAAACTGGCATTAGAAAAAAAAGAGAAAAAGCATAAGAACCTGAGGTGGCCTGATCTAAGAAAGTGTTTATATGTAGATTTAAAAGTTGGGCCCCACTGTTGCTATTTTGTGTATTTTTCAATAAAAAAGTGCTTTCAAATCCTACTGTTCTGACTCAGAGAGAGATAGAAAAAAAAAAAAGCCCAGCACCCCCAGCCTGATCCACTGCAGCACAGCACTGGAGCAGCTTTGGAGGAGCATTTACTGATCCACATGCAAGTTTCGCCGTGTGACTTCAACGACAAAACAGCAGGCACGCGATGGATGCTCTGTCACTGCGTACGCCCGCATTCCCCGCAGGACCAGAGAGCTGCCCAGCTCATGGCAACCATCCCCGGCCCATCCCTGAGCCATGCGAGGCTCTACCCTCTGCGTATGGTGGTGAAAAGGTGCCTTTTTTTCTCCTCACTGCCACGGCAAAAGCGATGCTCTCCGCTAGCCAGCTGCTGCACGTCGGGCTGGCTCCCCCCCAGCGCCCGCTCTGCCAGTGCAGGGCAGGACGCCGCACGGCGGGGAAGCTTTATGGAGCGGACACGTGGCCTGTGGGATGGATGGATGGATGCTTTGGCAAGGATTGTTTGAACAAATTTGGGGTGGGCACAACATGGCAGGCTGTGAGGGCTCTCAGCAGCACCCAGGCGAACGGCTGCTTTCTACCCGCTCTGTGGGCACCCGCTCCTTGGGAAAAATGCACGTAGCAGCATCGATGAAACAGTTGTGTTAACTGTGGTTGGCGAAAGCCTTGAAAAGTGCACATCTGCTCTCAGGCTCTCCATTAAAGTCCGCAAACAGCAGTTAGTTGATTCCCAGCCAGGAAAGAAAACAAAGGTAAATAAGGTGTAGCCCTGAACAATGGTCCTTGATCTCTCATGTGTTTATACCAACCACCTGCAGCAGAGGTATATTTTGCTCTGTCACTGTTTCCATTCAGATGCAGTCTGGTTGTAGGGCGTTGGCTAGAATTTTTTTCTCTGTAGACACACAGCTAAAAAAAAAAAAATTAAAAATCAGTGTAACATCTCAAGCCAGAGAAATCTTTTAACTAAATTCTTGTTAAACATTAAATTCTTGTTAAATGCTCATGACCCTGTGGTTTGGGCAAGCAAACACTCTCCTGACTGCTAACAGCACTACTGGCGAGTTTCTTTCCTTCACTCCAGGCAGTCCCCAAGATGTTTAGCTCTGGCTGCAAGCAAAGCCCCAGCATGACCTGCTGTCTTCACAAAAAGGACAGCAAGTAGCCCATAGTTTACATTGACTTGTACTGTTGTCTTTTAAGCAGAGGCATCTTTATTGGAGGGGGATAGTTTAATTTTAACATTCATGTCATTTAACAACGGCTTTTTCAGAGTAAGAAGAGGAAAGAGGAAGACAAGGAGGAAAAGGAGGGTTTCTGTGAAGATCTTCCCAACAATTTTTCTCTTTCTGGGCCATAACCATAACTCTCCTCCTAAACTAAGCAAAATATGATTCTTCCCCCACCCCCTTCCAAGATAAATCCGTTAATGTTTTTTGGGGAAGGCCTTTGTACAGCAGGCTTGCTGAAAACTGCACACATAAAGTACAAATCATTTTTGCTCTGGCTTAGCAGACAGTCTCTGAAGGTGACATCTCGCTGACAAGGTGGAGACCAGAAATAATCCAGCAGTCCCGTCTCTGCTCCCACATCAAAGTCAGTTCCATCTCCTGTAAATTTAGCAGTGAAGTCAGGGTAACATATTGCTTACCTCCATAAAACCCAAAACCCACCCCCAGACACAGAAAAGTCAGCACAGGGCGGAGGGAAGGGAACGTCCCAAAACACAGGATGTTGCAAGTGTGGCTTGAGAATTTTCTTGCCAAAACAAAATGAGCTACATCTGTTTGGGTCCTTTTTCATTACAACAGTAGCTGTGTTAATACAAGGGTTGCTCATGGGTCTACAAGCTCTCCCCAGGTGGGGAGGGTTAAGGTTTTAACAGTGCAGAAAAGCCACAGACACACACGCTGGTGTTTTGTAGTACCTCTGTATATAGTGAACTGAATCCTCCAGGTGGGTGAGAGGGAATTTAAGAACATGGGTCCTGTAAGGGCTGCCCCTGAAATAAGGGATGGCTCATTGTTGGTGGCAAGAGGTTTCAGAGGCTCCCAGGATTGCTTTCCAGTTTGCCATTTCACTGGAAAGGGATGTAACAGGAGATGCAGCCTAGCTCGCTGAAACTTTGTTCACATGCAAGATAATTTCTGAAGGGACAAGAGAGCTATGGCAAATGTCTTGTGCCCATTTATTACTCCCTGAAGAGCTTTGATGGAAAGCATCTTCAGTAATATTGTTCTAGTTGTTGGAGTCCTGTATTTCCCCAAACATATTCTCAGAAACCATACCATAATGTCTGAGGTGGTGGTTTATGGCAATATGCCAGCTCCAGCATTTCTGTGCAAAGTGGTATTTAAAAGCCCTGCCTGCTCATATTCCCTCTTGATGCCAGGTCACTTAGCTGTCACTGGCTTTCACCCATGGCTGAATTTAGCAGACCACCCCCATACTGCATCACTTGCCATTTTCTTCTTCCTGCTGGGAATTTTTCAAACCTGTGAACCCTTCCCTGTATAACTCTGACCCTTGGAATTTGCAGGTAAGGAGATACAACAGCTTTCTCACACCTGTGCTGTGCAGTACCTAGTTCTTTGCACCTGACCAATAACTGCATCCACTACAGAGATTTCATAGGATAAAGTCTGTTTGGAGTCTTATTTTAAAGGCTCCTTATTTGAGACACCTGTCCCCATAAGCAGCTTTCTACCCTAAGGGCTTTTGGGGGTGTAGGAGAGGTAGCTCTGTGAAAGCCAAGCTTGTAGTTTGATATAAACAATGATGTGGTAAAACCTCAGGTTGTAAAAAAAAAAAATAAATCACCCCATCTTGGATTTTCAAGTTCTGTTAAAAGCTTTCTGTAACTGAAGCTGTAACTTTTTTTTTTTCCCAGCAATAAACCAGAACGTGACTTAGACTGTTTAAAAATCCTTCATGTTCATTGGCCTGAGGTGCTTAAATGCTTGGCCTTAAACACAGCTAGTTTTAGGGGCTCAGGAGTTTTGCCATCCTCTTCTTTCACTGGTGTTCCACAGATAGGCATATTTGAGTACATCATCTATCCCTGTTATCACATACATTATATACACTATGCATGTATCTTTACAGGTGGTCAGCTCTTCCATGTACACCAAATCAACTTCTTGTTGTCCAGAACGTTCCATTTCTTTTAATATGTATTCTTGCCGGTCTCTGCAAAATGCAGGCATGCTGCTCTCACAGCCACACTGCTGATGATCCCTCCGTTAGATAGAGGATTTGGTCAGGGCTTACTAGTGGAGATGCTAGTGATTTTGCCATCCAGGAGTATTACAAATAACTGAAAAAGTGTGAAAATAACTTCAGGTTTGCAGATGAATATTATTCAAGAGAAACAGGCTATAAGTTTTGTGAACTCAGTTTCTAGGAATACTTTGGCCTTCCTCAGGAGTGGAAGCAAGACTAAGCTGCGTTTGGATCTACAACGGGGACACCCTCATCTTGACACACAGACTCAAGCACTGGGCCAACAGAGATCTCAGTGTTCAAGAGGTGCAAATCTCTGCACCAGCGGGTGGAATAGCCCTGGATGTCGGCGCCAGCTGGGACTGACCAGCTGAGCAGATGACCTGCTGAAAAGGGCCTGGGAGTTACAGTGGAAACCAAGTGAAATGAGAACCGACAGCACACTTACATTGTGAACTGGGGAAATGGCATAATGGGCTGTTGGGAGAAGCGTGGCCGGCAGACCAAGGGAAGTTGTTACTGCTGTTTGGCAGGGAGTAACCTGCACTGGAGTGCTGTGACTTGAACCCTCCCAGTTCAAGAAGAGGGATGCAAAGAAGCTGGAGCGGATCCAGCAGAGAGCTACCAAGGCTGTAAGAAACCCGGAGCACGTAAGCTGTAAGAAGAGGTCGAAGGACACGGGCTTGTTTGGCCTGGTGAAGAGGAGGCAAAGCAGAGATGTAAAGCAACCTACAAGTACTTGAAAATAAGCCCCAGAGATGACAGAATCAAACTTGTCACAGTAGTGATAGGTGGTAAAGCAAGGGGCTACAGGGCAACAGCACCATGCTGAGGCTTGGGAGAGTCAGGCTGGGCATTAGGAAGAAATTTCTTACCAGCACAGTGATGCTATGCTAGAAATGGCTACCCAGAGAGGTCAGAGATGCTCCATCCTTACCACTTTTGAAGACTTGGCTAGAAAAAACAGCACGGTAACTTGATATTTCCTATTCTGTGCACAGTGCAAATGGTGACATCTCCAGTGCAACCAAGACAGTTGCTGACAGCAAATGACATTTCAATGGTGCTTATGTGTTTGCTTCCCTTTAGTACCATATAATCTCTGAAGGATTTTAAATGCTTCTTGGCATAAAATGAAAGAATAACAAACCAGTCTATGTCCATTGAGATAGAAAGAGAAATTCTTCAAGCTAATTTTAGCTGAAGACTAGGAAATATTTTCTAGTTGAAGGCAATCTCATCCACTAGCTGGGGATTCAAGCTCCATGGGGCCCTGCCTAGCTACAAGAAGCAGACCAGAGCAACTAGCATTAGCATTGACTTGGTTTGGCCAATGACACTAGAACAAGATGTTTGACCTTCTAGTAGCATAAAGAAAATCCCTTTCTTATTCCCTAGCACAAAGTTCAGCTTCACAGCAGAGCAGTTTTTCACAGTTTTTGAATGCTTCTGTACTTCTGTGTTGTTATTCTAATCAAGCCAAAAGTTCTGCCTCCATGAAATGTCATACAACCCTTACCTGAAAGGAAAAATACATGTTGAGAAAAAAAAAAACAACACTAACTTACAGACTTTCCTGAAATGGATCTTAAAATCATCACTACGAAAGAGCTTCCCCATATCTATTTTCAGAATCTACTGTACTTTTGCTTGAGCTTTGATTTTTTACAATGCTGACAGCTTCCTTTACCATACTTTTATCGTTTTGTCATCTCCTTTCAGTATAACTCTCACATTACAGCTGTAATAGTCACCATCAGACTGGGCCAGCTTTGGAAGTTCCTTTAATCAACTCACTAATCAGGACTTTATATGTGAGCCCCACATCAAGAAGCAGTCTGATCTCTTAAAGGACTTTGAGTCTTGCCTAGCTGATGAATGAGCAATGCACTCAACTGTGAAAAAGTTCTCAGATAAGGAGGAAACCTAACCTTGTTCGTCAGCTGTTTTCACCAGCTATAATCAATAGATGGTTTCCAGACAGACTCAAATCTTGGGCTTTCAGTACAAATGTTTGCATAATGTGGCACTTGTTTTCTCATTACAGTTACCACATTAATGTTAATTACCATGTTCAGTAGGTAGAAATATTAGAGATTATCACTAGTTAAAGCACTATGACTTGGATGTATAGATTCATTTTGTTTTATGGGCCTTCATTCTTTTTTTTTTTTCTTAAAGATAGAGGTTAAAATCAGGCAGGCAAGGTGAGAAGGATAATAATGTACTGTAGAAGTCTTCTTCATTTGAAATTTTGGAGCTGCTTCTGTAATTAATATGATAATTTAGAGATCAGTTTCATTCTGCTTCTTTTTTTTCAATGCTGTGAGTTAGAGATGCTAGCATACCTGGGAACTTAGGTATAAACAAGCAGTGGGTTAAAGAAGTGCCCATGGAGATTGAGCCTATATTTTTAAATATATTTAGAAACCTAGTTCCTACTTAGGTAAGGGGAATGGGCCTGTGGGTAGCACTTAATAGATGAGTAAGGTTTGTACTCCATCTGTCACTTAGTAAATGCTGAACAAAGCAAAAGAAAGGAACAGGTATCATAGCTCAGGAGGGAACAGCCCAAAATCATATGAAAGAACTTCATACTGAAATAATTTACTTGTTATGCTTCCAAGGCAGAATGCTACAGTAATCTGCTATTCTTACAGCAGTAATGAAGTCGGAGGTAGTTTGTTCACAAGATAAATCCTGTGTTTCTTTCTTAGTTGACGTAAAATTTAAGGAATATCTGCTAAAAGCCCCATGTCTCAGCAATTACACCGTATTGACCAGCTTCAGTTATAGTTCTGTGAAAATATATGAACTAGTCAGCAGTAATTAATAATAGAGGAGTTAGTCCTGTCCTTACAAAAACTGAGATGCATGCCACCTTGCAGAGCCCAAGCACAGAGTCTGGATACAAGATGATCGAATAAGTGGAGGCAAGTGGTTTAGGAACCACCAAAGACCTCATCACAGAGGAAAACTTTACCCTGGACTCTTCCTTTCAAGATGTTTGAGGCCTTCAGAAGCCTAGTAGCCATCATAAGTCACATATAAAAAATGGAATTTTTATTCCTAAAGCATGTAGACACTTTAAGAAAAAATCATATGATGCCACTTGGGAACTTAGATATTGTATATCTAAGCCTTTGCATATACAAAAGTACAGAGAAAATAACAACCTGAACACTGGGCTCAAACTTCATTCTCTGTATAAATGTTATGGTTCAGAATGTACTGCAGGAAAAGACCAACAAGTTTTACCTGTTCCTGAAGAGTTTACTGGATTCCTGCACCCAAAAGTAATTATTTATTGTTGCTTACCTGTTAGATCAATGAAAGGCTCTTGGCATCAGTAAAATCTGTTATGAACTAGGTGCCCTTCAAAACAACCAGTCTTCTCTGGCATCGTCTAGAAGAGCAGTGGGTGAATTAACCTCACCTTTGCCATCTCAAACACATAGGGACAGAGCTCCATTCTACCCTAAAATATTCACCTCAGGTTACTTTCCAGTGACAATCCATGCCACTTCCTCAGCAAAGTACTGATGTGGTAGTTCACTGTTGTTGATGCTGCTTTTTAATACTTTGAAAAAGCTTATTGAAAGGACTATTGTTGCACCAAGTGGAATTTTCCCAGTGTCTGCTAGGAGCACACGTGTACGTGAAATGAATGTACAGGGCTGTATGCCACAAAAAAAAAAAAAAAAAAAAAGTCAAAGACACTACCAAAGCTGTTCTTTAGGGCAATGGGAATAACCATAGCAACTCAGTGTTTCAGAGCAGTGTAACAGTTTAGAAACAAAACAATCACCATTTCTGGCAATACCCACTTATCCTTGTAGAACTGGAGGCAGTAATAGCAATATCAATCAAAGCTTTTCATTAAAAAGTGCACAGTTATGTGACTGTACACCAACTTGAAAATCTGCTGCTGCTTTTTTTTTAAATAGTCCGCTCTGGTTTCAGTAGATACATCGGTTTGGAAGGGAACTGCTCTTTACTGATGTCCTGTAACAGCAGTGGACCCTGTGGAGGCCTCCTGAGCATAAAGCACACATGGATGCGAGGCCATACATCACCTTCCTATCCTTGCCGAAAGAAATAAGAAAGGGAAGATTTGTGTACCTTACAGCTATAGAATGGGCAAGCATTAGGTAAGACAGAAATGTATTGGTTTAGGTTTTTTTTCATAATATATAGTCTGTTCTTACTATTAAAAAAAGAAATCATAGATTTTCCAGATATGTAAGTAATCCAGCCATACTACAGCTCAACATGCCTCGAGTCAGCTGTATAAACCAGCTTGATGCAGACAGTCCTGTAGCCCAGATTCAGTCTCAGACCAAGATTAGGAAAATTACACAATTGCACCTCAGCCATGTGACTAAAGACCTGGAGAAATTTTTTGAGAGATCAGAAAGGCCACAAGGATATGGCTAAATCTGTCATTTAACACCACTTTTTTACAGTTCGGATGGACTGTAATTTCAGTGATTCGTATCTCCCTGATCTGACTTTGGCCACTGATTACTTGAAGACACTTGCAAGAAGCCGAAGCTTAGAAGTGCTGTGTTGCTTTTCAAAGGTGGTAACTGGCAGATGCACAATGCAATAGTCCTGTTTATTTTTTGGAAATGTTGATTATATATATTGACATGAATTGAAAGTACCTGCTTCAGATAAAGTGCTTTCTTTTGTTCTTTCCTGATAAATTACTTTTGATAGCTATTAAACAAACTTGATATCAAAGAGCATCAATGCTCCGAGCAGCACTACCTGCATTTGTGAGCATTCGGACTGCTATAAGCACAGCAGGTTCAGGAGTTGGTTGTGTGTTACTCCACGTTCAAGGTCAAATAAGTATCAACTTTTTTTTTTTTTTTTAGATTTATTATTTCTGACAGACAAATGTGGATTAAATATATTCAGCAACTCCCACACATTTATTGTAGGAGTTTCCTCATGCAACATGCTATCTCAAGGGCATCCTTTTGCCAAGAGAGCTTTCATATCACCTAGGTTGTTTCTAGAAAGGTGTGAAATCTATTCAGGCACACCAAATTCCAATGTCTCTCTCTATATACACGTGTGTGTTTGTGTGTGTCTACACAAATTTAGGTATATTGGTTATAAGAAGAATCGCCTCAGGAATGAGGGAAAAAAGTCAAGCATTGGAAGTTAGGAAGGACCAGCAGTAAAATTACATTTTTTAGGCTGTCCTCACATGTTTCCAGCATATGCTCTGCATTGGAACGGAAAGGAAGAGTTTAATCTTGAAATTAAATTACAATCTTAATGACAGTCTAATGTCTACGTCCACAAGAATTCACAGTACTTTACAAGTAACTCAGCCTGTGTTGGCAATAGCAATTTTTGATGCCGCCTTACAGCTCACAAACACTTCATCTGGCTGAAATGCTTAGAAGCCAGCTGCATATTGGCAGCAGACTAGTTCTAAAAATTAGTGCACTTTCTTTTTCTCAGCAGTATTAAAAACCACACAGGGTAATTACAACAGTTCTGCAACTCGGGCAGAACGCTGAACTTGCCTGAGCCATTCTCTCACTTGAACATGACATACCCATTACAAGTTTCATTTGGCTAGAGGCTTTATTACATTTCAACATTATGCTGAAGTTGTAGCTTCATTTCACGCTGCACAGGGCCATCCCGTGCCAAGAGAGGGCCAGATGCACAGATAAATGCTGAAGCGAACTTACTTTGGCAACCCAACCACACAATCCTGGAAGGAGGTGTTTAGGTGCCAAGTTTAGATATAAGCTTCTGCTACATTTTGAATGTTGCCATTAAAACGTCTGCAGTGCATTTACGACCACAAGGTGAAGTCCCATGCCAAAAGTTAACTGTAGAGAAGTGAGAACGTGGCATATTTACAATACTGCTTTTAAATGCACTCTGCATGGACAAGAGCAGCAGTGACTTATCTACCTACCAGCTCCACAAATTCACCTGGCACCTGAAAAAATACAAATACAGAAAAACAACAAGACCCTGTTTCTCACTCACATTGCAAAGGAGAATTAGAAGGGTAAACAGCTCAGGTAAACTAGACCAGCTGGTTTTTCTAGCCCGGTTTGGGCGAGGAACCCCTTGTTAGAAACAAACCCTTTGTATTTCGGAATACCCTTCTCATAATGGTAATAATACTCATACCTGAAAATATAGCCTTCCAAACCATGTTTCTGCCAGAATCAGAAAAACTGCACAAGAAAATGCATTCTTTTAACATGTGAAATGTTGAAGAAGCTACTGCTCATCTAGACCAGTTTTGAACATTTCCAGAGGGAAAAAAATTTACATTGGCTGCAGCGGAGATGTGTCAGCGTGTCAGAGCAACCCTCTGGCTCTCCAGACAGCTAACAAGAGTTTTCCCACAAGGCGTGCGTGCGTACCTGTGTGTGCACATGTGTGTGCGTGCGTTTGGTGGGCATTGTCTTTATAGGCAGCCTCAGTACAGAAATCTGCACCAGGGGCTGTCACTGAAATACCAGTACGGCATTTCACTACCCGTGAGGGTGGGAACCCGCCAGTGCTGCCACCGTGCTGCTCTCCCCTGGGAACATAAAGCCAGGCAGGTCTGCCTGCCAGGGAGGACAGAATCCAACTGGTTTTTTAAGAACTGTCTGGAGATCCTGACTGCAAACTTCTCCCAATTCATGCTCAGAGCATTCAAGGCTTTGTGCAAATGTAGCTCCTTTAATGACAATACTAAAAACATCTTCTAAGCATTCAAGAAAACTACATTTATAACTTGGCCAGAATGGAAGAAGACAGCTTAATTAAAATAACCAGATTTTCAGAGAGAGCAATAACATTGTGTATTTCAGCTCTATAGTTTTATAGCTCTGCAGAAATTATTTTACAGAAGCTGAGATCTGCTCAGATTTCTTCCTAGGATAATATGTTTTCTTCCACAGGGAATGCTTACCTTGGTGTTTATGCTAATAAAATATTCCTCATACCTGTATTTCACCTGTGCTATATATTCTCTTCCAGTTCTAAATTAAAGAGGCCTATGAAGAAAATTGTTCCAGCAAGACCTGTAGCATGCCCAGCTATGTAGCCATCTAAGAAGCTTGAACTGTATTAATTTCAGTGGCCTAAATGCTTTCTTCTTAGTCTCAGTACAGTATCAGAATTGGCCCAAGTCAAGTGCCTAAGCTCATTTTCAACTTTTCACATAGATCAGGCAGTGCTCTAAGAGGACCCTTGAGCTCCTCACAAAATCTTGCTAAGATAAAGGAGATGATAGATGAAACAAGACAGACTGGATGGAAAACAAGTTAATTACTAATCCAATAAAATATATTTTGCAGTTGTTAGGGTCTAGTAAAACGTATACTTAGAATACTTAAACTGAAATAATCTCTGGAGAGAACCAATTATCTCCAGCACAAGTGGTAAGGTTCGGAAGGCCCACAGGATGGTAAGCATAATGCTTATCTTCAGAGAGGGTAAAAGGCAGGCCAGGAATTTATAGCCCAGTCAAAGCAATCTAATCTCAGGTATCATATATGAAGCTCCATTCTGACAATAAATAAGGACAGAGTCTGAGAATGCCTAATACTGCCTGCTAAGGATTTACTAGGTGATCTCACAACGTCTTCTGTCACCCAAATTTGAAAAATGCTTCTCCCATTGAAAGTAAGGTGGAGCAACAGTAGGCGAGTATACTCCCTGATTTACCATCACCACTGTATCTTCACACAATCTCAACAAAAGACAACCGGCATCAAACAAAAAGATGTCCTATGATTTAAGGTGAGATTTAATTGACTTTGAATTGAACTGAAAGAGAAAAACCAAATGGCTGAAACCGGAGTGATTGCCTCAAGGTATTATGAACCGTTGGTTAACTGCACTTCGACTCTCTTTGTAAAGAACACCTCTCCAGTCCACTCTGGTTGCTGACTAGTTTTCAGCTAGTTGCAAATGGCAAGTATTTGCAAAGCTTCCTTAGTGAGGTTGTTCACCACATGATCATTCAGCAGTTTTACGGAGTGCAAGAAGCTGAAAGATTGCCTTGAAGGACATTCACTGTGGAGAACAAAGTAAAGGCAGGGAGCCATAACAGCATCATACAGGACAGGGAAATCCTGTGTTTCATCTCATTGCTGGCTCAGAGTGTGGTTTTGCAATAGTTTAAACCAACTTAAATTGTTGCTTTTCCTCCCTCATGACTATACTTTCCCTCTGCCTTCTCTTGCATCAATTCCAGCATTTATTCGACTCCTCATTCTGTTTTTCACGTTCTTTGCTGTGGCCTCTTTGAGCCTGTGTAGCTCTCCAGACAGTTTGCCTGCATGTCAGGCACGTGTGGCATTATTCCAGGACAGGCACGGATGGCCAGGGGCAGGCTGAGGCTCTGCCCCGGCACATTTCGATCTGGTGTGTCACCAACCTTGGCTATGGCTCTGACGTGCATGACCTGACGGGCACCTTACTCATCAGAGGAGGAAGACTCTTGCTGCAGTCCTCAGGAGAAACCAAGAGCACAATGACAGTAACAGGATCTCTTAGCTATCCTCTTTCTTGCTATTATTTCATGCGATTGATTTATATGTGCCTTTCAGTGAGGTCCCTGAGTCCTGTCACAGGTCTCCAGCCAGTCTCATCGCTGGCTAGTTTGTGGTGCCACACCTGCAGGTCAGGGCTTTCAAGGAACGACCGAGTGAGCCAGGTCCCATGAAACCCAGTGTTAGCTAATCAGAAGAGAAACACTCCAGGAAAAGAGTATCTCAATGTTTGCATGCATGCCTGTCATACCACGCCATCATGCTCTGTTCATGCGGTGAGCCAGGAAAGTGGGTCATAACCTTATATGTTAGAGTCTGGAAAGAGCTTCTCCCTTCCTCTTTCCTTCAGAGGACAAGAGGAGTCATCCTTTTCAAGTCTCTTCTTGCTCAAAGCTATTTGACTCAGGTCCCAGACCTGCACTTCCTCCCTAGGGAGATGAGAAAAACCAGAAGCCTTGTTGCTTGCATTGTTTCATGATCATGGATGATGTTAATTGCCCCCAAAGTAATTAATTTCAGGAAGCATTCTCTTAGATTGCCCACTGAGTCAGGAACACAACCACTAAACAAGCCATAAAGATACATATCATAGCCCATTATTTCATTAATCTTGGAAGAGCTGCAGTAGCATGCGTTACGTGCCACTCATAAACCTAAGCTGTTTGAATGTTACCTGGTGACTTCAAGCCTCGGTTCTGAACCGCTGGCCAAAGCAAGCTCCTCCTCTGGATTAGCTGAGGACTTGCATGGTGGAAAGCTGCAGCATCAGACCTCCAAGAGGGTACAGCATCTCAGCCACAGGTGGGCCATGCAGTGGTAGCCCCTAATCAGAGCAGTCATCCCCCAAGAGCCAACAGGATTTAGGGAAGGAGCTAACTGAGTATTTTGAGGCTTGAGAAAAGTGGAGGCGCCCAAGTCAAAAGGAGGAGAGTCAAAAGGAGACCTTGCCAAGGAGGGACCTCATTAGCTACTGCCAGGACTCACTAGAAAAATTTCTGTAGAGAAATAGGGACCATCGTTTAGATCTTTATTAAAAGAAAGGGTTGTGAATCAGGCTGCGTGTCTTCCCCTCACCTATATCTGCTGGTCAGGAGAAAAGCTACAATTCTGGTGTCCATAATAACACCAACTAGTGCTACCACACTTCCCTGGTGCCCGCTCAGTCTTCTTGAACAAGGAAGAAAACAGAAAAAGCACCCGAGTGGAGCCTGCCCCAGCTGTGCAGGTTTCAGCCATTCCAGATGTGGGACGGGAATAGGAGGTGCGGGTCTCCAAGTGCCACTGCTCACAAGGCGATCTCCTCGCTCCGCGGTTGCCTGCGCGCAGAGGAGTTAAGAGCTCGGGGTGGGGTCACATTTACACATTATCTCTGTGCCCTGTGCGCCGAGCGAGGGACTGACTAACACGGTTTCACTCCCCTGAGTCCTTTGTCTATAGCTGGGACTGAGCCCTGCGAACCACAGCGTATCTACGCTTGACGAGGGATGTCTGATTACTCGTAGGAACAAAAGGCTGTCGGAGCTATTTCATTTACAGCTGAACTCTCGGCAGGAGAGCCGCACCCATCCTCAGCCTCAGATTAAATGGGACTACTCTCATTTTTCACGTCATTCTCCCTGAAGGTCTCTCCTGCGCTTTACTACAGCCACAGCTTGCGGATGAGAAACCAACACGTCCCTGTGAATCCACAGCAGCAAAGCAAATGTCCCGCAGCAGGAGGGGAGCGTTGCCCCCCTCCCGCCAGCCCGGGCCCGTGCCCACCACAGCCCTTCGTCGCTGCTGGGACCTACCCAGCAGTGGGGTTGGCTGGACGGCGGCCCAGCGGAGCAGCCAGGGGCAAGCGTTGGCCCCCGCCTGGCAAGTGCCCCCGGGGAGCATGCGGTGACGCCTCACCTGGCAGGCCCAGGGCTTATCAGAAGGGGCAATAATTTTCAGTTGTCAGCAACGAAAGGACCCAGCCTCGCCGCCGGGACCTTACGCCCGTTGCCACCTTACCTATCGTGGTGACGGCAACAACAGCACGGCTGCGGCAGAGCCGGGTGCACGGGCTGAGGGTGGAGGAGAGGAATAAGGACCACACCAAGGCCCCCCCCCGCCCCGCTGTGCCCGGTCTCCCCCGGCGTCGTGTGGCGGAGGAGGCACGGCTCCCGGGGCTGCTCTGCTCTCCTGAGACAGGGGATGGCCCGCAGACCGACACCGCATGTGACGGGGGGCTCCGGCGGGGGGGACAAAAGAGGCACCCCCAGCCAGCCTCACGAGCCGGGGCCGCTGCGCCCCCTCCCCGGCACACCAGACAGAGAGAGACGAGCGGTGACCCTCTGCTCCCCTCCGCCACTTTTAGCACAAGCGGTTTGGTGCCCCCGACTCTACCCAACCCTGGTAATCTTCCCTACTTGCTGGGCATGCACTCCCACACTGCCACTGCAGGGCAGGGCCCCAGTAATATTAACCCGTTTGCTCTGGAAGTGAAAGCGTGGTGATTTCTCTTATAAATCAAATCTCAATAGCATCGGGTAAGAAACCACCGTTTCAGAAACCCTGGAAAAGGTTTCAAGTAAGATTTACAAGAAAGGGAAAACCATCTCACTTGGGGGCAAAAAAAAATGTTATATTTTGGACTGAACAAAATATTTTCCTACTGCTGGTTTTTTCTTTTTTTTGTATTACCACAAGCGAAGGGAAGTGGAGGAAATAAAACAAAAAAAATAAAAAGGACCAGAAATGCACAAAAGTCCCCAGTGACCTCAGAGGTAACAGACCCCAGTTAAACCTCTGCGGCTCACGTACCCTAGAAGCCCACAGAACACATACCAACGTGTCTCTCCACGATGCAGCGTGCTAGGGCCAGCAATCTCCCTTTCACAGCTGGTGCTATAAACATTTAGGCCCAAGGTAACAATACAAAACAGGACTAAATGCTTCCAGAGCACTGGGAGGAGGGACTGGGCAGTCCAGGTCCTGTTCCACTGAGCCTTTCTCATGAAGGTGTAACATAACACTGCTGAGAGCAATTAATTCGAATTCCTGTGCTGCTGAATAGCAAATTTCCAGCGGTAACAGTTTGCTTCTCATTAAATTATTTCGTTAACAAAGTACCACTAACCCCACCCTTCCTTGAATAAGGCCTAGTTTCTTCAGTAGGGTGGACTCATGTGTGCTTTCCTAATCGTCAACACATTCATCGCTTTTCCAGGAATTTTGCAAGAGGATATGTAGCCACATAAGGCAGTTTTAGTGAATATGAGCTAGACCCAAGAGCGTTTTGACATCAAGGTTAGTAGCCTTAACATAACAGAATCAAACTATTAAAGGCATTTAGGGTGTGGATGTAACTTGAAACATATTTAGGAAATAAAACCTGACAGGCTACCACATAACAAAGCAAGAGTATTGTTTTGGGATCCTGTAGGGCCTCTGATTCTGATAAGAAGGCGTCCAAGTAAAACAAGAGGAATTATGACAATAAAATCAATGTTTGCCGATCAAAAGTTAAGAACTATTGTCTGTAGTTTCATGTGCAAGTACCCCTATTCCAACTGTGAAAACTATCACTAAAAAATAGAAAAAGGAAAAAATGCATTCAACCTAATTGGGTAAATGCACTTTTATCTGTATACTCTTATTCCCTTTCATTATACAACACCTTTGATAGGTGAAACTCCTCTGTGACAGTTTGACAGTCCTTTCAGATGGTACTGAGCACGTGAGACTTCGTGGGGAATGAGAAAAAGTTGTTGGGGCCAGAGCTGCTGTTGTTGGAACATGCTCCTGTTTCCTACAAAACAAGCACGTACAAATGAGGAGAGGAAGGAATTAAGCCAGAAAAAGACACTTTTGACCCTGGCACTCTATTCAACTTGCAATATTATTGCTGAGGAAGTAAAAGCAGTTTAACTACAAACTCCCTCTGGCATACCAGCAACTAGGCTTTTAAAGGCATGATGTTAGTGCCTTGTAGCAGTTCTCTAAGAGTCACTTTGGCCAGGGAAACCAATATGGGGCGAAAAAGAGAGAGTGGGAAAGGAGAGATCAGAAAACAAAAGCAGGATGATGAGGAGCAATATGGACCGGGAAGATGGCAAGTCCAGGTTCATATACCGTAGGTGAGCTAGCAGAAGCCAATGGGCCTCTTTGCTGGAGGGTGGGTTTTAGCTGAAGTGAAGACAAACTGGCTGCGTTGTGGGAGCCTGAAGACCCAGGAGAAGACACTGGTCTGGCAGCCCTGAGCTCCACAGTGACTCCCCAGATGAACAGTAGTTTGTGGCCACACACAGCTTATGGAGGTGCCCCAGCCAGGGCACTTCAGTGGTATGAACTCTACCGACATCTCTTGCTTTTGTTTTTTTCCGTTGTTTATTGGGGAGTGTGGGGTTTTTTTTAGTTTTCTCTTATGCCAGGTGCCTGGAAAACACCTTGACATTGTAATTTCAAATTCAGCAGACCAGTTCAAGCCTGTTGTTGCCACCGTTTTTCATGTGTTTTTGTAAATGATTGTATCTGAACAGGTTGAGCTGGACTTCATTACATTTTCCAATGTAGACTCAGGCTGCTGGTACCGAGCCAGGTGCCAAATGTCCTAGAAGGCAAGAAACTGGCTTCTGAAACTTTTTGATGAACTCTAGAAAGATAGTGACTCTTTAGGGCAAGACTCCCTTCCCCAGGACTTCTTGTTAGTTGAGGAGATAACAAATGAATGGCACAGGCCACCTTTCCTTTCAGTTACACAGAATTCGGGGATATTTTGGTTAATATGGGGTATGTAAACTTTGATTCTGAGGAGAGTAAAATGCCAGTCAAAGAAAAGAAATAACTACAGCCAGCATGACTTGGGCAGAAGGAACCTTAGCCAGGCAGACCGTGGCTGAGTACCCCACGTCGAGTTTATAGAGGAGGATTCCCATTTCCCATGGGGGTAAGCTTGGGGCAGAAGGAAGAGAATAGGACGGAGGCTGAGGAGGTGGGCTTTCCTCTTTCCCAAGCAAGTCCACTTGGGCTCAAATAATGGAAAGGCATAGCCAAACAGAGAGTTACTACCCAGCACAAGTGCTCTAATGCCTTCAGCTGGATAGAGACAAAAGATAAATAAAACACATTTCAGATGCCAGGAATACTGTAAAAAAAAAATGCGAGCAGGAAACAATGGAAGGCTACTGGGCAGCTGCCTTATTAGCACTTCACAATTGTGAGAAGAGACCTTGAGGCTGGGCCCTGCAGCAGCATACGTGAGGGGAATGCATTTATTGTGCGTAACAAATATTACTCATAGAGGTCACCCGGACAGATGACCTGGGAAGATGTGAAGTGATAAAATGAAAACCTCATGTTCCATTAAGATAGCTGCCTCTGCAGTTGTTTTCTCTGTGCCTTGGACTGAACTGCATTTCTGTATTTATGCCAAGTAGCTTTTCCTGTATCATATATCTTTAGGTTTAGCGAGACAAAGGGGAAGTAATAAATCTGAGCATATAGAACAAGGGAATAAAATGCAGAAGTTTTATATTGCTGTCCCATCAGCCTGAGAAAACATGAGATCTTGGCTCAAGCAATGATCAAGAAACACATTGAGCAGTATTAATTCCTCTCAAGTGCTTTCTTGAGAAACAGCTTCTCTTATCTTAGCCCCAAAGTTACCTCTGTTACTTGCAAATTTCTGCCTTAATCCCAGCAGAGGGATGGCTATGCTTTCAGTAGTGAAAATTTATTTGCAGAGATAATAAACTTACTGTAACCGAAACGACAGACGGAACTGCTAACCTCAAAGGAAGGAAATTCACAGAACTCAAAATTTCCCATTTTAATCATTTTTTTGCATCTCTCACTCCAGCAATTCATCCCACATTAGCACTGACAGTGGGGTCACAACACGTTCGAGTCGTGCTTGCACCAATACCTGAACAAGGTTTTTTGTGTTGTAAAATCTGTTTCCTCTCTGGATTACAGGAGGAAACATGACCTGCACAACCGATGTTTCTAAAACTGATGGAGATTAAGACTGTTTTTATATGCAGCCCAACAACAGGTTTATCTAGCTTTGAAATATTTAATCAAAAAGTTTTTTCCACTAAGGGCTAGCCTCTGCCTCTTCTGGCTGAAACATCTGGGTTATAACTTCCTGCGAGGAAGTCTGTGTGTTGGAACCGCAGCCAAAATTGTAACCAGATAGGCACAAGCAGGCGTCGAGTGAGACTCACGGATGTGATTTGTGTCAGGTGAGCGCTACTGTCGCTGTGCCAGAGCAAACTCGATAGAAGCTGGTGTCCTGCCCTGGCACTATCAAACAAGAGAGAGATTGCTGCTGGCCCAGCACACTTCAGCTTCTCATGGCCCAGCATAGATACTTCGAAAGCCCAAAAAGAGCAGGATGAGGCCTTTTACAATTCTGTATGCACATACAACCTGTCCTGAAAACCTCTCTGCAAAAAATGAGCAAGGCCTTCTTGGCCAGGGGCAACCCATTGGCTCTGTTTACCTCAATAGGAAATTGTTCCCAAAGTTGGTCTCCGTTTGTTGCAAGGAACTGACTTGCAGGTCAGAGCTTTCAGTATTGATTCTGCCGTCCTGTTAAAAATCACATTCCTACACAGCCTGTCCAAGGAGATATCTGTCATTTTAATACAGAAAAGCTACAATTCCAATTTTCACTCTCCTAAGGCCTGTGTGAAACAAAGCATGCAGTAGAATGACTGTGGTTCGCATGGGGCACTGTATACATTTGAAAGCCGACTTTATCTTCAGTATTTAAAATTGATATATATTTAATTTGCCATTTTTGCTGTACTCGAGAAACAGTAATGGGGACACCCCCCCCCGGGCTAATTTAATATAGTTTTGTGAACAAAGCATCTGCTTCACATCTCCAAGTAAATGAGTTTAAAGTCTTTTACAGAGTGGATTGCATTAACCTTTCTAATTATTTTCCTCCTGAGAAAGCACTTCCAGATTTCTCCTGACAAAACATATTTCACTCTTGAAGCGTATTTACCACCAATAATTAAAAACAAAATGGAGCAAACACACACATACTCTTGTAAAATAGGCAGCCCAACAGCAGAACTGCGAGTGCTGAAGAGTTTCACGGTCCCATACAGCCCCGGAGCTGCCTGTAACTACAGCTGATAACAAATTCCATCCAGCACAATATGTGTGCCAGCTACAGATTAACCAAAATAACCACACCCCTTGAAGTTAAGGTCTGACACCAGGAATGTGTTTAGTCCTCTCACTTTAAAAGTCCGATGTTTGCGATAAAAGCAGATGCTTGATTTGCTCCAGCGGAGCACTGTCTGTGCATTCCAGCGTGGCAGAGGATCAGTATTTATCACCAAAACAACCCCAGGAACATCCGCAGGATCTTTAAATGACTGAAAACAGAGTGTGTGTCCTCCCTTTCTCCCCCTACCCCAAACTGTACACAGATCTCTTTTATGTTACTCCACAGAGCAGCTAAGACACTGGACTGCTGTCTTCCTATGATAAATACTGGCACACATGTTGGGAACTCAGCATGTTCACAAAAGCGAAATGAACTGAAGTGACAGTGCAGTGAGTCACCCAGAGGCCGCTCCTTTTGAAGGGCTATGGAAATCAGAGATGGCAAACTAAAAAGGATCGCCTTTCCTCTGCCTCTGTCAATGCCAGTCACATACCACTTGAATTTTTAGCTCAAATCTACAAAGGAAAAAATGCTTTCATAATGGCCACATTGAACTGAGAAACAATGGAAAATTGCTGATTTGATTCTATTGTAAAACACACATAATTATTTTGGACTAGGCACTATAGTACTAAATTCTGTTTCAACTTGATGTAATTATAACCGGCCATTCATATGGTGAACTTACATCAAAGAGCAATTTATTTTGAGCAATAACGTATAATTCACCCTAACGTATGTAATTAGAAATGAAATGCAACATGTGCCCAGGCTTTCTATCAGGGGAGAATGGGAAGTGCAGACCTTTGAATTCATACTTTGTAGGAACTGCTTAATAACACAACTGGTAAAGAATAATCATCCATCACAGTGCAACAAGTGAGGAAATATTAAACAACCAAACAAAAATCAAGCTGCTCAGCACAAAAGAAACCCATTATAAACACAGTGGAAATTATACATGCCAAAGCTAAATTAATTCCTGGTGTAACTCCACTATTAAGGGAGGAAAAAAAACTGAAAAAAAAATCCATAAAAAATGCACTTGGGCCTGTGTTTCTGCAGCACACGGTATTCCCAAAGGCAGGCTGAAGCTGTGCCTTGGCCAGAGATGGCCACCCAGCCTCCGAGGACCGTAGCCCTGGAGTAGCACCCCCTTACCCCCAGCTGCACACCCGGGATGGCCTGAGCAACAGGACCGATGGACGGGAGCCCAGCACCCCCCCCAGCAGGACCACGGGGGACACCGCGGTGGGAAGGATTAGGGTGGCCACGTCCCAGCACCACTGAGCACCAGCCCAGCTGCAGGAGCCTCCAGCAAGCCCTGAGGGGTCTCAGCTGAACTGGCGGCAACTGCTCAGGCTACAGTCGTCCTCCCAGTGTCCGCAGGCAGCGGGGGGGGCTCTCCAGGGGTCTTGGGTCTGTACTGCTGCTGCTTTCCGCATGTTATGGCCAGCCATGTGAAATGACGTCTTCATTTCTCCAGCAAAACCCTCCACACCCTAAGTCTTTTTCAACCCCAAAGTACTGCTGACTGGCAAGTCAGCATGGTTTTCTCCCCAGTTTTTGCACATAGTTGGCATGACCCTTTAGGTAAGCACTAAAAGGTACAAAGACAATGCTACTGTGTACCAGGCAGCAAACAAAAATAATAAATAATCTGAAGGGAAGATGCTGACATGGAAACCTCTTTGTAAGCTGGAAAGAGCGAGTGGAATACAAATGAGCAAAAAGCGAAAAGGCTTTCAACTCGTAAAGTGCAGTCTTCTGAAAAAAACCACTGCCTGCGAAATATGATGACTTATCTGCTTCAGAGAAAATAAATGAAGTAGAAATGTTGCTATGATAAAATGTTTATATCATATAGCGCACAGGGAACAGGCACAATTCACGGCTAATGACTGCCTACCTTTCCAAGTATGTACTTTGTCCCAGAACTTGCTGCATGGTATCTTGAGCTGGTGCATCACTGAAGCTTTTGTAACTGATTTATAGTCCAATCATTCTGATTGCATTTAATGGATTTACCACTTACCTTTGAATGGCTGCATTTAAATCCTTTTTATCCTGATAATTTATCAATGTATTCTTTGATTCTGCTTTGCTATCTGTCATTCAAATCAACACTAATATTTAACTTCAAGAAGAAAGCAGGCGGGGATATTTATTTGCCCTGAGACACAAATGTTACCTTACCTAGGCAGCCAGTCAAGGGAATATAGTAAACAGAAAGGTTTCCCTTTGGTTTTCAACATTTTTTTTTTACTATAGGACAGTAGCCACACAAAGGAAATACAATTGTGACGAAAGGCTGAAGAGATCCTGGTTGCACAAAGATCACCTTTCTTAAATCTTTCAGGTAAAGAAAGTTTCTCGGAAGTCTCTTTCCCCCAGCTCTTTTTCACCACCTGACCTGACTCTTCTGCATTCTTCCCATTCCCCATCTTTGACCTTGTTTGTTCCCAGGACTTGTCATCAGTTTAAGCTGAAACAATACTTTACGGAGGGCACACGGCTCTGAACATCTCTATTTCTTGTAGTTGGGAAGAGAGGGCTTTTCTGAGGCTGTTGTGGCCAGACATATGGGGTGGAGAGCTCCAAAGAACCAAAAGCAACTAGTCACAGTAAGTGAATAGGCAGACTTAAAACATTTGTCAGTCCCTAGTAAATATCTCAACATGTTTTGGAGGTAAGCAGCAGTTGCTCTGGATTACTGAGCTTTCTGTAGCACTTGAAGGACCATCACAGCAGCTGCCAAAGCTGCCTGTGCTTAGTGCAGGCACCACGCTTCTGGGTTTTTTGGGTTGGGTTGGGTTTTTTTTAAAAGTTGGCCTCTGAAATTACCTGTGCTCTTCCTCTTTACTCAAAGGTGTTTGACCAAACAAATGTCAGCAGGCCATAATCCAATTCTTTGGAGGACAGATAGCAAAGAGCCAGCTGCATTGGTTTTAGCCAGCTGGGAAAGTCTCCAACAGTGAGGTTAATCTCCCCATGCTTTGCTCTTCCTTCCTCACATGAGCTTCAGTGTGTTTTAAAAGAGCTACAGGGTTGTATTTATGTATATGTATGTGTATGTGTGTATATTTATTTTTATATACCTTTTTAAAAAAAACTTTCATATGTATGTGTACAGATATAACCTAAAAGGTTATATAGTAGTCATGGTTATAGCTAATAAATGTTAAAAATTATATCGACTGGTTGTGTGCAATGACAATATCAAAGCCACACGTGCAAGAGGCTCCTTTACCTACCACTGTTAATGAAACTGCTATTTATAGAAACCATGTTTGTTTGTGTGCTCATGATAAAGATTAAATAATTAATTCCTCAGGGTTATTTGAAGTTCACACACAAAAAAAATTTAAGTGCTTACACAGCTGCACCTGAACTTCTTCCCTTCTATTTGGCAGTCAGGAGTTATCCTGGTCTCTGAAGCAGCTTGTCTTGCTTAGAATTAAAGTTAAGCAATGTAAATGGCCAACAATACCCTATAGTAGACCATAATGCTAAGATACACATCGTACTGAGGAACTGTCACCCTCCTTACTTGCAAGGTTAATTAAGCAATTGCAGACAGGGATATACAGGGCCATTGTTTGTCTGGTTTTCATGTCACTGGAGTTCCACAGAAATAAGGAGGATTGTCCATTGCCAGAGCTGTTTCAATGGGTTAAGGAAATCTTTAAGTCTCTGTTACCCAAACCAGGACTGAGCAGCTTCAATTTCCATGGACGTCTCCCAGCCTGCAGCTGCTGCATATTGCTGGAATGGCAAAGGGAAGGCAAATAATGGGCCAAACCCCACCACTTTACAGCTCTGGGGACATGTGGGACCATGGCCATGCTTTCAGCTGATAATGAGAGTGAGTATTAGGCTGATCTTTAGCAGCCATCGCCTCCAGGAGTTCACTCCTCCCATTGATGGGAAGCGTTAGGGCTTGGATTGAATCACCATGGAGAAGCTGGTATTTCTGGCTGCTCTTCAGTCTCTGCTGGCTTGGTCTGGCCAACATCATAACTTCACAGCAAAAAACAAGGCTTCTGGGCCGACAGACGCTTCACCCAGACACTCGCTGCAGCTTGCAGCGAGCAAAACCCACTGCTTCTTAAAGACATCGTGGTTCTGGGCTATCGATTTTTACCAGTATCAATGTAGAAGTACGTTACGTAGAAGTGCTGACATGTCCTTGCAGTGCTAATAATGCCAGCTGCAATGAAGCTGGTCTTGTGGTTAGCTTCAGGCAGGCGAGGAATGGCTGTCTCGTAAGGGCTGGGGGTGAGATTTAGGAACAGGCTTGCGCCAAGAGCTGCAGATGAAGGTAAGCACTTTTCAGGCAACCCAGAAAATAAAATGCACCTTCTGAGACAGCCAGCATCCCTAGATAGCCTGTGTTTCACTGACGGACCTGCCTTTTCTACGCGTGCCCCGTAATGCCACATTCAGGCTGCCCAGCATTTTGGGGAGCGACATGTGGGGCTGCCCCAGGAGAGGGGATGAGCAGGGGGGTGAGGGTAACCCCCCACCCGACAGACCTCATCGAGGGGCTCAGCCCCACAGGGTACATCGAGGCGTGAGCCAGGACCAGGGGGTCCCATCAGGAGCAAATGGAGTTGCAGCTGGAGACAGGGGTGGGCAGGGACACCCCTGTAACGTAGCCAGGACAGGTGCCCAGGGCTGAGCTGAAATGGGGTCCTGCACCTCGGTCAGGGTGGGGGGACCCCAGGGGAGGCTGGGCAGGGCCATGAGGGCTGGTAGTGCCCTCAGGGGCCAGAGAGGCTCCTAAAAGTAGGAGGCACACACTAAAAATTAGCTGTTCTGAGCCCTTAACTTCTGAGTGTTACCTGCCTACATGGGTCTCAACTTTATTTCTGCAAATTCACTGCTCGGTTGCTGTCATCCCTGGACATGCCAAAGTTCTCTGGCTGCACAATGGTCTTTTACTAGTGAAACTTCCCAACACATGAAGATCTTCGCTGACAGATCTAGAAACATCAAAAACCATGACAACACTAGAAGTCATAGTGCCTAACCCAGGCGAGAAAGGCCAGGCTTCTCTCCACCGGGGATACCAGGAGGCTCCCAGCCCTCGCCTTACGTGAGCAGAGCATGACACACTGTCCACACAGCACCTGGCTTCATCCACAAGCCCAGTGTTACCAAATGCTCCAAATAGCTGCTTGACGCCTCACCTGAGCAACTGGAGCCTCACGCCCACATCCTGGGTGAGAACTGTAGGTAACGGATTTTTATGTATCACCAGGGAGACAGCTGGTGACTCTGACACTTGTGTTTAGAGAGACAGACCCGGTGAGGGGCTGATCACCAGGAGAGAGCAGACCTATCTATTCCGTCTGGCGATAGATACACCTTCCTCCCACATGGTACCTAAATCCCTCAAGGGTGGGGTTTAAGATGCCCAAGGCTCATACCTTTTGCCATTTTTTTTCTGGTGGAGACTTAGGCACCACTGCAAGCCTGTTCATTACATAGGACTTTGCTTTACTGGGGGGACAGACAAAAAATTTTCACTGGTATCAGTTTTCCCATGCTTGAGCTTTCTGACGTAAACACATAGATGTGCAACAGGAATTTAAAGCATTTCTTAAGCCTCAGCTGATAAGAGCAGTTAGTCATTGCAGCTGTACCCAAAAAACCTCCTGCACTGTGCAAAACCCTCATCTAGTTCTTGGACTGTTATTGCAAAAACACTGGTATGTCTCTACAAATAAAAATGAAACTGCAAAGATACACTTATATTCATTATTCTGTTTCCTGTCATGCTGTAATTTAGACTACAGCTGTCTATCATTTTCCATTGTTTCTTCATATTCTGCATCTGTCTGTATCAACTACTGCTTCACTTTGCATTTAAACTATAAATGCATTGGGCACAGACTGCCTTTATTTTCCCTGTCCATAACTGGGCCTTGTAACAAAGCATTTCTGATAACAGAAGGAACAAGTGGTTTTCCTTTTAGCGGATCCTGCTTTTGAAACAAAGATTTTTTTTCTTACAAACCTAGCAGAAACATTAATTTTAAAGTTTCTCCTCCTCCTGAATTCCATTCAGCCTTCATTCTGATATCTCCATGTTGTCTGACAAGCCAGATTAGATACAATAGCATCTCAATACACAGCAAATCTCTAAACATGATTAGATTAGAGCATCCTGAAATGTCTTTGGGAGCTGGTATTATCTCTTCATCATCAACCATTCACTAACCACCTGCTTTTCCACATTGTTTATAGGTATTTCAAACAGCACTGATCTTAATGTAGATCCATAAGGGATTACAGATGGTAATTCCCCTCCATTGTGAAAAAAGGAATACTTTTCTCTGTCTTTTATGAGTATTTGCAGCTTGCCTTATCATGTATGTGGGGAAGGCTGTGACATGTTGGGGGAACTCCCACAGGCCTAAAACACTTCAGGTAGAATCCCACTCTATAATTTCCCCTTATCACATAGCAATACACAGGGTATGAGCAGCCTGAACAGAATGCATTGACTAGCAATTCCTGGGAAGAAAGACCAAGCACCTCCCTTCCAGGAGTGGCGCAGGAATGTAAATTATTAGCTTTCAGACCACAAACCCATCAAATTAGTCATCTGTGAACATCAATGACAGCTATTTATATACATGATGCAGTATAAGGGAAATAACCACCAGCCTGGAATGAAAGCTGACACTGTTGTCTACATCAGGGAACATCATATTCCATCACTTGCTTAAGTGGTCACCAGGTTCCTGCTCTTCGGTTTAAATATATACTGAATACCTTAAATCAGAAACAGAAATGTGCAATACAACAAATGTTCAGTATCCCTGTCAAGATACGCGTAAGAAAAACCAGCTACATAGTTAAGAGAAGACACAGCATCATATTACATACAAATGCCAAGTGCTACAAAATGCTCCAGATGTCTCATGAAAATATGGAGCTATGCTATTGATAGTTGAAGTTTACTCAGGTTGAAAACTCTAGTTTGCTTAGAGTTTGAAAACCACATTTTGAGGCATAAAAGCAAGGAAGGCAAAAGGGAGTTGGAGGGAGTAAGGAATATTTTATCATCTATACTATATGTTAAAGAAGATATTGTCAGCCCATCTCACTGAATGTTTTATTGTGTCGACTCAAAGCAGCATGACATCTTCTGATATCAGATAAAGACAAGCTAAGTTTCAGCAGGATTTATTTGGATGTTGCATTTAAGGTCAATTAAAACATACTTCAATATTAAAACATATTACAATTAAAACTACTGAATTCATTGAAACCTGATTCCCAGCTCAACAAACGCAGAACAGATAGGGAGAAGACTGGAGGAACATAGGTAGAATTAAAGTTGCTGCTCAGAGTAGAGCCTGGAGAGCACTTCACTCCCACTGTCCCAAGCCCTATCCCAAGTCCCACTGAAACACCTTGGTACAGTCCAGGAAGATTTTAGATTCCAGGAAGATTTTCTGGGCTGTTCCTAGCAAGATAAGCAGAACTACTTCAGTAAAGCTTTCTGTGGCTGCCTCTGAATGCTTAGATCCTTTCCTCTTCTCTGCCTTTTTCATATTCTACCTATGATAATGAGCACCAAAATTTAGAGAAGAAAAAAGTGGCTGCTGCAGGAAGCAGTACACTAAAAATGCTCATTCACAGAGAAGAATTTACAATACAGAACACTGGTCATTTTCAAGAATGGCTTTCATTTTTCTGGAAGAAAAGTATATGGTGTATAGTCTCTCTCCTTAGCACTGTACTTTCAGGCTAGCAGTCATATTCTTCTCCTCTTTTCCCTTTTTAATTCTCCCTTCCCAGACATACATGCTATTCTGTACAGTCACAGTTGTCAGGGTAATGTCCAAAAACCATGGATTAATAAAAGCGTGAAAATATCTTCTTTATTTGACACTACAGAGCAACTTGAGTGGACAGAAATACTACCTTATCAATTACAATCGATACTGAGTAGAGTTAGCGTTCTGCTCATACAGCCCATGTGACCTCTGAGAAATGGCTCGCGTCGGGTTTATATCTAACTCCTCACCCACGAGCTGGTGAATGTCACTGGAGAAAGCTGTGAGGGAAAAGCAGCAGCCACCCAGTTCCTCAAACACCATGTCCCAAAGCTCACTTTCATTTCTTCAAACACCAGCCAGCTTTTTAAAGTTTATTTTATGCAACCTGCCAGGAGCACAGCCTAAGGTTTGTGTGGCTGCGGGCTGTGCCGTATGTAAACAAGAATGCTGATACATGCATGCAGACAATCTCCAGAAACAGAAGAGGCTTGAGGGATCACGCACGTTTTCCCAGAAGAAATCTGCTGTTATCAGCTTTAAAGACAAAGCTTATCAACTGCCTAAGCAGGCAGCTTGATGTTAGATAGGGTTAGAGATACACCACAGCCCAAGTGCCTTTTAAAAGTATGTGCCCCTGCCAAATACAGGTCCCCGTTTGTCTTAACTCTTAAACCCCATGGTCAGTACCGTGCAGAGAGCAGATCAGCCAACTGTGTCCTTCAAGCCTTAGAAACTGTGAATCTTATCTTCCGAGAGGACAAGGGCAGGCGTGTGCCAATGCCCCTGGCCTGGCAAGGTGTTTGAACCAACACGGGCTTACGATGGCCTTGCAGAAGTAGCTGTATGTTATTTGAAATACACAGCAGTCTCGGCACGTGTGCCCACGGCAGATCCAACAGCCTGAACACCCAGCTCGCAGGCAGAATTTCACCTCAAATCCTTCAGATGGAAGTTCACATCTCAGAAGTTTCTTACTTTTTCCAGGCTTCCTAGTGTGTTCTTCTCCTTTACATTGCTGTTTATTTACTAAACCACAAACTTGCATGTATTTGAAAGATGCATTTGCTAACACACTGACTTCGCAATGTATCGTGTGATTGAAAATAAGATTTCCTATAAAGTGCTCAGAGGAAAACTGGTACCATGTCAAGAGAAGACAGCAGCAGGCTGTTATCACTTATGTGCAAAATAACAAAACGTGCATAATAACTTCCCAACGTCCAAATAAATACTGTGGTGAATATAGTGACATGAGACATCTGCCAAGTCCACAATCCATTTCTTATGCTAGAAGTTTTTTAGTATATCTTATCTGAATGAGAAAAAAAAAAAAAAAAAAACCACCACCTTCTGAAAAGCTGCAGCTTTGACTTCTACTGAAAGAAGTAACGTCCAAATAGAAAATGTCTTAAAATATTTTCTCCATTACAGTGGGTGGAAAACTAGTCCTTGAAAGTAAGTGTAGAAAACAGAGATGTTAGTACTTCCCCCATGCCTGCAAACAACACAAATACTTTTAATTACAAGAAAGGATGAAAAAGGCTGGAAATTAATTATTTCCACCTGACACAGCTGTTGATTCACTGTTGAATGCTCTTCTAATGCAGGGAAAAACAAGCACCAGCCATGCCAAAAAGTGAATCAAAAACCTGGATGACAGAAGCAGACTTTAATAGAGCGAAGAAATCAGCTCTCTGGGACATCCGTACGTATGAGGCGGCCAGGTTCCTCTGGACCTCAGGAAGGTCAGGAGTTAAAGGCAGGAGAGGACTCAGAGTGGGACAGCTGTATGTCACCAGTACATCCCCTTTCCTAAGATGTTTTGCCTGTAACAGCAGCTGAGTTCCTAGCATACCATCTCTCATTGACTACTAAGCCACTTAGATACAGTTACCAATTATTAGCGACATAAAAGGCATAAATTATTGATCCAGAAAATCAGCTTAGTCTTCCTTGGGTTTTGCACTAAGTCAATTATGCAGATGTGGAGCAGATATTACAAACTGGCAAACAGAGTCAAACTCTGCCGTAACACTGCAAATATATTTACTTGGCTAATACCCCAGCGCCTAACCTGCGCGATTGCTACGAATACCAGCAAAATTTTGCATATCGAGCTCTTGTATTGCCACCTCGTGGCTAACGCACGTATAACTTCACTTTGGCTGCGGGGAGGAGAGGAGATAAGGAATTCCTTGTGCTGCGTAACAAGCTGATAAATACTGGCATAAATCAAAGCAGAATTTTAAATTTAGTTACATTTAATAATGACACTTGGCAATGGAAAGAGACTCTTCTCTGCAAGAATATGAATCAAATACTAGGTGAAAACTTAAGCATAAAGTGAAAAGTTAAGTAGCCACCCCGGTTGTGATGTCAGTTGTGCAGTCCTCACTCAGCATGGCAGTCTTGCTGGTGGGACACAATAAGGAACTTCACAATTAATTCAATTAAGTAAACCTTCTGGGAAATTCTTTTAATAGTTTCCAAGGCCTCTGGGTGATTTGAAATTCAATTGATGGAGAGACAATTGTAGTTTACAGGAAATGTTACCTTATTTTGAGGATTAGATCCCACAGTACTGTAGGGGTTGAATTTGATTATGTCCACATCTATTTGAGAATAAGGAAAGGCAAAGGATCCCTGGACTCAGTGAAGAACAAGGAGGAAAACATAGGTGGAGGGGTGCCTACCACTGGAAGCGACATCAGTTACCAACCAGAGAACTGTGTGGGTGCTCACCAGTCTCCACAAAGGCCTTCCATATTAGCCTTTTATATTTACTTTAATTTCACATAGCAGTTCCCTGAACTCTCCAAGTAATTTCCTTGATTACCACCAAGATGCTTGTATACCTGTACTGGCAAGCAGAGGGAGTTTCAGCTTTCACATGTGTTTTCGTAGTCTGAAAGCAGAATGATTTCCTCCTTCCCTTCAACGTCAGCACCATCCAGAATCCAAAATCAGACAACCAGGATAAAGGACTCATCCTTTAACAACTCAATTGGAAAAAATAACATTCTTATTCTCATTATTAGCTCTTGTTAGTTCTTGTTCTAATCTATGTTATTTATCCAAGTACATTGTCATGAAAATAATTAGCCTTTTGTGGCTAAGCTATTTATCACAAGGAAGGCTAAGCCTTTACTATCAGTTCTGTGGGTTTTTTTGTGCAAACACTTGCAAAATGCCTGGAAAAATTACTTGCTTACAAGGCTAAGATAAATTGCTTTATGATTTATAGGAAGACAATCACACACCAAGCTTGATGATTTATAATAAAAAGGCTAAGCACCTTAATCATCTCTAACTGTATCCACATTTCTTCTGCTTGGGCTTAGCCTGTCTTCTAATAAGATTAAGTCCTGAACACTTCCTGCTTTCCCTGGTTACATTACTGGTATCCCATAATACAGCCAAGACAGATCACCCTAGGCTTTGTCTTACTCTTTTAAGTGAATGGTTCTTGGAACAAATAATTTGACAGTTACAATATGGCAGGGTGGTGAAACAGTCATGAAAATTTTCTCAGTAATGCCACAAGCAAGTATTTTGTTAGCAAGTGATACCAACTAATGTGACGGAAAAGGATTTAACTGCAAGGTTCAAGCAAACGACTTGAACTTTGCTCGCAGACTTAACTGCAAGATTCAAGCAAATGACTTGAACTTCACTCGCAGACTTAACTGCAAGGTTCAAGCAAATGATTTATTTGAACTTCACTTACAGACTTAACATGCCACTAATTGCAGGT
>JANXJC010000023.1:18663897-18690653 GCA_027564655.1 Leptodon cayanensis | reverse complement strand
GTGGCTTTTGTAACGCCCCGCGAGGGGCCTGTGTGCGCTAGACATGGTGAAACTCGTCTGTGAACTATGAGCCCAACAATCCACACACCAACCTGGAAGCTTCCGGTGAAAAAAGATGCTATGTGCATATACACATTGTGTGATTATTTACATTTCAGTGTCATTAACATAGTATGACACTTTTTAAAAATTATACATTATATCCATACACATAAAAATATACGTAATTCAGTGATTAAAAAGGCCAGCTTCTGACATGTACAAACATAGTCTCTGATAGGTAAGTTCTAGTACTAAGCAATGAGTTAGATGCAGTCTAACAACATTGGCTGGAAGAAAATCATAGAATCATAGAACTGTTTTAAGTTGGAAAAGACCTTTAAGATCATGTCCAACCATTAACCTAGCACTGCCAAGACCACCACTATAGCATGTCCCTGAGCACCACGTCTACACGTCCTGGGATGGTGACTCCACCACTTCCCTGGACAGCCTGTTCCAGGGCTTGACAACCCTTTTGGTGAAGAAATTCTTCCTCATATCCAATATAAACCTCCCCTGGCACAACTTGAGGCCATTTCCTCTTGTCCTTTCAGCAGTCTAGCATTCTTTGCAAACTTCTCCTACACAAGTTCTTGCTCCATCTTTGCTGGGAGTGATGGGCATGCACTTAAAACACCAGACTGGGATGCGATTACAATGGGAATTCCATTTCTGATGGTTTCATGGGTTTCTGTGTGACCCAGGGAAAGCTGTCACAGTTAAAATGGGAGATGGACAACTTTCTTCCCGAGACTTTATTTTATTCGAAAATTAACCCTGTGCATGACTGTTTGTGGAGAATGGAGAGATTTGGACTTATGACACAGTCAGGTTATTCTTGCATAACATTTAGGTCTGTAAAGGTCCTCTTACAGGAGGCCTGTAGCGTGGCTTAGTCATCGTATAATGAGTGGCATGTCCTTGGAAATGACAGCTACTCTTCACGCCCCTGCTGCATGCATGCACACACACACTACCGTGCTACCCTGTATCAAAATCCTCTTTCTGCTGCTGCCTTCTCAGCTTCCACACTAAGCACAGAGCCTACACAGGTTTTCATACCAGTTAACAGAGGGAAAGGGTGACATGAAGAACAGAGGTTTGTCAAAGACTTGCATGTACCTTGTGTGAGAAAAACAAGTACATGCCCAGTCATAGCAACATCCACTCCAAAGGGAACACAGAGGACACATGCTGAAAACTGCAAACAAATTTATTTTTTTAAAGTGACATAACTTTCAGTTTAATCCCATGCAAAACACTGATGATCACACTCTAAAGAGGCTGTGTAAAAGGAATAACCCCTGAAAGCTAACAAGCCACAAATAATAGCATTCTCACAACAATATTACAAAAATCAAGAGGATTTCCATAGTTGATTCTGGATTTGGGGTCATCCTAGAAAATCCCAGTATTGAAACTCCAGTTAAGGGAGTCTAAAGGCAAGGGCAAAAGCAGCTGTCAGCACCATAATCTGCAAACCCCTGGCTCATTTAGAGCAAAATGATTTAGCCTGGAAAAATATGAAAGCATATTCCACATTAATTAGTCTGGTGTTTCAAGGACAGAGATCAAATTTAAGTCTAAGACATGATCAACATGGCACAAAGACCAATTAAAAATGGGTATGCACCTATCAGAGGACATATAAAGAGGCCCATGAATAAGAAACAAAATTAAACAATATATTACACCAGAGAAAAAGGGGTAAGGAAGGAGAAAGGACACCCAAACACCAAATACCCCTAGGCAGAGACAAACAAGGAAATAGGGATCTAGTTTTTTCAGTTGAAAAACATTACAGGATAAAAAAAAATAGTTATATTGAAAAAGAAGAAGATCAAATGAAATAAAATAAATGTGAGGGAGGCTGAGAAACCACAGTAAAGGAAAAGAGAAAATCCTGATCCAAATGCTCTGACTAATCCAAGAAAAGAGGAGCTGCAGAGGGAATGAGGACTGCAGAAAATAACCACTGCCTTCATGGCTACAGACATGGCACAGTTAGGCATGATTACCCCTTAGAGGTACATTGAAAGCAAATGCTTTTCCCACCCTTAAGCCACACACAGAAGCAAATCCCTGTAGAGCACAGCAGAAGCAATAACAAGAAAAGAGGTGGCAGGAGGATTGGTATGAGGTGTCTTCTGGAAGGGAGTGGGCACAACCCAAGTGGCTGCCATCGCAAGGTGATTATCCCAACACCACTGAATATACCGGGGTGCCTGGGGACACTGGACCCTAAAGCTCGTGTTGATGTTGTGGAGCTTTATGCTGGTTCACCATGGGCAGCAGCCACAGACTGCCCCTCTGAAATGAAAGCAGAAGCACAGGAGACGTGGATAAGGAACAAATGGCAAAAATGAGCTCTGTAACTGAATTAACTAGTTCATTGCAAAAGGACGGATGCTAGCAAGACGCAGCATCTCAGAGGTTTCAAAGAAGTAATTTGATGCAATCGTATCTTTTCCACTTCCAAATTGGTGTGAGCTGTCACTGTTCCAACAGACCACTCCTCACCACCTACATAATCAAAACGCTCATGTCTTGGTCTCACGTTTAGCACGTCATGACCTCACTCAGTTTAGTTTATTCCACTCCTCCTCTGACATGGTCATATTACAGAGACAGTTGTAATTGTAGATAAAAATTAATATGACTTGTCCTTTTCATATTTGCTATTATCTTATTTGGACATCATTACCTGAAGGACCTTCAGTTAATCCTCCCGATTGCTAATAAGAAAAGAAAACAGCACAGTGAGTTACAAACATATAACATACGCCATTAAACAGTATGAAACACTTTTTAAAACAATTTTCTGATTTCATATTTCTATTTTTATATTGTCTGACAGGCTTTTTTTAAATAAACTAAATCACCTAGGATGTACATTAATAGTGTGCTAGAAAGCCTCTAAAAAGTGAAGCTCATTAAAAATAATTCGTGTTAGTGAGCTATGTTTTGATAAAGGAAAAAATAAGTCTACTTCACTAACTCTATCTCATATCAGTAAAACAGTATGGTCCCAGTTCTACAGAGATCTGCGTGCACATATCCATGGAGATAATTGTTTGCAAGAATGAACACCAGTAGTAGTCCCAATGCACTCTATTAAATACAGCTGTGTTAATGTAGTATCACAGTTGTGACACAATTTATGGCTGGTGATATACAAACAAATTCAAACTTAGATTTCCTGTAGCAACTCTGTTTGCTTGAAACAGAGTAGCACTTTCTTATTGGAAAAGAAAGTCTGTTAATGCAATACATTTCCATGTTTTAACGTTGAATGCCACTTTGTAAAGAAGTTCTCATGCTTTTTCGCTCACGGCTCACCATGCATCCTGTGTTGCTAGTAAGAACTTTGCAGCTTTAGGAAATTATGAATTCAGAAGAGTGCAAGCTGTGACACTGCCCGCCTTGCACTACTTGTTTGGCATCACCATTCTTGCGCCAATGCAGGTAAAAGGCTTCTTACCTTGCAATGGCTTAGATGTCATGCTGGGTATTTTACATCTAATCATGTTCTGATCTAGCCAGTCTCAAGAAAAGTATTAAAAATGTCTTTACGCACCAAAAAAAGTGTTATTCTTAGCTTAGATTTGGTGATGAATCAGGAAACACTTGTAATCACCTATGAATCATCCTATGTTTTTAATACTGTTGCAAACTGGAGTGAATTTATGAAGTTAATTCAGAAGGAGACAGTATGAACAAAAAGAAGAGCAAGCAAGGATTATCTGAAGTCAGTGACCCGTACCAGCACAAAGGGATCTAACCATCCGCTCCAACTAGGCATTTACCTGAATCTACAGCAGGTGAGAACTTCCATAGTCAGTGCTGACAGTTAAATGTGATACAGAATAGCAACTTCTGCTGAGTGTGAAAGCATGCATGGGAGAATGGTACCAGCCCCCTTAGGAGATAATGGCTACTTTTTGGTTTCTAATGTGCAACAACTAGATACTCTCTTCTTGTCAGTATTATTTGGATAGTGAATAATCTAAATTTTTCTCCTTCTGTACAGTATTTTCTCTTATTGTTCTCCCCATTGTACTATCACCTCTACACATTACTTCTAAGATAGAATGACAAAGATTTTAACAATGTCTATGAAGTCCTTACCACTGTCTGGAAGGTAAGAGCTGCCCCTGCTAGGACATTTAGACTGTAAGACAGGCAAGCATGTAGACCCTGGATGTCTAGGAAGCCATACACATGCCTTCAGCAGAGCATAAGCTGTTCAGAAAAAGTATGTGGCTTCGCAAAGAGGGAGGAACTGCCACAGCCGACGCTGTCCCTATGTAGGTGGACAGGAGTGCAAAGCCTATTTTGGGGAGCAGCAGGGCAAGGTGGGCGCTATGAAGCTCTCTCCAAAGGCTATATGCCTTGGTAGGCAGGACCTTCCCTACTTGCTGAAGGAGACGAAGGACAGCTTGTGAGCATGACCTTTCATCCCTGTCCCCTTGCCTTTCAGAGTGGCCGCAGCCATCTCTACCATCTACATGCTAATGAGAAGTATCCTTCCCTTGCCACTCAGCCTACCGCCAGTGGTGCAAACAAGCTGGAAGCTGGCAATGCAGAAGAGGACCCAGCCTGAAAGGGTGAAGAGTGTGCAATTCCTCCCCAGCAAAGGGAAAGCACAAGGTTTTTAGGAAGATGTCCTCAGGGAGGGGATAAAGGAACAGCAAGCCTTGAACCATGACACACGGCTTCTAACCGTCTTTAATACCACCTACATTTCTATCTCGCAGAGGCCAAACGACTTTTGCTATATTCTTTGCTCGGATCAGTTTCAGACAGTCTTGGCAGGGTTCACGCGTAGTGACAAGTTCAGCATTACACAGGTCTCTCTCAGAACTGAAAAAATACAATATTGTCACAATTACAAACGAGGTGTGTTTGCAGGAGGAATTATTTCTCTTGGAACCTAGAGTGGGTTCTTCTCTTTTTTTCTCTTCTATCACTGGCCAAGGGAGGTGAGTAAGGGATCTCCAGCCCATGACAAGCAAATACTTGCAGTACATACCATAGGCTTGCCAACTTAGGAAATGGATCAACCTACTCTTTGTGTACTCACAGCACCATAAAGACAGCAACTCTGGTTTATGAAATGTGTATTCAGAAATCATTTCACCACCAAACCATAATCACCTGAATATGAGAACAGGTGACAGCAGAGCATTCAGTCAACACACTGCCCACTAAGCAGTTGTCAGAAGAGGGACTGTCAGCCAGGGACACACACAGAAGCATTTGCAACAGCACTATCAGTCTGCAAAGAAATTTCCCATAGGCAGGAAACTTCATGAAACTCAGTTTGCGGCTGTCAAAGGAGGCAGCTCAAGTTGATCACTCAGCTGTGATGCCCTGCATTTCCAATGGCTCAGTAATACCGGAGCCCACACAGAAGCAATAGCTCTGCTCCTGGCTACTCCTGTCTCCAGCACATGTGAAGACCCCTGCCCACGACTGCCCATGGGAACTGGGCTTACATGAGGCCAGAGCCAGGGGGCTAGCAGGAACTTCTGAGACTCTGTCACATAAGTTTGCTGGGTGTATTAGAATATAAGATCACATGGACCTAGATCTCTCTAAAATACAGTTGCACTCAGTGCCTTATAAGACTAAATTCCTTTCCATGGTATGTAACATTACTTCTCCTTTCTACACTTTGGAAATTCCCACGATAGATTACTCAGAGATCTATTTCTTCATTAATGATGCACCCAACACCAAGACTTCTTTTGTTTAATTCCTTCAAAACGTTTAATGAGTTCCTACCTCATAATAATTGCATTAGCTTCTGCACATACAATTGCATGCTGGTCAAAATCACCATCTGCTTTCTTGCAAAATAAACTATTCATTGCCCCTTTTGGATATCCACTGTAGCCCAGGGCAACCTAGAAAGAAACAACATAAAAAGAAACAAAAGGTAATGTTGTTCTGGGACCTTTAGTTACTTACAGCCTAATCGAACTCTGAATAGCTGTTAATAACTTCAGTGAGAGTGCTCATGTGATGCTGTTTGGTAATGTTTATGCAGATCTCCATTTCATAATGACTGATTGTGGATCCTGATCATATATTTGTATGATATGTGAAGTTTCAGAAAATCATGAATATTATTTTTCCCCAAAAGGATAATTTGTCTTAGTTTCCAGAAATATATTTCCCTATGAACATGAAATACAATGCTTATAAACAATCATCACAGGAAAAGTTGATTAGGAAGAAAAAATTAACACAAAAGAGGCTGCTAAAGACAGAGTCACCAAAACAATTTTGAAAATGTTAGCTATGTTTTCCTAGCTGTATCCATTTTGGAAACATACAAAATAAAAAGAAGCATGGAATTTCAATATGATAATAGTAACAATGTCATCGGGGACAGCAGCCTATTACTTCAAAGTTTAGCAAACATGGGACTACACCTCTTCTAACTGCTGACTGTATATTAAATAATCCATCATCTTAATGTTCTGGGACAGAGTTAAGGAAGACAAACTTTTTTTCACAAAAAGTTGTTTTATATTACTGCAACTCCACTAACATTTTTTAAAAGAGTCCATACAATGCAAGTTAACTTCCTCATTTACATGCATAAACACAAGCCTAGTAAACTTAAAGAGCATTTCTTATGGCAGAAATAGCCTTTTTTTAAACATCTCTATGCCTGATAACTTATTATATAGCAATCTTACAAGCATTATTTTCATATGACAATAGATCATGATTAGACATTTTTATAAGAAAAGCACAATTTCTTAGATCACATAAACCTTTACTTACAATGTTGCCTTCCTTGTAAATCACCGTCCCCACTCCATTGTTATTGTCTGAGGATAAACAGTCAAATAATCACAGTTATAAATTCATACAACACTATGATATTACAACAAACCTGCTGGTCAAAAGGTATGCCGCTCTTACTCATGCCTGCTTGTCCAGAGAGATGCAGAACACACCTGTTGGGACAAGAGTTGCTGTTCCTTGCTCAACTGCCTCCAGAAAATATCAAACCAGGTAAACTGCTAACAAGGTTAACCAGATGTTAGGCTAATCAATGCACTTATGCCCAGTCCTCACAGCTCTTTGCCTCCTGCAGTCCATCTCAGTTGCCTTATCTAGTGCTCTTGTGTATAAATACCAACACCATTGACCTTCTCCACTGCTGAGACTAGCATGCTTTCTACCATTGCAGCTCAGAAAGATTTAAAAAATACTTTCTCTGCCTGAACAGCAAGTTCTGTTAGACCTTCCTCAAGGCACCGGCACATACAATGACATCTACTGCCCAGGATCTCTCCCTCGGTCTTCCCCCCACAAAGGGAAACAACCCCCACAATTGTCTTTTGTTGGAAAAGGAAAGGAAAGCTAGAAACTTTCCACTTTCTGGTGACCCAGGGGAGCTGGTGTGGGTGTGATGCTGACAGGGACTGCCTGTGATATGGCTGGGAACCATAAGGCTCCACTTTTTTATCTATAAGCAAACAGCAACTGTTACAATCATTAAAATGAATCAAGATCTGCAATGCTTTCTCTTCCATTAGAGCAGCCAAATGCATTTAGCTAACAGTAGGAGAAGCATTGGGAAACAGTAGTAGGGATTTGGGATAAAGTAGAAAACATCTGCTTTGCTGCTGAGTGAACCCTGTTCTCAACCTGCACAGGTAGGACTGAACAAAAAACAGCCTAATATCTTCAGTGTAACCAACCACAACCAGCTAGCCTAATGGACAACGTGAGAAAGTAAAAGATAATTATGTCCAGTTTTGTTTTCTTCTTACCTATCGTAGCAGTGCTTCTTCAGTTTTGCAAACCTCTCATGCAAAAATAGGAAAGCTTGCCAAAAACCAGTGTTGCAACTGACTGCCTGCCGTTTGATCCCACCGAGAAACTGGCCCCAACCAGAGTCTCTTGCAATCGGCCTAAGGAGTTAGAAATCCCCACCTGGTGAGGAAGACAGGAGAAGCACATTCCTCCTTTTCCTCCAGTTTGGCTAGCGGTACAGAAAGAGCGCAACTAAATACCTCTGCACTGTTTCTTTGGGTCTTACTCAGCCCTGGGGCTTGCACTGGAGCAACTCTCCCTCCAGCAAAGAAACCTCCAGCTGGTAGTAATGATATGCTCCATTTTTTCTTACGGAGATTTTTGCCCAGTTTGCACTACCAGCCTTCTTCAGATAACCTGAAAGTGTTTTGTAAGGCAATGATGCAACATGAATTAATTTTATAACATCGGAAATATCACTGTGATATTAAAGTTGGCTAGATATGCGGAGTTTCACGAATTACCTAACAGAATGCAATGTAATCAATTAAAGGGGTTTTTTTCAGTATATTACATCTCCAGGAATATGACTAACAATTGTATAGGATTTTTCTACACTGAGTGAATTACTGAGCTAAATTTAGTAATATTAATTTACTTACCACTTCTGGATGCTAATAAATCACAGATCTGTAACGCATGGGTGTATTTAGGATTATTCTTTACAGTGGATTCCTTCTCTTCTAAGATTATTATTTCTTCATCTTTGCAACTTGCCAGAGTTTTAAAACAATCCTTTGCTGTAGTAAGGTTTTCTTTATATTTTTTCTGTTGGTTTTCTTTCAGGTGTTCCAAGTTAAAGAGCTTTAAAACATGCGCATCAATTTTATCATCAAATACAGATGAAATTTGGATTAGATCATCATCAGACGTTGCTCTTTTATTTGAATTAATTATTTGCATCTTTCTTTGATTGTCTATTGTTGGTACATATACTGCTGCAACAACATAACTTTCTGTAAAGATGGCATTAGCATGTTTTACCAGATCATCTCCTGGGTTATTTTCTGCCTTTTTAATTTCAGAATTTGGCCAGTAATACACTTGTGAGACTTGTGCTGAATAAAGAAAATATATATTCAAGATTAATATTAAATATGAAATATACTAGTGGTTGTTTTTTTTCATTAATAAATGTAAAGTGATACAGAACATACTTAAGCAAGCTGCAGCTCTTCCCCATGTTAGTAAAATAATATTAATATATTTTTTATTAACACATTATTTTCATAGTCAAAAGGGAAACTTAATATACAATTCATGACTTTTTCCTTTCCAGGTGATTAAACTTTTGTCTCTACCTATATTTACCTAATAATAAAAATTTTCAAAACAAGGAGGTTGTTTTAAAAAGATACAGGAAGTTATTGAAGTTATTGTAGAGGAAAAATATGTCTATCAATTAGGCATCTAAAAAACCCCAGAAAATTCAACATATAGGTAGTAGGTTATCATTTGGGAAGTACTACAGATTAATTTATCTGCAAAATATCTACCTACTTGCCTTGTTATCCTGAATACTAATACCTGAGGTACATTTCTCATCTGATAAATGACTTAAATGGGAATGGCTGTTTTCTTTTTGTTTTTTTGGGGGGTTGATTATCTTTGCATTATTTTTTCAGTATTTCCACATCCCTTGGGACCACTCCTTTAATTTTTTCTCTCATTTAACAAGCATCTATACAAGCTCTGGTGGCTCTTTTTTCATTTAATGACTTGTACTCTTCATGATCCATGTGTTAGTAAATACCAACAATTTGTACAATGGCATTATGAATCCCATCTTAACATTCTCTGATAATCACAGCTACTTATTGTGTAAGATATTTAGCTACATCAGCTTCTGACAGTGATCTGAATGATTCATATAGAACCAACTGAGGAAAAATGCAGAGCGCAAAATGGAAGAAAATAAAGAGGAAGAGAAATGACTGGCATGACTAGTTTACCAGCCTGTGAGTATGCCACATTTGCAATCGTAGTCTAGGAGATATTTCAGTTCCGCTACTGACCTTGAACCAGCAATTTTGCACAATAATTGCAAGGCATCCGAGACATGTAAACTTCACAGCCTTTCAGTGCATTAGGAAACCTTAACAGCACTTTTGGCACAGCATGAAGTTCCTCTGTTGAGCAGCCCAGGGCAATAATCCTTTTTGGCTTGCTTGCTTCACAGACGACAATTCCAGTTTTGTCATACTGCATACACATACACAAATAAATGTACACATATACAAATGAACGTATAAACATTCAGTGAATGACAGTCCATCCAGATTATGTGTACTTAAAGTAATAGCAATCAAAGGATCCCACAGAAAAAGAATGGCATTTGTTGCAAAAGGATAGGGATCAGTCTAGAAACATGCTAATTCTTGCAGATTTTCAGTCAGTTCTGGTGTGTCTACAGCACATAACTCAACTGTGGTATACTAGATCAACAGCGCAAACACTTTGACTGGAGTCCAGAAAGGGCTAAGAGTAGAAAGATCTTTGGAAAGTCTGTAAGTCTGTAAAATCATGAAAAAAGTAGGGAGATGACTATCCCGATAGCTGGTCTACTGCAGAATACCAGAACGGGAGAAAGGAGTGACAAGGTGTAGTTTCAAACAAATACCAACACTATTCAAAGGATACTCACGGTAGGAACCACCAGACGTCTATGTAGCTTCAAAACCTCAAACAGCTTTGATTTACCATGAATTGTTAGAGTCTAAGCATGCACTAGATTAAAATCCTAACCGTGGGACTGTGGCCCACAAGTGACCCACACTGGGGCAGAGACGCTTCTGAGGGACCACAGCCAGCAGACAACCCATGCCAGGGCAGGGCCAGCAGAAAGTACGGAGGAGCAGAGGAAAACTGGGGAAAACTGCAGAGGAGCTGCAGACAGACCACCATGCACACAGCCCCAACCTCCTGCACCAGCCATCGTCTCACTGAAAGAATTGGGACCGACTGAGAGTAAACTACAGCGAAAACAAGGGAAGTTGAGACTAGGAAGGTGGGGGGGTAGGTGTTAGGCTTAAGTTGAACCTGGGAAAAAATGGAGGAAGGATGTTTACTTTGGTGCTTAACTCCTTGTATTCTCTTTTTTTTTAACTCAATACCCAGTTCAGGAAACAGAAGGTTGTATTTATTGGCAATAAATTCAATTAAGTAAAAATTCCCCAAGTTAAGATCATTCTGCCCACAATGCCAAGTCAGTAAGTTTTAAATCAAGATGCTATTTGACACAGGCTTTTTTAGCCTTGCTAATAATGAATATGCTTGAGTTGACTTAACTCACGGGTTTCTGTGATTCACTTGGTGAATTTTCCATATGTAGCGCTAAAAAGATGCACAAGTCTTCTTTCTTCAGGTGTGGAACAGGAGGACCTAGAAAGAAAGAAAGAAAGAAAGAAAGAAAGAAAGAAAGAAAGAAAGAAAGAAAGAAAGAAAGGACAGAAGAGCTAATCAAAACAGTCTTGGCAAAAAAGTAGGTAATGTCATAAAATTAGTAAATAATTACTGGTAATGAGATAGAAATTATAATTATCTAGCTCTCCAGTCCTAGGTGAAAAGTTGGGGAAAAGGGTTATAAATTCTATGCATGTTGAATTAAAGAACTGTTTCTTAACAATGTATCAGAGCTCGATGAGCCAGTTACCCTGTAAAGAGCCTTATCTTTGCACTTTACCCATCAGCACATCCATTTACGCCTGCCAGTCCTCTGAGACAAACATTAATGATCGCCCCAGGAGCTTTTGCTTGACAAAGCACAGAGGTATCGTGGATCTCTTTTATTCTTTTTTTTTTTTTAATGCTATCTACTCTTTTCTGTTGGCATAGGGAATGATTTCTATTGACTTCAAGAGGGAAGAAACAGTTCCAATATCTGGAACGGCCAATTCTATTCCCCTATGTCATACCCTTCTTCAAAATTGATCTCTTTCAACTATCACAGTACAAAACCTTCCCCTTTGATGTTATATTTTTTGCTAGGATTTCAATAATGTTAGGTAAGACTGGGAAAAAAAAAAAGGATATAATCATGTTTACTTAAAGTAAAACTAAAATGAAAACACACAACCTGCCAGAGAGATATGTCAGAAGTTCGTGCATCAGCTCTCTGTGCTGTGTAATATCCACTCACTGTTTTCAGGACAATTACATTTATTTAACCCTGTTTAAGGAAATGAGATTAGGGAAACCAAAAACTGACAATTAGCGAAAAGTTTACTAAATTGATTTCACTTTGCCTTCATCGTCCATTCCTTCTGTTCCTCCATTGTCTTTGGAATCACTGGGTACTGGAAGACAGAAAAGAAAAAGGTCAGATTAGGAATAACACATAAAAAGATATTACATGAAGTGTAGCAGCGTGTAAGTCCTCCTCCTCTCATTATCAACACCGACAGACTATCCACTGTGAGCTGGGTGTCTCAGAAGCCACGACTGGTTTAGGACAATGTCTGACAGTCAGGACATCAAAGTCCAGGCTCTGGTATTTTATTCAGAGAGAAACTATATTCAAATGAATGGGAATTGCCCAGATATAAAATAGTTAACTGAATCTCACGTAGAAATAAATATGGCTCCCCAATGGTGGTGGCAGTGACAAGGGCATTGGGTTGTGTTTTTCTTGTTGACGTTTTTTAAAAGTTTGAATTCCACCTTTTTAACCTACAAATCCATAATGCTTTCCTCACGTACAGAATGCCCAATCCCTACGCTGTCTCCTCTCCTCCTTCGCTCTCACACGCAGGACTGCCTCTTCTTGTCTTTGATACTGAGTCTCTGCTTCTTCATTTCTGCCATCCTGTCATCCTCCTTAAGCAAACTTCATCATCCTGGTTCTCACTCTTCCCATCAGTTTGATTTCATTCTACTGCAAATACAGACTGTTGTCCTCAATTTTAAAATAATCTATCCCTTACTCCTCTTCAGTTACGTAGTTTTCCCCAACTTACTTGTCCATTGTATCTTCACACTCCATGAAGACGTGATCAGCAACTTTTTTTGAGTTTCTATCTTTTAATTTCAGTTTTGTTCCAATTCTTGATTTGATTTCAAATCTCTGTTGTCCCTCAGTAAGAGCAATGGTGCTTCATCTTACAAATCATTAAGGTTTCAAATTTTTTGTTCAGTTCTAAGTTTGGCTTTGCTTAAACCAAGCAAGAAGTATACAAGATTTTGTGAATTTTCAAAATGTTGTGCAGTGCTCTTAAAAATTTCTTTTTACTGTTTGTCTAGTCTAAATAAAATTATGAGTTATTTAAGAAAATTTCAGTGTTAATGACATTATTCTGTGGTAGGTGACCTGACTCCCTAACTGGCATAACTCAGAACAGCATAAAGCCAGTGGCAGGGGGAGAAGACTCAAGCCCAGTACCTCCAAAGATTTGGATATATCCATTTAAGGCTAGAAGATATTCACAGAAAAGGCTTGAAATAAGAAAACCATCATGAAGGATGCCGATTGGCCATTTGGGGAAAATAAAAAAATAATTACTAAGAGAGAGAGCAGAAACTATTAACCCCAGAAACTTGCTATGTTACTTCTCTGTCTTTTCAGCTGTAACCAGTTATGGGGTCTGGCCATCTATAGACCTCAAGGGCAACATTTCTGTGTAACTCCGTCTTCTGCATATTCAGAAGTAATGCGGCAGAAGTGGAATCTGCAGGGTCCAGATACTTATAAGGTATAGTTCCAAAGGAAGGTTGGAACAAGCAGAACTAATTTAAGGGTAACTCAGTTCAACTTATAGTAATTATATACAATTTATAACCAGATTTTTTTGTATTTATTATATGCTGGAAAAAGGGCTTTAAAGAAAAATACTCAGTAACATACCATGCTTCTAAATTTAAACACCGAGTAATACCAAAAGGCAGCAAATGGAACAGTACAAAAGGACAAGGAAATTAATCTTAACCCTACCTGCTGTAATTTGAGTTTCACACTGTTTCCACTGGAAAAAAAAAACAAATAAACAAAACCTCAATAAATTTATTTAAAGCATAAGTGAAAATTGATTTAGTACTTTCCACAATTTGTCTGCTCAAATCTGTCATCATATCTAACAGCTATTAATCTATCTACCATGAAGATTTCTTGGACCATTGGACAAACATGGGTCCTTGAAGTCATTCTTGTCTATTCCAGTTCTAAAGCACTTGTTCTACAAAGGAAGATAAAAGTCAGTTACATAGCCTACTCTCCTCTTAAGCATTATCCAGTTCATCAGTAGTCTTGTGTGTCCCAGTTCCCTCTTTTCCCAACTCAGACAGCTAGCCTCCATCAGATGTATCCAATGGATCTTGAAAAGTGAAGCAATATTTTTCTACATCATCTGCTTCCACTTCTGACATGCCTTCTACCCACTGAATTATTTTTTATTATATCTGGGAATGACTGGCTCCCAAAACTACTGATGAATTTCAAAATAATGACTGAAAAGCTCTGATGTGTATATTCAGGTAAATACATATTTACATATAATCAAATGGTTCATGAATACTCAATGTATTTTAATGAACTTTCCATCTAATGAATATGTGCTTCTTAAAAACAACAGAAAAAAAACCCAAACAAATAAACAAGGCAAACTAGAAGGATGACACATATCAAAGCAAACTATTCCATGCTTTTATTAAATGAATGTTGAAAAATACTTTTTAGTAATACAACCCTGAGTCTAATCTTCAATATGCAAACCTACCTCATGATAGTCAAAGTTTTTCTTTAAATCATGTAGATGATCCTAAAAGAAAAAAGAAACTTAAAAGCAAACAAATAAACCAGGCACTAGCAGAATCACTGAGGTTGGGAGCCACCTCTGGAGGTCTCCAGTCCAGAGCCCGCAGATCTTTTGGGGCCATGTCCACTCAGATTTTGAGTATCTCCAAGGATGGGGGCTTCAAAACCTCTCTGGGCAACCTGTTCCAGCGCTCATCGCCCTCACAGCAAAACAGCTTTTTCTTACATTTTAGTGGAATTTCCTGCATTTCAAATTGTGCCCAGTGCCTCTTGTCCCATCACTGGGCACCACTGAGAAGGGTCAGACTCTGTCTTCTTTATTCCCTCCCATCAGGTGTTTATACACATGGATAAGATCCCACCTGAGCTTCCTCTTCTCCAGGCTGATCAGTCTCAGCTCTCTCAGCCTCTTCTCATATGAGGAATGCTCCCATCACTTAATCAACTTCATGGCCTTTAGCAGGACTCACTCTCATCTGTCCCTATTTTTCTCATACCAGGGAGGCCAGAACTGGACACAGCATTCCAACTACGGCACCACCAGTGCTGAGCAGAGGACAAAGATCACCTCCCTCAACCGGCTGGCAATGCCCTGCCTAGCACAGCCCAGGAGGCAGCCGGCCTTTGCCTCAAGGGCACATTGCTGCATCCTGGTCAACCTAACCACCAGGGCCACCGGGTCCTTTTCTGCAAAGCTGCTTTCCAGTTGGGTCAGCCCCAGCCTGTACTGGGGCATGGGGTTATTCCTCCCTAGGTGGACAGGCATTGCACCTCCCTCTGTTGAACTTCATGAGATTCCTGTTTTGCCATTTCTTCAACCTGTTGAGGTCCCTCTGAATCAACCATCTGGTGTAGCAACCACTTCTCTTAGTTTTGGATCATCTACATACTTCCTGAGAGGGCACTTTGACTCATCATCCAGGTCATTAATGACAATATTAAACAGGTTTGGTCCCATTACCCACCCCAGGGGTACACCACTAGGGACTGGACTCCAGCTGGACTTTGTGCTGCTGATCACAACCCTCTGAGTCTGGCAGTTCAGGTAGTTGTCAATCCACCTTACTGTTCACTTATCTTGTCCATACTTCATCAGTTTGTCTATGAGGGTGCTGTGGGAGATAGTGTTGCAAGTCTTGTTAAAGTCAAGATAAAAAACATCTACTGCTCCCTACTCAGCCACCAAGCCAGTCATCTCATCACAAAAGGATGTCAGATTAGTCAGGCATGTCTTCCCCTTCATAAATCCATGCTAACTACTCCCAGTCACCTTCTTGACAGGTCCCATAGTCTTGTATACACCCAAATTCTTTAAATATTCCATAACTACACTCTGCTCTGCTAAGGGTAAATCTTCATTGCTCCACATCTTCCCACTGGTCTTAGGCACATGGGATTCCTGAGGGCAAATCTTGGCAGTAAAAAACAAGGCAAAGATGACTTTGAATACCTTGGCTATGGTTGTCTTTATAGGGGTAGAATTTAATCTAGAACACGGGAATTAACTGGATACTTGGGCCTGAACCAAAACTGAGACCTTTTCCATCAGAAAGATTTTTCCAAAGCCATACACAAATTATTTGATTTAAAATACATCCGAGTAAATCCTGTTAAGTAATTTTGGGACTTCCCCCAAAAGAATAGTACTCCTTTGCAAACTCAGAAAATACTTGTTCTTTCCACTAAAGGGAGGGTGATATCTTGTGATGAATCTGAAAATACCTGTTTGGCACAGACCTGTAAACAGTGAAGCCAAACTCATCAGACACTTCAAATATGAGAATGTGAGACTTAGAAAAAAGACCGTTGCATTTACCCCGAGGGATTAAAAGTTAAGTGTGTGCAACGCAGAACAGAGGTACTCCTTCATATTTGAGGTCTTAATGAAGCATGCCACAGCTCCTCTCGGCATCTGTGTCCAGGTTTCCTGCATGGAGCAACCAAGACACATATCCAGGTCTCACCATCATAAGAGTTCAGGCACAACCAGAATAAGCATCCAGATGCAAAATCAGGGAGCACTCCAGAGCTCCGCCATATAGATAGAGCTAAACAGGAAGCTGGACTTCCCCAGTGCAAGATCCTAAAACATATAACTTGTTCCTTTCCTGACTTTAGAAGCATTTGAGTGTAAAGATTTCCAAGGCAGAAAGCAAGCCATGAAATTTCAGCTGTATATGAGTACAAAGAATGAAGCACCTCCTAGGTGATGATCTGCTACAGTTCCTTTCCTACACAGAAGGGTAAGAACTGATATGCTTGTCTGTAATTCAACTATAAATAAAGTGACCCTCCTGCCCCCAAACATATAATTATGTTATGACAATAAATAAATAATATTACGTAAGCATACTTTTCTACTTTGTTTGGATGTTTCTTTTACACAATGAATTGTCTTGACCTTCACATGCTTCAAAAGGTTCTGACAGTCATGACAGGGAGGTTTGGTGCAGTAAAGAACATCACTCTCTTCTATTTTGGGCTTTGATCTGAAAAATATATGTATTTGCACAATTCATTAATTTTATGCAAAACTAAAACTAAACACAATGTTTACATTTCTTTAAAATACCAGTATTTTCATTGAAGACTATTATTTCTAATTAGATTACTCTCTATCTCCTCCTCCAAACTGCCTATTTGATCCTGATTTTCCCTTCAAATATCTGATCTTTCTTGCTTCCTCTACTTCTGTGTATATAAAAGTGCTACCATTATGAGTCTCATGGTTTTACAGACTAACAATTCTCCAGCTATAGACAGCTAGAGTCGTAAGGGATCTGGCTGATTTGACACTACTCTTGCTAGCCTAAGGACCACCAAAAAAGACTGCCAGGCAGAATGCTGCAGACTGTATCTTTCAAAAACTGTTTAGAGCTTCATCACAACGAGACTGGGTGATTATTTTGGCAGTGTACAAGGTGGTACCACACCTTTCTGGGAGTGGAGGAGAGGAAACGCACATATTAAAATGTTGTTTATAAGCTCAGAGCTATAAAATGTTAAGTCTTTGAAACTGGATTACCGGGTGAAGAACAGATGGAAAGGTCAAAGAGAAAATCCATGGTTCGTCACTGACTTATTCACACTACACACTATTCACACCTATTGTCACAAAGAATGCTTGCAAAGTCACTCCATTACTAGATTTGTAACAATAACCTGTATAGAAGAACATTTGCTTCAGCATGGAGAACAACTTCCCGTTTTGCAAGTCCAGTCTTTTGTTTTTTTCTCCCCGCAGAGGGCAAGTTTGCATATAATATGCCAATGGGGAATCCATTATAACCTGCCCCAAACTGCCAAAAAAAACAAATGAAATAAAATAATCAAAATCTAACAGACCCTTCCAAACGTCAGCAACATTTTAACCATCTACTAATACAGCTTCAAAACCTAAATATGTGCTGTCTATGTACTTCTAGGTACATATATCTTCGAAGTTTTTATAGCTATTTATATTAGATTTTTAATCAGCTTTAACACTTTGCCACGAGCATCTTACCACCCCATCAAGTTAACCCTTTCAACACAGTCAAGAGCTAATTTTGCTTTTGCATCCAGTGAGGTCATTGTTCTCTATCAATTTCATCACCATCTTTTTGTCTCTCTACCTTTGCAAGCAACTTAGGATTGCTTGTCTCAGGGGTCTCAGGGATTATTTATTTAAAGTTAAATGATAAAACATTATCATCACTATTAGCATATTTATTATGGGAGAGTGTGTTCGTGAGGGAAATTCATCTCCCTTAACTTCTTTACATGTCTACGCCTGAACTAGTCACCCTAGACTCCCTTCATATTCAAGGGAGCAAACCAGGTCTACCTGGCCTATTCCAGACTCTGGATTGGGATGAATGACACTCTAGATCTCCACTGACTATAAAGGGTAACCAGGGCCAATAGCTCAGAAGTAGGCATCTACACTGCAGATGTGCAACCCTTGGAGCACCGAACAGAAATTTTGCAAGTGTTGGAGAATTCAATCTACTTACAAAATATCCATCCTGACTGTACAGCGTACACCCCACACCTCGGTTTGGATCATCTTTTAGAAGAGAGAATGATTTTCATGTCACTTAAAAACATACTTTTTTCGTACTTAAAAACATATTTTACAGATTAACATGTTTTAGTGCTTTAATGATACTGAAACGGAAGGCATAAGTGACTGCTTGTATGTTGAAAGAATCCCTCCATGCATATACATTATCCAATTCTAGACAGATTCCCATATAGAGCAACACAATGAGGCATAACTACTATCAAGTACAACCAATGTCAAATTTCAGAAGAACACAACAACTTAAAATCTGACCCAAGGTACTTACTAATTGCAGAGTATTAACTTGATACAAAATCCTGATAACAGAATATAAAACGTTATAAATACACCAAGATCCTCCATTGAGGATCTTCGCTTCTTCACTATAAATTCACCTAGGTACATTAACAACATACTAAGAATGTTTAAATTTGTATATATAATATCGTTTCCCCCTCTCCAAAATGGATTAAGTGATACAATATTATTGTCTATGTTTCTATAATATGTGTTTCCATCTTCTGCTTTAGGTTTAAGTTCAGTATTGCAACAAACATAAACAATAACATTAAACATTAGTGTAACAAACACATTAATGAAAAATATTTTAGCAGTTATGTTAGGAAAGCATGCCAATTTCTCATATACCCACATATGTTGTGAAATATTTACTCTTTGCACTAGCTGAATGAATCAATGGGAATAATAAAAAGTAAATACACAGTAATTCATTCTTTATATTTGGTTACTATTCTTTATATAGTCTCATCATAACTTACCAGATCTTGCTGCTAAAAAATAACAAAGCTGCAATGCATGTCGATGAACATTTTCCTTCGGTTCTTTTTTCTCTAGTTGGGAACATTCCAGTAAAAAATCATAGCAACGAAAAGCATTTTCCATCCGTTTGAGACATGTATCTTTGCAGCTACGTACGTTAAACAGCGAACAATATCTCTCAAAGTCTTGAGTTTGACAATCAAGCAACTTAAAATTTCTGTTCAGCTGTCCTCTGCATCGTACTTTTTTTGCAATCATTTTCACAGTTTCAAAGCTTGTCATGGGTAAGAGTGCACTGCTACTTATATGACTTCTGAGAAACATATGATCAGTTTGTTGAGTATCTTCCTTAACCACTGAATAATCTCCCTTTTTTTCAGGAGCCATCGGCCAGTAATAGACTGAAGAAACTGAACCTAGAGACAAACACTGAAAGTCACTTAAAGTGCCATACAGTTGGGTGGGACATTGAATTCACATGGGTTTTGTCTGAAATGTGTTGAATTTTCCATTGCATTGCAATTCTGTGTATACACTGGAGTCCAAAGCCTATATAGCTACCCACAGGCTTAAACCACTCCCATTGCAATGGGAACTGAATTGAATATAGAACTATTGCGACAACTGGTACTTCGCTTTTATAAATGACCTCCCACAGTTTGCCAGTCCTTTCCCAAGCAAGCAGTCTCACTTATTTCCAAGAGACTATCTGCATAAAAAATGATTACTTGACTAATGAGGGATTTATTGGACTGAGCCACGTACAACATTTTTCTAGACATGATGTTCAGTCAGTCATTTACGAACTTCTTATTCAGGTAGAACTGCAGTTAACACAGATTGATTAAAAATGTAATATATACCTTGAATGAGGAATGTGGCACAAGTTGTGCATGGTTTCCTGGACAAATACACAGTGCAGTCACGCAAAGAAGACGGAAGACACCGAATGACTTGTTGTACAGCATGCAACCCATTTCTGGAGAAACTCATAACTAACATTTTGTGTACTTTGTCTGATTCGCATATTACAATCCCAGTCTTATTGAACTGAAGAGAAAAAAAAGAAAGCTTATTTTTTCACAGCAGATATGATTTTACAAGCATGCATGCTTTATACAGATTCAAAAACATGCTATAGGTTTTGCCACATCGTATTACATACAACTGCTCTTTAGTCCTACAATTTTTAGATCACAACTCCTCTTTATGAAAAGTTAATGTAAATTTAGTATGAATTGGTTTTTTTCTGTGCCTTCATTCTCAAGAAATCCAGTGTTGCTCCATTTAAGAGACACATGAAACCAAAAGTGGAATCAATCAAAGATCAAACTATAGATTTCTAAAACAATCTCAGAAGTATTTGTTTCTTTTAGCCAAATCTTTCCAAGAATACACACACACACACACATATACAGGTGTATATATATATATGGGTTCTTTATAAACACTATATTAGCTGTGGTAGGGAAAAAAAGAAGACAACGGTATTAAAGTTAATAACGAGTGTCCACGTTCTTTTAATCTTCTTTACATTCACGTAATGGCAGGTATTCTAATGCCCACTGTTGCTACAATAGTGCGAAAAGTAAATTATGCTGTCTCTGGATACAGCCCCCCTACAAGGCTGGTAGATGCACTATACGGTAACAAATCAGAATCACAGAGTAACTTAGATTTGAAATGGAAACCTGGAGGTTATCTAATCCACCTCCCTGCTCAAAGCAGGGCCAACTTCAAAATTAGATCAGATTAATCAGTTCTTACTTAAATAACAGTTTTTGTCTTCTCTGTCACAGAAGTAGTTGGAATAATCTATTCTAGGTGATCATCTACAGATTCAACTGTTCTGAAGTTCAGTAACACCTCCAGGGAACGTTTCACTGAATGCAGGTCCGCTCTGCCTGCCCCAACAGATGTCTGCATGGGAATTGAATACCTTGTGCCATTTTTCAGAAAAGAACAGCAGCTTTGGGATTCACTAACATCTTTCAAAAAGACTGTAAACATGTTGGGTTTTTTTTTAATCCTTTAAGCAATCATCTGATGCATTCAAGGACCTTTTGATAATGGTAGACTAACTATTGGAGATAGCAGCTAGAAAAGTAACAATATGTTCGGGATACACCTGCAGCTCTGGACACATGCCGTAGCCTATTTTCATTACAGCAATGAATGAGAAAACAGATATTTTACATTTGATTCTAACACAGAAGAAATGACCATAAAACTGAAAATGGAAAGTAATTCTAATGAAAATTATGATGATGCGATACATAGGAAAGGATGTTGTAAGAATAGAATGAAGATAACGATTTCAGAACAACATACATCAGCAAATTTAAGGAACTGTTAGGAAGCCTCTTGGAAAAACAATCCAAGGACCATGAGAGTCTGAGTTACTAGAAGAAAAACAGGAGTGAAATATCCTGATGTAAAGGAAAAGTCAGTAACACCATGAGACCGCTTTGGTTGTACCAACAGATCTTTATCAAAACCAGAATCAGAAAAAAAGAAAGGAAGTAAAGGCAGTATGAAGAATGAGCAAAAAAGGAATAGTATAGCATGTACAGATAAAATAAGAAAGACTAAATTACTGAAAAAATACAGATGCTTTCCACTAGCAAGGGATACAAAAGGTGAAAAGAAAAGGGTATATATAAAATCGCAGGAAGAAAATCAAAGGAGGCATGGTTACATTACACAACAGGAAAGGAGAGCAAACAAGAATACAGAAAAGGCTGCACCACAATAAGATGAAACCAAAACCAAGCAAAGCAAGATCCTGCTTTGGAAACAGAAACTGAACAACCAAATAAAATACAGAAACATCTTCTAGCCACAAGAGCCAGGAGACTATTGTGAACTGCAGTTCACCAGACCAACAACACAACCTTACTATTGACCTCCACATACAACAGATGTTTACAGGAATTCCACAGTTGTAGTTACTCAATCTGAAGGAGTGTCGCATCAGGTTTTTGTCCTACTCTAAAAAAAATATGCAAGCACACTGGAGAATCTAGGGAAGGAATCTTAAAGTTTAAAAAACAAAACAAAACAAAAAACCCCACACACCAAAAATTTAGGAGAGAGACTGAAGCTTGACATGAGAAAGTTGAGAAATCGCTCCTATAAAATAGTTTGCAGATCAGGTTAGACAAGTATCTGATAAGGGTGGTGTAATTAGACTTCATCCTGCTTCACTAGAAGAAAATGGATTAGATTATTTCAGCCCATTTCTACAATTCCATTGTTTCACATTCAAAGCTGGTTGTTATTATTAGGTCCCATACCAATTAACTGTTTATAAATTCAGTAATATTTAAGAAGTATTTCTTAAAGTTTTTAAAAGTGTAACCATCACTGTTACTGTTATCTGCTAACTTGATCACTGTGTAGTATATAATCTAGTTTTATAAAACATTCTCAGATAACCTGGAGTAGGAAAAGCTTTCTACACAAGCAAAACAGTATGTAGAATTGAAGATAAAATCTTTAATATTTTCATACCCAAAACTAAAATTAAGCTAGGATGGATTTTAACTGTGGAAATGAGAACACAAATAAATGATAAAATGGGAGTTTCCGTTATTTGTTTCAGAAAAGCACAATGGCCCTTACAGCATCTGGGACTGATTCAGCTATCGTTAAAGCACCGTCCAAGCCCAAACTGCAAAGCCTGTCACTCTTGGCCTGGAAGGAAAGGACTAAGAAGCTCTGCTTAACAAGCTACCGCTGCTACAGCCACACTTAGTGCAGAGAAAGGTTTCGGTTTTCTCTCGCCTACTGAATGTCGTTCCTAAACTGATCCTCACGTGAATGAGTTCACAGCTTACAGCTCTGCTGAGATGCATCCGAGGAAGACTCACAACACTGAAAAAGTCTGGCACACAAAAGGCAGAGTTGCATGCTGGGCTTGCTACTACTTGTGATATGCTCTATTCTCATAACATACATGGCCGAAGTATTAAAATGTCTTCAGAGACATTCACATGAAGAATTGTACTCCCTGAGTTAACAACTCCACGGAGGAAACATATTACCACTATCCATGCTGTCCAGTACCATTCTAGCTATTGACAAGGCTGTCAATTTGAATATACGAATATTCTTTTACCCGGGTGTTTCACCTGCTTTGTACCATTCCCAAAAGCAATGACAGCTCTGGCTAAACGACTGAAGCTATGTGCATCACCAGGATCATCGGGAACAGAAACTGAATCTGGTTCAGTACCCACAGGAAGGACAGAAGGAGGCTAACAACTGTCTCACAAACTGATTTACTATTTTAAATCACAGGTAAACACAAAATAATCTTCACAATGTCCCTACATGTAGACAACTGAATATCATTTTATCCCCATCTTTCAAGTAGGGAGAGCAAACACAAGACGGTGGCACTTTTCCAAGGCAATCTCTTCCCATTCCATTACAGGGTTCATTAACAATTAGGGCATGCTGGTATGCCGCAGTGATGTGACACAATGACGGGAAGTGAAAAAATTGGTACTGATCAATACTTAGGAATCCAGTATCTTTATGTAACTTTATCAGATGACAGTGAAAAATTTAACAGCATCGACTATTACGAGTAACTAAAACACAAGACTAGAATGGACCACCTACCTCAGCAGATTCACTCCCCCACAAAAGCTGGCAATTGTACAAGAGAGGTTTATAAATGGTCTGTTTGACGGATGTCATTAGATATTTTAAAGGATAATTCTCAGTAAAATAAGCAGTTAAAATATTTCCTAGCAATGATAACTTGTTACATACCTCGTCAGATGGGGCATGACACTCTGGAGACTCCTCCATAAGACGAGCTAGAAACATACACAAATCTTTCTTCTCTAAGCGCATGCATGGATGACTTTCTGAACGGGTCCAAATAAAGAGGTCATAATTAGTAGGCAAATTCAAATAGGTTCATGCTACAGAACAGACAGTGTTGACTGCTGCACTTTTGGTAATATGGGGAATGAAGGTAGAATATTTGGGTAAAGGAAAACATAGAAATATATAAATTTTTAATTATTTTTTTATTAATCTACTGCACCTACAGATTAAATGTCAGAAGATACAAGTAACACAGAGAGAAGTTTGTGCTGGTGTTGCCCAAGGAGCGCACCACTTATTGCTAAGCAATGCTGAGCTGGTTAACAGCCATAAAGCAATACCATCATGCAAATAACAGATCTAATAAACCCCACAGAAACTAACACCCAAAGAAAAGCTCTGGGCTGTGGCTAAACTCCCGCTGCTCATTCTATCCACAAAGAAGTAGCCAAACTTCAGTTGCAATGTCTTGGTTTTGTATTATTTCCTGAAGTTGAAGTGATGTACCCATTTCAGTTGATTATATTGAGATGATTAACCGGAGCAAAGAGATACAAACCATCCTCCATGTCCTCGGCTCCAGAAGGTCTCCTCTTCCCAGGAAAAAAGCAAGTCTTCCTTTTAACTTACTTTTGAAGCAAAGCACTGTAGTAAAGAGAATATATGTGTACGTGTGTGTGTATACATATATAAATGTACATACAACCAGGTAACTTGCTTGTGTTTATTCATGTTTTAAAAACAATAAACAACCTTCACCCCACACAAACGCAAACAAAACGTGAAGGAAAATCTCGTGTCTTGTATCGCCAATCCCCTTTCTTTTTGTCAGCACAATAAATCTTCAGAAAAACAAAAACAGTTTGTACCATCCCGGTTAAGTATGCAACTACCAGACCAATGACAAAGCACTTCACAGCACCTTCTTATATGAAACACCATTTGCACAAGCATTAAGTATTTCCCATTGACAGACACCTCATCACTTTAGGATTAGCTCACTGATGCTCAACGAACTTTTTTTCCTTCTTTCGTTATCTTCCACCAAAATCTGATTTTCTTCCATCATGTTTACCCTCAGTGTGATATAACAGAACGATTCTGTACTTCACTTACCCACAGGTCCGTTAGCAAGAAGTCTTCAATGATAGTAGCTTTCAAGTGGCAAAATTAATCCTTTTATATCTTCCTTCTCTCCTGTGAGTCATAGTCATGTACACTCTTGTTTCGCCTTTGACATCACCTTGGACCCTCCCTGTCAATATTTGTATGCCATGTAGAGAGCAGTCTGATGAGTTAGAGAAGTTGACCAGGACAACTAGGCATTGACCCATGACCGCTACTCACACGTGAATGCTCTCCCCCCAAACCTAAAGGGATGAATCAAAAGATAGATTAGTATTGGTATCGTTATTTAGCACTGCTCAAATCTCTAATGAAACATCTTCTCCGGGCTGTGTGAACTCATGATTAATCTAACTACCTCCTATTTGCTGATGTATATTCCCCTCTGAAAGTCAGTCTGCCAGTACTCACCTATGTAATCAATATACAAAGCAGGAATGTCTAAGGTTGGAAGGGCTTGTTACAAAAACGATCTCATTTCACTAAATGACTTATTATCATTATTTTCCATATTCAGTTATGCTGTTCACACCTTTTTTCCTTTTTTTAAAAACTACTACTGACTTCTTCCTACTACAGTGCTTCAGGGAAGCGTCAAAGTGTACCAAGCATATGGGATTTCCAAAGTTTTTCCGGTATCTTTTACTACTCTCACTAAATTGAAGGAGACCCATTGTTTTGTTAAACTGAAGCAGGAAGTCAGTCACAGGAGGGATGAACAGTTCGGGAAAATGCTAGAAAAATAACACCACGAACGTTGTTTGTCTTGGACTGGTAGTTCCTCAGAGTGGCAGGTGACTGGCGCAAGCCCTCTCTCCGTGCTGCCATGCCAGCAGAAGCGATTTACTTCAACTAACAACACGACTGGGAAGAATGAGGAAGTTCACGGGCAAGTAAAATACAGCCGAAGACAGTGACTCCAATATCCTATTAAGTCCCACCACGGCAGCGTTTTAAACAGGCTCCTGCTTCCAAGGTTTACAAATTCTGGAGTTTGCAGGTGCTAAAGCCGCGAAGTTACCAATTTAGGCACCTGGCGCGGCTTCTGCCAGACGCCCAACGGAAAGCCGAAGGCCCGATTTCCCACGCATGTTATTTGAGCCTGACAGCAGTTGGCAATCCCGGTTGTTTCGGGTTGGCGGCTTGTGAAGAACCCGAAGGAGGAGCCGACACCTCCTCCCGTTTCCGTGCGCCTCTTCCTTCGCCCCCCGAAGGGCCGCGGCCGGCCCGCACCAGGCCCGCACCAGGCCCTCCGCCGCCCGGGTCCGCCTTACCCCCGCCCGGCCTGCAGGGGGCGCTGCGTGGGTGAGCGGAGGCGCGGGGAGCCCCGCCCCGCCC
>JANXJC010000023.1:18644069-18663126 GCA_027564655.1 Leptodon cayanensis | reverse complement strand
CGGGCGGGCGCCGGCTGTCCTCGGCCTGCGCCGCTTCCTGGCCCGGCGAGGGAGCCCGGGCCCCGGGGGCAGCGGTCGCCCGCCCCCCCGCCGGAGAGCACGCAGGACCGTGGGGTTTGAGACGAGGAGGAGGCCGTTGTCCCGGCCGTAGGCCCGGCACACGCGTACCTTCTGGCCGCGGTGTGAAGCCGGTTTCCGCGAAGCGCCGGTGGGTTTTTAACAGAAAGGGTGGGCTCTTGCAGTAGCGACTCCAAGAACCAGAAACGGCCCGAAACGCGGGGCGAAATCGCCGCCAGCCTTCCGCTGGCAGACGCGTTCTAGCGTCGTCACCCCGAAGCGGGGGCAGCCGCGGTGTGCTGGTGAGGATGGTTCCATCTCCTCTCTTGGACGTGAGCCTGGTGACGATGAGCTTTCGCTTATCCCCCAGACTTGGCGCGAGTCTTACAAAATTCGCAGAGGTGTACGAGCAGGTCAGGGAGGGAGCACAGGGCAGTGCTGCTAGCTCCTGTTACCTGCTTGACTGTAAGGAGACGGGAGAGCATCAGCGCAGAAGAAAAGCCTGACTTACCAGTGTCCCAGCCACACCAGCAGCTTCAGTTAGTGCGCAGAACGGAACACAAAACGTACAGGACGCTTGTATTTGCTAGTGCTGTTGCTCATGAAGCTGCTCATTCAAAGTGTGTAAACTTCTTTGTTACACAAGGTGGGGTGGTTTTTTTTCCCTAAAGCACTCTTTGCAAAACAGTGTTCTGGCATCTTTTGCCCTGCACCCCCCCTGTCTGATTTAACTGCTTTATATCAAGGATAGAATCTTACAGAATGCTTGTATTTTGGTCAATTTTACCAAGAAGTGTGTTGTTTTGTTTTGTTTTGTTTTTTAACCACTCAGTGACTCTTCTCTTTCTCAGGATGACAGGAACAGATGTGTTTGGAATTACTGTACCTCTTATTACCAGTACTACTGGAGATAAACTGGGAAAGACTGCGGGCAATGCAGTTTGGCTAAACAGAGATAAGACTTCTCCGTTTGAGCTATATCAGTTTTTTGTCAGGCAACAAGATGATGTAGTTGAAAAGTAAGTACTTTTTCTTCATCTTGCTTTTTGTCATTGTTTATAAAACCTGATCCTAACTGTTCTCTGTAACTGTTCTGTGTGCAACGCGAGCTCCTTGCAGAAGTATATGTTAATTATAACTGTACGGTCATTAAAGAAACAGGCATGACTGGTTCATAAGTATACAGGATAGTGGAACCTGTCTCCATATGCTGGCATACGCATCATAAAATTAGAATGTGGATGAACAAACAAGTAAAGCACAACGCATTTTGTTCTACCAGTGGGGTGACACTTATCTTATGAGGTGTGTTAGTTTCAGTACTGTAACATCACAGTATGGAATGAAGTATAATAAGCAACTACAGTTTAATTGATACCAAATACTACAAGTTTTTACCTAGTATGAGGTATCCAGAAACACCGCATTCTAATTGCAAGAAGCTACTTAACTGGTTATAAACAAACACATAAAGTTCAGCTTCTAGAACTGCATCACATTAAAAACTGCATATCCCTAAGCGAATTGAAATAGTGGCCCGTTAGGAAAAAGCCAGGAAGTTCCTACTTATGATTGTATTAACTGTCTAGATTAGCGGTCTCCGAATTTTTTTGATCATGGGCCCCTATCAGTAAAAAAAAAAATTTTGAGCATGCACTCCCAATACTTGTGTATTTATTTATAGATTATATAAATGTACTGCTGAAGTTCTAAAATTTTCTTCTGGCACCCCACTCTGGAGACCACTGGTCTAGATAAAAACATGCCTAGGAGACAGTTAACACTGCCCAACTACTACTTAAAGCTGTAGCACATACAAAGACACAATTCTGAGTAATCATTACTTAGGGTAGAGCAATTGCAATGAGCAAAACATGGTCTTGGATTCATTGTGCTCTCTGAATCCGTGTCAACCACACATAACTCATATTCTTACAAGTGTAAAAATACTTAAATAAGAACATGAAAGGGTAGCAAAAATATGAGAAGTACCATTTGACAGGTTGCCTTCATTGACGGCTAGCCTCCATGCTGCTGTGCCAGTTACATGGCTGAAAATAAATAGCCGATAGCTTTATTCAGGGCATTATGTTAATTTTAGTAAGTTGCTATATGTTCTTTTCTAAATCTGCTTTTCTTTAAGCTCCAATATCGCTGCCAAATCTGAGTCTTGATAAACCTCAGACAGGTACATATTGTAACCTGTCTCATAACTCGGTTAACTCTCTCAAAGGTTTATGCCCCGATATTTCAAATTTAGGTACCGCATCCAGACTTTTCAGTCTGATAAGAAGGGTATGTGGGTACTTAGCATTAAAATGTTTCATGCCTTCAGACTTGGTAACAGTAAAAGTACCTTTTTTAATGCACTGCATTTCATACTACTGCAAGGCCATTAAAATGGGACTATGCTTAGATACGCACCTTTAAATTCTTGATTAGCCTAAATAATCTTCCTGTTGAGATACTCATCAGTACGTAGCATACTTCTGTTTCGTGATCACCACAGAATGGCAGTGGTATTTTGCATTAGCATATTGTGTAACTACTAAGAATGTAATACAAAACGTTGTTAATTGACACGCAATTGCAATAAATCCTGTAAAGTAAATGTTTCAAGAGAAAACCAAGTTGTTGATTGCAATGCAAGCTTTAGAAAAGCATTTGATACTATCTTATGTCTGAAGACATTACCCTAAGTGGAATATTAAGTAAAACGTGAGTTATCCTGGTAAGCTGAAGCATGGGGGCAAAAACAAATTGTTGTTTGAAAGGACAGAATATCTGTAATATGGATTTCTTAAATTGATTTAAGAATCATTTTAGTGTAGTGACAAAGGCAGGAAGTCTGTAATGATGACTATACAGACAAAATCATTTTTTCTTTGCTGGTAGATACCTGAAACTCTTCACCTTCCTTCCTCTTGAGGAGATTGACCACATCATGGAAATGCATGCTAAAGAACCTGAAAAATGGGGCCCTCAGAAACGACTTGCTGCAGAAGTAACCAAGCTTGTTCATGGTAGAGAGGGGCTAGAATCTGCTAAGAGGTGAAGTTTGATTTGTCAAGCAGTTTTCTTTCAGATTTATTCAATGGTAATTATCCATAGCTTTTCAGGGACTATTTTCATGTAGTTAGTTGTTGCTCAGCTGTTAAAAGAGAAGACTGTAGTAATTCTGTAGACTTAAAAATACATTAACAATATAAAAAAAAATTGCAGTGGGTTATGATAAAAAAAATTTGGGGTGTACTTTAAGTACTTCTGTTACTGTATGGACCCTCAGAAGAAGTTTGGGGCGGGGGGTGGTTCTGATTAGAGTAGCACTTTGTGTGAAGATGAGACTCGCACTGTTTTGAATGATCTTTGTTCTCACAGGTGTACTAAGGCCCTTTATCACAGCAGCATGGAGGCACTGGAAGCTATGTCTGACCAAGAGTTACAGGAACTTTTTAGACAAGCTCCTTCAGCTGAATTGGTGCTTGAACCCGGAATGAACATTCTTGACTTGTGTCGCAAAGCAAATGCCATTCCAGATGGACCTAGTGGGTATGTTATCACCTGTGCTCTTTGGCGATACCTCAGCGTAAATAGGTTGGAGTGGTATGCTTTCAGAAGTTAAACGATTAGGACAGCCAAATCAAGTAGAAAACAGGCTAGCGATCTACATACCAGCATTAAAGAAGAGGGGAGCAGGCATCCTCATTCCATTTTGAAGTATGTACCTTAGCTGTAAAATCTACACCTGATGAAGGGACAGTTGAAGGCAACAGCCTAAGTTTCCTCATACCTCTCAGAAAGAATGGGAGTGGTACAGCTAAGGTTAATTTGAGTCACTCTTGACCTGGACTGAAAGTAAAGTGCAAGAGAATTAAAATTTATTCAATTATGGATCCAACCAAAAAACCCCTAACTGAACTTTCAATGCTTAACAGCAATAAATAGCTGCTTCTTGCAATTACCAACTGTTGGTTTTGTTTTGTTTTGGTTTTTTTAAGGTACCAGAAAATTACAGATGGTGGAGTTTCAGTAAATGGGATTCGAGTAACTAATCCTGAGACTATTCTTGTTCTCGGACAGCACATTCTCAAGAATGGAGTATCATTGCTTAGGATTGGAAAGAAAAATTACTACATTATAAAGTGGCTGCAGTTGTGACAACAGAGCTTCTCCCTGAAATGATGTACCATTTTGACTCTGTTGCTTGAAGATGTACTTGAAGATGTTTCTGTACTGTGTGTTGCTACACAGCTCACGGACTGCCCACTACCATAGTTTGTTCTCAAAATACATCAACAGAATTCAAATAAAGGCAGCTAAGTTATACCACTGCAGAGATTTTTAGATACTCTGCCTTATTCAAAGCACCATAAGAGGATATGCACAAGAAGATGAAAAGATTAATTTCAGAGTCCAAAGATGGTGATGCTTTTCCCTTCCTTTAATAACGTTCTGTGTTGTAGGAGGAGAACAGTGGCTAACAGTACTCTACAGCATAATCCACAGCAAGATGAGCAAAAGCATACTTGAAACGAGTACTTCTTACAGACGATGTGTGCTGCTGTCAGTTTGACTTTATTCTGACAGTAAAACCTGCATAAGTGGGTAAGGACAACCAACCTACAATCAACCTTTTTTTTTTTTTTTTCTGAACAGGTTTGCTTTGAAGGAAGCTGTAGAAGATTCACAATAAATGAGTAGAATGATCAAGCTGTAATATGTAAGCTTCTTATTGGTTATGTGTGGGGGCACACTGCAAAAATGCTTTCCAGCCTTAATGTGGTAATAAATAGCAAATTCACTTTTTGAAATGTAAGAGTATAGAGCCTTTCAAAGGTTAAATCAGCCCGATGATTGATAAATCCCTTTTATGCCTTTCATATACTTAGTGTGACTTACTTACTTACAATGTGGGTGACACTCATTCCACTTACTCAGTCTTGTGAATTATATGGATGCATCTGTACTATCTATCTAGAATCTTTGTTGAAGGTATATCCTGGCACTAATTCTGTGGGCTCTATACAGTCAGTTGCTGTACTGTCTACTGTCAGTTGCATATCAGAAGAATTGAAGCATGTACATGAAAGCTTTTTTAATTTTTAGATGCCATGGGGTTGTGGGTGAGCAGCACCACACGGGTATCTGGACCAGGAAACATGTGAGGGAAGCTATAGGCTTTTGCAATTAAAAAAGTCTGACCCTTCAGATAAGGCAACATGCAAAAGCTGCACTTCATAAAAGAGCAGAAAGTAATCCTACTGCTTATGGCATAGCCAACACTTGGGATCACAGCATCCTCATTTTCTTGTAAAGACAGCATGAAAAGTGAGAATGTACGTTGAGAGTTGGTAGAATAGCAACAACAATCTTGGTAACCACATGTGGGTTGTGTTATTTGTCATACAAGCCTGTATTTTAATTATTACTTAGAACTGGTTAATTAACTTAGAATACAGTGATGTAGCTGGCTGGCTCAGAACGTTTTTATTACGGGACCCTCCCTGCCCCAGTGCAAACAAACACATATGAAGCCCTCAGTCTGATTTATGAGGTGATTGATTGCTTTGGGTCTTGGCTGTAGTGTTGTTTTCAAGGTTTAGGGTAACCCTCACACTTAGGCCAAAGAGAATCATTTCCTAGTCCATGAAGCTCCTACAATACAGTTTTGCAGCCACAAGGGGAGAGGCTTTAATCTTAGCTACCTGAATGTGGGAACTCATCACCATCTCTGATGTTGTTAAGAGTAAGGCATGGCCTTTCAGCTGGTTTAAAACCACCCAGCCTATGAGAAGAATGGGGAAGTTATAAGAAGTAAGTCTCAGTAATCCAGATATTCTATAGCTGGGTGTGGAGTTTCTGTTGTTTTTTTTAGGTGGGTTGTTTTTGTTTGGGTTTTTTTATTACTTGATGTCGATCAAATTGATGTGATCAACTTGATATTGGCTTTATTTGCACTGTCAGTCAAGATTTCAACAGTGATAAATTATAGTGGCTTGCTGCTTATACATCATCACAGTTTCTTCAGATTATTAAACTGTAATAGGGTAGCACTTTCAGTACCTCACCTCATGGGAGTTCTTAATATTAATTTCAGTTTCTAGATCCCACTTATCTGCCTGATAATGAGATCTCTCTATCCTAATCTCTGCTATATAAAGAAAAAGTAGTTGAGTCATTCCTACCTTAAAAAACCCCCTTTACCTACCCTGTTAGCTCTCAGGACCAAGTTGTTGCTTGTTACTTTGCCTTAAGCTGCAGTAATGATCAGCACTATCTTAGAGAAAGCACATGGAGGAAAAAAATCACAACCTTGACATGAAAAGGATAGAAGAAGGGAATGTTGAGTTCATCCACTTAACAGAGCTGTCTCGTTTCTTAAATGGCAGAACCATTATAACAAATACAGAAACATGCACCTAGGAACAAAAATATACTGGTATGCACCCATGTTAGCCTCCAGAGAAATGTAACAGATCAGATTTGACAGTTACTTTCTGGTTGCAGAAAATAAACTCCTAGGAGTAGACTAAGTCATGTTTCATGTCTGATCTCTCTCCTGCCTTTTTTCCTTCATCTGCAAATGGTGCAGATGATACACATATATCCACAAATTTCAGCTTTTTTTTTTTTTAAACCATTAGTACCCACTTGGATCAAGTATTGAAAGGATTTTATTTATTTTTACAAATACAAAATAAAAAAGGAAATTAAATCTTTGCATACAGGGTTTTTAATAAGATCATAAACTCCAAGAAATTTAGTCCATGCTTGTTTTTGACCAAGTCCTAGCAATCCATGCCCTTCCCTGACTTTTTCCAAAGAAACACTTTGTGTTTCATGACCATACAGGATATCACAACTGAGCATTTGAAGACTTAGGCTGAGAATCAAGGATGACCGAAAAAAAAAAAAAAATCAAGTATTCTTTCTTAGCCTGGTCTCATTTCTCATATACCCCAAAATAGGTATGTTCAGGTAATCAGAGACATAGCTTGTTCAAATGTAAACAAGTAGTAACTAAAATTAAAGTATTATTTAACAAACACGTCTACAAATGTATGATTTGGCGAAATACAAGAAGAAAAGTAATTATTTGGGCCAGACATTAAAAAAAAAAAACCCAAACCCAAAAACATTTGGACAGTATCTAGGGACAGCAAAATCTGGAGGGCTTGAATTTAACATTATTGTGGCAGTTAGCAATGAAGAGGTAAAAACTAAAAGGGAGCTCTCCAGCATGGAAGCACCTTTGCTAGTTTAAACAGTGTCACTGGGCATAAAACCATATTCAGGTGGTCTACTCTGTTTTTCTCTTAAACTTTGAAGTATTAATCATCTAGCTCTCACCTCAGCACAGAGTTTTACTGGCAACAAGTTAAAAAGCAGATACATTTGAGATCTTCAGTATCTAAAGAGAACGTCAGCTCACACTCGCGCTCGTAGCTAAAGGATTTAACTGTGGAAAAAAAACCCAAAACACTCAAGATAATTCAAGTCACCAACAGGGGCACAACAGACTGGCATGTTGTTTCCCCTGCTGTATTCCATAAAGCAGGGACCTGAGTTTGCAATACCCAATCTGGCATCTTTCAAAGTAAATCCTCCATAAAGCATAGGCTAAAAGCAAGTTTTATGTAAGTTTTGTTATGTTCACTTCAGAATACAGTCTGAAGCACACAGACATCCCCCTTAACCATCTATTCCACTGAGTGAAATTTGAAACCAACTACTAAAAAACCCAAGTAATTTATTGACAAACTCTGTTCACATAGGGATACTATGTTTTATTTACAGTAGTACCACATATAGGTCAGATATTAATGTCACATTTAGTAATCTAAACTTAGCTACAGTGGTTTTTCTCCCCCATGATTGTGTGTTTCGCTGGACAGCAAGTTATTTTAAGTTAGCTGAAATTTGTGCATTGGTGACAAAAGTATTTCAAGTTCGAATTAAATAAGATGGACTAGAAAACATTTGTAAACCATCAGTCTAATCTGGGAATTTTTCAGTTGCTGCCTTCATTAGGCTTTTTTCCATAGTTTCCCCATAATTTATTTTAATGGTTGCAGTAACAGTAGCATTTTAAGTATTGTAGTTCAATTCCAGATAACAGATTGTTTAAAAACCATTAACAGCCACTAGCAGCCTGTCTACACTATTACTTACACAACTAACAATGTGGAATTGCATGAGGGCAAGTGGAAACATACCTAAGTCTGTACAAATACAGATGGTTGTACTATTAACTTGTACGAGCATTTAAGTCCTGCCACCTGAACTACAAGTCAGTTCAAAACTTTATTTCTGGGATAATTAACTTCGTGTATGATCTGTTTATTTAATAACAGGATTGTTACAGCATGGATTTTTAAAGACTTGCATTAAGGATTACAAATCAAGTTCATTTCTTGGCACTCAGACATTATCAAATTGAAAATTTTTGTGAAACTTAAAAAACAAATCATAACATTTCAAAAAACAAATTAACACTGTGAAAATCTCTCATGATATTACAGAGCCAGTTAACACTTGCACGAATTTCTTAAATAAATGGAATTCATTTGCTTTATGCAGCATTTCAAAACTTTACAAGTCAGAATATTTCTTCACAAGAGACTGTTGACTGAACTTTCAGAGTTAAAGCTTAGGTAGCAGTTCACTTATGGACGGCTCTACCTTGTTGAAAACATACTTTTTAGAGGTTGAAAGTAAGAGGGAGAGAGTCATCAAGTGAATTCCAAACAGAAATGTAATGCTTTGGACAAAACTAGTAGAAGCTTTCACTGTTCACCAAAATTGATTTGAAAAATGGCTTGCTCTTCACTACAGTCACATTTCTTAAATCTGAGAACTACCATCCCTGGATACAATGCAAGAAGTTAAAATTACTTCCTTTGTTTTCACTACACATAAAGCATACATCATGATCTTTTTGGCTGTTTAAAAATACAGAATATATTTGTGTGTTCTGCACAAATTATTTCAATCATGCATAAAGTACACAAAAGTTGCATCTGTCAGACTTAATTCCTTGTGCTTACACTGGTGCCAAACTGAAGATCACCATGAGAAAAAAAAACATTTTTAAACAGACCTTCTTGTACTGAGGTCTTAACAGTTTTTAAATTTTCAATCTTTAGCAGCTTACAAAAGGAATTCCATTTCTGTTAACTGATGAAATGGGGAAGGAACTGAATATAGTAATAAGAACCTCACTATATTAGCCCAATATCATAAAAGCAAGCCATGGATGTTAACAGCAGTGTCCTATTTTTCATGCAAGTTGTGTTAAAGATAAAATATCAACAACACCATAGTAAATGTTTTTACTTTATACAAAAAAGTGAATCTGCTTGGAAAGTACATGCAAGTGAGCTGGCTGGAGTTTAAATAAATTTTTATTCATAAAAATTAAAATCTTTACTTTTTAAAGGCTAGTGTGATCAATATTTATCTGTATGAATTATAAACAGAAGAAAATAACTCATCAACTTAATTTCCAACCTAAAATTCCTAATTTTAGGATTGTCCTCAAAAAAAAAAAAAAAAAAAGAAAGAAAAAAGCTACTTACAGCACAGTAAAATTTCCTCCAAAGTAACTGTAATCTCTGGTATAAATATTCCAATCCCACAGACTTTCTTTCATACTGACATACATTCAAAAACTTGAAAGAAGTTGTAGGGATCCCCTTCTCCCTGGCCAACTTAATCTGTTTTTAAAAGAAACACTTATTATCCCGTTACAGTTTTGAAATCTGTTTTTATTTTTCAGGTCTGCCAGGACAAATCTACTGTCGGGTGGTCCAGGGGCTTGGTCCCAGGGGGGAGGAAGGGGAAGGTGTTCTTGTACCTGATCATAAACCCCAACATTTATACACAAGCTCCAGTGCACATGAATAACTTTGCACCCACGTTTTAAGTAGGCTGTTATTGTTCAGAAGCTCCAAGCTAATTCTTCCTACATGATACTCCATTAAATGAAGTTCAGAATTTTTTCTGCAATTTTAATGTTTGGGGAAAAAAAAATGGGGACACACATACATAGTAATACGGTAGACATCTCTACTGTGCTATAAAATTGATACCTCCATCTGTCATAGTGCATGCAATATATTCATGAAAGAAAATACTCGGTGCTCTCTTCTCTTCACAGTATTTAAACTTCTATTGTAAAAGCAGCTTAAAACTATGCCACAAGACTACACCGTCCATCTTAACCACAGGCAACCTGTTTAGCAAGTCAGGCACTGGAACTTTAATGTTTTTTCCCCCAAGTTCAAATGAGACTGTCACTGAGACAGTAGACTTGGTCTGCTTTAATTTGCACCAGAAAGCTGGTAAGGAAACATTTAGAGCCATTTATTACATGGATTAAATATGACTTATTTTGCAAAATACAGCATATTTTTCTGTTTGCAAATCAAACCAACTGTCTTTACATGAGCAGATTTACACTGTTGCAGTACACAGATAAGAGTTCATAAATAAAAATTCTACTCCGTATACCATGCCTAGCAATTTTCAAGTCAATGTAACCTCCAATGCATATAAATATTGTGGCTGGTACAGTCTTCACCAAAGATGTGTCTCACGAATCTCTGCAATGATCTGACTGGCTCGCTGCAGGGCCTGCACACAGAAAGACAGAAAAGCTAAAGTTACTTAGTTTTTCAGAAGAGATTTCTCGAAAAGAACAGCAGCAGTCTAGGAAGTGTCATGTTAATCAAATTAAAGCTAATCATTCTCATTGTGAAATGAGCAGTAACTACCTGCAACAACATTAACAACTCTGAAGCCTTCCATCTGCAAAAGATTAGGCAAGTGGAAAATACTACCAAGCAAAAGGTAATGGTAAAACATAGCATAGGTGTCATTAAATCATTTCTCTAGAGAGATAAAAATTAAAAATTGAAAACGGAACTTCCAGTTATAAGCAAAAAGAGCTCATTGTCACTGTTTTGAACAACTTTTACATACTCAATGTTCCAAATAATGCCTCTTAACATTTGGTATTTATAAATAAATTCTCCAAAAGGGCTGACTCACCACACACAGTTTTAATGCTTTAAACCTTCCTCAAAATAAAAAGGGAAACTGTACCTATTTTATATCGCTTTTAGCATTCTGATGGATTCATTACAGTCTAGCCTGCTAAACTTTGCAAATTTAAAAGCTCAGAATACCAACTAATACTAACATTATTTAAAGTATTACCCCAGTTTGGGGAAATCTGAGCTATGAGTTTGGCCCTGTAAAGTTTACAGTTTAGAAGACTGTTAACAGACAGTTCCCTCACTCAAATGTTGATCATATAATAGCAAAGCTTAAACTTGCTGCAGGTGGTCTTGGACAAGCAGCATCTCAGGGTATCCAGTCTCTCAAACACATGCTGTCTGACCACACTGCATACATATGAGGGAGAAGCACCTCTTGCTACTTCTTCAGTGAGCTGAACTGGCAAAGGGACTCCTATGCAGTTTAATGCAAAGCAGCATATTTCTGATGCAGCTGATGCAGACACTGATACACCACGTAACTGAACAATGAAAAAAATGAAGAGTTCTGTAACATGGACATGTCACAAACGCCCTGTCATACAGATGTACACAGGGGTCATCATAAGTGAATCCCAACATTCCCACTGTTCGTATTATGGGGTACTGTCTAGATACACCAGCCATTGGCCAGTAGGCTCTGTGTGAAGCATACACATGAACAGCACTTAAAACTCTGTAAGCTTAATCCCCCAAAAGAGAACTGCTGAACACTATAAAATAAAGTTAAATAAAAGCAAATTATTAAAAGCAAATGTATGATTGAAAATAACACCAGATTAGAGCTTCCGCTTTATGCCCAAAATATAGTTTAAGTCACTTCTTCCCAAGTACTCAATCTACATAATACTTTCTGGTCACATATTGCTTTTAATTCCTCTAGCAGAGAGAGTAATACACTGGCATACTCTTAAAAAGCAGCAAAGAAAAAAGGAAGGCAAGTCTTCAAAAAATCTCACATTTATATGGTTTCAATTTAATTAACTACTCCCATGAGCTCCTGATCTTTTTAATACCTTTAGCATGTCAGCTGCCTCTTTTCTGCGCTGTGCCATGTCCTCAGATTCCGTCAGAAGGTCATCCAACAACAAGGATTTATACAGCTGGCCTACCAGCTCACTCTGAAGAGTGTCTTTCACGTGGTTCACCAGAAAATGCATCACTGCCTTTGGCACACTGCAAGCACATAAAGATTGTTTCTTCAGAATTATTCAAAATTAGTTCTGCTCTAGATTGAAGAATGCACAGTGTAAGTAAGCAGCTACACACGGCCTTGGCTCAAACTACCAGGAATATACCACTACTATAAATAAAAACTCTCTCTCAAATAAATGCAGTATCTTGTGCAATTTAAGAGCTGTTGAATTTCTTTCAAATAGCATAGCTGCATGATATATATGAATATATGATACACGAATATATATATATAGTGTAAAAAATAAGAATAAATTGCTTTGCTCACTAGAGACCAACCCAAGTCTCCACTGTGCTAGGCATGACAAAAAGCTAAGCATTTCAACCCTAAAATCAATCTTAATGTGAGAATGAGAAAGGAAAGAGGCAAAGAAAGAATGCATATATCTGATCTTACTTAGCAGATGAACTGAAAACAGGATCACTGTTCAAAGACTGGGCCACATTATCTCTGATATCAAAGAGCATAATGTGAGAGCAAATTAAAACTGCAAATGGACTTTAAGTGTGAAAAATATATGTGTCTGGAATGGGGGCAGGCAGCAACCAATGAGAATCAAGAATAATCCATCAGAAAGACACTACAGAATCTGTAGAGCGACATTTTTCAGCTCTATTGTCAAGCTAAAAACACCTGAAAGAAACCACTGTCTTAGCTCTGATTTCCATGCCACTAAGCTTCCTGAAAAAAATTCCAAGTATTGAATCTAGCTGAACCTGATTGTCTTTGGGAGTTAGGATATGTGTAGCAGTACTCTTCTGAAAAAGGGAGGGAAAATACTTACATGAGTATTGACAAAATCAAATCATCATACTAATGCATACCAAAATCGGGGGATATAAACACAGGATCAAAAATTGAATTAGTGCACATCAGGTTATTTCAGAGTAACAGTAACTGACAATAAAAATACTGATGGTTGTTCCCAACTAAGAAATAAAACATATTAGTTTAGGCAACCTTGTTGGTGTAATTCTTAGCAGCAGTATTTTGCAACTAGAGTGGACTGGGAGTTGACGTATCATCAGTACTGACTCATTAAGTGGCGACCACATCACTCTTCTAATGTGCCCATAGCCCTACACCTAAATCAAAATAATTTTCATGGGTGATCAAGAGTTTTTGCTCATTCTCAGAGTGCTGCAATTGTCACTGCAGAATTAACTGGACAAGGACCATGCAAGTCTAAACAGCCAGACCCAAGATTAACACATCTGAACTTTTGGAATCATACTCCCAAGTTTGGCTGGGAATTTTGCCACCACATTCTGCTGTGTTATGATTCTTTACTAGCCAGTTGTGGGAAGACTTCTGGGAAATCATGATGAGACCATATAGATCTATTAGTACTCAAGTAATTCAATTTACATCCTCCTTTCAAACCAATGCATTGCAAGTTCTACCAAAGAAGAGGTTAAGAAAGAAGCCTAGAATATTTTGGAAGTCACCTGGCTAAGACTGAAAGCAACCCAAAACTCAGGTTCAAAGCTGTGTGGGTACAGATACCATCCAAGTAAGAGCCTGAATTGGTTCTGAAAATATGATATGGGATGGACATGAGTACCATCTTCAAAGGGTTATTTCCTAAAAATATTTCTGAATTAGGTGAGGATGTCCTAATACATCAAATTTATAATACTTGAGACAGCATTTTGTTTTTTTTCCTTATGTATGCATATTTACTACAAAGAATGTGAAGGGATTGTTTAGAGTACACAAGGAGGTAACACTACGAGTACTAACACTGCAGTAAAATTAAGGTAAACAAAGCAATTCCTTGCCATGAAATACTAAAAATTATATTGAGGAGAATATTAGTTTACTGGATAGAATAAAACTTCTATGACCTCACTAATCTGCTCTAAACTCTCGTTTCCAGACTCCTGTATTTCCCCCCAAATTTCCCATATTTTATCTATATGTTAGGTCTTTCCTCAAAGACTTAAGCAAAGCGAAGTTTTACATCATTCTTCATTAAAAAAAAAAAACCAAAAAAAACCAAAAAACCACCACAATTTTTAAGCAAAACTTTAAAGGCATTTTCCATAGTGGCACACAGCAGAAACATTACTTTTATGCTATTTCCATCCTTATAGCTAAGTACTAGAAAACTTAGCTGCAGTAGTTCCTATTCCACCTTTCTGTTTGAAATAAGAGGATGGCAAAGCTAAGTTCTATCAGGCAGCGCTACACAGCACCTGGAGTTTATTCCAGTTATTTGCTGCAAATTGTCCATCTGAATTGCGGTATTCTCCATAAAAGCAGGCATCTCCTAAATAATTAATTAAATGTTTTACTTAACATAATACAGAACTCAATCTGTTAGAGAAAACAAGTGCTTCTTCAGACCTCTTAATTCTGTGAAGGGTCAAGTTTTACTGTTGCTGCCCCTTCTAAAAAGAAAAAAAAATCATTTTTTCTCTCTGCTTACAAACATAAGAACACAATAAAATAACAAGATTATATACACGACTCTTGAGATACCACAACATTTCTATGCCTTAAGTATTTCTAGGAAGTTTTGTTTTACCTGTCCTGAATGTTCTTCCTGACAATAAGGAAGTAAGATTTAATAAGTCGTTCAATCACTTCACAATCTCGTTGCTCACGGGCAGAAAGTTTGCGTGCAACAGGTACAGGCTATGTAAAAAAATAAAACCCACAGTTTACCAACTCTGCTCATTTGAGTAAGTAAATAAAACCCAAACTGTGGAGTCTAACATAAACTATTGCTCTTTTAGTCTGATAGTTTGATACATGTAACCTGTCTAGCAACAAAACTCTAAGTCTTCAAAAATAAAATTAGAGACATGTCAAAATCCAGATCTGCAAAACAAAGGTCAGAGGGCACCACTACTGAATTTTTTTTAAAAGCTCACTAAAAGAACTAAGCTCTCCAAACACTTAAAAGATCTCCATCTATTTTTAACTTAAGTGTTTTTTAATGATTCTTTTCCTCTAATATAAAAATGCCAACTTCAGCAAAAAAGAGCAGGAATTTGAGTTGAGACATAAGCTGAGATTTGTTTCTGTACAAAAAGCGATCTAGACAAGGAGTTCACTTCCACAGGAATTTGTGAAAGGAAGCCAGTTATCCCAAATCATAGGCTGAAACTGGAACAGGGGGAAAGATGAAAGATTGGGCAAACAGGAAAGCAGAACAGACTGGCTAGAGCTCCCTGTCCCTATAGTGGTAATTATTTACAAAGATATCATATGTTAGTAGCAAAATTACAAGATCTGGAATTCACATGTTTTTCCTAAGCCTGAACTACAAAGAGGAGGTATTTGTCTTTCATGACTCACCACATCTAATAGGTTTACAGCATGTCCTTTTTGAGGACTAGCAGGTAGAGCTGCAGGTGGCTTGGATTTTTCCTCTGCCGATACCTCTTCCACTTTTGAAGGTTTCAGCATTCCTCTCCAGACACCTGTTCCAGGCTCCTGAGACGTATCTCCCGCTCCAGGAGCAGCCTGCACAAACAGCACAATGAAGAAACATTGGAGAGTCAGAACTTAGGTACTGCAAAGTAGTGTCTGATCAAATCTACTATTACTGAGCTATAGGTAAGACTCACTAAAAATTAGATTTTCGTATGTATATTCCTTTCATTCTATTCTTCACATTCCCCACCTTTGTTCTCCCTTTTCTGCTTACAGCTGACACAAAGTACCAGTAAAATGAAAGCTTTTAAAACTCGTATTCTTCCTAATAATGGTATGAAGATGCCTCACATAGAGAAGCTCCCCAGCATTTTAAGGGTCTACAAATCACTTCTGAAACATGAAATGGTCTTCCTAAATCATTTCACTTTTACCATACATCCTTGGAGCAATACAACCTATACTATCAGGATCACACTGAAAGTGTGTTTTGAAGATTACTACAGCTCTTGGAAGGCTTGAATTTAAATTCTTTGGTATTTTATTTAAATATAAACTGAAGTGTCTTACAATAACAGCTAAAAAAATATGCACATTTACGTTTCCAGGTACCACAGATATGAACGTATTTGTGCTGCCAGACCTCAATTTACAGAAGGCTTTTTTTGTACTGAATCAAAAGAAATCAAAAATCTCCATCCTCTGGAAGTGAAGATCAGAGTTTCTGGGAAGTTCCAGACAAAGAATGACTCACTGATCTCCTGAGAAAAGGACGTAACACCCAACTCTTAAACATTAGGAATCACTGGACAAAAGAAATATTAGTAGATGGTATCCACCACATGTTAAATTCATATTAAAAAACAAACACAAACAGTTTATTTTGATGTGGAAGAGTGGTAATTTTTATTTTGTACCTTTTCATGAAAAAACATTCAAGGTCATTCAAGGCTCTGAACTACTACTACTACTTATGTCTTGTTTCAGATATAGGAGGAAATAAACTAAATTTATTTGTTGTGTTTACAATTAAAACACCACAGGCTGATCTTGAGTCTAAAAAAAGACTGAGAAACAAAGCACAGCAAATAGAAGAATACCAACAGTTGCATACTAGGAGGAAACCCAGCTAAACTGTGCACATTAGAAATTTTATTAAAATTGCACAACTATTCAGAGGTGCTGTAAAAAATACACTTTAAGAATTCAAATCAACCTCCGCTAATAAAAGAGAACCATTGATGAGGAAAGCCCCGCTACATTATATTTCTGATTGCAAGTCAGCTATTCAAGGTGCAAAAAAACCCTATGCCACTCTCATTCAGTATTACTGTGGAACCTGCTGTATCTCCAAAGTAGTTTCAGTAACAGGGCTACATTCTTTCACAAGAAAAAGTGCTGGGTATGTACCACCTAATAAAGGACAGGTTTTGTGGGAAACGCATATTAAAGCAAATTTGGCAGCTTCCTGCAACTTCTGAAGTCACAACAGTATCCTCACAGTAGCTCTTGATTTCTTTTTAACATTTGCAGCATATCAGAACCTCTTATACTCTGATGAAAATAATTGTTAAAATTCTACTACTGACTAGATTTTGAATTTGTTCAGGACAGAGTGACAGCTTTGCGCTAGAAGCTGAATGTGCATATGCAAAAAGCTGAAAGCCTAACTCCTCTTGGTACTACTAATACACAAAGGTGTGACTACCCATCTTTTCTGACTCCAAGTGAAAGCAATTAACAAAAAAGTCTTTACAATAATGAGCTGTTATTTTAACACCAGAGACAGCACACCTCAAGTGTAAAAAACCACTGCAGAACACATTTCACAAATATAAGTAAACCAGGGACTGAACAATTACGTGAAACAACAAAAAGGAGGTTCAGTTTGAATAAAGCCTATAAAGATTCCCTGCAGGAAGCAGGAAACTCACATTTTTAGCTTATCTTCTGTCCTCCTTCTTTAACTGTCAACACATTAAAAACATGCAGTTTAACAACCATGCTGAACACTTTTGATTACAAAACTGTTGCACCAAACAATCTACTGACTACAGTTCGAGGCAAAATATGCTGCATACTTGCACCACAATATATTGCAACCAAGAGTTCAAACAGAAAGCAGTGACTTTGCCACCTAATGGCACATCTTTACCTGCCACTGCACATACTAATATCAGTAATGCCAAGTAGTCTACACTCTGTAGGGCATACTGTGTCAGTGACAGAGCACAGAACACTAAATACAAACTGCTTTCCGTCCTACCTGCGGTGCACCACAACAGAAATGTGCATGCAGTGCTTATAGGAAAAATCAAGACAGACCTTGCCATCAGCCTCAGCAGAAGCAGCAGTAACAGTCTCCTGGGAGGCAGGTGTCAATGCACCTGGAGCTTTAGTAGACTAAGGAAGGTAAAAAATGCAGGGAGGGGGGAAAAAAAAATAGAAATAAAATTCAACTGAAGACCACCAAGTCTACCTAGCAAATTTCATACACTTTTACCTACTAGCATCTTTAAAAATCCAGAGAAGAAAATATTTTGAATTTGCAAGCAGAACAGTAATATAAGCAGAAAAAATTCAAAAAAAAAAAAAAAACAAAAACCACAACAACAACAACAAAAAAGTATCTCCAAGACAGTTAAGTGACTTTTGGCTTATCTGCCCTTCAATTTCACTTCAGCTCCTACACTGATGATATAAATACAAAGTCAATAAAAAGAAGGATCAAAGAGCACTGAAAGCAATCTCTAGATAGCTATCTTAAATTCCCAGTTCATCCATCAGCTGGGTTCTACTGATTAAAGGCAGTAATACTAGATCCATTCTGGGGCTTTGTCTCACTTTTTAAGCTAACAAATGTAACGAACCAATTTCTGTCAGTTGTAGTAACTCCTGTTATAACCTGTGAGGAGCTTAAACTGTATTCTGTATATTTGGATTCCAAATAAGTCACATAGTATTAAATACCCAGCTGTCTAAAATTCCAGCTGATTGTCAGACCGTTCATTTCTACAGCCAGGCAATGTTTTCCATGACACTTCGTTCTTCCACCTATGTACTTACTTGTCACTGAACTAATCCCCAAAACCTGGTAAAACTAAGCAAGCTCCAGAGACAAAATACATGACTGGATTATGATGATCAACTGAAAACATCGCCTCCACCATCTTCTCCCAAAGAAAGCAAGACTGCAATAAACTGCAGTTTTAAAAGCCACTTGCAAAAAAAAAAAAAAAAAAAAACCCACACCCAAAAAAAGAAAAAGAATATCACACCAAAATAAAGATTGGTAAGGCAATAAGCATCATGCATGCACTAACAGGTAGATCAATATGAACTTACAGCTTTTAAAAGTAAA
>JANXJC010000023.1:18614769-18643969 GCA_027564655.1 Leptodon cayanensis | reverse complement strand
TATGATGATAAACTGAAAACATCGCCTCCACAATCTTCTCCCAAAGAAAGAAATACTGCAATAAACTGCATTTTTAAAAGCAAATTGCAAAAAAAAAAAAAAAAAAACCCACAACCAAAAAACCCACCAAAAAAAACTCACCACCAAGTCACTATGTTGGCACACTCAATATTTTAAATCACTTGTGTATCTTTTGAAATCAGTGTGTCGCACGCTTTAATTTATGGCTGAAAGTTCTGACTCCATCTTTAACATCTGCAGGTATTTTAAGCCTTACCTCAGGTGACATTCAAGTAATAAGGATAATATTAATGTAATGTAAATTTATAGGCAAGTCTTCAGAAATCCCAGATCTAAAACCTGCCAAAAATTGCATCTTTGGAAGAAGAAAATAACATTCCACTTCTATCTTATAAAACTGAAAGAAAAAAAATCAATACCTGGAAGCTCCCAGGACTGTTACTAGGGCAGCACATCAAAGTTTCCAATAATTAGAATTGATCAACTTTAAATGAATAAATAAATAAAAATCAACATTTATTTACCTTGTCTCGTGGCCCAGTAGAAAGCAATTCCCGGGCTAACCTGTTACGCCTTTGTTCCTTTAAAAACAATCCAGCAAGACCTTGATTATGTATTACTCTGTATCAACACATATGCAAGATTCATATTTTACAGATGACTTACATTTTAGAGACAAACACTAGTAATTTCATCTCATCCAGCGTCATGTAGTCATGCTATATGATCCTATGAAAACCTCAATTATTTGGTTAAAACTACTCTGATTACCTGGTCAAAAGTAAATTCTCAGTATAAAAACTTTTGCAAAACTTTTTGCAACACACTCCATAATCAAAACTAGAGCCTTTAAAAAAACAAGATCAAAGCTACACAGTTTGGGTCAGCACAGATACCCTACAGGTCTCATTAAGCTTTAAATCTTCGCAGTAATCTAAAAGGATTTGATGCTGTGGCCAGCAGGGTTAACTATGATTAGCCCAAAAGGAAGGAGGCAGAATTCACTTTATAGCGAAACAGAATTTGAAGCAATCAGGATAAACAAAGATCTCATTTTTCTTGAAATTAAGAACTGATTGTCCACTGAATAAGGATAAGATGTTTTACGTGCTTTGTTGCTTCAAAAATTTCAATGTCCTGTTCAGAAAAATGTTGGGAAAGAACTAGTTTAAGTAACACATGATAATACAATAAACTCATATGTTCAACTTCACAAAGTCCTAATTTTTGTAATCACAGCAGTTTGCACACACATTGTTTCTGAACTAGATTCAAGAGCAGTCTACCAAGGCAAATTCAACTGCATACCCAGTCAATACAAAATTTATGTATAGAAGAAAGTAAAAGGTTAGAACTACAGAGCAGAAATTGTAACAGAAGCATTTAAAAATGCTACTACGAAAGTATGTGTTGGATAAGCAGGGGAACACAAGAATATTAGTGAGCTCTTAGCCGGATGGATGAAATACTGCAACAAAATCAGATTGCAAGAAAGAATTGAGCAGATCAGTTGCAGAACAACTGCTTCTATAGGATGATGACAGCAACAACTATTATCAATCAAAGTTGGGCTTGAAAAACAGAAAAACTACTGAAATTGTAAAAGGCTTATGGGAGATTGATGGAGAAAGTGTCTTAGGGAGACTGAAGTGTGGTAACACAGAGATTCAAGAACAATGCCAAAAGGAAGCAAAAATTAGAACCTGAATACAGGAAACAATACTTGTATTATCCTTTCATGAATGACAGAAACATTATAGCTATTGATACATTCTGTCAGAGACAAAATGCAGTTACTTCAACATTCAAGAGTATTTCACAACTTTCTATCTGAAGTTTCTCTTCCAAAAATGTCATTTAATAGCCAATACTCAATTAGGTGCCCATCTTATTTTCCAGACAGAAATACAGGCAGAATTGTTTTCAGTGAAATATCAACCACTGTTCCTGAACATAATATACAATATAAATCTAACAAATCAACAGACCACAAGATAAAAAAGAGTATACATCATATTTGTAATATATCATATTTTTATACTTCAAAATGTAGAACTGTGCTTGAAAGAAAGAAATTGAAGCATTTGTTCTTTTACCAATTATTTAGTCTCTCACTTAAAGGAGTCAAAAGATCTTTTAAGAGGATGTATTTTCTTACCTCTATGTTGTTGTTCATTAAACCACAGGCATCAGCAAAGTCTGGATGTTTGGTATTGATATAAGCTAACTCAATGGCCACTAGATTATGAACCTGCAACGCAATGTCATTCACAGTTAAAAAATTCAGTGAGTAAATCTAATGCTAGTAAAGAGCAATGACCTACAATGCTAGAAAGCGTAGTCTAACTGTCCATAGCAAAAGACCATTCTTACTGCCCCAAAGACATTAAAGTTCTGATCCAGAAGGCAAGAATGGAATTCATTCATTCATTGCAATACATCCAGACCTTCAGCTGTTTTGGATGTTACATCAGTTTAACTTGTTAGCTTCATCAAGCTAACCCCTCTTCAGCAATAAATAAACAAAACTCAGCAATTTAATGAGTGTAAGCTAAATAGTAATGAAGTGAGCTATATAGTCAGCCTTCATCCGCAAGCCACATACAACATTTGAACCAATGAGAGATGGCTCACTATGGGGGATAGTGAGCATACAGAACAATTTTTGCTTTTCACATCAAACATACGCAGAGTCAATAACTGAACCACTTAGTTTTCTCCCCAATAAGCAGCCCAAAGCAGACTTCTATATTAAAACATATTTACTCAAAGCTAGAAATTGAATTTTTAGTTCTTACTAGCCAAAGGGCATTACAAGCAAAATCAACATTTTGTGTTGATTTTATCTCCAAAACACACAGAATAAGGACAACAATTTCATTTTCATCATTGCATGCCATCTACAGTAAATGCACAGCTTCTGTTACAAGGGAGGAAAATATACCTGTATCAGAAAGAGTAGGAGATGTTAAATCCAAGTTTTAGTAAAATTCTTCTTGGGAAATTGAAATATAGGGGACAACAAGCTGAAGAGGGTTCCCCCCATCCTGTTGGTTTTTATGTATCAATTTTCTACTATAGAAGAAGTTTCAAACCGTGTAGATACTAAAAACCTAGCTATTTAACAAATATAAGTTAAGATTCCTTTAATAATTTGGGTTCCTGACATTACAGAGCAAACAGAACCATCAAGAAAGACTCCAGAAAACACACACTCTTTCCAGCAAAACTATAGTAGATGGAAAATTACCATTTCATTTGTGACAGGAAGTCTTCTACGCAGAAGACAGGTTACTACTTCAACTATGGCATCGTGCAGTTTAGGAAACCTCAATAATTCCTAAAAACAAACCAGAAATTTACTGATAAGACTTCCAGAATTTTTTAGGGAAGTTGGGGTGGGAGGGGAGCCCAATAATTAGAAACATAATTCTAAAATATGCATTTTTACCTGCGTACTGTAATTACTACAATGCTGGATAATCCTCTGCATTTCTTCATGAACCAGCTCCACACAACGCAAGCTAGGTTCTTCTAAACGTTTGATTTGCCTTTTTACCAGCAATTCAAATGAAACTTCAGGAACAAACAAGGCAGGACGGGGTCCCTAGTTCAAAAGGAGGGAAAAAGCTGCTAAATTGTGTATTAAAATAATATGTATTTATAAGTAGTATCTGATGAAGCCCAGCATAAATCAGGTCACGCTGCTCACACCCAAAAGAACACTCATAACAGGTCTTAAAATACATTACAAGAATATTTAAATATAAAAAGCTATAAAATATAAAGTTATTACCTTTAAGAAAAACTGTATGGTAAATAATGATTAACCAGCATCCTTATAGAATCTTGAGGATTTCTACCCACTAATGTCACTCTAGGCTTACAACTATGAACAATTCTTTTCACATTTGTGGGTCCAAGTTTAAATAAAATTTATTAAAAAGGCAAAGACGTTCTCTTCCTAACTTCAGAGAGAAAAGTTACTATTATTTATTTGACAGTCCAGGGGATACAATTCTTACTGTAAGGTAGGTGGGTTTTCTGTTAAGTATAATCATAATACAGTGTCACTGATTTACAGTGTTTTGGATAATTTCATTTATGACTCTACAGACAAATGCTTAGCTATACAGAAAACATTTTTTACTTGAAATTTCCTTTTTCTGAAAATTAAATGAGCTTTAGAAACACAAAGATGTGATATGTCACATAAAAACAAGACATCTCTCCTGTTACTAAATGCTGTTTTACATGTTACATTTACAGAAGGATAAGAGTATGCACACAGATCATTGCTGCAGAGTACCTAATGCTCTCGAAGTTTGAGTAATTATTGACCATGCAGAAACCTGACTGTCTGTCCACATCCAAAAGAACAAAGTACAAAAGCAGACAGGTGTTTGACATCCAAAGTCAAGCTCTAAGGAGTGAACATTCTATATACTGCAGAATTTAAAAGTTAACTTACTCTGTTAATTCTTAGTAACACCAATTCCCATATTCACAAGAAACCGAACCTGTCATGTAAATACTGAACCATTGAAGAGTTGTGTCCCTTATATAGAATTAAAATATCTGAATGAGTCCTAGCCCATACATCTCAGACTGAGTCTTTGTAACTAACAGAAGTGCTTAATGCAAAATAAACGCAGAGGCAGTCTTCCATCACCATTTCTGTAATACATAATAGCTTCAGCATAGGGTTGCCAAAGCTGGGCCTGAGCTTTATTTCAGCCTGTAAATAATAGTAATGAGATGTAAGCATTCACCTTAAACTCATTCCGTATAGGATAATGGCTGCAAATTTGGATTCCAATTAAAATACCAAAAAGCAGGATCCAGCCTCTTCATATTAACTCATTCAGCTGAGACCATTAATTCACAAGACTGAAGGAGCACAGATTTGCAGAAACCTTATCTTTGAATCCAATATACAGCAACAACACTTATAAACACAGAAGAACACTCACAGTAGCGTTTCTAATGGCAGTCAGAATATCAATTGTGTTAAGGCCACCCAGCGGGTCAACAGATTCTAAAGTTCTTCCAAAGGTCTCATGAAAAATGTAACAGATTCTGGCTCCACCGCATCTGAAAATAAAATAGCAACTGAAGCAGCAAACAAGAAAAAAGCTCTCATTGCAAAGATTTTGTACAGTTACTTGGATTCAAACGTTTTTGAGTATGTTATGCTCTAGTGTAATACTATTGCTGGCTTTCATTGGCAAGAGCCACTGGGTCGATCTAACTGCTCTGTGTCCTGGTTTCAGCTGGGATAGAGTTAAATGTCTTCCTAGTAGCTGGTACAGTGCTATGTTTTGGGTTCAGTACGAGAATAATGTTGGTAACACTGATGTTTTCAGTTGTTGCTAAGTAATGTTTAGTCTAAAGTCAAGGATTTTTCAGCTTCTCAAGTCCAGCCGGCAGGAAAGCTGGAGAGGCACAAGAAGTTGGCACAGGACACAGCCAGGACAGCTAACGCAAACTGGCCAACGGGGTATTCCATACCATATGACATCATATCTAGTATATAAACTGGGGGGAGTGGGGGCAGGGGATCGCCGCTCAGGGACTAACTGGCTGTCGATCGGCGGGTGGTGAGCAATTGCACTGCACGTGATTTGTACATTCCAATCCTTTTATTATTACTGCTGTCATTTTATTAGTGTTATCGCTACCATTATTAGTTTCTTCTTTTCTGTTCTATTAAACCGTTCTTATCTCAACCCACGAGCTTTACTTCTTTTCCCAATTTTCTCCCCCATCCCACTGAGTGGGGGGGGAGTGAGTGAGCGGCTGTGTGGTGCTTAATTGCTGGCTGGGGTTAAACCACCATACTCAGTCAATATTCTAGAAAAACCATTCGCTACTTACAGCTCTGAAGTCTCTATGTATTTTGCTGTTCCTTCAATAGTGTTACAATATTCTGTGGCAAATTTGGTAATAAGCTGCAATAAAGTGGCACTTTTGTCCTCAACAGGTTCCCCATAGCTGTTTAGCAGAGACTGGTACTGAGCAGCTAAGACATTGATTCTGGTTTTCAGTTCTGGCAAGCAATCCCTGATATGATGCATGAGTAGTCTAAAAATAGAAAACAGTGCCTCATGAGAAGGGAGGAAAAGTTTCAACTTTATCATCTCCATCAAAACAGAGAAGAGACAGAAAATAATTACCAAAGGAAAACACTCAGGAAAATTATGGTAAATTCAGAAACTGAATTTGGAACCAGAGTTTTCCTTAATGTGTCACTGTACAGCACCAAAAGAGAAAGGAAAGGTAAAAATAAATGTTTACGCATATTTCTAACACACCAATTTGTATCTTAAATATAAAAGCACACATTTGTTTTATTTTACAAATATGTAATACCTGTTCAGTGTTCTAGCAAGATACTTGGTTCCGTTTCGATTAGCTAGGGAAGGATACTTCTTCTGAAGAAAACCATACTCATCACGAATGGAATCGGCTACACTCTTCTTATTGTTAATATCCAACTGACTCCTGAAGTTAAAAAAGGCAGAGTTATACACTAGTTAATAGATACAAAGTAAAAATAACTTACACTTCTGCTTTTCTGGAGAGCACATCTAACAGCTGGTTTTTGCTTTACACACGTAACTCATCTTCCTTAGACAATGAATGGTTTTATTTGTTGTTCATGCAGCATAGTCAACAAATCAGTATGGGTATGAGCTGTACACAGACTAAGCAATGCTTTTATCAAAACTACATGAGATTTGACCTAGCTAATACAAAAAGTAAAGTGAACAGTACTATAGCCACATGCAGTTAGCACTAATACATACAAGATCTGTATGGGATCAGTGCTAATGTGAACAGCTGACCAGCAGCATCCCTCAAGCTAGAAAACAACAGTGGAAAGAAGTGACACTACAGTTCTTTTATAAGAAGTGTCCCTACTCCTTTCTAGATTAGCAGTTGATTGAGTGGAAGAAAAACAGACAGGCTTTTGAAAAGTGAGCAACAAGCTTCTCGCTTGCTTATTCAGAAGTTTATTTCAGCATCAAATCACCTTATTCTTAAAACCATATTCATGGTTAAAAAAGCCGAAAGCATTACTTTATATTAACACAGTTTTAAAAATAGCATCAATGTGCCCAGACAGACCTGTTCACTACTCCAATGATGCCAAGTTTTACTGGAATCACTCTTCCCATGAGCACATCCATAGCATCAGTGCCAGCATCCATGAGATCCAGCTTTGTGATAACAGCAAGGGTTCTTCGACCTACCAGAAGGAAAACTCACTCACAGGGATGTTTTGTCTTGATCAAGCTAGCTAAAACTCATCATTCAAAAAGTTCCTCTGACAGCTGCATGAAGTTTAATACTACAAACCAGCAAAGACTAGCGCAAGAACATGTGGTATTTGTCAATCTGGAGCCCCTTACTAAAAGGAGTATAAGAAAGTACTTGGCAGGTACTGCTCCCCACACAGATCTGGTTAAAGAAAAAGGTTTAGGCACCATACAGTTTGAAATTATAGTAATTACTGATTACAACAAACATTTTTGCATGAGGTTAGAGGCGTTACTAAGCACTTGTGGAGAAGACTAAGTAAGGCAAGGCAGGGGACTCGCAAGTGTGAGTGGACTGAACATATTTCTAGCATATACGTAGGATCAGATGTAATGGCAATCTGTTTGGAACTATATTTGAAATACCACTACCCACTGGAGAGGCTGCTAAAGGAGGCAACAGGCCCACTTCCCAGCATAGTGGGATCACTATCATCAAATACATAACTGAAAGCCCCAAGACTGAATAGCTTGAAACCCATCCACTGAAGAAGCTTCAGGGGATTTAATTTTGCTAATCAAACATATTTTTATTGAATATGTGACTGAATGTTTTCCGAATTAAAACTCAGCTTCATATTAGACACTGTGGAGGAAAAAATGACCTAAATTCATTAAATAGGTAAATATGGCACATCTAAACAGGTAGGCTAACATGTACAGGGTTTGTCCTGGGACCTTAATACTTCCTGGGCTCTTGGGTCTGAAAAAAAAGTGGTGAGAACTTTTTCTTTAAAATATAACACACTTCTCAAGTCTAAAAATAAACCAGTACCTCAGTGAAATCAGTAGATTCTTGGGTCCTGAAACTTTCAGAATAATGCAAGTCAAAGAGTCTACCTACTTTAGTACTTCAAGTTCTCATTACACACCATTATTCCTACAGAACCTGCAACATGAGCTGCCACTCCACATCTTTAAGGTTTAGAATTTTAGGAAGTGATCCAAAAGTCACAGCTGATCATTTTTACAAGGGTACATTAAAAGGAAAGGGTCTGCTGCCTTGAACCAGGACAATTTGACTGAGATGACTGCCAGAAGAGGTTCTCCCTCAAGGTTACATGGCTGTGGAACACATAAAGGCTTAAGCAGACAGGCCAAAGCAGACTTGGGAATTGAAAACAAGCGAGAAATGTTATACTCTACGGGAAGAAAAAATTGAGGGTAAAGCATACCAACACCAAATTTTAGCCTAATTTCAGTATACTTATGTTTAGAGTATACTTTTCCATATCCTTTCAAATCACACAGTGCCATTAATCAGTCAATGATACTGACAGCACTTTCTACACACAAGAAGCAGGCACCCAGTAACTTCAGATCTGTTTCAAAGTCACTAGGTAAATATAAAATGATAATCCTCTTTTTAGAGTAAATCACATCAGTCAGTTCTGTCACATAAATGCAGGGCACCAAAATGGATACTGACAGTATATATTAATTTTATTCTTATTAAAAGTCGCTAAACTAACAGCTAGACAGTCAATTACTAGCTGCAGGATGGCATATTTTCTCTACTAAAAGAAACAACATTGGACAATAAAGCATGAAGTCATCCTAACAGACCTCTGTAAACTACTAAAAATCACAAAACCCACAATATTCTGTAATGCTATTTTGCTGCTCTGGAAACAGAAGCGGCTCCTATGACTACCAAAATAGTTATCTGGCCTGTTCGTAAGCCAGAAATCTATTAGATATTAATTCATCACAGCATCTTCTGAGTTGCAGAGACTGCAGCAGAAAGTCTTTAAGTAAATACAGTAATTGTATTTTCTAGGAAATGCAGTGACATTTGTTTCTCTTACTACTTTTTGCCCAAATGACTTCATTATTATTTTAGGATTTAATTTTAAAAAAGAAGTTGAATTACAGGATCCAGTCCTTCTTGCTGCTTACCATCTGGATCCACCTCCCGTGCAATTTTAAGTGCTTCTGAAGTGGCCATGTCTGTGTTAGCAGCTGTAACTGCCAGAATAATTGAATTTGGGTTGCTGATGAATTGAAGGATTAGCTCTCTTATTTGAAGTTCAATGTCCTTAGGCTGATCTCCCACAGGCACCTAGAGAAAAAACAACATAGAACTGTTCAAAATTTATATTCATCCCTGTGTGAGACCACTCATTGAAAGTTCATATCCTATACCACGGTATAAGATAAAGTTTTCCAGCCCTTTCCTTCTCCCTTCACAATCAAACATGAAAAAAACCAAGACTTTGCAAGGTATACAAGTCAAAAACACTCTTCTAGAAATAAGAATCAATTCAAATTATTTGATACTGTAGTCAAAAAGACTTGGTATCCAAGAACCACCTGCACAACTGGCAGAGTGGGGTATGCACACGTGCATAGGCAGGGAAAGAAGTCATCTTGTCATCAGAAACCAGCACCAGAAAACCAGATCTTACACCAGAAGATGGTGACATCTCGAATTTATATAACCAACTACTTACCCTGAGGAAAGCTATTTATCTAACAATACAGAATAATGCCAAATAGTGAACATACACTCATTTCAAAACACACTCTTCACAATGAGTCAGAAAAGAAGCATTCCACATCTTACCTTTGTCATTCCAGGTAAATCCACAAGAGTCAGATTAACAACATTAGAGGAAAAAATCTTAAGATGAATAGGTTCAGGACTGATCCCCTAGAAATATATTAATAATAAAAATTAATCACTGTACTGGATTGTTTAAATGCATCCTTTAGAAAGCCAAAAGCTGTAGTTTCATACTAGAAAAACTTTCTTCCATCATACACCTTACAACTACTTGGTGAGGAAAAAAAAGCCAGCCACATCTGTCCACCAATTCCTTTGTCTTTGGAAGCAGGCATGTTTTCCCCCCTGAATATAAGCATAAAAGCTTTTATATTCAGCAATTATATAGATAGGCAAGAATAGAATACTTGCTTTTATAATTACACATAAAGCCATGTATGTGGACAAATGGAAACAAGTTTAACTCAAAGTTTATTTTTTTCACTACTACTACAGAAGCTCTGAAGTAAAGCAACAGCAATTCTCTGATTTTCTTTTAGCTGAAGTCATTTATCTCATGAACACAGTGAAAAAATCTCAAGATAGCAAGCAGCATTACTGTGTTCTTCATTAGAATAGTTCAATGCTTTTCACTTCTAGCTGCCAAAACTGTTTAAGAAAGGTTTAAGCAGCAAGAGAATCTATAGCAAGACAAAGATGGACAGTACAACATTTACCTTATTATTTCCTGAAATCCTCTCTGTTTCATTTTCAATTTCCTGACGAATTTCATCAAAATCCGTATAGATCTGAAGTACGAAAGAAAAAAATTGTTTAAAAATCAAAGACAGCATACGCTTACCTAACTACAAAATAATGCTCTCTTCTCCAAGAGATAGTGAAAAAACTCTGTAACTAAGTATACAGAAGGTGAGGAAAAATAAGAATGACTGTTAGCCCTTAAGCTAATGCTAACAGCAATCACCAGTGCTAAAAATTACAGAAATTGGAATCTTGGTATTTAATCCGTTGATTAATACTGTGAGCTGGCAGTTATTAGCACTTACTACCCCATCAATGTCAGACAAGGTGTAAAATATTGTTCACCTACACAGAATTTCAAACACCTAATTCTACTTCTAATCTAGTTGCAATCCTTTGAAGTTCATAAACAAAATGTAGTCTGAACCTCTTCTCATCTCAAAGGGGACAAAGAACAAGGACAGAGTTTCATTTCAAAATGTTTCCACTCTTGTCAAATCTATTCTCCTTCCATCAATCCAAAATAACTTAGCACAGAGCTACCCTTGCACAGGTTCCCTCTGCATTCCTCTCTACATATCCTTCAATTTCTAGCACTGCCTAGAAGGTGAGCAAGTAAGTTTAAAGTAACAAGCGCTTAAATAATTCATCTGCCAACAAAAAGATGACTGTCTTCAAGCAAAGAATTGACCTAGGACTTCTATAAGAGAGTCAAAGCTTATCTCAGTTTCTGCTTCTCCCCCTTGATGAGCATTAGGTTCTTCCCTCCTCTTCAGCACTTTCTAATAAACCTCTGAAGTAGCCAATTCTTCAGTGAACTGAAATGACTTGTGACTATACTTCCTTGTCTTTGCAATTTCCATTCTAATTTCTCCAATACACACACAAATCAACAAAATAACACAAAAAGGATTAAAATAAATAACTCGGCAGAATCAATAACCCACACAACAGACAACCATTGATAAACTTTCTGTCTTGAGTTTAAAAGAATGTTTCCGGAATTTTTCTACTCATAAAAAGCAAAACAGAAAATCCTCAATACTCTGGCATATAGTATAGCAGGTAGAATAATCTCCTTTTTGGGAAAGTCAAGGGAAGAGATATAGAATTAAGTATATCTATGATAGCATATTTATGACACTGCTACTCCATCAACAGAGTAAACATACCTTATTTTTGGTGTGAAGAAATTTACCCCACTCTTCAGCATCTATCTCTGAAAACAAAGAATTGATACATGAGGAAGAAGCAGCAAATGTACAATGACATTTTTCCAAGAACCTGTTTGTTGAAAACTACAATGCTTTTTTTTTTTCCAAGCAGCAAGAGAAAAATTTGTCTGCTTTCCACTGTTAGATGTTAAATAGCTCAATACAAATTTATGATTCTGCTTATGATTCTGCCTATTTAAACACTGCATCTCATTACTCTTTTTCATTTGTCTCTCTTACATAAGGTCCACCTTCTTAATTGTGACTGAGCCAATGAGCTATCCTACCATTTTTCAGAAATGGTCTAGTCCATTAAATATCAGCTTGCAACAGAAAACAAAAGAATTATTAGGAATAGCTTAAAAAATCTGAAAAAAATACCAGCTTTTAGGATCTTTTCTTTTACCATGCAAGTAAGATCAAATTACAGCTGAAAGAAAAAGTTAGAAAAACCTGTAGAACCAAAACCAAGCAAACAGAAAATAAGTAAGAATTCTGCATAACAATGAAGTCTTAGGAGAACATGTCTCTTCCCAAATCTGCCAAGGACCATACATCTTAACTCTTGTCAGTCACCAGTGATGTCTGGAATTACTTGGGGGCTATTCAAGAGCAGTCCCAGAAACAGCAAAGGAGGTTTTGTCAATTCCTGTTCTGTAGTGCAGGCAGCAGTTTGAATCACGCTGCAAGATACTCACACTTCGACAACTAGGTTTCCAAGCATTAGTCATAAGTTCCATTTCAAATTTTTAGTTTGTGGTCATTTCCTCTCTGCTCCCTGATACAGCAATCTGCTCTAGAAGAATAGTCTACAAGAAATTTGGCCATTTGGCAAACACACTGGTTACCTACAATCATGTCATCTTTCAAAACATTTTTGCCACTCAAGTTGAATTTCAAGATACTGAGCAATAGAGATTTTTTTTAAAGGATTTGGGAATTAAAAGTGCAGGAAATTCTATGAAGCAGCAACGGCACAGAAGAAAAGCAAAAATCATCTCATTCTAACACAACAAGATCAGGAAACTAAAAATCAACCAGATCACAAGACTCAGCAAAATAATCAATCAACACAGTAGCCAAAGTGTAAAAGTAAAAGTGTAATCAACGATAAAGTGGCATGAAATGGATGTGGTTTAGTGTATAAGCATGCACTTTATGTGGAGGGAGGAAAAGCAAGTGGATAAAGGCAACCTTTAGAAAGGTGTCTTGAATTTTTCCATGTAGCAGGGTCTGCAGTTAAAGAGAAACAGCATTGAATGATGTTTAAAATTTTTAATCATATTTAATATAGCATTTTGTTAACTTTCAGTACCAGACTGTATTACAAAGATCACAAATGCATGCAGACAGATGTTCATGCTATTCTAGTATTGATGAGAATGTGTAACATATTAACAATAGGCACAGAAATAAGATCTTACCTAAACACTGATAAATGATGCATATTAATCAGATACTCTATACAACAAAGTTTATTTGATGGTGACTTTATTATTGCTGTTCATCTAATCCCAACAGCTCACAATATTTTTATCTGAGCACAGAAAAGAGCACCATTAGGTTCCGCAAAGCTGAACTTCTTTGGCAAAATATGTTCCTCATCATTTACTCATGGCAGGAACGACAAAGAGTAAGGAAACATTTTTCATGTCACTGGAAATCGTATTACTGTATGGGAAAGAAATCTTAAGTTTTGTATCAGTCTTTCTAATGCTCAATTAAAAAAACTCATTATGGCAGTTCTGAGACAGATTTGAGAAGAGACAACATTAGCTATCATCCTTCTCAACTTTTAATTTTCTCAAAATATTTATGGAAATCCCATTACAAAAAAAAAAAAAAAAACCAAACCCAAACTTTTTATTGAAGGGTTGATGAGCTTACAGCTCTATATTTTTATGTGATGCTAGTACAGCACCATGGAAATGCAAGAATCAAACAAACCGGTGAGGACATGTTTGGCATATGCCTGTTTGGCACAAAATGCAAGTAGCACAGCAACAATCAATTCAGTTTGGAAAGCCTAGTACATCGGGGGAGTTATTTTAATGTCTTGCTTAGGTGGGTAAGTCAAAGTTTTATCATCAGTGGCAATACATTGATTTAGATGGAGTGGATCCATTAAGATAAAAAAATTTAAAAAAACAACTACTTTTACTGTTCTGCAGGCACACGAGCTATGAAGAAACCATTGTTAGGAGGCAGCTTTTGTTTGTCTTGGTTAGTAAAGAGGCAAAATTACATACCAGTCTCCAAAATAAGTGCAAAATGATAGGGCTCATTAATTCCAGGTTATTAAACAGTTTAAAGCAAAATGCACATACAGGAAGAAAGTACAGTATCTTCAAGATTGTATTGCTCATCCATCCCCTCTTAAAAATTGAATCTAAGAAAGTAAACACAGGCATAAAGCCAGGAAGAAAAAGATACAGCAAGGTACTGCCACCATTACATGTAAAAGGTATGGACTAAGTATTCTCTGTTACGTCCCTCCTAGGGAGATGATGTCCTCCTAGGACACACTGTTTTAGTCTTAAATAAGTGGGTTTGTGGTGGCATAGGAATTTCCAGCTAGGTACTAGGCTTAGTTCTATGTATAAAGAAATGTCTTGTTTTAGTATAATCTATTAACTTTTTAAAATACATATAAAAAAAGATGCATTCTAGTCAGAGGCATTGCATTTTAACTTGTTAAGATCTATGGATCAAAGGAGACTGAAAATTTTTTAAGCTTTAACAAGCCACAAGTTTTCTTTGTTATATATAACACAAGAGAAGATTGAAGCCATGATAAATGGCTTAGTCCTAACCTCAGTCTTGGTGCACATGAAAAAAAAAAGTGAAAAAAAGTTAAGGAATAAATGCAGTCTCCTGAGGTGTGCAGAAAATCTCATCTCGTCCAAGTATAAGCTTTTAGAAGTTTGATTTTATACAGCAGGGAAACTCTTGCCCCACTCTTCAGAGGAAGTCTGTACCGACACTCCTTTAATATTTGAGAAAAATTTCCCAATAGCTCTAATTTAATGCAAAGGAGATTTTAGGAAAGGAGGAGGGATTTGCATTACTCAAAACGCAAGGACAATCAAGACAAGGAGAAAATATTTTAATTAGCCTACATTCAACAACCCAATGTTCTGGTTTATATGTAGAACATTTTTTTTTTATCACTAGTTTCACTGGTAAATCAGTCTTCCCCTGGTTATGTTACTTTCTGGAAGCTTTTCGGACAAAACTTTCAGGTGAATTAATCTCCTGATTATACTCAAGATTCCATGCTAGATAAAAGTGTGTACAAATGACATTTTGGTCATTATAAAATTATTACAGATTGTAAGAAATTATTAAAATAGCAGCTATTAAGAATAAACAGACCCTGCCTTTCAAAAAAACATCTCCTGAATAAAGCAACAGTCTGCTTGCTTTTCTGGCTTTTCATATCTTGGAGTGAGACCTGAAAACTTTAATTAATATACTGGGAAACTAGACATGATTATGCTATTTTTCTCAGGACTGTTAACTCCTATACTGCAATGCTCCTCTACAAAGTTCAAATACAGTACAATGCTAACTGACTTCAGTCATTCATGTATCTCTTCTCCCTTCATAAAGCAGTAGAAATGTTCTTCATAGACAATGGAAACACAAAGAAGTTGTTCAGTCATAAAAGACTACCACCATAGACGATTTCTTGCAGCAGGGCAACAAGAACTTCCCAAATACTAAAAAGGATAAAAATCAGCAAAGCATGAAGAATTTTACCTGTTTTCCTAGCTTTCTAGTTCCCATACCTTCACAGCTCTTGGACACAGCAGACTACCATCTGAACTCTCTTTCCCACCCCTCCATCACCTCATTCTTTCCTAGCTCTCTAAATAAAAAAAAATAAAAAAAAATCCAACTTGTGAAAAAAACATGTGCACATCTTCCAATACCTTCTGTATGTTGTATCATTTTTTCCATCCTTGATGCTAACTAGATGGCAAGCTCTTTTGAGTGAAAGCTCTTTTTCTCTTGTGCTTCTACAAAGCGAAGTACAATCAAGCAGTCCACACTGTTTGGGAGCTAAGGGGTAAGAGATTCCTATCTGAAGTAGAGCGCAAAAAGCTGACCAAACAGTGTTGATTTAGCAAGCAACTGATCTGTATTAATTATTCCTGTGTTCCATATCGATTCTATCTGTTCAGAACAATGTTCAGGTTCCTATTCTGGACAAAAAAAAAGAACCTATGAACATTTACTAATTGACCATTCATATGTTTCCTCCTCTTCTCCATTTCCTAACAAATGGATAAGCTACCAGAATAGGTCTTAGCTACAAGACCAATTTAATAATTCACGAGACCAGGCCCAGTTCTCTCGTAAACACTGCTTCTCTTGCAATTTGATAAGAGAACCCCACACTGTGGTATCACTACATCAAACATACCATATGTGCCGAATCACTAGAGGCTAACAATAAACAACAAAAGCATAATGAGAACATTTCCTTCACACCAGACCATACACCTCTGAAGCATATATGTACCAGTCTGAAATACCATGTTATGGAAACACAACACTTCTTCATATTTAATGGAAAATTAATCTTTCTGCTGGTTTTTGACTATCTTGAATTATTGCAGTGACCACCATACAACAGTATCACATAGCTCAACAGTGACTTTGAGGAACAGGAGAGATGATCTTTAAAAGTTGCATGTTAGAAAATCAGAAGTTAGTTCAAATGTCTGGCTGCAATTCCTTCTCAACAGTCTTTCCAAATGTGCTCCCAAGAATAAAATAAAAATTTTAAAAAAAAAAAAATATCCAAAACCAAAACCAACCCCCCCCCAAACCAAACAAACAAAAACCCTAAATTGATATGAACTGATACTCTCTGGTAGCTCACATGCATCAGAAGATGTCAAAATTAAGCTGTTGGAGAGACACAATTTTTTCCTTCATACTCATAAAGACAAGGCAATATGTAATACTAGTACATATCTAGACCAAGCGTTAGGATGGATAAAGGTGACAAATCACAAAACAAACCACAAAACAAAGAGGCAGCTGCATAAAAGTATATATGAACACAGAGAGTTCATTATCAGCACACTCAGAAAGCAGCATGCTGAGACTGATATTCTCTTGTCCAAAATTCAATTTATAAAGAAGAAACCCCTCATCTGGAGAAAATCCTTTTCTGCAAGACTATGGATAGATTTACCTCTGGGAAATCCCAAACACATTCAACCCTACCTCAACATTCAACTCATAACAAACAAAAATATGACCTGCAATAGTATAGTGACTTATTACAATGTCAGACAGCATAGCCAGGATAAGAGGTTGCCATCTTTTTTCCTTCCAAGCTACTTGATCCCATCTTCTCAGATGTAACACCACAATCTATACGTATGGTAAACCAGATCAGTGACAAAACCAGACTGCAATTTGCCTGAATTTTGGAGGTAGCAGAGAGGCATTTCAAACGCAAATGGTAAGTCGTAAAGGTTTGTCTGTTCTTACCACACAAGCCCACGTCTCTCTCAAAGGAACATCAAGAAGAGATTATAACATGTACATTTTACATATTGATTTTTTCCCTCCCAAAGATCTAAATGGGCCTTATAAATATTAATTTAGCCCAACATCCTTATGCAATAATATCAGTATTCCATTTTAAATTTAAAATCTGAATCCCCGGATCAAATGCAACCCACAACAAAAAGGCTCTGCCTTGACTCAGAATACTCTAATTAGAAAACCATCTTTTATACCTGTAAAGTTGCAGAGCAAAACAAAATCATATTTTATCCCACAACTCAGAATCAAGGCATTCTGAAAAGTACCAGAAACTATACACTACACAATGCAAGTAACATAAAACCACACTCAAAGAGATCAAATGTGCCATTTCTAAGAGGTTGCCCAGAGACTCTCAGAGTTCTCCACCCTTGGATGTTTTCAAGACCCAAATGGATAAAGCCCCGAGCAACCTGGCCTTGCGTTCAGAGTCAGCCCTTCCCTTGGATGTTTTCAAGACCCAACTGGATAAAGCCCCGAGCAACCTGGTCTTGCGTTCAGAGTCAGCCCTTCCCTTGGATGTTTTCAAGACCCAACTGGATAAAGCCCCGAGCAACCTGGCCTTGCGTTCAGTCAGCCCTTTTTTGAGGAGGAGGTTGGACTAGGGACCTCCTGAGATCATTTCCAACCTGAATTGTCCTACAACCTCTCACAATCCAGCACACCCTGGATTGCACACTAAAACTCCTTAATTGTTATGAACCCAAACTGTGCTCCCTGCTTGCAGCAATAATGAAAATTGGAGCTTAAACCTTTCAAATGGCACAATATTAGTAACCGTTCTTCAGAAACCAAAGGCTACAAATATTATACGAAAACAAATACTGTGAAGAACTTTTGATACCTTGACTTACTATTGCTAATAAATTCCAAAAAGTCTGAACACAATGAGAATTAATAATTATAGCCCCAAGTTTATCACACCATCAAAAGCCTGTGTACTTTTTACTGTCTACATCAAAAAGCTAAGATTTATCTTATGATCAGAAGGTGGCTATGCCCCTGCTGCTCTTTCATATGATCAAGAGCACTAGTTAGTACAGAATGAGCGTTTAAACTCCCAAGGGACAACTGAAATTACTTTCTTGATCTGCTGAAAGATGATATAGAAACACTACACAAGATAAAAGCTTCAAACTAGACAGCTTCAGAACATTTAAAGTGTTGCTCTCAATGCACTTAGAACCTCTCAGTGCAGCCCAGTAAGGTAGCATCTGTAAGCTACAGAATGTGCCCATTAAATTCTGTTTGCATCTACTACAAGTTTGTTTTCATTTCTCTGTCACATACTCATCCCCTCAAGGCAAAACCTTATTTATACAGCAAAAGAGGAGGGGAAGAAAACCACACACAAGAAAATCATGTTTTCTGTACTCCAGACAATCATCATCATAAGTGAAACGCTTTCTTTGGTCTGCTTTTCTCAAAAGAATTTCCTAAGAACAAACAGGAAAACTTAAAACATTAAAGATATTTTGAATATCCAAAAAGTTTTGACTTCATGACATTTGTTAAATGGACAGAACAGATGTGATAACAGCTGTGTCTTCTTCCAAGTAAATTTTAAAAAGCACACACGAGTTTTAAGATTACAACTGATTTTTCAGTCAAATCAACAAGAAAGATTAAAAGTCTCTTTCCTACAAGGCAAAACACACTCTTGGATCACACTTACCATTTTCATCTCCAGCTGTTTTCCGACCATCCTCTGGGGAAACATGCACCAGCTGCAGAATAAGGGGTCTCCGGGTGACAACTCCAGTACCTCGTGGGAGCAGATCCCTCCCCACAAGACTTTCCAACACAGAACTCTTTCCACTGCTCTGAAAATTGGAATACAGCTACATGATTTTCTTAATCATCAAAATGCTGTAATATTTTAGTTTTAGCTTGCTTTCATCACTCCTGCAAACAGTGCTCCATTTTGTCCTCTGCTATACAGTGCCTGAAGGAGCATCTGATAGACTCAGAAAAATTAATATCCTATTTAACATTTTCTACCCCAAATATTAGTCTCTCCAGAACCAGTTTTGGAAAAGAAAAAATTACTTTTCTTTATAATACTCAGAAGCAAATTCTATGTCTTCTACATCTTGCAGTAACACTTCACTCTGCAGACTAAGGAATTTAACCTTCTGTTAGTATTAACATGGCCAGCTCATGTTAATACTAACAGGAGCATTATACAAAAAGATATTAACTATGTACACTTCAGTACATTAAGCCATTACAATCTTATATTCCTTTCAGTTTGGTTTTTTTGTATAATGTATTATTATAAGCTTCATAAGTGCAGACATTGTTTTATACTCTAAATATATTAAAAAACCCATTGTTTTATACTCTCTCCCAATCTCTCTGTGCGTGTGTATATATATAAGTATTTACAACTGAATTGACTGCAGACATCTGTCTATTGTGAAATATTTATATGCTGTAGAATTACAAATTTGCTTTGAGAGTCTACATTTAAAATGTTGTCCTGTAGCACCTCTGTATAAAATGCAGAATTGGGCTACATGGTCCAATAAGCAGCTGTGAACACATGGGTTTTAAGAGTGATTCAAGACTACTACCATGTTAAAACTAACAATAAACAACAGATCCAGATATGTCAATGTAATACTTTGAAAGTCTGACTGATAAGATTTTGGTTTTTTAATAGAACTGTATTAAACTCTTCCAGTTTTCTGCAGCTGGGAAGTCAACATGAGCATGCCATGAGAAAACCTACTCTGAAAATCATTGCCATCAGCTAGGAAATGTTTCTATATTAATGCTACTACCAAACAATTATCTTAAAAAAAAAACAAACAAACAAACAACAACAACAAAAAAACACAACAAAACAAAAACCCCCAAAACAACCACCACCAGATGCTTCTGACAGCTAGAATGTGCATTACTGCTATACAACCTCAATTCAGCTTACCATTTCCAAAAGAACAGATTCAAGACTTCAAGTAAATCATAAAATGAGTACATAACCTAGCACAACATGAAATAAAAGCAGTGTTGAATATCTTTTAAATATCATACCTTTAGTGACATCTTAGGTGACTTTTTTAAAAATGAGAAACAGATCAGCAGAGATCAAGCAACACAACACTATATCAGATGGCACATTTCTACGAGTGCAGTAAGACAAGACAGGAACATATCATGAGAGCATTTGAACCTATTAAAATAGGACTTGCATGCAGAAGCACAAAATAAATATTAAAAAACAAGTCCAAACCCCTAGAAAGCTTGAACAATTGACAACAAATTAAAGCTTTCTTTTCTTCTAACACTTTACTGTATAACTATGCTTTATGGCACAAAAAAATGCTGTTTTATCAACAATGTCATTTGTCTCAATAGGTGAATAACAAGCCAATGCAGATTTTGTATATTTTTCAAAGTAAATCTAAGTCAAATTTGACAGCAGTGAGGTCAACTGTCTAGAAAAACTAGGGAGAATGACAGGGTCACATGAAACAGAAAGATAGCCTTATTAAGATTTTTTGCTTCGAAAGACTCCCCTAGAAAGTAATGAATAATTTTCTTCTTCAACTGACCTTCTCCAATCAACTTTGGGCACCTTCCATGCAAGAAGCTTATGACAGGACACTGGGCACTGAAATCTTACCAAAGAGTAACTGAAGAACAATCTGGCCAAAGCACAAACTAGGTCTGGAAGCCTCCCTGAGAGAGCTCCCATTGTAGCACACTTCTGAAGAATTACTGATATTACAGAATGTGAAAAAACATAAATTTCAGAATGACAAACAACAAACCACTTCTTAACAAACTTCATAATTTAAAACAAGTGGAATGCCTGCTTAAAAAGATGAGACATGGTAAAGGTTTATCAGCTGCACTGGGGCGGGGCGGACACAACAAAGCCATCAGGGTTTCATTTATTAAAAATCTCTTGAACATCTCTTGAGCAAGATTTCTTACACATGGGTAGAATGATCACTCAGTCTCGAAGGGCTGGAGGTGAGACTTAGGTGAAGTGGCTTCTCCTGAACATATAATCCAAGAAGAGGAGGGACAGTAATAAATAGCTAGTCCTTATCAAGAACCTCATCAAGACAGGAAATCAAAATCCATGGGACAAACTGCTGTACACTACTGCTCATTGTTTGGTCTTTCCAAAAGAGTGGTATTGCAGGAAGCTGAGATGGGCACACACCAACCTACATATGGAACTACAACACTATGCCTTACACCACTTCCACAGTTATCTTTGGATGTAGAACTAATGATCTGGATCCTTTGCAAATGTGAAGTCATACATTAGATGAGAGACTACAGTACTCCACGCATCAGGAAATTTGTTTCAAATTGCATTACATTCCCTTATTAAAGCAATCTGTTCTTGAAACATTAATACAGTATCTAATGACGCACTCCTCAATCTGGGCCCCATACACGTCTATTACCAAGAATGGTCTGGAAACATGGTAAAGAAAGCAGTAAACACAAAGCTGATCTTTTTCTGCCAGTGGGGTGAAGTAAGGGATATGGGTCTGTTCAGAATACAAATTCAGTTCGGCCTGTCCTTCATACAACAGATGTAGACAGAGACTAATACTGATGACCAAAGGTACCACAGAATTTTTAGGAATAAGTCTGTAACAGCATCATGCTTGTTTTGTCATCTCATTGGAATGCTCGTCACGATTTTAAGCATGGACTGAAAGCCATAAATTCATTTAATGACAGGTCCAGAAAAGCATTAAAAAATTCTACCCTTTTGTGGCAGATCAGTCAGGTTTTCCTCTGGACCCCAATACCTGATCCTAATTTGAAATATCTAAAAGCAGTGATATCTAAAGGAACTTTATACAGATTGTTCAGAAAAAAAGGGCAAATACAGGAACATCTTACTGCCTGTTGCTTCTTTAACCATTGTGTCAAACTTCCATTGCTGAATGTTGAGCACACTGCTCTGTTAGCCATCAGTTTCACAGATAAGCACCTGAGTTTGATGGATGGTAAAACCATTTTTCCCAGAAGTACTACGATGAGATGATGCACACAGGGACTTAAATATTTTGTTTCAATACACACTGACAGTATATATGATGTTAATCTTATCAGCTTTCTTACTTCCTCCTTACCAGTTATATTTTCATCATTGTCAACATCATCTTCAGGTTAATCTAAAACAATCAAGGATGAAGGGCAGAATAATACGGAAATGATTGTGCACTTACTCTCACAAATTAAAAAGCTGAAATCTGTAAGAACTGTGATCCACTCCAAAAAGCCAGCATCTCTACTGTTTAATAGTCCTAATGATCTTGCTTCTGCCTCCCTATCCTTCCTTTCTTCTTTACTTGTCCCTGCATATTTCAACTGTGTGAAGTTCTTAAGTATCAAAAGGTGTTTGCTCCCATCCATTACACTAATTCTTATGAGAAAATCTGTTTTGCAACCTGCTGTATTACTAACCACATTCTTCAAGAATTCAAAGCAGCAGACAGCAGTGCATGACTTTATAATTGTCCAGCTTCATTAACAGCAGGAGATGTTACCTTCAAAAACACTTCAGATTTGTTCACAAGCCAAATGGAAGAGACTCTGTATTGAAAATTTTGAAGTAACACTATGAACAACTGTTCATATTCATCCCAAACATTTACTTCACTGGCTTTCTTATTCTTTTTCCAAGTCCTCATTAGCATTCCTAATTTTAGAAGACTTGCGCCCTGTGCCCAACAGCATGCAAAGATGCCTTCTCCATATCCAAAAGAGAACCCTGACCCAATCCTCTTCCACTATTGATAGTTACCTTCCACTTCCTCCTAGAAGTAGGAGAGATTTCTCAGGGAGACATAATAATTCCTGAAGAATTCTCCTAAGAAAAGCAATGCATCTACTTTGACACCTGAGGCAGAATGGTGGCAATTTTGCAGTTTCCGTCATACAAGAATTATAAAAGTCCTGCCAGCTATATCATTCTCTTAGCAATATATACATATACAGTTTACTAAATTTTAATTCTATTATTGGGAAATACAAGCTAATGCATTTTTGCTGGGATCTCATCCACAGGAATATTACCCAGATAGATAGGTGCTTTGAAAAGAAGTTCTCTGCAGTAGCTATCCTGGAAGAGTTCAGTGTGTTATAACTAAAGAGCAGCAAGATTTTTTTTCTTTCCTTGTTTTGCAAACATGAATTATTCTGAAATAAAAGGTCAGCACACATGCAATTCCAGAGCAGTTCCACAAGGGAACTGCTTTGGTTAGAATAGCTATTGTGGGAAAATTTTCCTATGTGAACTAGAGACAACCCAAGCTAGGCTGGTTCTAAACAGCCAACAAATTTTAAAATGTACTTACTAATCAGAAGAGAATTTTGAAGTTATAAGCAGGCCCAATGAATTATTATAAGACATTCTTTGAAACAGAATTATACTTCTAGAAAGACACAGAAGAGCTAACAGGCTGATCCCAACTTGAGAAAGCAGTGAAACCTGCAAAATACACTCATGGTTGTTGCAAAATACATTTTATCTTTGAAAGATCTTGTCCGGATTACAAGACTGTTGTTCCTGCAGGCCATTCCCCATTCCCTTGAATAGAGAGCTTTCCTGAATCAGTCAGGAAGAAACTGGAAGCCACAGGAACTCCCTCCACAAAAGACAGTTTAGGTACAAGTAGTAAGGAAAGCCAGAATTTGCACAGCTCAGTCAAATTTTTTCAGGTATCCTGTATTTACACCATATCTAAATGTAGATACATGCCAACCAACAGCAAATAGATAAAAGATTTGCAGACATATTCCTTCTCAATACATCAATTCCCAAAGTCCTCCAATAATTCACTTAAAAAAAAAAAACTCATGTAATTAGAATCAACGAGTACAGAATTTCTCTAAGTTAGATCATGGAACTGTGGTATCTGAAGATCCACAGTTCAAAGCCATGTAAGACTGACCTTACATAGTATTGCTTGTACTACTATATTCATTATTTTTCAGTAAAATGAATCAAAATGAAAGCCAATTTGTATCTTCAAATTAAAAAAAAATAAATATAAACCACAGAGATTTTAAAAAAAAAAAAAAAAAAAATAAGAGAAGGCCAGTCAACCTTCTGGCTACAATACGAACAAATCTTTTCCAAAAACTACACAGCCATTTTCTGAAACACATTCGCCAGGGCTGTCTGCTGTAACACTCTTCCTCTTAATTTTCCTGAAAAGATGTTTCCTTTGCACTGTCCCCTGCGGACAAGATACAAGAACCATCCATTCTAATTAAAATACAAGTTTTCCAAGAAAAACAATTGCCAATCACAAGATGAACAGGACCCTGGCAGCAAGAACACAAAATTAGTGAGGGGAATAAAACAAAAACACAAACAAAAAAAACTTCACTGACATCTTCTACAACTGTGTATTCTCTCCACTCGTCCAAAATAACTGGGCACTTGCAAACAATAAAATCAGTATCTTCATTTAAAAGATGCTTAATACTGCTTTCTTTTTAAAAATCTATAGAGATTAAAGACAGGATCACAGTTATTAGACCTAAAATTTTATTCTAATTCATATAAAGTCTGCACATAGACACAGTGAAAATGCCATCCTTCCAGTCACAGAAGCCTTCACGACCTAAAAAGTATAGCTGTTCAGAAACTGAGAGGGTGCAACAAAGAAAAGAAACAGTAGGACAGCAAATGTTGTTTGCACTGTATAACTTCAGCAGCAAAATTTAGATTATGTCTGGTAAATGTAAACAGCTAATTAACGTCAGCCTCACTTTGGTGCTTGTCTGAAACAGACACCAGAATAGTCAGGGCATGATTTGACAGGAGGAAGGGATAGCAAAAAGGAAAACAGTCGCACCCAAAACCAGATACAGTGAATGTCAGATACCAAAGCAAACAAAAAAAACAAACCGCGAAGTAAGTTTGCAAAACATCTGGGAGAAAAACCAAGCTCTCCCCAGCCAGCATAGCCAGCACTGAAGCTATCCTCTAGTTAACATCCCCTTTTACAAGTGTAGATACAAATGCCTTTTTGCACCTGCTTGAAAACCCAGGAAAGATCCCTGGACCAAATAAAAAAACCCAAGAGAGAAGGGAGGAAGACACTCCTGAGTTAAGCTTGGCATGGGGTTTTCCTAGTTGCTTGGTATAAGCTGGAGTCTCCTTCACCCAAAACTGGCTTTTTGCCAACACAACATAGGATACATTGAATAAAATGAATAAGCTGAAGTGGCTTAAATTTCTGTTCCCCTGACCTTCACTGACAGGGAAAGGTCACTGAAGCTCTGTAGAGCATCTGAAGTTTAAGACCACAATGCCAGTCTCTCTCAAACCAGATGCTTTGATAGAGCATCCACTGGATTCCCTTCCTCATCCCAGTAGCCAGGACCGTACACTAGCTTCCCATTGCTGTCAACTTCTTAATGGGCAAATTACCATCCTAACTGTTTAGCCTAACAGAATACATAGTTATACATATTCAAATGCTCAGGCTATCTGTTATCTCAGATCAAGAAACCTTCCTCCTTGGCAACAAAAATTGGCTTAGTGTTGCCAAATACCAAACATGATACTTATTCCAAACAGCAAAAAGAGAAATAAATGTATTGCTCATCTGTGAGCCAGTCACAGAGGCTAGCAAAACAGCTCTTTCAGATAGAAACATCCAACAGAACAGTCAGTCTATGTTAAATATTGTAAACTACACCTTCCCATTTAAAATCCCAAAATACCATTAACAGAAGACTGAGCAAAAGTACTATATAAACATATGCTTGAAAGGTCATTTAAAAATATCATTGTGAATTTCATTAGTTGCTAGATCAATTTCACCATGATGTCTCTAGTAGAATCAACACTACCAAGTGCAAATAAAGCCCACAACTTGTTTTTATAATGTCAGTATTGGAAGAACTTTGCTACAAAACTGACACTGAAGTTCTTACGTAGCTAGGTCAATGACTTCTAAAAACCCAAAACAAATTCCAAGAATTAATGACCTGAAAAAAATGAAGGCAATTCATTTTTACACATCCCTAGGCAAAGATTTTGTTGTTTGGGGTTTTTTTTAAATTTATTCTAAAACTCATGCTCACTTCCGTAGTGTAGACATTTCATTTCTATGATAGCATCTTTGTGCCCGTAACATACAAAAGGCCATAACTAACCAAACTTCTTTTCTTCGCCTTGCCTCCTTTTATTATAGCTTTAATGTGTTTGGTTGAGGCACTTCAATACCACCTTGTTATCCCTTACAAGTACGGATCACAAAGAATTTGTATAAAACACATCAGAAGGTTGGGTATTACAGTACTATTGAACAAATATTGTTTATAGAGTATTCCCAGCCTGGACATTTTTTTGCACTTCAGTAATACAGTTCTAAAAATGGAACTGAAATACTGAATTGGGGAAAAAAATAGAACACCTATCTGGGAATGGCAAAAAAACCCTGAAATAGTGATGAAAAGCTGGCAGTCTGAGGGTGTGCTCTGAGTTCTACCAGCAGGAGAGTCTTCAATTTTCTGAATAGAGCCTGTACTAGGATACAGAAATAACTTACACAGTATTTATGTGGAGAATGAGAAGGAATTCTCGTATGACAGAGTCACAGGAACACCACTAGAAGTGCAAGAGGCCATCTAAACGTGTAAAGTTTACTGAGAAATATTTTGTAATTAGTACCAAAATCCATCTAGAAAGAGGAAAAATTGAGACACTTCAATTGCTCAGAACACAAGGATGGTAGGAAATGAATCCCAAAACAACAGAGCAAAGGGGACATGGGAAACAGAAAACATTCAAAGCTAAATTAAGGATTATAAGCAGTTTCTAGTTCTACATGCTCTAGAAAAGAAAGAATTAACTTGATGCACAGAAGTAGAAATAAATGAGAACCGAAGAAAGACTCAAGCACAAAACAATAAAAGGGTAGACAAGAAATACAGAAGACAGATGAGAAAAATAAATAGCAAAAACTACTTTAAAAAGAATTTTTCTTCTCCTTGCTGAATATGTAGAAAGGTCATTTAAGAAAAGCAACAGGCGAACTGGAAGGAAAAAAAAAAAGCATAAATAATTAACAGAGAGTTACAGAAATCTTAACTGGTAGCATTTGTTGCCTAGAAAGAAAAACGGAGATGCAAAATTCAAAATCATTTGTGAATATTATTCAAAGAAGAAAAAGTAAAGACTGCATATGCCAGTAGGCTACAAACTAAACCATGTGAACAAACTTTAAGGCCACATAGCACTTAACCAAAAATATCTCAAGAAGCAAGATTATTTCAAGGCATAATTCAAAAAACCACAGAAGCAAGCTACCAGCAGCAAAACTATCAGATCTAAGGCCATATTTGAGACATCTCCAGAAATCTGGTCTACAATAAACTAATTTCAAATAAATAAAATGATAAAATTTTATTTAAATTATTTTAAAAGTAATTGCATAAAATTACTGACAGGGTAATTCTGTAGACGGTTAAGACAATTATTCCTTCCAACAACCCTGACTAAAAACAAAACAAAAACACAAGATACAGCTTGCTAGATATTTTGCCATATATTTTCCTTAAGTCTGTAAAGGACTTTGTTTTGGCATGCTAAGAAATATCATGCTAATTCAAGGATTTTTATGAATATACTGAATACAGCACTGAACGGATATTAATACTGATGGGCAGACTATTGAGTCAAATGCATGTCAATATTGTCTTAAGTCTCAGTATCTACTGTACACACTTATGAAAAGTTAACTAGGACAAAGTTGTTTAAAAGGATGATAATTAAAAATGCCACTTCAATGCATTTCATGAAACAGAAAAAAATATTGATTTTACACAGAAAAATGCCACACCTCTGCCTTGCACTTTCTGTTGCAGAACTAAACTAAAACAAAACGGGGCGGGGGGGGGGAACCAGCTTGCTTATATGATTTTTAATGTAAAGGAGATTAAATGTCTTCGTAAAGTGATGGACTCCTGTCAGCTACAAAAGTGCCTAATACAGCTTACCAGTGCAAAGTCTCTCCCACCCAATTCAAGTGTTTTAGATCTATTTTATAAAATGGCTGATATAAAGTCAATTAATCTATCTGATTTATATTGGTAAAACAGAATGACAGCTAGCTGCCTCTCAGCCAGTTCGACACTGTACTTGCCTCTGAGCAAACCTATTCCATGCTTCAGCAATGCGCAAGCTTTAAACACAGAGATGGTGTTTTAAGTCACATAATGAAATCCCGGACTGCAAAGTCGTTGGCATTACCGTCTCAGGTAGGCATGCTATTATCAAGTAACATCACGCACTCAATACACACTGTTAATTTCACAGAAACAAAAAAAAAAAGAGAGATCCATTAACTGCAAGTTTTAGCTGTGTTTAACGTTTCATTTTCAATACCCTTAGGACTGCTGCAGTTCTGGTCACACATGTTCTGCTGCCAAAAGTTGTGCTGAAGAACGGCGTCCCATTCGAACACATCTGAAAGGGTCTGAGGTCTATCTTCGAGCCCAGCAGCCGCATTATCGGGCTGAGACACACACGTTGCAACTGCTACAGCCGACAAAGGCCGGCTTCGCCTCTCACCTTCGCTCCCCATCATCCGCTAAGACAAAGAGGTCCAAACCGGCAGGAGCACTCGCAGCGAGGCAAAACGATCCACGCCTTCCGCTACCACATCCCTCTTATTCAGGGAGGGTTGTCAGAGAAGGGAAGCCACCCGACCGGCGATGGCGGTCACGCTGAAGCACAGGGCCGGGCAGCCGGTATGGAGTGGGCCGGGGACCCGGGCAGCCGAGGGCCGGCGGGACCCCCCCCCCCGCCGCCCACCGCTGCCCCC
>JANXJC010000023.1:18595828-18612307 GCA_027564655.1 Leptodon cayanensis | reverse complement strand
AAGTTGGGAGGGGACACAGCCAGGGCAGCTGACCCAAACTGGCCAAAGGGGTATTCCATACCGTGTGACGTCATGCCTAGTGTATAAACCGTGAGGATTTGGCCGGCGGGGGGCAAATCGCTGCTTGGGAACTAACTGGGCATTGGTCGGTGAGCGGTGAGCAGTTGCATTGTGCATCACTTGTTTTGTATATTCCAATTATTTTTTTATTATTATTGTATTATTTTTATTTTCTTCCTTTCTGTCCTATTAAACTGTCTTTATCTCAACCCACGAGTTTTACTTTTTTTCAGTTCTCTCCCCCATCCCATTGAGGAGGAGAGCGAGCGGCTGCGTGGTCCTTGGTTGCCGGCTGGGGTTAAACTGCAACAGAAAGAAAGAAGAAGAAGAAAAAAAGCATCCCAGTTGCACAGGAATAGAAGCTGCTGGCACATAAAGTAGATAGATAACACCAGCTTATTTCTCTATGTGAATCTCTTTTCTCCTGCCTCATCTTGCCATATGACCTCAAGGACACCACTGTGAAATAGAGCAAGTGCAAACTGGTTTATATTTTAATTTAGACCAGAAGGGAGATAGCTCAGAAAGAATGTAGAATTGCAAAAGGGTCAGAGAGGGTCAACAGGGATGGTGAAAGGTGTGGAACAGCTTTGATAGCAAGACCAACTAAGTAAGCTAGGCGTCTTCACTGTACAAAAGAAATGGTGGGGGGTAGGGAGGATTAGAGGTCCGTGTAATCATTAGCAGCCTGGAGTGGGTGGAAGACCACCAGTTTTGTTTACTCTCCCTTCCAATACAAGTATTTTGGGAGCAGCTAATGAAACTAAGAGCCAGGTCAGAACAAAACAAGGACAGTAGCCCCTCCTGGGTGGGTTGGTGACCTGTTGAGCTCCTTGCCAAAGGATGTTGGAGACAGTAAAAGTTGAAATGGATTCAGATGATGTTTGGACAAGTTTGAGGAAGAGAAATGTATTGCATGTAAATAAACAGCTATGTGGGAATCAAATCTAGCTCTGGATGTTTCTGAGCTGACAATGGTTGGAAGCTGGGCGGGTATCATGCAGAGGTACTGTGTGTGCTTGCCCTTTAGTCTGTCCCAGTATGGCTATTCTTAGAATTTTATCAGTATAATATTTCAAGAAACACACAGAGAAACTATCAGTTGCTGAACTGAGTTGAGATAACCTAGCCTGCCCAGCAGAGATGTCGAAAGGCCTACCAAGGGCTGGATACCCAAATGGAGAAGCACAGCGCAGATGGAGGAAGTGAATTAATGAAGGGAAGAAAGAAGAAAGCACTAGAGAAGGTATAAGACTAAGAAACATCAGAATGCAAAGTTTTAATACATTGTACACTTCTGGCTAAAATGTGAGAGCTGGAAATGCCTCTGCTATGAGGTGTCACGTCCTGTACCAACTTAGAAAATACAGCACTTAGCCTAGTTGAGGACTGTACCAAAGCACTAAATGTTTCAGCAAGCGATGGTCCTCTGTAGCTTTAACTCTAACTTTCCATGGCCAACTTACGTTGTACTGAGCAAGAAACTCAAAGATCCGATAAAAGGCAGTAGTAGTCAGACTGGTTATTTACTAAAAGTTAATTGACATGAAGAAACAGGAACTGCCACACTGAATCTGACCTGATATCAGTCTGCCTCAGAATCTCATCTCTAAGACCGTCCAGCATCAGCCCTCTGGGGAAAATATAAAAATGCAGTAATAAGATCTTCTGATTACAAAACTGTGTATTAAATGATTTTGATATTGCTGTAAGATCTGAAGTAGACAGTTTAATATTTCTTCTGGTTTTGTTACTGGAAACTAGATTGCTTTATTTACCATGTAATAGTTTTTTTGTCCCATCACGCTAAATTCTTGGCTCCAATGACATCCTGTGACAGTAAATTTCATGATCTAATTATGCATAGTGCAAAAAAATCAATTTGGTGTCAGTTTTAAATTTGTCATATTCTAATTTCATTATAAGCCTCCTTGGTTTTATGTTTGATGTCAGGAGAACAAGATTTCCAGTATTTCTTCTCCATGATATGAATTTCTTCATAGTTTTGCACATCATCTGCTTCCATTTTTGCTCAGACAGCTGGAGTCTCTTTATACTGACATACTGACAGTAGTGGACAAGTCATTTGCTATTTAATTAATTTATGCCAGACAGGGAGACCACAAACTAGCACCTCAGTAAAGCATATTTCCTTGCCATCGTATTTGTCTAGAGAAAGAAATACTTGATTACCACACTGAAATGTATCAAGTTTGTAAACACAGCATTTGTGCTGCATACATAGTCATACTACTTTGTTCCGCACAAACACTATTAGCAAAATACTTCTGTAAATTATTCCTTGGTAATGTCACCTTTTGGAACCATGCAATACAGTGATTATATGGGACTGGCAGAGCCTGATTTTTATGTGAAGCCAAATTGAATGGTGTTTTTGTATTCTCCGGAGCAACCTCATCGCAGATGTAGCTATAACACTTTCTCATAGCACTTATACCAGACATCTGCAGTGAACACCCTTAGAAGCTGTGATAAATAAATTCCTGAAATCCCTTGACAGAATGACCCTTCGTTTGGCTGTTCTACACAGATTTCCCAAGCTGACGGATTCTAAAACTTGCTTTTTTTTCAGAAGAAACAGAAATAGAGGTTTCAAATCCATAGTCCAGGCATTCTGCTGAATTGGCAAAGTGAGCTCTCCTACACGCTTCAGCCGGCTGTAACGAGGTCACAGTGCTGATAGGAATCCCCGAGTTACGTGTTACCTGTGCTGAGACCCAGTCTCTGACAAAACAAAATAATCCTGGGGCAGGGATGCAACTTTGCTGGGCGCTGTGGTGAACTAAACAACTGAGAGTTCCTTATATTGTCTCAGTCTCCCCACAGGGAAGTTATTTATCTAAATTCATTGAAGAGTTGGGGTGTCACACAACTTCTTGTAAAACATGCTTGCAGAACTGAAAGCAGGTTTCAAGTTAAGGAAGGGGCAGGGCGCAGAAGGCAATAGCCATAGGGCAAACAACAGTCAAAGTTCATCAATCGGTAACAAAGCTCCAGCACTCTGGTGTTTGTAAGACATCAGCATTTCTGACAAGGCCAACAGAGATAAAAGCTTTAGCTGGAGATGAAAATAATCACTGTATCATTCTGAGCTGCTGTACAACAGTGCTCCCTCACCCCTGCAACTGGGGTGGTCAGACTTGGAATAACAAACATACTATTAACAGTTGCTTCATGAATGATTTTCACCACTCCAGTGGTTTGCAGTCCAATTTTAAGGTGAAGACTTTTTACTTTAAAGGACCAAGGTTTTGGGAATAAAGGCAAAATAACCTCCTGCCTGCTATCAAGAAAGCAACTTTTTATTGGAAAACAAAATGCACACTTAGTTAGCGTTCAGCTGAGGCAATGTAACTAGAAAGGAAAAGGAAAAAAACCTTATCCCAACCAAAACTTGCTGGTATTCAGGAGCAATTGAGCTTGTATCTTCTACTTCTGGATCTAGTATTTTAAATAAGGCTATCTCTGGTGGTCTTTTTAAGACAAAATAGTATGCCAAGAGGAGCGTTTTTAGTTTTTTGTTTTTATAATACATGTTTTCTTGTGCATGCTGCTTTTTATAATATGATTCGTGCAATTTTAAGTTTAAATTGGAAATATAACAATCAAGCATATGTGATTTACATCATAGCCTGCATGTGAGACTAATGGATACTTCAAGTGTATCTGTCTTAAGCTTTTAGTTCAGGTCAGGGCTGCAGTTCCAGAGTGGGCACTTGATGTCTTACCTGTCATGCTTCGCACACTTAGTTGCTTGCTTTGCATCACGGAGTTGTCTTGGAGCACATGGGTGCGAGTCTTTTCGTGTGAAACAGAACTGCAAGATGCACTTCAGACAGTGAAGAGCGTTCAGTTAATAGGACCAGCTTAGTGCTAGTCTGAAATTGAATTCCAAAATACAACATAGGTAAGGTGGGTCTTTTGTAAATGCTGTGTCCCAAAGCCTTGAGCTAAAAGATTTGGATTCCCTCTTGTGAGCCAATAAACACGTGAGTAAGGCAGAACAGGCAAAGCAGGTAGTTCTACATAACTAGGCAATAGATCTAAACAGAATTACAGTTGAAGGCTTATCTTCTTCCATTGCGGGGTCATTCATTTAATTTCACACTCTGGGAAGGCTACTCTATTGAGTAGCAATCAGAGTCCAGAACCCATTTCCCTGAAGCAGGGACCCTTACCTAGAGTTTGGAAAAAGGAGTTGGGCATACTGTATTAAAACATGTTCAAAAGAGAGCACAAACATCCAGCCTGACTTCAGAACACAAGCTCACAAAGTCAGAGACACAAGTTCGGTGTCCAGTGGACTCGAGAGTTTATTTCCATGTTTCCCATGCAAGAGTGCTGCGACTGCCTGGCTCCCAGGCAGGAGTCAGAAGGGGTGGAAGAGAACATGAGGCTACGAGAGGCCAAAGAAAGAGAGGGTAACCCTGGATTCTGCTCCCAAGACAATTTCTGTTTCTTGAGCCATGGGCTGTTTTAATATTATAAATGCATAAACCAAATCTAGAAACCTCTGGAATCTTCAGGTTAGGTAGGGTGGTATTCAGTAAAACTATTCTGAAGAAGTTTTGGGATCTAGAAATCCATCTGCAGCCCACTAAGTCTTACCCCAGATTCTTAGCTAAGGCTGTATTCCATAGGCAGATGCTTCTGACAACAGAGATTTCCTTCAATTAGCAAACAAAAATATATTGAGATTTGGTGGTTGAAATTCTTAATGAATTCTCTTGAAAAGATCCTCAGAATTGGAGGCTACATGAGTTCTGACTAGTGATAAAAATCATTTAAAAAAAACAAAAAAAAAACCCAAAACCAAACAACTACAGAGAGTGTAGCTAACAGTTGGAAAATTTACCTGGGTACGTGATGGATTCTTCCTAACCTAAGACTTTAAATCAGGGAAAATCATTTGAAAAATATGCTGTAACACAAAGAAATGTAACAGTTTGAGATAGAGAGCAGGTGGCACATCCTGCTCACGACACCAGAGCATTACGTTTTTGAGACAGAAACAGAAAGCAGCAACACAGACATGGGGTAAACCTCAAGCAAACAAACCCAGCTGGGTGTATCCTGATTTACCACGTGAACCGGGGCTGATGAAGCTTAATACGGCGGGGGCTGCCTAATGCGCAGGGCCAAGGAGGCAGAGGGCGAGCGGCTCCAAGACAAAACGGTCACAGCCATAAGGATCCCTCTGCTTGTTCATTAGACACCACGGGACCCCCCAGAGCAATTCCTTTAAAGCAAACAAGCTCTAAATATCGTGCTTACCAAAGGCAGGCATGCCATTTCTCTCATGTCAGGAAGCTCATACAGCGCCAAGAACAATTCTGCGGTAATGAGGCAGTATTAGTCAGGCTCTTGGGGAGAGCCAGAGGAGGTGACGCCTACCGCTTACTTACCAACCCTGTACTTGATGGGCTCCTGGACAATTTGCTACCAAGTAGAAGTATCAGTGCTTATTAAACCTGCTGATATAAAGGAATTAAGCAGGAGCTGTGATTACAGATTTCCTGTAGTTTTCATTTTATAATTGTATTTTCTTATTAAAGCACATTTTAGGGTAAATTCTGTTATTTTTGTCTCCATGTAGAAGGCATTGAATTGTGTTTCATGAGGAAAATAACGGCGCTGGAACAGAGTTAATCACAAGGGGAAAAAAATAATCAAAAACATTAGTGGAAAAATTATCTAAATGGAGAGTGAAGCATTACTTTCATCAGTACTTATTTCAAATACCAATTTGTTTACCGTATTTGCAAAGAGCAGAAAAAGTAGAAACTAAACAAAATTCTTGTACGCAACTCCTTCCAGACAGGAACTAACAAGTAATACAGTAATTTTTCTTCTCTATCTTTTGGGGGAAGTCTTTTCTGCAACTTTGTGCCCACCTGCACAAGAATACCAAGAATAAATCAGATACAGGCAAAACAGGTTTACTGTGTACACGATGGAAACTGGAGGCAACTGCAAATGGTTCTGTCTGGTAAAGGACACTTAAAAAAGGTGTAGCTGCAGTTTAAGTGGCACCTCCATAAACTGAATGTATGCTTAGCTAGCGAATGAATTTAAAGAATCAAAGTTGCCTATGCTTAGGATCACGATCCAGCTAATTACCTGATCATTTTTGCTTTGCAGCACCACTTTAATTCAGTGCACAAGAGGTTACGCTGAGCAGCTGCTCAATGTTTTGTTTTGTCCTTTTGTCCCTAGCAGTGCCTGAGTAATAGTAAGAAAGACATGGGGCTACACTGAACATGTTCCTTTCTTTCTGCACTTTTCTATGGGGGTGGCAACGTAGAAGCCCCAAAAGTACTCTCTCTCGTAACATCCTGGTCACATGAGAGAACATTATTATTCCCATTATAGAAATCTGGGAAATTAAACTGTGAAGGATTGCAGAGACCACGTCTTTTATCTTCCCAACCTAAGATGTCATGGCATTATATACAGCCCTTTATATACTCAGAAACTATCTTCCACCGACTTCGCAGTACTTGTGAGTAGCCAGCACTTCAGCAAATTAGATACCAGTGTTCCAAAACAGACAGGTCCTTACAGTCACACACAATTGGAAACGCAGTTTAAAGATTTCATTAGCAAAGTAAACAGTAGCTGGACAAAAAAAAAAAGTCAATCAGCAATACTTATTTAATGATGCTTTTATTTTACAGGATACAAATTTATTTTCTTTTTAAGTACTCAACAGGAATTAAAGTGCTTAATTTTTACAATTCTCCACCCACCTTATGACCAAATATACATATATTACAGCAAATATATACAATATCTGAAAATTTTTTACATTCATATATTTCTTGACCATAAAAATGACCACTTACATTTGCACAACTTACAACGGCATTTATATTTCACCTTTTTAATATTCCTCACTTTATTGCAAAACCAGAACAAATTTACACCTCTTCCAAATATCAGTATTTTTTTAAAAAAGGGTTTTTGCAATTAAACCCAGAAGTGTTTCCATAATGAAGAGGAATTAACATGCATAGCCTGTAATTCCGATGTCAAACATTACAGCTGATCCAGCTCCTATTAAAATTAATGTATTAATCTGCCTTGAGGGCTGCAGAATAGAAAACACGCTAATAGAAAAAAAACAATACTTTATTGTAAACTGTTCCCTATATTCAACAAATTTGACTTCTTTCTTAAAGATACTGGGGCACATACATGCAAAAATACTTTGACATAGTTCCCCCTTTCTGAATGTTTTCATCATAAATAGTTAATGGATCTACAAGGATGAACTATAAACTGAAGTAGGTTGGTGTTATGCAGTGGCTGAAAACATGTTTTATTTAAAGAAATCTGCCTGAAGATTTTAGTACAGAAAAACCACATTCTACATTCACTTGTGCTAGGAAGAGGAAGGGGTGAAAGCAAAATGCCATAGTTGAGTCTGGGAGGAATTTAATCATGAGGTTTTAAGGGAAGCAGACTGAGTGTCTTACTGAATTGAGCGTGTTTGGTTGTTTGGGTTTTTTTTTTTAATGAGGCTGAAATAGTAAACATGCCACAAAAGTAGATCTACTTCTGTTGATTATTTCTTCTGAAAAGCTTACTCAACACAGTCACTATACATTATATTTTGAATGCAGCACAGTGTATTTTTTGATTGTAAAATACTGCTTGAAAACAGGTCATCTGAATAATAGTCTCAAATATATAAATACACATATATACATATACACACACATATGCATATGTGTGTATATATATATATACACATATACAATCATTAAGTTAACATTATGTTCTATTAAAGGAAAAGGATTTAGGAAACAGCAGATTAAAACTCCTATGCAAGGAACATACTTCACTACAGTCCCATGGGTCAGAACTAGCTAGGTAAATTCCTCATACCAATAGGGCCACAGACCGGAGGAAAAAAAAAGTAACTCCATATATTTCATTTCAGATTTCAAAAAACAGTACACCACAGACTAAGAATGATGCCCGTTTCACCAACAGATTTATCTTGAGGATAGTCAATTCTGCCACAAAATTATTTCTCTTCTCCAGTCTTTTTTTTTTTTTTTAATATGTATTTCCAGCTGTTTACATTCATCCCTACATCAATTATCTCCAGCTGAAACCCATCTGGAGTTCAACTGGTCACTGTGATTCCAGATGAGACACAGTACATCAGCAGCGTTCAAACTGGTGAAATCTTGATTTTCCACAAGTGTCTTTATATAATGTAAGGCAGATTCTACATGAATTTAAGTCACTGAAGGTGTTAACAGCTCCAGCAGGTCTATGCTAGTTTACACCAGCTAAAGATCTCCAAATAAATTTATGGAGAGAGCTCCTTTTTTATTGCTTAGAATTACTTCTACATGGAATGTTTATTTCTCTCCTGAAAGCCTTTCCTTCAGTATAAAGAACCACTACCCTCTGTTCATTTTATTTAATCTTGTCTTGAAATGAAAAGCTGACCAGTTTTTATACTAGCTATGTGGTGATGTAGGTTTAAAAAAAACCCCAACAAACCAACAAAACCCAAAGAACCTGTCAAGTGTTTCCACATCTTTCCTACTTATTTTTACATATACATATAGATTATTTTTTTTTCTTCCTGACTCCACTTGGAACTCTTTAGAGCGTAATTCTGTAACCTCATCTAAATCTTACTCAGGTGGTAGTGTATTTATTCTACATTTAATCAGTGCCTTGGCTACATCTATAATTTAAAAATATGAACAATAAAAATCCTCTCTTCTATGAAAGGGATTTAGAATTTTGAAGAGATTTATAAAGCACTTTGAGATGGTTTTGCATAAAAAGGTGCCACTATATGTTACATGCATTAAAGTGTTTTAATATTCTATTCCAAATAGAAGAGAATGTTTTGTATTATCAGTATCTATTTTCGACATAAAAATTAAATACATTTTGGAATAAACAAAACTACTCAGTGTAAAGGGATTTGAAAGTAGTAGATGCTATAGATTTTACAGCAGATCTTCAACCAAGCAGGAGTACCTGATACCAGAAAACAATTTTTGGAGGATTTGGAAGAATGATGCAGACATGCAGATATCATGATACACTATTTTTCCATGCTAGAGGAAAAATATTAAGTCATTTTGAAAAATATAGTAGTACGTTCAAAACATATGAATGATAAAATTAAGTCATTGTTCTGGCTGAACGCAGATAAAAACGCACAAAATAACTTTTGGTCTGCTTTAAATTGCACAGAAGACTGATCACTTTTAAAGTGAGAAACAAGCATTTCTTGAACACAAGAATCGCAAAGCTTAAATAATTCAGCAGAGCCATTCACATACATTCATGTATTATGAATGAAGGCTCAGTTATAGTTTATTCCTTACACACACAGCTTTATGCTAATAAATGTAATGCCTTTTTTTTTTTTAAAAGAATTTAACAGCTGAAGTGGGAACACCCTATACCTTGTTAGAATGATGGTTTTAATTTGACTGCTTTCATCTTGATACTTAAGCCACAGCAGTTACTACTTTGAGTTTGTTCCTCTGCAATCATGATTTACAATTTAAAGTTTTGAATGCTATAGGAGGGCTTGTCTGTGGAGAATGGAGTAAAAGAGTTAGGGTGGTTAAATCTAGAAGCAACTTCTCCATCTTGTGATCTCCTTTAATATTGGTGGTACATACTTTTCCTACAAAATACACACAGAACCATACATTGGAGTGCCAAGGTATTCTGACTCAGAAGAGAGCAATTCTGACCAGGCAATTGATTATGAGAACATGAAAATAGTTTCACTAGGGTCAATAAAATATCCCGTGCTATATAAACTTCAATGGCTGAGAGCAAACATGAGGCTAACATCCAAATAAATAACTCCCAATGCTAACTTTGTTTCAAATTGTTTATGCCCAAATGCAGGGCTTCATCTAGGAGATACTGAAACCATTCAAGCAGCTTCAGCTACTCAATACCACTATAACAATAAGGCAGCCCAGAAATTGCTGCTTCTCATCATTTCCCTAATAATTTAGCTGGAACAGGTCTTCCTACTTGGCTCAGAATTAAGTTTGCAGGAGCTTAGAAAACAGAATGTACTACATGATTACAGTCATATCATCATATTATTTTCAGTACAGCTCAGTCCGTCTTATCTGGGAACTCCTTTAAGGCAACTTCGCCCCTTACACTCAACAACTTGAGCATGGGAAACAATGTTTTTATACATTGGGGTGCAGTAAGATGACTCTCCAGATCCCACAATTGCAACTGAGACTTTTTTAGAAGATAGCCCCTTTCAGGAGATGACCATGAAAGAAAGTTAGCCACGGAGAGTTCTTCTTGCTTACCTGAATGTTCCCCATCTCTCGCCAAGGTATGCACAAGACAACACGTACTAGCTAGAGAGACCTTGGCGAAGATTTGATGGTACTCACCAATGTGAATCAAAACAGGCTTGAGCTGCACATTACTAAAGGTAAATACAGCTGACAGTAGAAGTAACTTAAAATCTCTTATAGAATTACAGAAGAGCTTGCACATCAGATAAAAGTAATACTAGGGTTACATGCAGAATAATCTGGACACACGGAGCACCCGAGGAAGAACTGAGAACTGACGTGCACAAAGTCAGTTGTCGAGTTAGTACTCTACAATGCCATGTCCTGGTAGTTACTAACACTACTGTAAAGCTTAGAAGTCTGAAGGCCATGGTAGATTTTGGATTTGTGGCGGTGAGAGCAAAATCCAGCCCACTAACATTAAGCTGCATGACAGTCTTCTTACCGAAGAATGATAGACACTACATACTCATGTATGCCTGACACTAAAAACAGAGGTTACTTTAACAATCCCTTGTTAAATGCTAAATGAGGTTCGTTTTTGTTTTTCCCCTATAGTGTCACAGAAAGAATAAATTGGGAGTGGGAGTTCAGTGAATACTTTGTTTGGAAAGCTCATTATAAAAAAGCAACAATTTAAAGCTGACCTCCTGCCACTAACAAAACTGGACTTGAACCTGAGCTCTTCAGCTTGACATGATTTAAAATAGATTGCAGTTATACTGAGCAGTAAGACTCCTGAATGTTCTTATGCCAAGTTGATTGTAGAAGTTACACATTTTCCTTCCTTTGAGGGGTCAGAGAAGGAAAGATAGCAATGATTTTAATTGTCTACTTGATAGTCAATCATTACCGCTGAATTTGTCATTTCATCCAAGGATGTTACCGGAAAAATTTTAGGGAGGTCATTTGCCTCTATGTGTAAAAACCCTAACAGGAATGGAAGTTCATAAGGGACTTAATACTGTAAGGCCAACAAGTCTTTATTCCCATAAGCTGAATGCAAATAATGTCAGTTAATGCAACTTGAGATTTGCAGGCTCAGACCTCATACTCAATTCGTATAAAGCAGGGTCCACTTCACAACAATAATCCTTGAAGACTGTTGTCATAAATAAGTATTATGGTATCCAATCTTCTGCAAAAATTAAAAGATTTAAGTTCAAAATGTTCTTTTGTTCCAATAACCATAATAGCAAATAGGTTACTAGAATCTGTTGGTTTTCTCAAACGACATACTGCATTTGAGTAACGAACTACTGCACTCTTAAAAGATAACAGTGATAGGACACTGAAGAAATGTGACTACTCTTTTAAACACAACTGGAACTTATTTGTCCATTGCATGCCACTTACATTACTGCTATTGTTTTAATGCATAAAAATATCAAGACCATTAAATGTCAGCTATTAAAACAAATCACTGAACAGTATTTGTTAATTTAGGACTGTTTAATTTCGAATAGAAAACATGCTTTTTAAATAAATTATCCACTAATAGGAACCCAGTATCATGAAATCAAAGCAAAAATCAAGTATTGTACATTTTTAATACTGTACATATAATATATATTTTCTCATATTTTAGGTATTCATTTCTAGATTGAAAATTATTAGATTGTTTCCTTGATAAATTGAAACTTTAAAAGCCAATATACCTGTGAAAGCAATTTGCATTAATTAAAAAGAGACAAGTGAATACGACATATGTACAGATCTGTGGAATTCAATCTATAAACTACATACATTAAACCCAACTGTCCCTGCATATTTAACTACAGATCTATTTTGGCAATGTGGAGGTATATCTTTTATCCTGTTGCAAGTCCTAACGTCTAAGTAGGAAGCTTCAATATTTGCATTCTTAATGAAAGTAGCAAATGTTAACCAAAGAGCAACTGGATTTTCAAAAAAAATTGCATCATGACAAACAAGTAGTACAGTAAAGTTAGTAAGCATTTTTAATAGCATTCACATTTTTAAAAAAATTCTCTGAAATGGACCTGTACATCACTTTTATTGACAGAACATAAATATAAGAAAAAGATCCCTAAAAAGACCAGAATTTTTCCCAAACATAAAGTGCTAAGATGTGTACGGTAGTAAGAAGTTTCTTTTTTTCTTTTTTCTTTTCTGTTTTTCTTGATTGAGCAAAGAAAGGTTAACACAAAGGTTAACCACAAATTCAGTTGAAATCTTTTAAAAATACCATACGTTCTTGAGCTTCAGCATTCAGATGTTTTAGAACATTCAGGTTGCTCTTCTAAATTCACTTGCAGTTCATTTTGACATTCTGGTGTCTCACCTTTGACAGCTAAATGGATAACTTTTAGCCATTTCTGTTTTAGTTCCTCATTGTCTGCAGCAAAGCTGTGCACAGACTTAGACTGGGTCAGTTTGAAGCTGTGCGGGAGGTCAGCACTTCTTGGAGTGTCATCTACTGTATAGCCCAGAAGTGGAATTGTAGCCAGAGCTTTAACATCCTAAGAAGAAGGAGAAGTTCTTGATTAAGAACAGCCAACTAATCTGCCTGCTACCTCTCGTTTACTATACAGGTTGGTGATAACACTTGGGTCTTTCCTCCATTCCCAAGCTATGGGACTTCTCTTCCTCAGATGTCGGTGACAATAATTACTAAAATCTTTTCCATTTCCTCTGTACATACCTGGGGAGCACCATACATGTACAGCACAAGAGCCTCCTGTTTAGGTATAACACACCATGCTTTCTGCCAGGGCTTTGATTTTTCCATGTACTGAAGAAAGCTACATATGACACTATTTCCAGAGACTTCTGCAGATTCAATCTAGGAGACAGTATAAAGCATAAAAACGAAAATAAACTTTCCTTAAACAGAGACTAAAAACATACAGAACAGAAAAGCAGAAATTCGTCACCATTCATATCAAATCTTGGATAGCATCTGCAAAAGAGCTTGAGCAAATACCCAAATAAGATCATGAAGGACTGGATTTATGGAGAATATTTATATATTACATACATACAATCACAACGCGTACTCCCTTAACATGTGTAACCTGTTCCTTCTTTCATCAATAGTTTTTGATTATACACTTCTAGATCACTCTAAATTTCATTTTGCCACAACAGCTAGCCTTTCTCTGTATCGTAGTATCTACAACAATGTCTGATTTCTAAAATAACATCATGTTAGGCATTGAAGTGCTACTAACTATCCAATATGACAACTACTCTATTTTGGCAGTCAAAATATTATGACAGGAGCAGATGCAAACACATTTCTAAGAATAACAAGAATGCGAGCACTAATCCCAGAGAAAAAGATTAGGTGAATTGCTTAAAATCTGAAGAGAGAGTGACATGCTACTCATACTAAATAGTGATCCTGAGAAGATCAGAAAGAACAGAAAATGATTGTAAGTTAAAATTGGCTTGCATCAATTTTTTTCCTCGTCCAGTAGCGATGCTGTCTGTATGCTGCAACATGGTACCAACCGCTCCGTTGTCATGAGATCTGGCATGCAGACAGGCATTTCTAGGGGACTCTATAGCTCCTTCAGCTACCTTAAAAAAAGCCATCATGCCAAGAAACAGCAGCCTCTTGACTATAAGGTAAGCTAGTGGAGTTCTGTGCGCCTTACTCTTTCTCATTTAAGAGTGTAGTCAAGCCAACATGGATCAAGAACTGTATATGGAATTACAATCTGTACCTTATTTTTGCCTTCTTTTTCTGTTGGTATTTAGCTTAAGAGTCAATCCTTCTCTACTACATTCCAAGATAAATATATGTCTTGACAAAGTTAGGATGATATTTCTCTAATGTATGTCATGTGTTTTAATAGGGCCTATAAAGGGGGATTTAAGAAATGTGAAGGTTAATTGCAATTCTAAGATGCCTATTTCTCCTCCCATCACAAGAGAAACATGGTTCTTTATTGTCCGACTGAGACCTTGAATTTTTATATGTCAAAACCTGAGAGCAACTTGATTTAAAGGTACATTGTATTTACTGATCAAAACAGTATCTTACTACTCAGACTCTGAATAGCAAAATTCTCCCCCATTCCCTTCTCCTCCATCCCCAGTTCTTTCAGTTTGGGTGTATGTTTTCAAGTATTGTTGTGGTAGCAGTGGGTTTTGTTGCTATGACAGCTTAAGTGCAGAAGAAGAAAACTGAAGATTTATAAGGAAAGCTAATGTTTTGTCACATTAACTGATGTAACTGGAACGAAGCAAACAAGCTCTAAGGTTCAAAATTCCCTCTTTAAAAAAAAGTTCTAAGAAACAAAACAGTATTGTGAAAGATGAATGGTAAAAACTAAAATCTATTGGATGGGATTAATTTGGTCTACACACTTTTTATTTCTCAAACAGAAAACAGCCCTGCAAGAATGCTGCCATTTTTCACCTGCTGATTAGCCAAAACTGTTTCCAACTACGCACATATAGTATTTTTACATTACATACCTCCAAGATGCCTTTCTTCTTCTTTTCTTCACTGTCTGTACAACCAATTATAACATGATAGCAGTCCTTACAGACTTTGTTCAATTTATTGCCATCATATTCGAGATGTGCCTTGTAATCAGAACATTTCCAGCAAACCACCTTAGAAACAAAAAAGATACATACAAAATTTAAGTATTGATAAAACTTTATGGAAACAGAATTGGATTAAAAATTAGTATTATTTTATCTACTTAGTAATATATTGTTTAATTATACAGAACAAGAAAGATAATGCCCTTATGACATGTCAGCAACAACTTAACTGAAAACAACGATTTTCCAAATTTGTGCCACTGCTTCTTAACTAGAAGTGCTTTTTATTATTTACCTGGTGGACCTTTGGAGTTTGCACAAAATCACATTAGGCTTTCAATTTTACCTGTAGGTTAAAGCTAGGAATACAATCAGAATATAGCACAAGCCATGCTGCAGGAAGAAAATCCTCTGGTTTCTTTAGATGCCAATCTGAAAAGCTACATTTACCATTTTGTTTTCTACATAAACTCAGAAATGTACAACTGAGATAGACTTCTAATGTTAAAAAAAATTTAATAAAATCAGAAATGGATAATTTTTTAGCCTGCTAATAGATATTAAATTTACAGTTTTCGAAATCTGTTTATAAGTAGACAGAATAAATAAGCTAATATCACACTAATTCTTCTTCTCTCTCTCTCTCTCTCTCTCTGTCTCTCTCTAACTGAAATGCAAGAGAGATCTGAGAGAAGTTCTTTCATTAGAAATGTCTTTCCACAAAACTACTCTTTCAGGTGAAAAACATGCCCTGCATAAAAAAATGTGAATGTAGTTATCTCAAGAAAGAAAGGTACACAAACGGACTTGAACCACTAAAACACCTGAACAAAAAATTGTATTGTGGACCAGGGCTCTGCAGTACTAATCTAGATCACTACCTTCAACTAGTATGTCTAGAGATTACTAGTTAAGTATTCCCAATTAGTCACTGCTGGAAAGACACCCTCACTGACCCAAATTAATTCTCATTTTAAAATGTTTTAAAATTAAAGTGCAAGGAGATGTGGTGGAACTACAATAGAAGGAAGTAGTTAGAAGACTAAACAAAACGTGGAATAAGAAGGAAGGGTGTGATCTTAAGATTAACAGAGAAGTTAAAACAGAATGATCTGGGGAAAAAAAAGCCCAGATGACATCTGTATAATCAGTAATTCGGAGATTCTGAAAAAGTCTCCGGAGTCGTGCAAAGCACAGAAGTACCTCCGTGAATGCAGTAAGCCTTCATACCACATAAAAACATTATAAAGAAATCATACAAGAGAACCTGTAAAATAAAGATTAAACCTGGGCTTGCACTACCACCTGCTGGAGAAAGGTAGAGCTGCTGGATGGCAAGAAAAGTAAGAACAGTATGTTTGCTCATCTTCTAGTAATTTCTGAAACTCTCAAGTCATACCACTATATCATAGTCATTTTAAAGGGGCATACATGTGCTGGTTTTGGCTGGGATAGAGTTAATTTTCTTCATAGTTGCTAGTATGGGGCTGTGTTTTGGATTTGTGCTGCAAACAGTGTTGATAACCCAGGGATGTTTTGGTTCCTGCTGAGC
>JANXJC010000023.1:18545065-18595562 GCA_027564655.1 Leptodon cayanensis | reverse complement strand
ACTCCTGCCTGCCCATGGGAAGTGGGGAATGGATTCCTGGGTTTGCTTTGCTTACGTGCGCGGCTTTTGCTTTACCTGTTAGGCTGTCTTGATCTCAGCCCATGAGTTTTCTCACTTTTACCCTTCCGATTCTCTCCCCCATCCCACCGTGGGGGAGTGAGCAAGCAGCTACGTGAGGCTTAGTTGCCGGCTGGGGTTAAACCACGACGGTATGTTCCCGTAGCACCACAGATGGAAAGCAGCAGTGATACTCTCTCCCCTTTCTAACCTTCTCTCCTTCCCTGATGCTTCACGCATGTTCACACAGTTACACACTGAACCCAGCCAGGAACAGCTCCGAGTCAACCCCCTGAGAAAGTTTTCACTGTGGGTCTTTGTGGTCTTCTAGTGAAGAGGAGAGAGAAGGCAGCAGAATGGGAGGAGGTGGCAGCCAGTGCTGCCAGGGATAACGCTGGCTTATGCCAGTTTAACATGGTCTTGAAACTTGAGATCAGTGGAGGCCACTCAGGAGTAACAGTGCAGTACGGCCAGGGGCTTGGGACATTTTACACAAAAATGCATCTTCCTCTGCTCTAAATTACTTCCAAATTTACCATGCAAACTAAAGCGGACAGAGGATCCTTTGTGATACGCTATCCACAGCTTCTGCTTCCAGCCACAAGCACAGCAACAGACTCCGCGGCATAACAAGCGGCCACCAGAAGTAGGTGCTTAGACCCATTCGCAAGCCTGCTCGGCGGCCACAGCAGCTAGGGTTTTGCACTTACGTGTCCACATGCTCGGCAGTGGTGCCTTCTCCTTGTCAGTGCATTAAAGGGTTCCTTGCATTTCATGCACATGGTTACTTCGTTGTCTCGTATCCACCTTGGTGCTCTCTTTCCAAGCTCAGCGTTCTGAAGGGGGGCAGGGGGAGGATGGGCGAATAAAGAGAGCCAGTATAAAAAGTTGTGCAATACTTTAAATAGAGAAAATAATTATTCTCTTCCTCTAGAAAGGAAATGGCAAAACACAGCTCCAGATGCATTTTGAAATCTATACAAGAAATAACAAAGAACCCAGTTAAAATCATTATGCATCACTGAAAGGGTACTCTGTTACGCATTTCAAGAAAAAAAGAGGCTTGTTTATAAGATTTGCATTATGAAGAAAAACAATTACCAATAAAATGACTACTTTGTAAATCCTCTGCTATAAGAATGATTGAGCTTGAAAACAAAGTTTCTGCCAAACTTTTTCCAGTTATTGAAGAACAAAATGGGTACTAAGAAGGTTGCAAAGGAATAATGGCAACTTACAGAAACCTCAACAGGTATGTCTTCATATTCTTTAGCAATAGCGTTTCTGAAAGTTTCATTCCTCTGCTGAAAAGCTTCTATAGTATTCTGAAGGGCCTAAGGAAACAAGGGAAAAATTCCTCAAACATATTACATTTCAAACGGACTCTGCATTCTGACCTGTTACTGTTTAGCAGAGGGAAGCTACAGCCAGAAAATATGAATATTACTTTTTTGATTGCTTCAGTGAAAAAGTGTTTAGAAAATAAAGAATGTAGATGAATTTACCTTTATCCATTCTTCCTTATCTTGTTCAGAACTAAAAGAAATATTTGACACATTAGTCCAAAACTAGTTCAGGAAACATTATCTCACTATTAACAACTTCTTGCAAAAGCCAAGCTCCTGAAGTAATTCTCAGGAATTTAAATTTAAACAATACTAATTGTTAACTGTCCAACTTAAAATAAACAAACCAAACCAGAAAACAAAAGCAGACTTCAGGCTTCACAAGTTTGCAACCACTAAGCAGTGAATTCAAGTTGAAAGATAAATGTAAATGCATTTAAAAGCAGTAATAGTATTTGCATTATTGGACTTCCCCCGCCCCCTCCCCGAGAACAGGATGGAGAGGAAAATAGGACAATGCAAACTTTAGGTGTAGGTGGTTTTTTTTCTCCTCTCATTTCATGCATTACTAAGTTCACATACTAACACATTTCTCCTGTGTATCTCGTACATCTTCCTCCCTCCCCAACAAAAGTAATTTCCTTGATGCTTTTTTGTTGTTGCTGTTGTTTAAAGTTGTCTACAGTGGCAAGAAGAGTCTCCAATTAAAAAAAAGGAAAAATGTGTTTTAATATTATAAACCAAAGAGCAGAAATTTTCCTTTTATGTATTACAGCAGATACAGATGACCTAACAGTAAGTACAGATCAGACACACAGACAAGGCAGAGACGAGAGAGGAAGGATATTCAACTCTGATCTTGTACGACAGTCTTGCCTTTAAAATACATCAGCAGGACTTTGACATGTAAATCTTTGGAAAAGCTTCTTATACCAAAAGTAATAGTACTATTAGAAACTACTGGCTACTGCTAGTAATGAAAACAGTTTATCTGCGAACTTTAAGTCAGAAAGATGAGAAGTGACACCACAGTATATCTGGCTCTTTGGAAGTGGCCTCCTCCTTCGATAATGATGTGGGAAAAAACCCTCCTGTAGCCATGCGAAATTTTGTTTTTCTATGAATTGCTATGAAGGATGTGAAAGAGAGCTTTTACAACATCTCAGTAAAAATGGCTCCTCACATGATGTTTTGCAGTATTAGTACAACTTTTAAGCAGGTAGAATCCTAAACAAGTGTTTCCCCATCTCACCTACCATCTGCATACGAGGCAGAAGAAACCTGTCTAAACAGCCAAAATAATTCTCCCTACCTGCTTACATTAAAAAACAAAAGCTGAGCTATTAAATGTCATACCAGATCATCGTACCAGATCAGCAACCTCTCAAAGAAATAATCTACCAGCTGTTTAAAACCAGTGATTGAAAACAGTATTCTCAAAAATAAATAGAAGCCTACTAGTAAATAAAACCCCAAGGGTAAACTAAACATCACAATACTGTTAATACAAGCTCATGAATTAAGGACATTAAGGTATAGGGTACATACACAATACTCATACATTAATCAAGGTTATTCTAATATAATTGAATAAGATCTTGTTCGGTACTTATTCCTTCACAATTTTGTACAGACTTAGTGCATTCTAAAAATGTTCATAAAACAAAACAAGTTATTCTCACGTCTAAAACAAACTAATGCAGTACACTTTTAATTACTGATAATTCCAGAAAGTTGACAGAATAAACTTACTTTGTTGCAGCATTTTTCTTCCAATTAAAAAGCACTTCACAAACAGTACAGCAAGATGTCATCTTTTACCATTGAAACGGATGTATGGTATGACAACTTGCCAAATACTTAGCAAGACATCACAGAGCAATTTATAGTAGATGCGACTGATAGCCAAAAACATGCCCCAGAAGTCTTGCAGAGCTTAGTGGAAAGCTTTTTCCTATCATTTTTCAAAGTATGTATTTAATTTCAAGTTCAGTGATAGTGTAGGTAAATGTCTATATGCTGTTGTATTTCTATACTCAGTGCTGTTACTCTCATCAAAAGTTACAAGTTTTTTTTCCATAAAGGAAAGTAGCTTGCAAGCTCGTTTGCTAGCAAGCTATGACTTGGCCCCAAATACATGTGTCAACACAGAACTGTATCCACCACGGACATCCTCCTGCTTATTTAATCCTTGCCTCTCTGCAATGAACTCCTGACTGCTAAGAACAGGATCTTTAAGCAGGTCCAAAAGGAGAGGTGGAGCACCCCACTTTATTTGAAGTGGGGCAGTCTAGATGGGGAAGGCTTAGTCTGGGCAATGCAAAAAGCAGCAATGGGAAGGTAACCCAGCAAGAGGAGGATACAAGGACTAATAAGGAAAGCAGAAAAGTGCTAGTCAGAAGAGTGCAATTGGAGGAAAAGGACCCAAGAACTAAAAGGAGCAGGGTAAGTTTGGTATCTGGGACCAGAGGAAAACAAGTAGACTGGAAACAGGCCAGAGGAATGGAGGAAAGCAGGTGCCCATCTACCACTGTAGAAAACTATGTTCTGTGGACATAAACCCACCGGGGTGGAGAGTTTATTGGGTGGGCACACCCTGAGGTGAACGGGCTCATTTGTACCAAGGTGGCTCAGGTATCAGAGGCAGCAGCACTGCCCAGAGATTAACACACTCAGTGTCCCAGAACACTTAAGTCGGATGGATTGCCTTTGCATCAGTTAGGTAGGCTACTTTCAATTTTCCATCCAGCCCATTCACAGCTACCTTAGGTATTTCTCCAAAGTAAGGCAATGCACTCACTATACACTGTAGATGCATCTTCTACTCCAAGAGATTCTTGGACCGACAATTTGTGATTTTTGGCAGCCTAGGCTATTTTCAAAACACTGATATTAAGATGAAGCCCACTGCATCTTTCTCCAAATCTATTAGTCCAATCTTTTGTGTGTACATGTTTAATCCTCCAAAAACTAGATAAAAAGGCTGCTTACCTGGCCTGCAACTCCAGTGTTCGCTCTTTTCCAGACACTTGAAAAGTGTGTGGATATTCTTCATTATGAGTTTCTATAATCTTCATACCATCTATGCCGACTCTGGTTCGAACTGAGAACTTTGATCCTACCAGGCTGAATTTGGGGACGCAGTAGAGCAACATATTGTTAAACTGGGGAAAACATAAACACATGGCTTTGCATTAACAAAAACACAGATACAGCCAGTTTCTACTGAGAGCTGGACAATATCGCAAAGCTAGACTTAGTGGGTGAGAAAGCAGGTTCTTTCCTCCTCAGTTTATATACAAGAAGACCAAACCTCTAATGCAAGACAATGTCTTTTTCTTATTTGTCTAGAGATAAGACTAAAGGACAGCTTCAGTGGATATAAGAATAATTGCTCTGTATATGCAGCAGTCTTCATAGCATTTATTATCAACTGTACTCAGACTGGATATTTTATTCCACTGTAAACCTTTTGTTAGAAAAACCCATTCTTATGTCCCAATTCTGCAAAACCGACTCGAAAGTGCAGAGTAAGAACTCTTTTCTTCAGTGTATACATTTGTATTTACCCTGTACCAAAACCACCTGCTTTTGTAGAAGTTGTAACTAATATTATGAGGGCATAATTTGTCTTTTCTCCAAGACAGAAGAACATTCTTAGAGTTTTTATGCACTGAAACCCTCGATATCACAGGAAAAAAAAAAACCAACCAAAACCAAACAAAACCCATGAGCAAGACAAAGATATATTCCTTTATTAAAGATCAGAACTTTAAATAATGTTTAAATGTCTAACGTCCCAGCCTAGAAGCAGTTATTAAATCAGATCTACAGTGTTTTAATTTTCTCACATTTTTCCCCTCACATTCTTCTCCAAATTAATTATTAAAAAGAGAAACTCATGTCAGTTAAATCCTATTTCATAGAAATCCTGTCAAGTCAGTATCACAGATGCAGCACATTTGAACTTGTCACCTCTCGCATGAGGTGCACATCATTTGAATCAGCTGTCTAGCCCCATTTGAGGTGTTACTATTCAGTGATTTCTCCTTTTGTTTGAAGCACAGATAAGCAGGAGTTGTGCCTCAACAACTCATATACTAGTCTTTATTAACCAGAAGATACGCAATGCCAGAGGCACATAAGCAAAAATGTATTAGCAATTTTTAATGCATGGAAGCAATGAACTACATCACACCTTTTCCAAGGGAGTCATAAGGGAACGTGGCTGTAGTCTGTTAGTTCCAAGACAGGACACAGGCACCTGACAAGAGGATGACCTGCGACGATAACAAGGTCCCACAGGACCATGAGGCTTACAATCTGTCAGGGCTAAAATCCTAAGCTTTTACATTTCAGTTTCATGACGATGTCAAAGTTCTTGTGCTCTAGGACCTGCATTTATAATCAGCAGCCACTTATTTAAACGTGAGTTTTTGGACACTGGTTCCATTTATCTAAACCCATGTATTCTGTTCTAAATGGCGTTTTCAAGCCTTTCTGTAAGCAGTATAAGGCTTGCTCATGCTCTAATATCACTAGTGGAAAGGCAGCGACATCAACTAGAGAGGATTTCCCTCTCTCTTTGGTAGTTCTTTCAAGTCCAGAAAGGTATACAGCCACTCCTGCAAACACAGGCTACCATACTTACTAGGAAAAGATACCGTTCTTGAGCAGAGGTATTGCGAGCAGCAAGTTTAAGGATCTGTCCTTCTTTTATCAGTTCATTTGAAGGGTTCACAATGTCTTCCTCTTCTCCCAGCATCTCATATATCTCTAACAATTTCTTTAGATTCTCCTTCACAGTGAAAATAGTTATAAAACTTATTAATTAAAAGCACAGATCTTTAAGCATGTTTAAATGAAATGATGGGAGTTTGCATAAGTCTGGAGAATGTTCGCTGTGAAAAACACGTCTATACCCGGTATGTATGGTCAGCCAGACAGATTGATTAATTTGGTTGATACACTAACAAGTACTTTTAGAAATGTTATCTCCTTTGTAATTTTACAAATGGAGTTATACATACAGCCTGCATTATTTCTTCTCCAAAATAGAATCATAGAATCATTCAGGTTGGAAAAGACCTTTAAGGTCATCGAGTCCAACCGAGTCCAACCATCAGCCCAACACCACCACGCCCACTAAACTAAAATATCTCACATACTTAATGAAGTATCTATCATGCCAGCCCAATATGGTAGAGAAACAGTAACTACTCTTTACAAACATTATCCTTCCACTGACAGAAACAGATGAAACAAGGTTAAGAGTCCAGCGTAGTATCAGCTACTCGAGCCAGGAGAGGAACCCAGTCTGTCCCATTTTCCACTCGAGAGAATTAGGTGCAATGCCGGATTTTCTCTATCATTCCTGGAGCTGTACAAATACATTAAGTAGGAGCAGTCACTTGGACCCAGGAAATCCGTTTTTGGTATTTTAGGGAAGATTTGCAATTCACACTCCTAGCTTCATCAAATACATTAAAAAGTGAACAGGAAAACAAGGATCATTTACCATTTTTCTTATTGCACTATTCGAGTGACTTGCTGCAGTGGATATAATTTCCAGGGATTCTAGACAGAAGAAAAAGAAAAAAGTAAAACCAAAAAGCTGCATTTTTACATATTTATATATTACATAGAAGAAAAAATGGATCATTCTACAAAATTGTTTGTAATTTTTATGCAAATTACACACTTATTTAATTTCTTAAATTATCAATAAAAAGTAACCAAGGTAAAGTGGAAAGCATAATAGAAATATTGATCTGGAAATTATGATCTGGAAAGATCAGAAGAGAATTATTGCAGATTACTTTAGAGTTTCAGCACTTAGAATCACATTTTTTGTGACATGAACAGTCATGGTTCTCTCCCCTCTGTTCTCAAAGTACTCCGGAATGTGAAATTATATTTTTTAGTTGAAACAACTCGTATTACAAATATTTGCAGTAATAGTACTTACAATGAAATATTGGCAAAAAATTATCTGGCAAGTAATTTTGAACAATCCATGGAAATATCTTGAATTGTTCTTGTGTAAATACAGAGAAGAATAAATTTAAAAATGGGCTGTTCTTTTTCCCTACAGGAGCTTAAAAATACAATAATGAGTCTAATTCTGCTTTTTTACAAATAAGAGACATACACTTCAAATGTGCATAAAGCAAACCAAAATGCCAACAAAAACAGAAAAACACAGAAAAACCACAACCTCTGATCATCCACAAAGCAAAGAACTCAAAACCTGTGTGCAAAAACTAAAGCAAAACTTATGTGTTCCAGGAGGAGAATACTAAAGGCTTTATAGTTTTTATATTAACTTTATCCAGTATTCAAACAGATTTTTTTTTCAAAGAATCCTACAACTACACTGAAGAAATTCTATCATTCTTTTCAGAGGAACTTTGCTTCCTACTTTATTTTTCCTGAAAATATCTTTAATTTACAGTATCCTCTTACTAATATCTTATTACAGCTCTTTTAACGGCTAGAAGATACTTACTTTCAGCATCTTTCCAGTCTAGAGAATCCTGAGGCAATTTCCTTAGGTAGTCCTTTAGAAGCATCTCGTAGCGTGGAATGCGTTGTACTGGTTCTAGCATGTGATGTTGCAATGTCAAATTTCCACACACTTTTTCCTTCTAAAAAATTGTAAACATATTTCAATGTAGTAGGCAAAAATATTATTAGGATATAGTAAAATAAAAGTTATGATTGATAAAAGATAAGTAATGTATTTTGAAACATGCATGATAGACCTTCTGAAAGAAAACAGAACTACTTTACCAAACCAAATAATTAGAAATTCTTTCCTAAAAATAATTGTAAAAAGAGTTTTCTAAGGATCCAGTAGAATTCACAAGGAAAAGTCCTACCAAAAAACCCTCCTATACTCCAGTGTATTTTAACTTAGTTTTGGAATAACTCAGACAAAAGAATTACAACTGAATTAGTAAGAACAGTTCACGACCACGTATTAGAAAACAATTTTTAAAATATACCTTTGTAGCACATTTATCTATCTGAGAAGTGATTGCTTTCTTTGAGTTTCATTCATAATGTGACCCCTCTCAGAAGTGTTTTAAGATGCATATTCATTTCCATAATCTTAGATGCAATTAAAAGATTACATTAAAATACACATAGTTATCTTCCCTGGCTTAGAATCACAAGACCCTCCAGAGCAGTAAAATTTAAGCAGAAATACCTTATCCTGTTTCTAGCTGCTCAGTCTGCAGCATGAAGACCCATACCTGCCAATTCCCAGAGAAACCTACAGGGAGCACTAGAGGGTATAAAACGCACCTTGGAAAAGAAAGGTACATTGCTTAACTGTTAAGCCTTCTTCCCCTTTTGTGGCTCAGCATTTAGGATTATATACTTACTTCCAAAGTGTAGTGCTCTGCATAACGGCACTTGGTGTGAGCCAACAGAGTACTTATGGCTTCAGTGCAAGGATCTACAGTTGCACTGATGGGTCACTTTATCCTAAAACTGTATTCACTTTTGGTATCTACAACAAAATGTATTTTTTTTAGTCTTCTCATGTTTCAACCTTTTTACTTTGGTCCTCTATTTTGCAGTGGAAAGTCTGGATTTGTGTGGGTATTTGTGCACATATGGAGGGAGAAGGAGAAGAAACAGAATGCAGTGAAGTGGACAAACCCAACAAACCCTAATTCTAAGGGATTTGGTATTTAATTTTCTCTTTAATCCTTTTTTCACCCACAAACCTACATACTTTTATATATGCTTGTATTACTTGGAGATCCCCCCATTACCTGAATATCTTGAATAATGAATTTGAATTGAGGTGACCGTTCAGTCCATGTTTTCACCAATTCCATTGCATTATCAAAATTCTTCACATACTCTCCATACATCTTGAGGAAAGGAGCTAACTTTTGCAGAATATCTCCAATTCTGGGGGTGGCAGTCCTGCAAAGTAAGAGGGCGGAATCTCAGAGCAAACAGGAAAGAAAAAAAGTCACACAAGGTTATAAAATGGTTTCAAGCGTTTAATAGAGAATCCTTCTGTTAGGGATCACCTCATACAGAGTTCCAACGTAACAATTAAAACTGACCAGAATTAACATAGAAAGAGTGTTTGTATCCTCTTTGATGATGTATAAGCATTATAGGTCATGTAGAGTACTAAAGAAAGAAAAGCTATCTATAATGAAAAACTTGAGAGGTTCTGTTTACAAAACATAGCCTAATTTATTTTATTTGCAGTTCCTTAAAACTACATTATCTTCTTCTGACCATACTTTACCCTCTAAATATTTAACCTGTGGTTTTGTTTGAGGACTAAATCCATACTGTACAGCTTCCCTTCTGTGCCTTACATAAATACATGTATTTACAACTTTTAAAAATCATTCTTTGTCTAAGAAAACCTATGAAGCAGAGAGAAACCCTTGGGTTCCAGTCTTTTGCGAGACCTTTCCCACATCTTTCATACTGATAGCATCTTGAAATAAAACAAAGTAGTAAAGAAACTGATGGAGAGGCAGAGAGAAGCTGCACTCTCAACGCACACAAAGAAAGCAGAACGGCACACATGCATCTCCGAGAACTACAGTATGAAACACGTTTCACATTTCATTTTCAAGGACAGACTCAGCAACTGTATCAGTATCTCTGGATTTCTGAAAGTCTGAAATCAATGTTGTGGTACTGGTCTACAGTGAAGCAATCTACTGCAATTACTTTAGCACTCTACTGCAACACACCACTTCTCCAAAAGAAAAGCTGTGCGGAAGGGAAAAGTTGTTTGAATAGTGAATATTGCCAGGACTGGCAAGGGCTGGTCCAGCTCCAGCTGCCTCTGGGAGGGGGGCAGAGGGTACCCGTGTAAGGCCTGGCAGAGGTCTGAGCTACTGCTGGGCCTGGCAACTAGAGAAGGGTACAAGGTAGGGTGGGAAGTGGGTCCACCCTTAATTAGCTTCACGTATTTGTTCAACCACTCTACATATGCAAGCAGACACATACACTTTCAAAGGCAAGCCAGCAATTTAAAACAAAAACCCTCTCCTTTGATTCACTGAATGCTATTTCCCTGGGTTGTCATTTTATTGCAATGCAGCATACTTTTAGACTGAAAATAAAATACAAATCATGCCGATTCCAACAGAACCGAAGAAATTATGAACACATTCCTAAAGGTCACCAGAAAAAACACGCAGACATTGAAGTTTTCTGATAAATTTAACAGATAAGTAATGATAAAACTTTGCAATTAAAAAAAAAAGTTAAAGCAGAAAAGACTGTGGCAATCCTTTGTATCTAAAGAAACTGGCACAAAAAAAGAATACTTCTACTTAACTGTTTCAGAACCATTACTAGACAGACATTAAAAGAAAATGTTAAAACTTTTATAAACGAAGAAGTAGGAACAGTTTGCTATGCCTGCTCCTTGGATACCTGCAGCAGCTCATTTACAGAGTGATGCAATTTCACTGTCTCTGAAGATAAAAAAAAATTCACAACTACTTTTCATGCAATGCCCTTATATGTTCAAAGACTGAGGCTGTAACAACACAAATTCATCATCATTTCAGGTGAGAAAGACAAGATCCACGTCACACAAAGAGCTCCGAAAGAATAGGAAGGACAGGGAAAGTTGCAGAAAGCAGAACCTTCCGAGACGAGCATCCTCCCTTGAGGGACTTACAAGTAACTAGTTCATCTCACTCAAACACTATGCACCATGAGCCAAAATATGAAGTTCTATTAAATGCTGTCAGGTCCAGGACAGTTCCTGTTCTCTTGGATAGAGAGATCAGAAAGAGAACTATTACCATGGACCCAAATCAGCACTGCACTATTGCCAGACAACAAAGGTAGCATCATTATATGGTCAACAAATAGGACTTCGCATTGTAACGCAGGTCCAGAAACACTTTGTATTTCTCTGTTATCAGACCACAACAGTATTCACATTTGCATTGTAAAAGCTCAAACATGAAATCACTGACTTGCTAATCATGATTTGTAGCATCTCATTTAAAACTATCATGGCTGCAACAAAAGTAAGCAAAGGTCTGTAAAAATCACAGCACAGCAAAGGTGACTACAGAATGACTGCTTTCTCTTCCAATACACAAGCTAACAGGCATCCAACAAAACTGAAAGTTTCAGTTTCAAAGCAGAACAAATCATATGAGTAGGTCAGCTCTGTAATTGCCACAGATTCCAAAACTTTGTGTTGAAAGAGTGAAATAATTTCTTCACTACCACTCCCCACCCCAAGCCTATCGCACTGTGTTCTTAATATTCTTCCCCAGGTATCTGCTATTGGTCATCTTCGGGTACAAGAGACAGAGTTAGATGGGTATTTTACTTGATGTGGGATCACTGTTATGCTCTGTTATGCTTTTTTCATGGGAAATACATTGCAACAAGGCTGTTTCCGGTGTTTTCAAGCCATATGTTGTAAAAGAGATATTCAGGCCCAGCTGTTGCTCAAGTTGTTCAAAATGCAACTGCCAGACAATTTCATTTCCACCAGATAAGCTTAGATTCACACTGCATTTTCTTCTAAAAAAGAAGAATCTGCTTCTGATCTGCTTTCCCAGTTTCAAAAGCTATATATTTTTACCTTAAGTTTTCAAAACAAACCACAGCTCAGGGAAAGTGTCAGCAATTTTTATCCAGCTATCTTTATTAGAAACTAAAGAACAACAGAAGATCTACATAAACCTACCAATAGAACATACTTAAGTATTTTCTATGTCCACTTAAGGGAACTGCTGAGGAAAGTGAACTTTCTAGCTGGCAGAAGCTGTTTTTTCAAACACTGGTGATGGAGACAGAAAATTATCCCAGATTTTCCTTTCAGCAATGATCAGAAATTGTTCTCTTCAACTGCACCCTTTCTTCTAACTCCTCCCAAAAGCATAATGTTGTAAGGAAATTTAAACAAGCTGTCTCGGGTACAGCACAGAGGTTGTTTCCAAGCAATGTGGGAAAGATAATATACTTATGATGCAATTTATTAGTTTTGCACTAACAAAGTTCATCTGCAAAAGCACTTTTCAACCTTTGAAGCTATATAATTATACACACATTATGAGTGTGTAATTTAGCATTTTGCAAATACATAAAGTAATGCAACCCATCTTCTGTGCTCTGTAAAGTGTCTAGAGCAAAATTTTAAAAGTACATCACAAATTTAATTTCGAATATATACAGTGCTGACGTAATGTAGTGTAAACTGCTTTTTAAACATTGCTGGACTAAGTTAAACTCTACCTTTCATGAATATGCACTCTATTTTAATCCACGCATTCGTATTTCCTATCAGATTTTTTTCAATTAATCAGAAGAAAAGGGTGGATTTACCTTACATGGTCATTTTGCAAGGAACATAATTTAAGGTGTAAACTTTGCTACATTCCATGATGCTTAGGTCCTATGTACTTTCTTGCACTACAGACTATACAGGGCTACCACATGTTTGTGCATGGGAACTATTCGATTTTAATAGAATAATAGTGCAATGAATTCACCAGGTAGCACAATTTCAGTCTGAACCTCTAATTCAGCAAGGCATCTAATCATGAGTAATCTCACTGGCTTCAGCGAGATACATGTCCTTTATTCTGAGCAAATGATGCAAGTCCTCTACTGAGTCAGATCCTGATGAAGAGTGGAAGAGCAGATGTTCTCCTGCCCACACTACTTCCTGGGCCGGGAGCACTTAATTATGAAGGTACCTTCCCTACCTCAACCCTCTGACAGAGTTTCTACACGGTTTTAGTAGTATTTTAGCCAGTGAATCACCTCTTACCATTCTTGCATTCTTTTCTCAAGTTCTGGAAGTAAGAATTTACTGTGGAAGGCATTTATTGATGAGATGTTAGAAAAGATTTTGTTAATCACTTCAGCTGGAAATGAACCTCTGTTGGCTTCCTCAAGGAGTCTGGAATAGAATACCTGCAATACAGAAAAAGAGCCCCAAACCTATCAGCCCATTATCTTTAATCAATGGAAGATGACCTATCCACCCCTCCAACCGAGGCAAGATTCATATTTAATAAAATAGACAGGTAATGACAAACTCATTTACTGCCTTTCCCTCACCAGAAGTTAAAAGCTTCTCCTCCCCTTACACCCCACTTTTTTTCCTGTGAGCCAGGAAAGCACTGCAGGCAGAGCAGACGTAAGGAAAGCCGAACTGAAGTAGTGCCATTTTGAATTGACTCCAAGCACCTTGACTGTTTTAACAGCTAGATCATCTCAGCTTTCCCAGTCTTCCAGTTGTATTTTCCACTCTTGCTTTCTTTTCAATTAGCATGATGTCCGATCACCATCAGCCCAACCACTCTCCTTTTATGCTGTATCCCCTTATCCTTTTGAAATCGAAGTAGTTAGCAGACTATGAACAGTCCCCACATACTATTTAAAGCACAAAAGGGGCCCAGTTCTGACTGGACTCTACTATAGTCTCTTTAAAAAAAAAAAAATACTCTTTCCCCATCAGCAGGCTTTACCTGACTAGATGCAGCTACAAAACGGCTAGAGATATGTGCAGCTGTTAATGTACACACCACATAAAACCGTGCTTATGGGGAGCTATGGTCCCTCTATCTCCCTCTCCCATGCTTGACCAGACTGCATCTCCCTAGAAAGGGCTTCAGAAGTTTGGGTAAGCACTTGGGAAAGAAGAAAAGCATCTGAAGACAGGAACTTTGAGAATCCCAACTGAGACAGCAAAAGTGTCTTAAAAGGAAAAAAGCCATACACTTTCACATATACTTTAAAACATGCTCACTTTGCTGCATCTCCAAGAGGACAGCTAGTTAATTTTGACAAGTTACTTTGAAGACTATAATGGTTACATAACTTTTTAACCAAGTTTAGAAACATAACAGTCCCTTCCCCGTCTTCCGCTTTCCTCCCATTAGCAGTTGAGCAGCTATGCTTAAAACTAATTTTTCAGAACTCTGTCCAGTTAATATTTGGAAAACAGGCATAGGAGTAATGCATTTAGGATCGCATCAAGGAAAATAATTGTACATTACCCATCAGAAAAAAAACTATGAATGAAGTAAACATTTTCCCTTTTTAAACTTCTCTAAATCAAAGCTCTTTTTTCCGCAATACTTTGTCTTTTAAAACACACCATATATCCATCCCAATGTGGGTCTGCTAGGTAAATCCACTTTCATGAGTACAATTACTTATAACCCCAAGCAGCCTGAAAAATTACTGTATCGGTTGAGACTTTTTACTTTTCATCAACTGTTTTTACAAGGCGTACGCATTAGACCTGAGAAATTTAAACAGCGAAGTCCGAGAAAAATATCATGGGGTAAGGCAATGCAAAGCTATATATATCCAGCTAAAATGGATATATAATTGTTATGTTATAATAATATAATAATTATATAACAACTTAATAATATAATAATTATATAACAACTTAAAAAGCAAAATACTCAAGAACTACAGACTTTCACATTTAACAAACATCAGTTTGATTCTACAGAGCACAAGAATTCAACCCTTTCCTTGCAAGAAGAGTAATTTCTGTTCACTTCAATAGGATTTAGTCTAAGCGTATAGTGGGAAAATAGGGGATATACAATTTAGAATGGGCATCTTCCTAGGTTCTTTGGCACTAAAGAAAAATTCTGATGAGGTGGCTCCAATTTGAAAGATTTAGTAATTTTCTAGTGGGTGGGTGATTTCAGTGTTATAAAATGATACCCTTCTCCATTTCACCGGAAGCCAAGAAATTGTTATACATCCTCTTTGTTGGAAGGGCTACCAGTATGCACTGCTATCGCTTATGGTGACATCTATGCACACAGAACATATTGCATTAATATCCACAAAATTCTAATATTTTTTAAAATGTAGCGTTCTTTAAATAGAAACACAGGCAAAGTTATGTGGCAAGAGCAAATGACTGACTGGAAAAGTCAGTGAAATGTGAAAAACATACTACCTCTTATGTAATTTATATACCCACTTATGCATAGGCATTCAAGTGAGTTCAAGGCAAGACAATAAAAACAAATTAAAGAAAAATGTACCCCATCTAGGAGGTCAAGTCGGCTAACGTAGGCTTTTTCTGTTTGCAGAAGTTCGCTGGCAATTTTGTGACGTTTCTGTTCATCTGTCTCCTGGAGGAAAATAAGAAGAGCTCTTAGGATACCAGAGAAGACGTAATTTAATACTAAAAAAATGCTGAAAAGACATATGATTTCCTTACAGTCCAAAAAGCAACTGAAATCGAAGTTTCACATTTAATAATAGACACCCCATTTTGAAAAATACAAACTTTCCAGCAGTTTAATCAACAAATACAGAAGTCAAGGAAGGATAAAAATCAAACTGCGGAGCAAAACTCAAAGCCTAAAACATGTAATATTTCCCAGTTTGTACAGGGATCTTTGCCAGAGCACCAACTCCCTACTTAACGGATCAGCTCACATCCTGGTAATCGAGTACCACTGACCTTTCAGAGCTGGAAGAACTGATTTGCAGAGTAAGAGGGAACAGATGGGATTAGTCGGTGTTCACCCCCGCCCCCCGTTTCAAAAGTTATTTGAACTGCGTGTTCTTTGCACCACGGAATTGTTGAAAAATACCACGCAAAATGTTTTATGTTCATCAATACACTCATTGCTGATTAACTGTTAATGCAATTAGAGGACTCGTTCGCTAGGTCTTTATGTGAGTCACTTTTATTTCTTAAGGGAAGTTTTCATTTTAAAGTCTTTCATTCCACAAAATTTATTTCTGATTCTTCTGCTGAACAGAAACTTAAAAACATTCATTCAAATTTCAATATTAAATTAAATGTTAGAATATAAAATTATGAGCTGCTATGAGAAGTTACTTCAAAACAAACAATGAAAGCACAGCCTTTTACAATACTAAAACACTAGACAAATGCCTCATGCTCACAAATGTCAGGTTCAACAAAATGACACTTCCATTACAAGATTTTTTCTTCCAGATCTAGTGCTAGTGCTGAAAAGTGTTCACATCTAACGACATCCCAGTCTTTCCTAAGTAAATGGCAGTCTTATCACGGTGGTTATGTGAAAGTAGTGGTTTTCTAGACAAACCATAGAAAGTCTTCATAAAGAAAAATAAAGAGGAGAACTTGAAAGAGGTATTTCTGATTTCAAACTGCACACTGCTTCCCACAAGAGTATGATAAACATTTGCAAGTACATTTATAAAGATGGCTTGCAGAATACTGAATGCTAAAGTACAGTCTTTTCATTTAAAGGACTTCAGTGGCTTTTTTCCCCTTTTCAGTATTCAATAAGTATTCTAAATTTGAACACATTTCAATTCTAATCTGCAGTGTTAACAGTCACACTGCTACATGGCAAGCCTCCTCCCTAAATACAGACTTTCAATAGTGACTTCAAAGCTGTTCATTAAACCTGTTTAAATCAGCATAGCAACCACAGTAACCTACAGAATAGCATTTTAAGTGCTGTCAAGAGACATTGCAGGGAGCTGGAGGATTAGCTATTACAGCTACAGCGTGCTGTTTAGTGCAGCCATTTACAAGGGATCTCACATGCAGACTTGAGGCACAAAACCACAAGGCTACTGGTTCCTCAGCAATTTTATTTTGGTTTCTCTCCCCAAAACCCCACTTTATCCCTGAAGCACAGCTACAGAACCAATCTGCAATTTTCAGAAGATTACTTGTACTAATTGAGAGGGGAAAATCATGCATAGCAGACTCAAAAATATCACACAAAATAAGCAATTCAGAAAAAGCATTTAATCCTCACTCCTAAATCCCTCTTACTCTCCCACTATACTCTGACCCCCACTTTCCCATCCTCTCAGTATGAACCTTACAAATCTGCCTAATTTTTAAACCTCAGTCTCTTTTCTGTATCAGTCTCACTACCTGACACAGGAATCTTCTACGTGAGAAAAAAACCCCACACCACTGATAAGTTATCTTTTAATCACAGAGGCACATTCTTATTCCAGCATAAGAACATCCACCTATAGGGTTATACCAGTGCAAGAATAAAATTCTACCGCTAGTTTCCTTTTAGGGAAGACCTTGGTTTCCCACCTCACCAACTCAGTATCTGCCCACATTACATGAACGCCCAGCTGTGTTTTCTACTACTAGCTCCATCCTCCCCACTACTCATTCGCCCACTTCAGTGTCTTATATCCAAAGAAAACCACCTGGTTTCCACAAGGTCACTCCAGTTTCCTTCCTGTCACAAACAACAGGTCACGGGTTATTTTGTTAAGCGTGGCATCTGCCTCCTGAGGAGCTTTTCTTGATGGAAGTGGCAGCCGCTTCTGAGCACACGGGGTGAATTTGGACCAGATGCATGGGTGGACACGAGTCCTGGCCACGCCATGCTACACAGCAAGGCACATTTGGTGGAAAGACTCACCGTTGCACAAAGCCAGTGCTGCAGCTGGCATACGTGGGTGTGTATAGAGATATATATTTCTTTCCTGCTTTCAGGGAATTCATTCGCAGCCACCCCAGCTCCGCCACGCACACACCACACCGTGCTGCACCTCTAGCTGCACCTTCACCCGCAGCTGCCCACCCACCCCCGCCTTGAAGCAGGCTCGCAGGGAGCAGCTGAGCTATGGGCTCAGGGCAGGCAGAGCCCCAGAAGGGGCTCAGCTTCTGCAGACCTGAATTTGACTATTCTGAGTAGCAGGAAGCAACTCTTACAACGTAATTTGGAAGGAAACCCTGAATGATGTTTGTGACAGTGGGAATGACACGGAGCCATTCGTAACTAGAGCTTCAACAAAACAGCCTTAAAAAACCTTGTAGAGATAATGGAGGAAAATTCTTAAAAGGAAAATCTTTAAAAACCATGGAAAACATTAAGTTAGTATTCAGCTTCTGAGAACTTCAATGCTTCTCTAAACAACTACTGTATCAAATCTAATCATTAACAGTAAAAGGGAATTTTAATTCTCTTTTAAGTTACAAGTTAAGCTTAATTTTCACAGAATATAACCGTAAATGCACACATCTCTTCTCACAAGTAGGATAATAAGATAATAGAAATGAAACTATACCTAACGACGTGATAGTGATGCTGAATATTATTCACTCCTATTTAGGTGTAGCCCTTGCCCCAAGGGCTTTGCAGTAATACATTAAGCAACACAGATGGGGTGAGAGATATAGAGTATGAACAAATATCATTCAATCTGTGTTGTGCTTGTTTGTTTGTAATGCTGAGTTTGGTCTAAAGTAAGAGTGGGGGTTTTCTCTTCTAAAACCATTCATGGCATAGCTGCTTCATGATCCAAAGCTTTCTTCCCTAAGTATTGGGAATATAAATGTAAATTTGCAACAGAATTTAAGATTTCCTTTAATCTCTTGAGTCCTCAGGTTCTGAAATCAAGGAAAGCACTAAGTTGCGCAAGACCTGCAATGAAAATCCTGAGTGCTACCATCGGCGTCTGGCATATTAACTGTATACAACATTGTCCATTGCACAGATGATGGGTGAGTTTCTTGCACAGCAACCAAGAAAAGCAGTAAAGATCCTGGTATCCCTAACAAAGTGATTCTTCTCAAGAGGATTTACATGTTTACATTGGGTGCTAAAGATATACAGCTTTGTTCATGATTTACTGTTGCTAACTTTAACTTTACATTAAGTTGTAGAAGCAGGAAGAAGCTGGTAGAACCTCTCAAATGTTGCAACAGTAAAAGATTTCTTGGCAGAAAGTTAACTTTGCAACAAAGTTTCACCCTATTTAAATCAAAACTTCCCTTACATTTACAAATACAATCTCCACCAGGTTTTGCATCTGAGACACCAGAGCCCCCAGCGTTGCCATTAAGAGAAGACATCAAGTAAGGACTTTAATGAAGATGCACAGTGGATTCTTCTCCACCTGCAGCATGCACGCAGCCTATATCCCCATTTCCTACCAGTCTCACAACAAATACCAAAGCATTTGTCTTCTTGTTTTCAGCTAGCTCTAGCAGCAGATTTCTCACAATATGTTATTCAGGAAGTTAATTGATTGGGATGTTCTTGTACTATTCAGCCACCGCATTTTAGGCAAACCAAGTTTTTATGACAGAAGGTGCTTCTGCTGTAAGGCAAGAAACTTTTGACTTTTAATTGTCTTTTTGCTTGTGATATTGTGGTTTCTGACTATCAAATTAATTCAGTAAATAAGAAAAATAAAGCATTCTCTACTTTGGTCATTCAGGGAAAATGTTTCAGAACACTACCAAATTTAGTGAGTTTTGTCTCAACTTTTCCAGAACCTGCAATAATCTGACTTTAGTCAGATCTATAGTCATAAGGGGAAAAAAAATAGTTGTAAGAGTAACATCATTCCAAAATAAGCTTTCCTTTCCGAGTCTAAAACTTAATTTCTGCTCTAGTTTTGCACCATTCCCCAATTTAATTCACCCTTTCCAGCAGTGGACTTAGTTTACTTCTGCTATACATGTATGCATTTACAAAGAGATAGCATCGCTTTTCTCTCTTCCCTGAATTAGGAAATATGGAATGCAAGAGACAAAGAAGATACTTTGCATCAGTATGAAAATACATATATCAGATGCATAATTTAAAGTTTGTCTATGACTCACATGCATCTGCTCCTATTGCTTTTACTCAATTGTACCTACGCTTGCTTAATTAAAAAGGGCAGAAGAGTGCTGTTAGTCTGTGCAATGCAACTTCAACTGGACTGCGTCCCAGTTTTAAGATTCTTTACTAAGTGGGCGCTTAGCAAAAATCACAGACTGTCTAAATGCTCTTACTTCTTCCCAATGCCTGCTTGGATGCAGAAACAGCTTAAGGCTCTACCAGACCGCTCCTGCTCCTCATCACCCTTCCCCTATTCCAGACAGCATGGCAGCAGCTACTTAGACCTCCACAGGGCTGATTCCAATCTCTAGGTTGCATTAATCCAAACTAAATCAGTGTTTGATTTCGTAAAGCATGGCCCTTAGATCAGTCTGTGGTAGACATGCTTCTTAATCTCACTAGACTGAAGGCAATGTCCTTGTATCGCAAGCAAGCTGGTACCTCGGGAAGCGCTGCTGTGACCCAGTGCAGTTTTACAGATCCCGTTTGCTGACTTAAGAGTCGTCCTGCATGGGTGTGGTTTGTTTCGGTTTTTCACCCTTCAAGCACCAGCAAACGATGTATCTCGTAGCAGTCACACTACACCTCACAATTTGACTCTTGGTCAATACAGGACAGATCACGTGTGGGTCACTGCAGCCCAAAGACAGATTTTGATGAGATTGCTGCCATTAGCATTTGCCCAGTTCCTTCCTGGACTTTACAACAGAAGCGCCTCCCATTTCTGCTTTTTCCTGAAAATGCTGCCAGCACCTTACTGCATGACTTGGATCCAAGCTTAACATCGTTGCCCATGGAGCGTTCAGCACTTTAATGGCACAGAGAGGGGAAACAGGCAGTACTGAACAGGAGATAGAAACGTAATGACAGGTGTGGCAGGTTAAAGGTGCCTTGGACAGTGACCAGACTTATGTTTAGATGGGAATAATAATGTTCATTCATTACTAGCAAAAACATCCCTTAAACAAGAAAATCCACACAAACCAGCCCCTTCTTGTCATTACCCAGGATATTTTATCCTGTAATACATGGGAATTTGAAACCCACCGTTGCCACACACGGAATTTCCCCTCAAGCATGTATGTACGTGACCCCTAGCTAACCAAACTCCAGGGCTTGGAGAGGTCTGTAGTCAACTGATGCAGGTGTACTCCTGGCAAGCAGTGATGAGCTTTATCAGTGCTCAGCTGTTTGCTAGGCTCTGCAGTGAAGAGGAAGGCCAGGAGGGTCCGGTCCAGCCCGCCCTGCCATGACTCACACATGGCACAGCTGGACCAGAACTGTTAATGATGTTCACTGGCCACCAATGAATGCTTCAGTATGAGAAGGCAAACTGCATGATCAAACTTTTACAAGTGGAAATATGCACAATTTTTGAGCAATTAACTTCCCAAGACAGATTTTCTTCCACCCACTTAGTTCCCGTAATTATTTAAAACCTTCCTTACGAGGAAGCTCAAATTCATCATGATATGAGTTGTTCTTGCTAACGAGGCATATATTTAGTACACTCTGAACCTTCCGTCTATCTGATAGCTAGCAGACTGCCACTGCCTTTCCAGCTTTGACTTGACAACCACATCCAAGTTAAGGATTCACATGACAGTTCTGCCTGAAGCCCTGTCGCTGCAGTTTACTATACACGGAATTTTATTTTATATACACCGCTAACATGCGTCCCTTGTAGTCTGGCACAGCTGAAGCACAGTGCTGAACATGTACACATATTTCAGTTTCATTTTTTTTTTTTTTAAACTCAGATAGCTAATCTGAAGAAGGAGAGGGGGGAAGTAGTAAAGAGGGGAAAAGGCAAGCAAAACTTTTTTTTTTCCCTGTCTTTTTTTCAGTGGAAAAACCCAAAAGATTTTCAGCTTTCTGGCCTGCTCTTGGAAGCTTATTTTTGTAGATAAAAACCAAGAGAAAATATACAACGTAGTAATATAGCAAGAACGAAACAATTTCTCTTTTTACCTTTGTTTCTACAGGTTGATCTTGCTTACTCATTTCCTCAGTTGGTTCTTCCTTAACATTAGTATTAATTTCTAGAGTTTCATTTTCAGATGGGAGCAGTGTATCACTGCTTGGAGTCCTGTAGCAGCTATTAAGCATCTGTCCTTCACAGGCAGTCATACTTTGCAATGACTCTCTGGAAGTACTTTCTCTTTCCCCGTTAATCAAGCTGCTGTTGATGGCATTATCTGCAACCGGGGTGGATAGAGCGGAGCCACGATCTGGTAATCTCCTGTCCTCATCTTCCATCTGGTCTTGTGCTACTACTCCGTTGGCTGTGTGTGGCCGTACAACCTGAGTTTTGTCGGTATTACTGTTTCCCTGTTTTTGTAGTGGGTGCTGGGAGGGGAGTTTTGGCTGAGGTGATGGCGTTGACCCATATCTTCCTTGAGATTTAGAAATGTGGAGAACAGAGGAATCTTTCTTCATATCACTAGGATTTAACGGGCTAAAAACACCAAACAAACAAAACATAGATGAGAGAAAAGTTAAACATGGTGTTATAGAAAACCCCTGGTATGGGGAGTAGGAGAGTTGCACCATATAACCAATTCCTCCCAAACCATTTTTTCCTGTATTAATATTAGGAAGTTCAGGCCATCAAGACTTGAACAGCATTATTCCATTGAAACCCACATAAACGTGCATCTTACTGGAAATCCAGAGTGCCGCCCATATTGATTCATTACATCCTCATGTGTCTTGAATCTCACCTTTAAAATGGAAGTCAGCATTATCAGCTACACGTAACAGACAAGGGAACCCAGGCACCAATACGTGAAGCAACTTGCCCAAAGAGTCCCAGTAGATTATTGGCGGAAACGAAGACAGACTCATGGTCTCCCAAGTCCCAGTCCAATGCTTAAACTAACAGGCAGCCTGTTCCCTAATTGCTGTTTAATTATAGAAAATGCATGAAAAACGTCCAAGAACATTTAGCATCCCTCTCCTTAGTTCAGCATATTACAAGAGGAGCTTTAAATTCTTATCCCATTTCTTCCCCCAGTTTCCTTATTTAGCAGTGTCCTTTCATCGTCACTGCATCTTTTCTGAAGGTCTTTTCCTCTACATTTTATCTCTGCTTTAAACATGTTATCCCTTGTTCATACCTTTCACTATCTCTTTCTCTGTTTTATTTTTGAGATTTTGTATTTTAGGCCAATATAAATGGTACCCTACTCTGTAAAAGTGCTTGGCTTCATTATAGTTTTAAAAAAAATAAAAATAATTGGAACCAAAATAAAACCTATACATTTTTGTCTGAAGTACATGTAACAAGCCATATTCAACTTGCAAAACAATACCATGCCTGCCCTCTAACATACTGCTCCTACTATGGACCGTTAATCTTTGGGAAAGATGAAGACTGCTTATAAACTGTATGTTTACTCCTTATTTAAAGGATGGTTTACACACATATTGTAAACGTATTCTGCACTTTCATACACAGAGGTCAGAAAATATCTTACACTAGCTTCGTCTTCTTCCATCACAGAAAAAAAAAAATTAAATCAGTTTTCCTTTAGTTGTGTAAAGATTATGCCTTTTTTAAAAAATAAGCTTAACTCCGAGATAGAATTAATCTACGCTCTTCAAGTGCATGCACATTGCAAAAGAGGTTTAATTAACTTTTTGCCATGCCTACATGTTTGTGGGCTGTACAGACTAATGAAAATAAGTTATCATAATTGACAATCACAGTTTGCAGTTCATGAACATGCTACCTAGTCATCTGAAGACCAATAATTAAAAGCCAAGTTCACCTTCCTGGAAGACACACATTTTGTGAGCTGAGCTTATTCAAAAAACAGAAATTGCTTCCATGGCCACAGCAGGGTATTCCAGAACTTGGCATGCTAATTATGGAAGTTTCTTATAAGCAGAGATCACAGAGTTGAGAAGAATTTAATCATTAGACAGACATTATTGGGTGTACTTAATGAATGTTGTTGGCCAAACTCAGCTTCCCCTAGTCCCCAAAACAAAATGTCCCTACTTTTAAAAGTCTACAAATAAGAAAGTTTTCCTTTATTTCTTTATAGCTTCCTTTAATTGCATAATATTGAAAAAGTTCCTGTACAATGCAGCAGGCGTGTCTAGGAGGAAGAAAAGTAGGGCCCATTGGTGTAGGGCACAATGAACCTGTGGAGTTTCCTTTCAGAAAGGTTAAAATTGTTTTTCTAAGGATACTACACTGTTAAAAAGACTTGGGTGATGCTTTGGAGGAAGACTGGGAAACAAAGTGGTAACAGGACTAGAGACCTGTGCTAGAAGAATTCACAGGACCTCCAGTGCTGCAGTAGTTTCTTTTTCCCATCTTTGAGCAGCTGTCATGACAGAGTGCAATTAAATCTCTACCTAATGACAAAAGTTTCCTCCAGATGAAGCTCTGAAATGATTTCTGTTCCACTAGACAAACGTTTTGCAATGCTCAGCTGCTTCTGTATAAGGGATTAAGTCTCCCCCATCTTAAGGGGAAATTATTTCAATGAAAGTCTTACTACTCTGGCTCATCAGAAGGACATGCTCTGTTGTACACCATGCATTCACTCCTGTACGGGGCATCCCTTCAGAACATCAGTATCCCGAGGAAACACAAGAAAACCACGTCCCAAATTTGCAACACTCAACTGTCACTAGGCTGCTTCCTGAGCTGTTCCTCTGTCATGGGCTTTCTGGAGGGTTGCTCTCTTTATACAGAGCAGATATATTCAGAACTTAGGTTCCAGAGCTTATAATGCTTGTCATGTACATCTAATTAAAGACACACAAGTAACACTATTTTATGAAAGCAGAGTTCACTGTGGTACATGTTTCTCAAAGTTCCAAATGTTTCCTGTAAAAGGCAGTATCAAAACTTGTGAACACCAAGCTATACCACCAAAATCACCAAGTACTACAAAGCAAACAGTTCAGAGAATGTATGCCATATCAATACAAATAATTCATACAGTTCACCCTCTCCACATGAATGATCTAAACAGATGGTATAAAAGGAAAATAAGGATTCCGGGTTTTTCTATTTGCTTATAGAAGTAAATATTTTTTCTGCAAGAACAAAATAATTTAAGATTAGCTCCAATGTTTCATTCTAAAATCAGCACTTATTTCAAATTGCTGACATTTTTCAGGATGTTTTAAAAATGCTACAAGTTTGTTTGTTTTTTTAAAGAAAAATTAAGACTAGCATCTCATGAAAAAGCACACCTTGTACATGCCAAACATACAATTGGCTTGCACCATTTCAAAATGTGCATTTTTGCCATCAACTCCTCTGGCAGGGATGGGTTTGAGCATTACCACGGTACCAACGATCTTCCTCACAGGTTCAAGTTCCAACAATCCACACACAACAGAGTTACAAACCAATTCAAATTCTATTACATACCTGCCTCCCTCAAAACGATTGATGAGATCTGACACTTTACTGGACTTTTCCTTTGTGACACTAGAAACAGGGGTGGGTGTCTCTTCCTCCATTCTTGGTTTCTGATTTGATAAAGCTTTATGCCTAGGGGTTTGGTACGTAACAGGTGACACCTTCTGCAGATGAATTGGCTTTGGAGGCACTGCAAACAACAACAACAACAATAAGCAATCGTTCATGAACTGTTCCTTTGAACTGCCAGAACGTATATGAGATTTTTGCTTAAGAACTTACTACAGTAATGAAGAAGAGATGCTCTTGGCTTTAATTAAAGTTGCTTCATGAATACAGGGACTTCATACAGTTTTTTATGCGCTGTCTGGTATCAGGCATCTTGTTATATTTCTTGGATAAAAGCCAAACTATGTGCTACTTGAACAAGCTAGAAAATTAGGGGCGTTTCTTGTTTGTTTTTTCTTTTTTTTTAGTGTACTGTAGTAAACACATATGTGGCCTTCATTAAATGCAGGTTTTATTGTAAAAAAAGAATTAAGCATAATCAAAGGATCTAGCTGTGCTGTGGAGCTCAAGAGAGATTTAAATTGCTGCGCCAAAAGTCTGGTGCTCTCATTCTTTATGTTCTCCCTCATGACCTCAATAATAGTCAGTGGAAAAGGTTTTTGCCTTCAACTTTGAGCTTCCTTTACTCACTGAACCTCTGTCTATTTATACTGCTGAAAACCTGGCCTCCTGAAAATATTTTTATTCTTCCTTCTTTATCTCCATCCCCACTGTAAGTGCTTCTAATTAGATTGTTAATGATCAGCCACTGTTTAATACAGCAGTGACCAGAACACAAAAGACAAGGTGACACATAAAGCAACTAAAGTCACAAGGGCTGGGGATCTTTAACTTTTATCCCTCTACATGACTGTGAAGCATTTGTGGGCAGCAAAAGCATTTCACAGACAGGGTCTGAATGCGATCCACTATCAGAGCAACGCACCTCCTGCTCCATCAAAAAGACACTTAATGGAAAGATCCTTAATTCCCAAGAACATAACTCTGTTCATTCCCATGCACGCTCCCAAAACATATTGTGGGGAGAAGTGAAAGCATTCGATATGAAATTGAAAAATAAAGACCATATCATCCCTTTAATAAAAGGCAGGCATAAATCGGCAGGAGTAGGCAATGCCCTGCCAGTGGACCCAGCAGCCCCAGGGGCTCGGCCGCCGCTCCACAGCTACCACGCTCCGGTGTGCCACAGGCACCGGCCCTCCAGTAACTACACAGACCTGCCAGGGAGCAAACACGAAGGGGGGGACAGGAATTGGCATTAGGAATCACATGCAACTCTTACAGTAGAAAAATAAGCACTAGTACAGGATACGCAATAGATGGATGTGACAAAGCCATGTTCCTTGCATCGCTGACTCTAGAATAGCTTGCTGACTTATCCTGGAAAACCTGTGCACCACAGGAATTAGCTTAAATCCCATCAACTGACATTTGAAAGAGTTGTTGAGAAAATTCTTGCAAATATACTATCACAGACTGTGATAAACTTGAAGGAACACTTGATTAAGGGCGACTTTCCATTTCTACCTTTCATTAAATTTATAGGAGGTAATATTCATGTGTGCTTCCAATAACCTAACTGCACTTAAATGGGATTATAGCGATCGCTGCAGTCTGAAAAGTACCATGAGGGACTCTGCGAAGAAGTGAATGTATCACAAAACGCTTTAGACTTCAACCATATCAACTACAAATCCTGATAAATGAAATAATCACAGGCAGAAGAATTACTGTAGAGCAGATGCTTTTACTGTGTATATGTGTATCTTTGGTCCTTTCAAGCTTTATTTTATATTTATTAACATAAGCAAAAAAGCAAGTTTGGGGAAGGACGCAGTACAGAAAGGATGACTTAAAATACTGCAATTTCCAAGCAGTTACAGTGCAATCCTGAAACATGCAGAATATGAAATTGTGTAACTGCTGAGTATCTGTAGTAACTGAAGCCCCTCCTGAGAAGCCGCATACATTTGCTCAGCGGCAGCTGCAGTGCGGTGGAGCAGCTTTCCCTATATTCCCTCTTCCCAGGGAGTTTGGAGAAAGTCTGGCAGAATTAGGCCAATGAGCATCAGATAATTGTCCAAGCACTGAATAGCTTGCTGCACTGACAAAGGCGATGGGACAGCTGAAAAAGGCGACACAAGCAGGCTGGGAAAAAAGCAGGACACATAATTGAGCATGGGCACTGCCATTCCCCCGGGGAGGAGATGGAAGGGAAAGGGGACGCTGCGTGGATTTACTGACCAGCACTACACTAGTTTGTAAAAACACTTCTTACTCTTTTAATGGATTTTGTATAACCTGCGGTCCTGTGAATTCTCTCATTAGACTTGTGTATCTCTTAAATTCTTTTGTACATTTCATAAAATGTTAATAGCCTCACAAGGATATATTAAAACTACTAAACTGGAGGGAATTAATACGAAACTGGAGGGAATTAATGTCTACTGATAAAGCAGAAGGAATTAGTTGGAAGCTATTTTTATACTGGATCCACTGGGACAAAAATCAAATTCTAGGACATTCTGTGGAGGTGTCGCACACTTTTACAGCTATTACTGAAAAAAGCCCAGCTTAGCAGCATTTCAGTAGGGCAGCACAAGGAACCTCTGGTCAAACTGGACAATCCCAGTATATTGAAAGTCCCTGTAACATCTTCAGAGGAGAACCACAAACCAGCCACGCCAATTCACTAATGCAAGGTATTTTCTTCTTTACTCCCTATTATCATCTAACAGGCAGCATCTACCCTAATCAGCTGCTGCTGTAGCTACTGTAAGTTTTAGAAATAGAGCAATGGGAAAAGGATAGTCACAAGATTGATGAAAAGAAAAGAACGAGTAGTGTAAAAAAACCTGCAAACCTTCCTGTAAGGTCAGCCTTGTTAACAGGGATTATGGAAGACAAATTCCATTAATTCTCCCCTCAATGTACTTCTGTAGTGTTTTGTTTTAATCAGATTATTTTTCAATGTGCACACAGCAAGGATCTTAAAGAAAAAAAAAAAAGAGAAAAGACTGGCCCATTGTAATACCCTGCATAATACAGAGCTCTGTTAGAGTCTATAAATACTCTTGTCTCTATACTGTAGAATTTCAAGCTCATTAGGAGATACGAACTGCGTATTTTGCACAAAGAAAACCCCTCAGTATACTCAGGTAGCTGCTACTATATAATGCTAGCCAAAACACCTAATCAAGAATTAAGCTGCAGTGCCTAGTTGTGTATTCAACTTTGTACATATACATAAGGAAATGGGAGGATGCATTTAACTTCTGCTGGTTAAAAACACTGCTACGCTTTGATTCAATGAAAATACACAGTTAAAACTTCCTGTGGTAAGCAGCTACAGCTCTCCTGGCTGAGTCATCCTTCATCACCTCCCTGCATACTCCATCATCTTCAGGAAGATCAAATGAGCACAGCTGGGTAGATACCAAAGATTTACACTCCCAAGAACAGTACAAAATAACTAGTAACCAAGACTCAGCAGAAAGAGGGAAAAAGTCATCTCCTCTTTAGGATGTACATTTCCACATTTTTATATCACATCAGAACAAGTATCTTCCAATAATGTATTAAGAAAGAAGACCAATAATAACCAGATGTACTTTGTTCTCTCATTTCTCTTCTTCCTGGAGATAATGTTTGGGATTTAGCAGTTTTGTTGATAAAAGAGACATTGCTCCAAGTTTCTTCAAGCACCGCTGAGATTGGAGAAGTCTAGCTAGAAACAGCTCTCAGTGTTAGTTCAATTCACCTTTAATTGTAGTTTCATTTGCCAGAGAAGTACAGTCTACATCCCGAACGCTTAAGAGGTCTTTCAGCTTTTCTGGGCCCAGGCCACTGAATATGTTCAAAACCACAGACTATATTATAATTAACTGAGAAAGGAGGACAGGATTGATGCTACACAGTAGAGAGCTGAAACTGACTGCTGAAGTCTACGTGTTGAATGCTTTGCATCCACACCATTTCACAGCAGCACAAACCAGGCCATCTTCTGGAGTGGAAAATCATCTCCAACCCAAACAAAAATTCCTCTTCAGCCTCAGCAGGAGATTCACAAGTACTCCTAAGCACTCATTAGAAAAATTTAAATGAGCAACTGATGCACAGTCTTGAACTGACAAGACACTTCACTGCTTTGAAGAAGTGTTGACTTTTCAACATATTTTCCATTCTACAATAAAACTGCCTGGTACAGACAACAGTTTCATTGCCCAGTATTTAGTAATTGGGCATCATATAAAACTCATGCAAGAGGTTCAAAGAGCAGGGAGTAGAAGAAACTAGAAAAAAATGGTCAACTTGTACATGTCTCTCTACATGCATTCTGCTATTGCTAGGTTCAGATCGCTGCCCAAATATTTGTAGGTAAGGGCAAATTTCAAATTATCTAACCACTTGCTTCATCTCTCATGCATCATATTTGCCTTGGAACTCAGTAGAGTATTTTGCTATTTCCAGTGACCGCCTCTGTATTAGTCCATGTTATCACAGAATGCACTGCATTGATGCAAAGGTGGAGCACCGTGTTTCACAGCTGGTACAGACTGTGACTGCTTTTCTCCACAGTCCTGATTTCTTTGCTTAACTCCCTCACCAGCTTTCAGTCAGTTTCAGGTTTTGTTCCAACTTTGCAAAGATTTTCATGAATCGAACTGTACTCAACACAGAAATCTGACATATGAATCGCTAAATTGTTGATGGAAGGAATTATTGGGGAACAAAAATTGCTCTTTTACTGTCAGTGTATCAGACAGATAGTTTGTTTTCTCCTTGAAATGCCTGGGGAAAAAAATGAAAATGAAAAGAAAGAATTTTATATTGGATTCTGTGCAGAAATTTATTCACTTGATATTAGCTACCTTAAGTGATCTGTTTCCAAATATTTAAACTACTTCTCAGAGACCAAGTACAGACAAAACAGGTTCAGAGTCCAGGGTTCACTTCAAGTGCAAGATTTTGGACATTTTTCATCTATATTAAAGCTCCATTTCCTCTATTAAAGCTAAGTTTACTAAAAATAGCTGTACCCCACTTGCAATGCAACCTCAAAGTCATCTTTATATCTCTCATTTTAATTATATACATCATGGCAGGTTAGATGTAGGTCATTTTGCAGTTAGTTCATCAACAACCAAATATATTGGCATTACAATTCGGGTCTGTCAGCTCGTTTCCTTTCATCATGAAAGGACACTTAGTATTTGCATGACTAGAACAACCATTTGGAAAAAACATTTCCTGCCACTATAAACCAAAAATGTTTCTGTACCTGTACATCAAAAACTGTTTAAAAAATAAAATTAGCAACCACATTTAAACCAATAAACTAGAGCAATTTAGTTTGCTTGGATCATTTGGACTCCAAAAGGCTTATCTTATTCATTCTATTTTGGTTTGCTTCCATCAAATAAAAAGGCCAAAAAGATATACTACATAACTTCAATATGATGCACATATTTAATAGAAATAAATGGAGAAAGATGTAGGCCCATGAACAAAGCAGGCACAAAACACTGTTTACAACAGTATTATTGAATATAATCTACACAGCTGCATTTCTTAGACTACAACACTATTCCTGGCTACGCCACATTTTGGAGCAAGCAATTTTGACAAACACAGAAGTCATGGCTAGGAAAGAGCAACAACAGCTGCATAACTACTTGAATGAATGGAGTCCAATAATATCCAGCTCCTAATTTATCTAACAGCTGAAATTTACAATAAGTGGGCTGGCTTTGTTTTTGAAAGGCTTAAAATCTTTTTATTGATTGCCTATTTCTGTTTATCCGTTAACAGATTTCTAAAATACTTTTCTTAGGAAGAACACATGTTCTCATGTTAACTTACTTTCAGAGAACACGTTTCAGAGACCTAGAAACTGGTGCAGAAGAACTACTCAGACAAGTAATGTTTACATATGACTGATAAAGACACCTTAGTTCAGTGAACAACACTGGCAAAATTTCTATAAAAACAAACAATACAAAAATACAGCTTTATTTTGCTCTTACTCTCCCTAAGTAAACAAAACTTTCTTCACACCCCAATAAATTTCTTCCCTCCTTAACTCTAAGATGAACTTGGGACTGATGCAAAATTCTTCAAGATGCATTTTCCATTAATTGATACAGATACTGTTAAATCCACTACATGATGACTCTATGTGATTCTAGCTTCTCTATGTGATTAGATGTGATCCAGTTTTCTAGAAGTAATTCTAGTTTCTGTCACATCAGCAATGTATCTCAGAATTCAATTCACTGAGCAGGATCATAGTATCAGTCTCCTAAACTCACTCTTTTGTTTAACTTTTGAGATGAATGAAGTTCCTATTGCATGTCACTCCTAAAAGACATCAGTCCAGGTTCGCTTTGAATCCAAGATTTCCAGAACGTACTGACTCTTAGTTGTGATCAGCCTCACCAGAATCATCAATATTCCTGAGAAGACCACATAAAAAGGTGGCTTGAGGTTTATATGCATGAAGTCAACATGTAGGCTGACCTATTTAGCTTCTAAAAGTGAAGAAACTATTTATGGACAGAAAGAAGGGAAATCTACTTCTACTCTGCAGACATTATTGGTCAGCTTTTACTGCGTAAACACGAAGTTCCCAACTTTCCACATACTTCTGCAGAAGGGCTCCTCTCGAGCTCTGCTAGAACCCCAAAGGCCCTGAATGTCTTCCCCACCACCCTTGCCTTGAAGCCAGCCTGCCAAACACTCCGATTCAAAACCAGAATCAAAACCTTCCAGCTCAAATACAGTAATCCTTTTGAAAAATAAGCCCTGGCAATAGTTTAGTACAAACAAGAGGCTTACACGCATTCTCCCATCTCTATCTACTAGCCACTTCTTGGGCAGAGAACGAATTTAACACTTGCTGCCTGGCAGTAAGTGCACAGCAAATTACTAGACATTTGAGATAAAAAGTGTAGCTAGACCTATGCGCTTGTAACACATTAATAAGTCCAACTTTTCTTCTGGGAACCTTTTTCAGCAAAATACTATCAGAAATTACAGATTCATAAAGCATTTACAGAACACTTGTATTTCAGTAGCAAGCTTTTATCCCACTATTTTCTTTCTGACAGATACAGTTCTTTCAAGGTGCTCTACTTCTCTTAAAGTCTGAGATGAAGAACAACTTCCCTAACAAAAATATTTGAGACTACTTACCTTGTGGCTTTGGATTTGAAGCTGAACGTGGGGACTGTTTGACTGGCACACTTCCATTTATTCCCTGAGCCACTTCATTGTGTACATTCTGCTCAACTAGCCTGGCTGTGGCACTGGCTGTACAAGATCTAGACAATATTAAAGACTTTGGACAGATGCTGCTGCCTGAAAAACAAATACATATAAAAAAACAAGAGTTAGAAACAGGATTAAATATAAGGTAGAATGACTATAAACACATTCATTAAGTGCTAACACTTCTCTACAAGAAAATTAGAATACTCGTCTTCCCTTTAAGAGTGTCTCATCCTAAAAACACACTTGGCCTTTCACTGAAATTTATTGTGTTGTTTAAACCTTGAAGAGCTGGATATGAAAAAATACTTCCACCATGACTAGCCTAAGTTCTTCTATAGGAAGATTACAATCTCTAACAGACTTTTTCCTATCTGAATTGTCAATGTGCTTGTTCAACAGAAGAACTATCGAAAAAACAGCATTTTTGTTCAGCCATCCTATTTCTGTATTCAAAGGGTTCACAAAATGCTATAGATTCAAATAGTTTATTTTATTACAGAAGGTAGCATCCAAAAATTAGCTAAATGTATTACAACTTTTTTGTAGGAAAGGGTTCCTATTTTAAGTTTAAAAAAAAAAGAGCAAAGCACAAAGCCAGCTGAGTCTTCTATTTCATTTTTTCCTAGCAGAATGGAATTTATTCTGATTAAGAGGATCAATATGCTGCTATTGGTAAGAAAGCTGGAAGAAAATATAAAGCAAAACATATTCAAACAATGGAAACGGTAATAAAAGCACTTGGCCTGGATAAAAAGCATCCTTTAACATCCCTGGAAATCTGAGCCCCGGTTTCTAGCCAATGAAAGATACTACCTTCCAGGTGAAGTAGACAAGAAAATTGTGGCAGAAAGACAAGTCTGTGGTGAAAATTCCTGTATCTAGTGTATTGTATGTAAGTGTATTATAACAAAAGCCCCAAACACACTATTTTCAGCACATTACAAAAATACCAAATACTTGCTCCACAATCAGCAGCATGCATTTCAGTAGGGCTGCTCAATTCTGTCCATTTAAGTAAGCAGTAACACAGTCTACCGTTTAGAAATACAGTTGTTGCCCTGTAAATACAACTTAAAATTCCATTAGATATGCAAAAAAGTCAGACATGCTGCAAAAACCTGCAGCTTTTACTGGGCTGATGTAGATTCCTATTGTGATTATTTCTGACCTGATTAAAGAAACACTTGCATATTACTGCTATTCCTATGCATTATAATAACTGAGAAATTTTACGTGAGTCAGAAGTGCAACGCGCAACAAAATACTACCAGCCAGTTACTGCGTTGACTAGTATATGATTAATACCACCTCTTATAACTGGGGATGATTAAATACAATGAAGAGTAGAGAAAGGTGGGGAAAGATTTAAGAAAAACTTAAAATGAGGGCAGGCAAGTATGTAAGCGAGAAAGAGGACGTAATAAATAACTAACAGAAAAGAGAAATATACACTGTAAATTTGATAAGCCCTTAATTATTTTGCTTATCATCTGCAAGGAAATGAGAAACTACAATGCTTGCAAACATGCCTGCATCTGCAAGAATGTTTGAAGCTAGGCGACGCATTATCTGTTTTTTCAGAGCATTCTAATTGGAAACAACTTGGAGCCATGAACATTTAGACAAACATAATCAGCCAGCTTGAAATGCCAGTAGTATGAAAAAAAATGGCTTATTTATATTCACAAAAGGTTAAACTAGTGTTTTAGTATTGGATAGGTCCTCCATCAACAGTTCCACAAGCTTCAGGAAGACAATCTCAACACCACTAGGTCTCTGTTATATTTATTGTCAGTCCCAATTGTAGCACATATTGTGCATCTACACTGTTCCAGCACTGTCTAATCTTTACTGCCCTTGTGATGCCACTCTTAATCATACATTCTGAATGACAGAAATGCAGCATTTCTGAATGTAACCAAAGTCTATGGCAAAAGGGTCATTCTCTTATGACTGCCAGGAGGCAAAATTTAAGTCTCAAATTACTCTTAAAATTATACACCTATGTATAACTAGCATGTTAAGTCCCAAGAACAACTGCCATAATGGTTGCAGTCTTGATGTGCTACTGCTAGATCTTTTCATGTAAGATCAGTGCAAAGCTTCATCCTTCCTAGTCATCCCTGGATATAGGTGGAGGTTCAGCTAATAGTCCATCTACCAAAGCATTGGGTCAGCCCCAGTAACCTGGCCATACAATCTCCTGGTCAGTTCAGAAGAGCGTTAAGTACCACTGACGCTAAAAGAGACTAACTCAACCCAACCACTTACTCACCCATCAACTTACCAAACACTACGGGAGCTGCAGCAAGGCCAGGACAAGAGTGAGCAGCTTCCTGAGCGCAAACAAGAAGGCAGAAAGCAGCCTCTCACCCGGGCAGTTACAACAAGAGATTTGTTGAGGCCCGAGCAGGAAATCTAGCAAACCGGGTCATGGATTTTGTCCACAATTATGTCCAAACCTGCCCTCAAAACTAAGTTTGTAGTAACCTGGTACCTACCCTTTACAGGTTTGTCCTGTTTGTGAGAAGAACCAACATGTTACTAAAAGGCTTATACTGCTGATTCATACCCAAACACATTTTAAGAATAACTGGACTAAGTCCAAAATATTTGAAAATTAGGAGTATGGAGGAGGAGCGTAGAAAGTCTGGAGGTCCAAGTTTCTCTCATGGGGAAAAAAAAAAAAAAATCCTATCTTCCTCCGAACTCTATTGAATGCTATCCTCTCAAGTTAATTACATATTTGTGTTTTGATATATCTTCACCCCTCCCATCACAGTGGTGATAGAGATGTGAATGCTTTGCAGCTGCAGAATAGTATAAAAACTTCATACTGATATTCTGTTCTGTGCAGATGAGCTCTAAGGGTTAAACATCAGGCCAGCCTTTACTGTGGTGAACCACTGCTCAAATACTGCAAACAGTTGATAACCCAATGCTGTAAAAAGAAGAAGAAAAAAAAACCAACTTTTGCTGAAGTCAGGAGGGCTGTCTCGCTGAAGAAATTGGTTTTCTTTCTGCAAGAAGGTGCTGGCCAGAAAAATAAAAGGCAAATATCAGAAGGTTTAGAATTATCTTTGAAAAGTGGAATCTTGGCAAAGCGTAGGACACAGATCAGGTTCTATTAAAGGATTAGTTCAAATACATATGCTGGCAAAATGCAAAAATGTAGGGTTTTTTCCCGCAAAGCTATTCTCCAGAAACAGGCAAAAATATTCTAAGTTCAACAGAAGATGGTAGACAACTTTGTGGGAATAATGAAGATGTAAAGCATATAAGACTGTTATTTCTCACTACATGGGAACATTCCTAGAACTACCAAACAAATATTATCGTCCCTTTCATAGCATTTATTGCATGGAGTAAATAAATCTTGCAAGTAAATATGGTAGGTATAAATTGTAGATAGCAAAAAGTTTATTGATACTGCTCTTTTAGTCCAATGACCCCTGTGAACTTACAACATCTGATGGTGAAGTTAGAGATGAAACAATATTGCACTTAAAACTGACAGGCCAAACACTTGCTAAGAACTAGAAAATATTCAACCTCTTGGTACATAAGCTACCTTACATAGAAACACAGAGCAGAGGTTTCCAAAATGTGGTATGCATAACACCGAGTATGTGAAACACTTGCAACAATACATAGGGCAGTAATACAGAAGGAGAACCGAAACAAACTTCAGCAAGTTTAACTGTGCGGAACACACAAAAGATATTCTAAGAGAAACAACTTTGACTTTTGAAATAATTTCATTTCTAATAAACAAAGAGCAGAGCATCAGTGGTAGAATCCAACTCGAAGCAGGTATGTACCCCTATCTGCTTAGTTTAAGATGAGACACTACTGCACTGGTTTGGTTTGTGGGTATTAATGAGACTCCAGCTTTCAGTGGTGCCTTTTCTATGCTTTGTCAAGATTTATAGTTGTTTGGGTTGGAAGAAACCATGCATCTTTCCCACAGTACCTTTCATTTTTAGACTGAAACAGAGCTTGTAGTAACTGTAATAAAGAACTACAGTTTGCCAATTTACCAGCTATAGATGCCACCACATTTACATAGGTTACCTGCTTCAAGATATAAAGTCCAAGCTTTAACAGGAAGCACAGAAATATTAATAAAATAAGATTTATCAATAATTTCCTGATCTCAGTCTCATTGTACTGTCTATCATGCAAAGTAAAAGACTGAATGGTGAATTTCACATTCACTACAAATGTCCTGCCAACACTGGCTACAGCAGGCAGACTCAGTGTGCCTTAGTCTGTTGTCCTGTCTGGCTGTGATCTTTGTTCTTTTGGTCCTGATCTAATAGTCATTTCCATGCAGGCAGACCTGCACATGTGCTGTGAATCTTATTAAAATAAGTAAGTCAGCAATTAATGGGATTATCTTTCAAAATTTGTCTAAATTTTGGATTAGCACAATGACATAACATGCACTACTGGTGCTGTTCCAATAAAACAAAAAGCACTGTACAGGACTTCAAATAGCTTTTTCCCCAGACTGAGCCCAAAAAACTATTTCCTTAGAAGTAATTACGGTTTCTCCATGCAACATGCACTGATTACAGTGCATTCCGCACCAGAGAGGGCACATTCTGGAGTAAGGAATATGGAGGTGCAATCTGAGGAAAGGAAATGCAAAGCAAGTAAAAAAACCACCGTCAGCATGTGGAGCCTTTAAAATCAAAGTTAATTTGATAGAAGTCCAAGTGGTTTACACTATGAATGTTAACTGGTCATGTAAAATAAAACAGAAGAAGGAACAGTGGACAGCTTTTTAAAATTTTATTAAAAAGGCACAGTTTTGACTCTTCTGAGAACACAGGCCCCTGCAATCACCACCTTCTGCACTTTTTCCCTATGGGACCACTGCGTTCATACTGTCATCCACAGTCTAGCAGTGCCACCGCTCACTAACCACCCAATTTTTGGAGGCGACTGGTGGTCAAATCGATGCTGAGGCACCTTAAGGGTAGAGGAGCTGGAGGGTTGCTGACGGCCACAGGGGTGGAATTACGGAGCAGTGTTCACGAGACACGTTGTGAAGGCTGCAAGTCACGGAGATAATGTGTGACAACCTTAGTCCTGGCCATTGCTGCTGTGGCTTTCTACTCCTACCTCTTCCCCCATCGCAGGGAGGACAGGCAGCAAGCCTTCAGGCCTTGCTACTGACTGAGCAGCTGCTTCAAGCTGGCAGGACCCCCAGAAACCTGCCACCGCTGCTCCCCCCGCCACTGCGCAGCAGGGCTGCTGGAGGGAGCAGGCAGAACTGCCCAGCACAGCGGCTGAAGCACGCCAGCGTCTGCCTTGACTGGAAATCACTTATTTCAAATGGGCTGCCAATGTGCAGCTTGTGGTTTGAAAGCAGTAGCTGATGACCGAGGTCCTCTGCCAAAAACACAGCATCTCCTACACTAAGGTTCTTATGAGTCACCTACACTCATACACATGGGGACAATGCCTTTGCTAATGGTAGTCATTCATCAACTGTTTAATGAATAATAGAGGTTTCTTATATGAACAGAGACAAGCAACTGTTCAAGCCACATCTCCAGAAAGACGTATGATTGAAGGGAGAGAGCTCCGAGCATGAGGAGTTCTGTTTACAGGAACCAAGCACGGCTCTTTCACATACTTAGTTTCTGTATTACAAAACATTCCCTCAAACCCTTCTTTTCACTTTGGTCTCTGAACATGTATTATCAAGCCCAAAATCTAAAGAGAAAATATGCAATAGTGTTCTTTTACTTACAGAGACTTTTCATGGCTTTTTTTTCATAAAATAACATCACTATCTATCTCTTTCAGCAATTTTGGACAATATTTTTTCTTTCTTTTTATTAAGCCTATCTACAAGACTTAAGGGTGACCACAGTTCCTGACCCTACAAGCCATGTACCATGAGCTTCATGTAGTTAAGAACCACAAGGTTACCACCAAAAAAACACCGAGAAAGAAAACTGATACACTAAGTAGCAGCAGCTTCATCGCTCCAGGATAAGGCAGGGTAAGTTGATCACACAACCAAAGTCAGTTACCTTGCTGTTACTGTCTCATTTCTACACCAGGTAACTTCAGGTAATTCCTCCCTCCTTGTCAGCACAGCCTTTTGCCAGTGCCATCACACGATGGCAACTTCCAGCTCAAGAACCGCTTCTCACATGGCCATATTTCACGAAGTCACGGGACAGTCCTGACTACGTACGTCAACCTCTTCCCCATCGCGATCATGGGAGCACTGGTGAGCCCCATATCCGAGGGTCACTTCCTCCCCTCCCCACGAGCTCTTTCCAGCTTCCTACACGTTTGATGAAGGAAGGGGTTGAGTAAGGTTTGTGTGGCTTTCTTGAGTTCCTGCTGCACTAATAGCCATTTTGATTATGGACCCTAACACAAGAAAAGATGAACGGGACGCACCTCCAACGAGTTTTCCCTAAACTATTTTTCCCTTTTGGTTTTCTGCATAGAGCTGTGTGAGGTGAGCAATGCCCCCTCAAGTATTATTTTATTTAACACTGAAATTTTTTCACTGAGGTTTTAATTGATACCAGCGTATTTTGCACAGATGGAAATCATCATTTTTTAAATGTCCTGAGCTCCTACTTACTAAATAAGACACCCCATTTGTATAAGCAGATTCACTGATCACAGAAGAATCACTTGTCTGAGCAAGGGCTGTGGCACCGAGCCCTAAGTGTTTCTTTCACTTTATTTGTCAAGTCCTAAGATGATTTATTTTCTTTGTCTTATCACATATCAGATAAACAGCATGACACCATGCTGGGCAGCACAGTCTAACTTCATGTTGAGGCACTGCTGGGGTCATGTGAAGGAAAAACGTAGGTGATTGTATCAAACCACTGGAAGAACATATTAACATGTACTTACCAGCCAAGTGCAGTGATACCTCAGACAATGACAAAAAGACCTCCCCTTCTATAATTGGTAAGCCATTATGAAATAACAGTGTTTAGATTTTTAGACAAATACTAAGGTTTAAAAAAAAAAATTGATAAATTTGGTCTAACTACAGATGTCACCATTTTGCTTAGCATACAGTGCTTCAGAAGACTTCTCTAACAAGTCAGTCACTGACATTTTCAACTTCTACTCTGCCTAGTTATTTCTGTACAGTTATTTCGTATTCACCTCAACTCAACTTAGAGCTATTTTAGAAAATACCTGTATGCTTTGAGACATGAAATCAGCTACTTCTGTTGATAAAAGGATTAAGAGAAGCATTTTTAGAAACAGGATGCTAACCCCCCCCCAAAAAAAAACCCAAACCACAAAAAAAAGGAGAAAAAAAACCCTAATTACAGAAGGTTGAAACTGTAACTGACCTATTATTTCAGAAGATCTGAGCAGAAGTTGTATAAATATATACACTCAGAGCATTCAAGTAATTTAAAGATATAAATACATAATACAATATACCCAAAATGCAGAACAGCCAAAGATCCAAACAGAAGTCAATTATTCAATACAATCCAATAAAATTATCACTGATAGATGGAAACTGCTTCCCACATCCAACTGCTGAGGCAGTCCATGTGTCCGGCCAGCATCTGACAACCCAAAGCCCGGCCAGCAGCCAGCTGTCACGGCCAGAGTTTTTCCACCCATTCCCCTCCCTCCTCCTGGCTGCCTGCTCCCACCACGTTCTGTGCATCAGTGCTGGCATGCATTTAGTCCCAGGATGCAGTCCGGGAAAATTAAGCAATCGGAAACGTAACCCTGCAAAAAAAATAAAGCAGCCAGTTTCACGCATTCGTTCACCTTAGATGCACTGGAGCTCAAGCAAAGATGCAAATTTATTGATGGGGAAAGGAAGACAAGACTCCCTTTCTAGAAGCAAGTAGCCATTAGATAATGTTAATTCTGTTGAATCACATCTCAACAGGGTTGGAGCAAAGGGGGGGCGGGCAGGGGATATCAAAAAAATATCCTCTAAAAACACGTGGCTCGAAATTTAAAGTAATATGCTCTAATCAAAGAATAGGCTGCAGGGTATTAACTGCACGACAGCATCACAACAGGCTACCAGGCACTACTCCCTGTTATGTGAAGGATTACAAGTAAATATAAAATCACGAACTTGATGAAGAACAAAGCGCGGACGGAGGGAAACACGCAGTTGCTCGTCCCTTGCAGCAGCACCGGCGGTGCAGCTGTGCGGCACTCCGGCTGCTGGGTGGCGAATGCCTTTCCTCCCCCAAGCCAGGGGCAGGCAGCCTGCTGTCAGGCTCCCCAAGCACTTCAGTCTCCCTGCCAAGTAATTAACAACCATCATCTACAAAACACAGAAAAACAAGCAGCTCCCTGGGAATGCTCACTGCACCAAAGCAGAAATATAAAGAACCCAAAGCTGGACACTTCACAAGAATTCAAGTGCTTCCTGCTTTTGACCTGGTTGGGGAGGGGGGAGGAAGGAAGAATAGTCACAAAAAGCCTGGTTTAAGTACATTTAGGGCCTTCCTGTGAAATCATTCAAGAAGGACCTTCCTTGCCCAGTCCCTGTACAGCCTACCATAGTTATGCCAGCTTTTGCATTGTCTCTTGCCCATAAGCAACAAAAGAGGGATCACCATTTCGCACTAACTCATCGCTTCATAACCATCCTTAAGGAAGGACATCAAATACAATTGCCTGGAATCCAAATAGGGAAAAGTCCCTTAGCCCTACATTGCCAGAGATGACCACTGTTCACACTATCCACCGAATTCACTCTGGATTGACAGACCTGCACATCAGTACAGTTGCCTCTTGAACATTATACAGATTGAAACAGCTTTACATTTTATGCTATGAACTGACCGAGAGACACAAATTCAGAATTATTCTATTGTTTAGTCCTCTTTCCTCTCTTTTCTAGACCCCCATTTGAAATACACTTTTTTTAAAAGAAAAAAACCACACAACTGTATTATGAATTTAAAATGTCATTTCATAAAATTTCTGAAGTTGGAGAATTAAAATAATTTTTTATGCAGTCTGGGATGATTATTTACCATACTGTTCCAAAACACTTGATAGTCATATGCATATTTATCTTTGAGTGTGCAAATGGATAGGAAATGCTTTAAAAAAAAAAAAGTCATGCAATGTAAAAATACATTAAACCCAACTACATTTCAGGAAGAGAAATAATTTTGTAATAGCTCGAGTTTTGTTCACTTTGCAAACATTTTGAAAATGAAAACGTTTGAAGGCCCCAGGAGAGACCAAAAAAAGGCTGCTCAAACCCTAACTGCAGCTACCCAGACAGGGTGAGACAGCCCCCCAGCAAGCTGAGAAAGTTTCATTCCCCCCATCCCTCCACATCCCCATAGCTCCCACTGCTCACGTCTTACCAGCTCTAACACTCGTTGGGTTTCTCTCTAGGCCAGTGTAATCCCCTGCAGCTAGCGGGCAAGCGGATGGTAGTTTTATCACAGGAGTTTTGTGCTGTGTGAGTGAGCTGAATTGGCTCGTGGGTGAGACCAAAAGCCTGCGAAAGTCCCAGGGAGGGAGTGGGCAGTCTTTTGGCAGCAACTGCCCACTGGATCACTTGACCTATTGACAGAACTGCAGCCCAACAAAATATTGCTGAGTCCTATGCAGTATTTACTGTTTTCCTTAGAGCCTCAGTGTTTGGCATCAGAATAAAGAGTATCAAAGTATTTATTAAAAAAAGCGGGTGGCTTCCATGTTGGGGAACAAAGTTTTCCAAAATGGAGAGCAAATAAAATCTATGAAATTACTCTTATAACATTTGTTAAAGGCTAAACATTTAAATTCTTTTATAATACAAGGTTTGGCAATATTCCAATCCTTCCCCACCTTACATGACCTAACTCAGCTGTTGTCTACCCTTCTTTTTCCTTCCCTTTTATTAGTGACAGGTCATGATTGCAAGGGCTTTTCTACAGGCAAACAAGAGCAGTCATGATGTGTGAAATATTTTATGGCCACTTAAAGGAAAGATTTTGTTTCCTAACTACCTATCCTTCTCAAGGTCAAGCATCGCCTGTCAAGCTGTAAGGAACACACAGGCACTACATTTCCAAACTCTTAATGTTAAAGGAATTTAATACTTTTGTTTTAGAATAATTATAAACCCGGGGGGGGAGGGGGGGTGGGGAAGAGGAACATTCCATAACTATTTTGAATTTTTAGTGAAGACTCAACAAATTCACTGGGTTTACAACCATTGATGGAAACTATTACTCTGTCTACCACATAAAAGACTAACATAAGACTCAGGGTGCTGCAGTCACAAAGCAAAGCGTAATGATGGTACTAACGAAAACACTTAAGTCTCTGTTAACTTCTGGGTCACAGTATCACTGAACCTTTCAAAATGACATTGCTTGAAATCAGTTTTTCAGTGATGCTTTCCCCCTATAGTGAATACTACTAAAAAAAAGATTAAAAAAAATCTATAAAGCTGAGTCTTCAAAAACATCAAAGCTCCAGAAAAGGTACATTCTACATACTTTCCATATTTGTTATGGACCTTTGGTACTTGAGAAAAACTGCTTTGCTCAGGCACCTGGACACAGTCTCAATTGCACATTGTGACAGCAATGAATAAACTGCCATGTGAATTTATACCTTCCTATAGGCACTATAGCACTTCCTTCAGGTGTGCTATTCCCCTCTCACCCAGTCCCAGCAGTCAGTACTGGAACGATTTCTTTGTTTTGGACTGGAGGCAGCCAGTGCTTCAGCAAGCAACTCACTGCTTCTCTCAGGTACTATTTAGGAGTGTCCGGGGATATTTGTCCACTCGATTTCAAACCCACACAGGCTGGAACTACTTGCTGTCACCTTCTCTGTGTGTACTGCCTACATCCATAGGTCTCCTACACCATTCTGAGGAGGTGACATTAGGAGGTATCTATATGCTATTCGATAGGCTGGTAGAAGCTCACCCCTTCTTATCCTTCTAGCCAGGTATTTGCATCATAGGCCACTCCTGCATTAACTGCTTTCATACAACTTCTAACCGGAGTCTGGGAAATACACTGCCTTGAAAATATCATGATAGTATAACCTATGTCACCTTAAAGAACATATAAATATATTTGTACTTCATATATTTGATCTCTTTCTCAAAAAAAAAAAAAATTAAAAATCAAAGATCACAGCTTCACCAATGTATTTGACATTGTCCTGGTTTCAACTAGGATAGAGTTAATTGTCTTCCTAGTAGCTGGTACAGTGCTGTGTTTTGGGTTCAGTATGAGCAGAATGTTGATAACGCACTGATGTTTTCAGTTGTTGCTAAGTAGTGTTTAGACTAAGTCAAGGATTTTTCAGCTTCTCATGCCCAGCCAGCAAGAAGGCTGGAGGGGCAACAAGGAGTTGGGAGGGGACACAGCCAGGACAGCTGACCCAAACTGGCCTAAGGGGTATTCCATACCGTGTGACGTCATGCCCAGTACATAAACTGGGGGGGAGTTGGGCTGGGGGGAATCACCACTCGGGAACTAACTGAGCATCGGTCAGCGGGTGGTGAGCAATTGCATTATGCCTCACTTGTATATTCCAATCCTTTTATTATTACTATTGTCATTTTATTATTGTTATTATTATCATTATTACTTTCTTCCTTTCTGTTCTATTAAACTGTTCTTATCTCAACCCACAAGTTTTACTTTTTTTTTTCTGATTCTCTCCCCCATCCCACTGGGGGGGATGCAGGGAGTGAGTGAGCAGCTGCGTGGTGCTTAGTTGCTGGCTGGGGTTAAACCACGACAGACATTCAGACTGCCACTGATATATGTAAATATGCTGCAGGCCTCTGCAAAGCAAACTAATGCAAAGTAAGCCAAAGGGCAAGAAGGAAGATGAGTTGTAATACTGAGAATAGTAGTTATGGCACCACACTGAACTTCCTGAAAATCCATAAGGGTTTAATGTTACATTTACAGGAAAAGAATATGCATTACAGACCCTAGAAAACAGATCTTAAGAGCTAGACTAGTGAAAAAAAAGTTTTCTACATCCACATGCAGATTCTTCTCAGGATACAGCAAAATGATACCTAAAGAGTAGGAGGAAAGGCGTGATTCCCATCCTCTTGGTTGATTATGAAAAGCTAGAATGAGAAAGGCAATTTCACACTTGATCATAAAACAGATAAGGAGCTAACAGAATGATTTTAAGACAAGTATTCTTTGTACCCAAGAAAAATCAGATGCCCACAAGTACTGAAATCAGGAGAGCAGGGGTAAAGCTATTTGCACGCATCTACTCCAAGTTTCTTTAGCAAATCTCTCAAACTCACTCAGCCAGTGACTCTCTTCCCTCTATTTATTCTCAGAGGGCTTTCTAGAGGGAGACCAGCATTCTGAACCCAAATCTTCCACAGATCTCTTTCATCTCTTTCTCTGTGGAAAACTTAATTCAGAATATTTAGTATCTTATATTAAGCTGTTGCGGTTGGGTAAGCCTTTTAATTTAACTTACTCTAACTTGAACTTTCCTCAGAACTGAAAAATGCACTCATAAGTGAAGCAGTATTTGCAATTGCATTCTTAAAAGTTCAGTTACAAGCATATTTGAAATGGAAAAAATCCAAACCTTTCACTGGATGGTGCAATAAAAGAAAACATTCTTTAATTCCGGAAGCCAATTCTGTACGTTAAATGTAGCGTAAGCATCAGTTAAATGGATTATTGCAACATTATACATCAAAAACTGAGTATAAGTCAGAAGTGTACACCTACTTCCTAAAACAATGAGAGAGAGAATTCTTGGAGCCAATGCTTACTTATAGAAACGTCCTATAGAAGCCTTACAGCTATAAACAGAGCTCGATGAATTTGGCAAATAAGCCAGGAACAGAAACCGCTTATAAACATCACAAAACTGATTTGCTTTTAAGAAAGTCTCTAGCCAGTGAAAGCAGCAGCAAAACGAGCCAAAAGCAGCAGTGAAACGAGCAGAGTTCTCAGTGTGGCAGATGCATCAGGCAGGCAGTTCAAAGACTGCAAGCTCATTTACTGAGAATAGGAGGAAAAAGCCACCAGAGAATTCCAGCTGTATTGCATCACAAGGCAGCTGGATGTTCACCGGTTTATTTGCTTCAAACGAGAAAGTTTAACTCTTGGCATCTCAGGACACAAATACACCACAAGTCTTGAAGAGATTAAGTTTTAACAGAGGCATCCCGTTCAGTCTTACCTGGTTCAGAAGACATCGTTTATAAATATAATCCAGTACCACTGCACGAGGAATTGATTTCGTAACGGTAATAACCCTGACAGGCTCACATATATCCTATTTACAAGACCTATAAGTTGCCAGAAAGGACTTCTCACCAGATGTTCGGTATATGCCGACAGTTTACATACTGGGTTTTCAATTACGCTATGCTCCTCCTCTTTGAAGGCAAGCCTGTTTCGAGAGGAAAAACGTAAGCATGCAAACCAGTCCACTTAGAGAAGAGTGAAGTCTGTTCACTATTAAAAAGGAAAAACAAAGCAATCAGCTTATGTAACCTACAAACTGCTCGAGAAAGGAGGAGAAGGAGGAGGGACTACTCTAAGTTGTTTTGTCTAATGCCTCGGCTACTACGAAAGTTTTGTCACTATTAATTGCATTGCTCTTTGAAATTAAAGCAGTATCAAGGTTAAAGGGCAAGTTAGTACATTTCTCTGGTTGGTACTTTGTTCTCCCTTTATACTGCACAATGCTCATTTCTAATGATATTTTTCATTGCGTAATCTGTATTTAAATTTATGCCTAGAATGAAGTAAATACAACACGCAGGATACCAGAGCAGTGACCAAAAGAAGTCCACACTAAAGAACTGTAATGAAAACATTAACTTATTTGGCACAGATTAAAATTCACTGGAAAAATTTCAAATCAATTTTTAAATGGCTTGAACTAGATATTGTGCTCTAGGGTAGAATACAAAGATATTAAAGTGAATTCTGAACTGTGAAAATGCGCATTTTTAAAAAGCAAAAGGATTAGCTGAAAAGAGAAGTTACTGAAAGTAATTTCTTTTATTGTTCACAGTTCTCACACCATGTGATCCCTGGCTGGCACACTTTCATCCCAGCAGGAGAAAGAAACTGGGATTTAAATCCAGCCCTGTCAATTCGGATAATATGAATCAGAATATAGCAGCCAGCTTGTCATTCGCTGCAGCTGAGGTCATCTTCAGTCACTGCACTGGTCCAAACCACAGCTCCCTACAGCCCCTTCCACCACCAGCCGCTCATCGTCCTCACATTCAAGGCTATGTAGAAGCACAGCACTGCAGAGCTTCTTTGAAGGATGAGCACCAAGGGTTACAGGGAACACACTTGCAAAACAATCCATTGTTATGAATATCTGTTTTTCACTGAGGAGACAGCCCTCTGGAATAGGGCAGCTAATTATTTCCTTTCTATTACAGATGTTGAACAGAGGGGGTATTGCCAAGAACAGTAAAAACAACTATTTTCCTCCAGTTATTTCAACAGTTTGGTGCATTTTTCTTCTTGAGATGAGCAGATGCAAGTTCCATGCATATGGATTTGAAATCTAAATGGAAACCATTTTTTGCACTTTGACCAAGATTTGCATGTGTTGGTTTTGTTTTGCGCGTTTATTTTTAAGCTGCTGGGCTAGCAACTTGCATTTCCCCATCCTTTGTACTTCTAGCAAGTAATCCCAGGCTCCTTAAAGACACGTACAAATTTTATTCACCCAGGTCACCAACACACCATTAAAACAAAAAATAACAGTAGATGAGTTTCATAACCAGACTAAGAGAACTCCAGTACATAGGTCAGATTTCTATTTTGAAGTTCATCTCCAGGAGTTCAAAGCTTGCCCCCTTGCTTGGGCTTCCACCTGAAGCACATCTACAAGGGAACACCACCTCTCTCCAGAAAAGCTTTTGCAGAGAGGATGAAGTTTCTGCTCAGTTTCCCATATTTGAAACAAACCACTTTCCCCACCCACCCAGCCTGGTTTGCCCACCTGCCAGTGAGGCTTTGTCAGCCTTTCTTCAGCCTGGTATACTCTTCCCAACCCAGGAAAACCACTGATAATGCCCGTCATACATGACAGATTTTAAATTCAGATGCAATCAGCAATACAATTTTCAATTTTCACACAAGCAACATAGTAGGTTGGAAAACTGTAAGAAAAATGGCTAGAAAATAATACAAGAAGCAATTAGTTCAGCTAAGCAGCTACATAAATGCTAGTTACTGACCATTGTAAGCAAAGAGAAGAGAAGGGATCACACAAGGAAAAGTAGTGGCCGGACAGAAAATCAAGTCTCCCTTTTGGGGAAACACATATAATAACTGTGACAAACTTTGTAACATGATGCATGTGGGAGGGATGACATTTGAGGTACCAGACTCTGCTCTCTGTCCATCCCTGCTGCAGGGGACAAGGCAGAGAACAGGCGAGAAGTCAGAGCTCCAACCAGCCCCCAAAGGTCCTCCCTAGACCACACAGGCAAACCCTCAGCTCGCAACAGCCCACGGAGAGTAACCACAGCTCTGCTACCGCTCGGGTAGAGAGAAGGAATTTTACACACAAGAAGGAAACTCTGGATTTCATTTCATTTCCAGGAGGAGCAACATTAAAACAGGTATAAGGAAGTTGCGAAAGCCCATCTTTAAAACACATGCTTAACTCCTCCTTTTTAAAAAAAGGTAGAATATTAATTGTTTTATCTTTATTTGATTAGCTAGCAGATAACGGGATTTGGGAGAGATTAAAACCGACACAACGGGGACATCTCATTAACTGATTCCCCTGGTTTCACATGAGTTTTATACTCAACTTTGTTTACTCTAGGAGCAGAAACATGCAAAGTACAAACAGCACAATACAGTTATATTGGCAAGTATTAGTTGAAAACTCATTGACAATAGGTGCAGCTATGTCTTAGCTGTCACCATAACATGCCTATGAACTTTTCTTTAAAGTTAATTAAAAAATAAAGTTAGTTTTATTAAATTTCTCTAAAAAGCAGATGAAGAGGCATGGAGAACAACTAGTTAAATAAAATGTTCTCATCAGTGGGTAATTAAAATCATACTACTGAGTACTTGCTGTCATTTAGTATGAATAAAATAACTATAGAAACTAAAACCAGCATGTTTTTAGACCAGAGACTTGCACAGCAGACTAGTTCTATGAAACTAAGTTACCTCAAATCAAAATTCTTGGCCCATGTGTAACTTCACCACTCCAATAATTAGAAGTTTTTACAAACATCTCACAATAAATACACTGCATTTTGTTTTCAACCTCCAAGCATTCTTCAAACTAAACGTCACAAGTTTTCTCTCAGTATTTCCCCTATTTTGCAGATAAGGGGACTCAAAGTATGTGCCTCACTCATTTGAATATTATTAATGTGATGAAGCTGGAGTTGAGAAGGAAGTCACATAAGTACTGTTAGGAAACCTGGCTAAGCATTACAGAGCTACATGGGCAGCATGCCACACTGAAACACACCCCCAAAAACAAATTAGCTCATGTGACGGTGAATCAGAGCCCAGCATTCAGTATGGCTGACTTCAGCTGGCTCCTCCTTACTGCAGACTCACTTCAGGCACAAAGTGTTTGACAAGATTTGCTGAGGATGCTGCATCAGGACACGATATGAAGTTTCTGCAAGCCAGTGACGGAGAGTGATTTTCGTCCCATCCAAAGGATCAGTAACCCACACATCGCCCTAGCACAGAATGCAGCATGAGCACTTCTGAATTTCAGTGTATCAGTACTCTGCACTGAAGGCACCCCCAACTTTTTTTCCACGTGAGAGATCTTCAGGCTTCTCAATGAGTCCGACAGATGTATAACCACAACTAAGGTGGCACCTTTCACAGGGCTCCCATAAAGTAGGTGCGGTTGACTCACACTTAACTACCCCCCCTCCCTTCTTCCTTACACCCCAGTACTTCAAAACCACAGCAGTTTGGTCCTGGGCAAAAATGAAAGCATGCTTTGTCCTTATCCCAAAATAGTTTCTGAGGTGCTACTAAAAGCTTCTCTCAAAAGCCCAGCAGTAGTCTGCAGAGGGCTTCAACTTGGCTCCCAGCTATTCTTCGGGCAATGGGATTCGCTACTGAGATACCACACACCCTTGTCCCAAAGTGACCCCCACTTCTGTCAGACCTTCCATGTGCTTCCCTTTTCATGATTCTTGCGATAGTCTAAAATCAGTAACAAATGATTTAGCGCAGAAGGGTGGCTGGATATAAACCATATCTTAAAAAAAAAAAAAATAAAAAAAAAAATTCCGAAGCACATAACTTGCTAAATACTGTAGTTTTGAACAGATACTTCTGTAAAAAGGAAAAAAAAAAAAAAAAGTCTGAAAATTCACTTGGGGTGCAGGCACACAAAACAAAGGACACCTTTGGAACTGCTGATATGCAGAAGTATACACTGGTTTAGGTCAAAATTTGGGAGAAAGCTGCACTGCCCCAGGCATGCTAAACAGAAGCTGACCAACTGCCCTTCCTACCTGTGCCTTCTTACTGTACTGAAGTGATGACTATCCTCTACTTTATTTTTGAGCACTGTGCAAGAGCTCAAGCAAGGCCTACCACTGGTGCTTTGTGGTTTCTTTTGATTCTAACTGAGGACGCAGTGGGGGCTTCCTGCCTCTTATCACCATGGGCAGATAGTAAAACTGCAGACCTTCTAGACCCTTCACCAGCTTGGTTGCCCTTCTCTGGACACGCTCCAGCACCTCCATGTCTTTCCTGTAGCGAGGGGCCCAAAACTGA
>JANXJC010000023.1:18517479-18544238 GCA_027564655.1 Leptodon cayanensis | reverse complement strand
GCACCGAGGTCAGACTGACAGGCCTGTAGTTCCCCACATCCTCCTTCCAGCCCTTCTTGTAGATGGGTGTCACATTTTCTAACTTCCAGTCAACTGGGACCTCCCCGGTTAGCCAGGACTGCTGGTAAATGATTGAAAGTGGCTTGGTGAGCACTTCGCCAACTCCCTCAGTACCATGGGGTGGATCCCATCCAACCCCATAGACTTGTGTGTGTCTAAGTGGTGCAGCAGGTCGTTAACCATTTCCCCTTGGATTATGGGGGCTTGATTCTGCTCCCCATCCCTGTCTTCCAGCTCAGGGGGCTGGGTACCCAGAGAAAAACTGGTCTTGCTATTAAAGGCTGAGGCAAAAGCTGCATTAAGTACCTCAGCCTTTTCTTCATCCTTTGTCACTATGTTTCCCCCCACATCCAATAAAGGATGGAGATTCTCCTTAGCCCTCCTTTTTTTGCTAATGTATTTATGGAAACATTTTTTATTGTCTTTTATGGCAGTTGCCAGATTAACTTCTAGTTGGGCTTTGGCCCTTCTAATTTTCTCCCCGCATAACCTCACGACATCTTTGTAGTCCTCCCGAGTTGCCTGCCCCTTCTTCCAAAGGTCATAAACTCTCCTTTTTTTTTTCCTGAGTTGCAGCAAAAGCTCTCTGTTCAGCCAGCCCAGTGTTCTTCCCCACCAACTCGCCCTTTGACATATGGGGACAGCCTGCTCTGGCACCTTTAAGATTTCCTTTTCGAAGAATATCCAGCTTTCCTGGACTCTTTTGCCCTTCGGGACTGCCTCCCAAGGGACTCCATCAACCAGTCTCCTAAACAGGCCAAAGTCGGTCCTCCAGAAGACCAAGGTAGCAGTTCTGCTGAACCCCCTCCTTACCTCTCCAAGAATCAAAAACTCTATCATTTCATGATCACTATGCCCAAGATGGCCTGCAACCATCACATCACCCATAAGTCCTTCTCTGTTCACAGACAACAGGTCCAGTGGGGCACCTTCCATAATTGGCTCACTCGCCAGCTGTGTCACGAAGGTATCTTCACCCTCCAGGAACCTCATAGACTGTTTCCTCTCCATTGTATTGTATTTCCAGCAGACAACTGGTAAATTGAAGTCCCCCACAAGAACAAGGGCTAGCAATAGTGAGACTTCTCCCAGCTGCTTATAGAATATTTCATCTGCTTCTTCATCCTGGTTGGGTGGTCTATAACAGAATCCCACCATAATATCTGTGCCTTATTGGCCTTTCCCCTCTTATCCATAAACACTCAACCCTATCGTCACCATCATTAAGCCCTAGACAATCAAAACACTCCCTAACACACAGGGCTACCCCACTGACCCTCCTTCCTTGCCTGTCCCTTCTGAAGAGTTTATAGCCATCCATTGCAGCACGCCAGTTGTGTGAGTCAGCCCTCCATGTTTCTGTGATGGCAACTATATCATAGTTTTCCTACAGCACAATGGCTTCCAGTTCCTCCTGTCTGCTACCCATGCTGCATGCATTGGTGTAAACGCACTTCAATTGGGCTACTGATCCTGCCACCTTTTTGGCCGGAGAAGCCCTAATTCCCACACAACCATTCTCAGGAGCTTCCACGGTTCCTAACACATCAATAACCCTTGTGTCTGCTGCCACACGGACCTCCATCCCCTACCTCCACTGGGACAGCAGATTGAAGGACCTCACTAGCACACCGTCTCTCAAACACTGGTGTGCCACCACCAGGCTTATCTCTAGTGAGTCTGGTTTTATTCCTTACATTGGATCTTGTCTGGCACTGCAGCAAGCCCATTCAGCTTACTATCTGCCAGAAATGCATTTATTTTCTTTTGGATTGTTCTGTTAACTTAGCAGGCTGAGGTAACCCATGGGGTCAGATGAGCATCAGTGTCAAGAGAAGGAGAAAGTGAGAGAGAAAAACAAAATCCTTCCAGGAAGCAGACCTAGTTATTTGGTGTCTTGTTAGGCTGCATCCTTCAAGCTTTGCCACACAGGCACGTGAGAAAGGAGGAAACAGGTGTATGACAACTCAAGATTTTCAGGTATATAATGAATAAAAAGATGGGGAAAAAATTTCTAGATTAAGCAAATGACCTACAGAAACAAGTGACCACCAGGAAAAGGAGAGAGGAGAAAAAGTCCACACATAAGTGGGCTGGGTGGAGAGGGAGTTTACGAATGGGTATTCAGGACTACTGCAACAAGGAAAAGTAACAATAGTACCTTAAAAAGATGGGTAACTAGCCCCAACAAAGTGAGAAATGCTATGGGTGACTCTGGATCTGCAGCCCAAACAGAAACAAGCTTCTTGAAATGGCACTTTCCCTCCCAGTTCTGAAATCAAAAACTCTTCCACCACTCCCTCCCCTAGCTCTCCTGGTTCACTTGCAAGGAGATTTAAGACAAGCAATCTAAAGGCAGGTGTGAAGAACAACTACCACACCATAATTAGAAAGTAAATAGCAGTATTTTTCCATCTTTTTTTTTCTTTTCTTCCAGCTCACCTGTATCACATGCCCCAAAGGGAAAGCCTGTGGCTGCACAAAAACCCAAAGGACACATAATAAAAGTTCTTAGGGGAAAAGCCTGCCTTATTGTCCTACATTAGTACAGCATTTGTCATTGTAGCATCCTGGTGTCTGCAATTTAGTCCAAGCATAAGAGTAATACAAGCAACTACAAAACTCTCCAAATAATTAAATGGTTGTAGTTCTACAAAATCAAAAAACTATATTAAAGATCACTGAGAGCCACATCACTGACATCTATTCTGCTAGCATTTACAAAAGGAGTGCTTTTGCTACAGCAATTGTATGTTTTATACTAACTACATAAAGCTGTTTTTCTGTAGCTTAAAGTATTTCCCATACTTAAAAAAAATAATCCAGGTGGTTCTTTTTTCAATTAATCTTCTCTAGCAAAGAAAGATCAGCAATTGTTAAAGTATTTTTGGTATTAGATGGGGGAAGTGGTCGAAGGCTTTGCCTCTATCAAACTGGGTTTGATTTGCCAATTCTCCCGTTTAAAAATATGGCTTAGCATTTCACTGTTTCTTATACCTCCTTTTTATACATATATATATTACAAAATTGAGAGAAAGCTTCATGTTATGATTTAGGGAAGAGGAAATTACTATTTATAGTGTTATCCATTCTATTACAATAACACACAGTTAGCAAATAAATGCAAAGAAAAGACCCTCTGGCCCTGCAGCTCTGCCTTTTCTCACATCGTCTTCATTGCTTTCTCCTTCCCATGCCTTCCCCCTTGAGAATGCTGTTTCTTCAGGCCTCCAGCCTCCACCGCAGCCACTGCCTCTTTTCCAGCGGCAGAATTACCTCCGACAGTACCATTCCTGCTTGTCACTGTGCTCGCCTGCCAGCCAGGACATAGAGCTAGACCAGCAGAGCTGGGTGGTGCTAGGCCAGGAAAGCAGCTCTGGTGCCCCACCACTTGGGGACCATGTTATAGCTGTTACTACAGAAACTCATACCCTTCTTTAAGGAAAGGTGGAAAAAAGGGAAGAGGAAAAAGCTTGTGACCTACCCTAATAGTGTTGTGCCACCCATCTTTATTCACCTTCACAGATTAAACATATCACTCATTTAACATCTTTGCAAAACAGCTTAAGAGCACACATTCTCATTTTCCAGTTAATTTAGCTTTTGGTCACATACACAAAACACACACATACCCCCAAAAACCCCCACAACCCAAGCCAGGAAGACCACCACACAGGATTTTCCTTAGTTTCAGCAGTACAGTGAAAGGCTGAATCCATTACTTAATTACCCTTGTCACATTAGAAAACCAAACAGTACAGAGACTCACAAGTGAAACAGGTCAGAATGCAGTGACCGTGATTTTGCTTCCATGTAAAAAACAAGTTTGGGCAGTGATAGATACTAAAAATAAAGTACAAATTATTCTTGGTTTGAGTCAATAAAAAACAGGATGGAAGATTCGCAATAAACACGAGAGTGGAATATATCAGTACATTTCTGAAGTAGATAAGAGCATATGAACAGTGGCCAGGGGAAAAAAAAAATTAGAAAAACATTCAATCAAATATTCTGTGTCTGAAAAGAAGCAGTAGCAAATGTTTGGGTAACCTACAGTAGAAGGCAGCAAACACACAATGATCTTTCCCCTCAATCCCCATGGCTTCCAGCATCAGTTGTTTAGGCATCACCCGCATCAGCAGATGCATTTGTGGAACCGTATTTTACCGGCTGCTGGAAATTCACCATGAATTCGTTTAGTCTCTTCCTGAATCCCATTTATATTTCTTGCACAGAATATGTGACAATATGGGCATTTTCAATCTAGTATTAACTACCTTAACTCTGACTCCATGTTTTCTGGGGAAGAAAAACTTGATGGCACAACACATTTGCCCTTCCCCTTCCACCTTTCTCTGTCCTTCCTGTCACATTATAAAAAGCATGAGATTAACTTTCTCGAGAACACATCAGTTCCTAAAAATCACAGAACCATAGAATGGTTTGGGTGGGAGGGGACCTTTAAAGATCATGCAGATCAGCCCCCCTGCATGGGAAGGGACATCTTTCACTAGATCAGGTCTCAGGACAAAGAATTCCAGTATCTGTTCATGACTATTTCCTTCTGCCTCAAATATATAAACAGCTTTAGTCTCCTAACTTTGTCCTGTTAGAGTCAATTTAATCTAGTACATATAGGATTGTCAGCAAATCAGGACCTGCTTTACAGAGCTTTTTCTCCCTTGCCATTCATACATAGTACTGCTTTCTTCCAGTCCATCCAGCCTTGCGTATCTCAAGCGACCAGAGAAAAGTGATCAAAAGGAATTTCTCAAATCAATTTCTTTCAAAAAAGGAAGGTAACAATATAGACAGTGGTTACAAATAAGAGAGTTTAGAAGCGTATTTCAGCTTTTGGTGCAATAAGGGTGCAAGATCAGAGACAGTTGTGACTGTTTTACATAGTGAAGTTGTGCTGATAATAAACACAGCTTTCACAGAGACCACATCTACGCTAATGAAACTATAATTTCCTTTAAATTATTGCTATCCACACCCCAGACCTCATCAGCCAGACAGTAATAGCTTTTCATCATTTATTTTAACACAAAAGCAATCAATAAGCTTTTCCCTACAGTTCTTGTACTGCTATCTATGAACTCTAAAAACCTAGAATCAGAGATGATGCCAGCTATAAAACAGACATGGACAAGTTTCCTTGTTGTCTTTCTTATGGAAAAAGATTCTAAAATGCCACCCAGTTTTGCAATAGACTGGATTAAAGCAGTTTCAGTGATCTACAAAGAAAATCTTATTCCATCAAAACATGACAAATAGACTACAGTCTCAAAGAACTGTAAGTAGATCACATTTGATTGAGCAGCTTTTCCCTCTCATCACGACTGTCCTACGCATTGTTTTGCACTGAAAATGTCTATATCAGATTGCAGAAACATCACACTTCTACTCACAGAAGCTGAAGACGTTCCACAGAAGATGCACGCATACATAAAAAAAAGCCCTCAGTTACCAACTGAAGTTTTTACTCCTGTGTTAAGTACCAAGCAAAAAAGCATTCTATAGTTTTCAGAATTTTTCAAGAGTAGGAAAATTCTGGAATATTCTCAGTCAAACCAGAGAAACATCAGCAATAAGACAAGTAACATCAGCAATAAGACAAGTCTGGAAAATTTAAGTCAATTGTCTAGAAAGACGATGTTTTACAATCAATAAAATCAGCTTTATAAACACACACATGCACACACACAAAAATGCAAGCAGTAATTAACCTGTTATGATTACGGCTTGCAGAACAAGTGGTAAAACAGGGAAAAATCGGTGGGCAAAGTGCTTCAACTACAGTGTTCTAGACTAAGTTTTTAAAAAGAGCATTCACCCAAAATAACAGGATGCTAGCAGACAACAGAGGGGTGCAGCATTGCCCTCTTTACTAAGGGCAAACAGTACTCACACTGCTAACTGTGAGTATTTCATCAAATTAGATTTTAACTGCTGTGTTTCGATTCTTAGGTAAAGCCTTAATTCCACCACTAAGTCTTCCATTTTATTTTGGCATATATAGCAGCTGTCTAAGAGATTGTTTGTAGCAGCTTCCACAGTTAAAACTGACTTACACACAGAAATCTTGACAAGCCAAGGGACAAAAACACTTGCCAGTTGCATTACAGTGGGTGGCCAAGACATAACAGCAACATAAGACCCCAAGCAATGGCGTGAACAAGAGCTACTGAAGAGAACAGACATCAAAACTGCCTTGGCACATAGGGCTGCCAGAGAACTATTAAAGCTGTAAAGAAAAGTGGCGCAGAATCTTTAAAGAAAGGCAACAGGTAATCTTGTATTACCTATGAACCCTTGTGATATTTTAGGGAGCTTAACAACAGGTATGCAATACTTGACAATGTTGAATGTTAGTAAAACTAGCATCAAATTATTTATTCTAGGTAATAGATCTCAGTCTCAATGTAATTGCTGCAAGCACGATATGGGAAGACATCAAACTATTTTGAATTACAGAAAAGGCACTTCATGTTTTCACTCATCTTCCTGAGCATCAGTGACCTCCTTAAGAAAGGGAAGACCAACAAAAAAAAAAAAAATTAACTTGTGTAGGAAATGGGACGGGGCTGTAGGAGCACACAACACATGCTGGGACTGAGAAGATACTAGGAAGAAAAATTCCAAGTGATAAGTTCAGGTCATGCCCTGCAGGAACAACTCATTACAGAATCAACTTGTTCTTTCAAGTAATATTACAAACTCTTGAGCTAATTTTCCTTCTACTACTCAAACAGCAGCTATGTTTGACACCACCCCAGGGAATACACTACACCACCACCCATGGCACTACTCAATGCCTGCAAAACAAAACCTTTAGCTGTAGAACAGACTGGAATTCAGGTCTTCTGAAGCCTCAATCCCCAGTTCAAGAACCTTTGCTAAAAAGGTTGGCACAATACTTTGTTTCAATCTTAGCTATAAATTTTAATCAGATACTCAGAACTGTAACAACCACAACACTACTTAATTGGGCACCTGAACATGGATTTTTTTTTTTTCTTCAGTAATTGTACTACAAGTGTGAGTGGAACAGACAAGTTGCAATACTCTTCAATACCAGGGTTAGCTGCATCTATACCATCTTCATGAAGATAAAGTGCTTCTGTGGTAGTAGGAAAATCACAGCATCAAAGTACAGTCCACAGGATACACAAGCCAGCAAATGTCTACAGACAGTTGAGAACAAGCATAAAAAAAGCTGCAGTGAAGGATCCTCCAAAGATCAGCTGGAAAAGCACTTCTAGTAGCCATCTATCAGGACTAGACTATTCTTCCCTCCGATTCAAAATTTGGCTGCTTTGGGTTCCCTTTCCTCTGAAGCACTGGAGACTGGTTGTGGCTATTGAGTCCAGGTAAGCATCATGCTACTAGTAGAGTGCATTTCTCAAGTGCCTGCTTGAGTTTTCTGCTAACAGCAATCTCATGACATTGGCAATGACTTCAATCTTTCTTGCTGGATTTCTGAAGCATAGTATAACATTGGCTTTGGGTCATTTACTACAGTTTAAAGTTTTGTTTAAAGTTCATTTCCCATAGCCAGTAACAGTCGTAATTCTCAGGGTGCCAGAAGAAAAGTCTACTGAACATCTAAATGAGACTTAAGTTTTATGGCTGCCTGTGACCAAGGAGGGCAGGGGAAAAACCCACACAAAAACTCCTCAGTGACCAAACAGCTCCTTCCAGTCCTGAGCTCCACATTCCCAAATGTACTCAAGTACTCACTTTTCCCAGATATTCATAAAAAAGTAAACAATGCCCATGTCTCTATCAGTTAAGTTAAGTAGTAAGTCAGTTAAGTTAGTATAAGTCAGTTAAGTAGTATTTTTACACTTAAACAGCTTATTACTGCATATAGTAAAAGCAACTGGATGAACTGAGAAAAAACTTAGAAATAATTCCACTTCAAGATACTCTGTTGCTGGCATGCAGTCGTTTATCCCCATCCTGTTCTTCTCCCAGCTGTGAACAAGTATTACCTGGGAGGAATGTTTTCGGAGACTATTTGCAGACCAGCTCCGAGTCTTCTGGTTCTTCAACTAGGAAGGACAAAAGTACTTCTGTACTAAATGTAAGCCCCTCTGAGAAAGACTGAAAAAACCTGCCACAACTCACAGACCTGTCATTAATGTGCACATTGCCAGTCCCTCACATTTTGTTACTCACAGTCTCACTGCACCGATTTAGTACAGTGATCTGCTTTAGGACAAATTCAACAAATCTGATGTTTTCTAAAATCTGGTACAGCAATTTCTAGCATCATGAAAAAAGCGTTAATGCCTGCGTTTTGTCCCCACCCATACAAAGCATAAAAGACACAAGCAATTTTACATGACTAGGGCCCGGCAAACAGACCAACAGCAGCAGTGCCTGTGTCAGCAGGTTTATCCTCCCACACCCAGCATCCTGAGGACTCCATTATTTCATGGGAGCTGCAAAGAGAACAGTTTGTAAACAGGCACCAGGACTTTCCAAAACAGTTGACCCTTCACAGGGAGCTGCAGGCTTTAACCTTCAAATAGCCACGCTGCTATAAGGAGACACTACAGAGCCTGGGCTTTTTTGTTTGTTTGTTTTAATGTTCAGAATACACAAGTAAACAGCAGAAAAAAAAAGTGTATTGAAAACTCAGCATGTTTAAAAGCTCTGCCAAGTAGCAGCCCGAACACAATGTATAAATAAATCCAAGTCATGTCAAACAGCATTCCACAGTCATGTGTCAAGTGAAAAGCAGAAAGACTTGTCTGTTTGAAGAAAACAATTGTGACCATTTATATGCAAGCCAGCTTCCTATATATTGACTCAGGATTTTACCATTTAATGACAAGTTTCCTGAAAGCTTAGTATGTACAGATATTATAAACAAGATTATGATGAGCCCACTGTATACTAGGTTGTATTTCTAGACACTATTTAGTTGGGAGCTCATTCAAAATGTCTTTTTTTGTGAGGTGATGTACCTAAATTGAGCTTACCCTCTTAAAAACAAATCACTACTCAGTATGACCCATCACCTCTGCTGGCTCCAAAGCCTGTGTTTTAGAATAAATCTCCTTCAAGTGATCATGTAGCAGATTACACTGACGCTCATTTGTTTGCATTAAGCATAAACATCAGAGCCATTCGTAATAATCCACCAAAGATTAAAAAAAAAAAATCTTTAAAAAAAAAATTATTAATTTCAAACAGACATTTAACAGTTCCTCTGTTACATGGACATGGGATGTCTACTATGAAAGGCCAGATGCTCAAATGGATTAAAGAGTGTCTAGCCTTTAAATCCTGCATCCACAAATCAACGCTGACCTAGTGACCTAAAGTAAAAATTAATAAGGAAAAAAAAATAGTACTCAACAACCACATATAGACCATTCAGAAAGGAAATAAAAAAAATTGTTTGCTCAAAACTATTTGGATATTTACACGGTGCTCATCGGAGAATATAATAAGAGCTGGAGAATGCCAAACTTGAAGTCCCCTATTTATCCTTGAAACAGGTTTAGCAAAGGCAGTGCAAAAAGCAAGCTTCTCAGCACACCATCAGCTAGCCTCAGGAGAAATCACCTCCAAAAGGGGTATACAAGCCATTACCTTTACGTTGAAATGATTGTTGCTGTCTATGAAGACTTGCCAATGAGACATTAATTCACAACCACAGCGACAGCAAATCCTGTAGGCAACAGCTACCTTACTAGAAACAGACTGGGCAACAGAAACATATCCCACACCAGCTACTACAAATAACCTTGGGGCAGTTGCCCTTCCCTCCAGCTAGGTTCAGCATAGGGTCTGAAGGGTGAAAGTCTAATCTCTTTTCAAGCACAAAAGCCAGTCTGCTTCCTGTGCTCTTTTTAACAACAGAATTAGAGACCTGCAACTTGCATGTGTGAACAAGTTCGCTGCACCCTATTAAAAGCAAGTTTTGCATAAAATACCCACTTCAGTGGCCATGCAATACTTAAATTCTGGAGAAGGAAGCAGTTAAAAAAAAAGGTTCTTTTTAATTACAAGATGATAGGGCTTCTATTAAAAGCGCTCACCCAGTTCCACCAACGTGTGAGTGTGACATGATGTCCGAAAGGACTTCAGGTACATATACCAGGCTCCCACAAGCACAGGAAAATCCCACACGCTACAAACAGGTAAAGTACTCCAAGAAATAAACCCCCCCTCAACCTCCCACACACACACTTTTGTTAGGGACCAAGATTTAGAAAGCATCTCGTAGGTTAAAAATTCATCCTAGTCAAATATGTTGCAGTCGTCACTTATTAACTCCACTGGTAACTTTGCTCCCAGACTCCAACGCACTGACATTTTAAGTACATAAAAGTAGAGGGCAGATCGGTGGGATTAGGACTGACATAGTTTTAATTAAAAGCCTCTAGTAGTGTCCTCCCCTGTACCAAATAAAAATGGCAGTCCTGGCAAGAAGGATGCAGCGTAAGAGCTTTATTTCAAAAGGGAAAGCCCATACGTGACTAAAAATATCTGCTGAAGTAACATTTTGTCTATTTGGGCTACAAATTAATTTTAATGCCCCTCGTTTAAGTCAGTAATTTGAACTGCACACAAACATTCATCATGCATTTATTATGAAAAAATTTAATACACCTAGCTACTACAGCACAACAAAAAATGTCTTTTATAGGACACAAAAGCCTTACAAGCATGTATTTCTAATTTTATTTTCCCCTTTAAATGAAATCCCGCCATCAAAACAGTCACAGTATTTGCAGAGTATCCTGAAAACTCATGTCTCCATACAATTAAGTTCTATAAGAGAAAGAGTCCAAAATGTTTGGTCAGTTGGTGAGTTGGAAAGAGGGGCAGAGGGTGGGAATGAAGAGTGGAAAATCTGCTCCTGCATTCTGCCTCCCTTACGCTGCTTCCTCTGAGCAAACTGCATAAAACACCCTAAACATCTATTGTATCACCAGCTCTGTTCGAACATTTTCCCCCCATCTCACCCTTCCTGCCAGTACAAAACCCACACATGTATCACATCCAAAAAGAAATCACTCAGACAAAAAGCAATCAGCGTGAAAAGGCATGTAAATCAAACCGATTTGGCAGCGAACAGCATTTCATAAAGACAAGAGATATGAATTGCTCCATTTGTGTCAGTTTGGCCAGTTATTGTTCTGACTTACTACTTCAACAACGCCAAATTAAACTGCTTGAAGTGAAACATACAAACAAAGATCTTTAAAATACAATTCGCCCCCCACCCCCCTTAACAATAAGCATTATTTCCGTGGTGCTACCATCCTTAAATCATAAAGCCACTGCACCAATTAAAAATTTCCTACATACCATAATGAATTTAGTACTGACCTTGCAAAAAGCCTACTCCTCTTGGCTAGAAATCATCAATAGTTTTGGTAAAATCCTTTTATGTGCTCCTCCAGCTAGCTAATTCCAGCCTTCCATTAACGCACTCCATTGCGGATAATTGCCGACAGCACACGCTCCCCTGCTTTTGCTGGTTCCCAACCCAGCAAGGATAATCACATTCCAGCGGGGAGCGAACAGATGGCAGCCTCCATGGTAACCAGTCCTCCCCAGCTAGTGGTAGCACTGGGAGACTCTCGGGGACTGGGCAACAAGCGCTCTTTGTGCTTCAGCCTTGCAAAGCCTCAGTGAAGGGAGCGCCAGCTCCTAACGCTCACTGGGCATGCCTAGCAGGTGCCTTGCCTTCGCAAGCAGGCGGAACACCTTCACAAAAGCTGGAGACCAGGTTTAACCTTGACGCTGCCTATTCCCGCGTGGCGCAGGGGGGAAAGGGGGATAAAACACATGCTAAGATGGAGGTGAAGCTAGCCGGAGTTTTCATCCACTATTAAAACAGAGGGCTCAGAGAAATTAGCAGATGACTGTTTTTCCCTGACAAGGGAATAGCTGAAGGCAGCCTTATTTCCCCCGAAAGCATTTGATTTCAGCACAATGGGAATGTTTGCTGCCTGATCTCTATCTCCCGGACCTTGAAATTGCTCCCCTCAAGAACACTATAATCTCCCAGCCTGGGTTTTCCTCAACAGGAACTGCGCAGCCCCTTGCTTTTGGTCTTAGGGCTTCTGCCAGGCTTATCTGCTCCGCATCTGCCGAGACCAACGCTGATTCAGCAGCAGGCAAAACTGCTGTCTCTCTCTGCTGCACAACCAGGCTGCTGGGGGGGGAGGTGTCTGGAAAAGCCTTTTTTTTGCATCAAAGCTGTGCCTGAAACCACTGCTCTCACCGGGCCAGATTCTGCGCAGCTACACACCTACATGGATGGCATGCACCAGCTTGGTGAAATTCCCACCACCATTACCTGGAGGGGAAAGGGAAGTGGCTTTGCTTAAGCAACTGATAATGATCTTGTCTGCAAAATAGAAAGAGCTTTGAGAGAACATATTAAGGCTTTAAATGCTGATGAGTTGCACAGCACCATGTCTCAAAATATTTAAGGTTCAAACCACTGGATGCAAAAAAGCACGCAGCACGGTAGTCTGTGGACTGACTCTGTTGACGCATTCAAACTTTCTCTGCCTCACTGTGAAAACCACGCAGCGCATATGACTAACAGTGCGTCAAAAAAACGTGGGTAATTTTACTCAGCTGAGCCAATTTGGACTTCAAGTTCCTACATGCTAACTTAGGTCTGCTGAGTTATTCTTTTGAAAAAGGGAAAATGGCTTCCTTTCACCCTTAAAGGCACCTTTGATCTTGTAGCTGGTCCTGCAGGGCAGCGTTTGTTCCTGTAAAAGACTGAAAAACCCTGTGCTGGAACCCATCATTATAAAAACGCCCATCTTTTTCCTCTGTGTGGCTCCAGGCTCAGAGCTCACTAATTTTCTTCCCCCCACCCCCAAATTGTCAGTTTTCCTCATTTTTTTATTTCACTCATAGTTTTCATTTTTTTATTTCCTCATAGTTTTATTTCACACCAAGCACATTTAAGTTTTTCTTGCATCGGTGAGAGACACCGCTATCAAACTGCCAGCGCATTAACACTGGAAGCCCCTCAGATCGCTGCAGACAGGGCTTAAGTCCCCGTAAGCCATAGGAGAGTCCCCACCACGGAAAGCATGGCAGCTAAAGAGGACCCAGACTTTGGAGGGGACTCACACCGCTCACAAGGGCGCTGCGGGTACCAGTGACAGGCATGGGACCAAACCCAAGTCTGCCAACTTCCCCTCCAGGACTAGTAGATCATTCTGACTCATGCTGCCAATTTAAACCCATTCTCTTCCTCTAAATAAGCAATCTTTACATCACCAAAAATTTCTTAAGCAACCACGGACACGAAACCTAATCATCCATCAGCAACAAGGGTAAAATAATGTAAGGAAGGAAGCCAATTTCCTATTTAACTTGCCAATTGTTAATAATAAAAACTTTTCAGCATTTAGGCATTATGAAACACACCGATAGCATTTCTTGTTTTGCCTCTTAAAAATAAAGACCATGGCTCAGAAATTAGTTTTAATATACTAATAGATTTTACATATTTATGCATTTCTGGAAAAAACCTGTAGCAATTACAACTCTTGGCAGACAGATTGACTTCAGAATTACAGGGCTTCAAGTTCAGTTTCAGGTTGTTTTTTTTCCTTCACGAAAGACACCTCCTACAAAGTAATTTTCTAGATTTATGTTAATTCCAACTTTGTATTAAAAAAAATGGTGTCATTTACTGAAATATTATAAGCAATTTTGGCATTGGAAAACCTGTTCCAGACACTGACAAAAATACTTAGACCGTCTGTTTTTGAACAAGTACTAGCTGTACTCATGATAGGAGGATTGCTAGCAGAATAAAGGCAACAGCAGTCTGAATCCATTTCAGCTTCTTACTTGGAATTTCTTTAATTCTTAAGTCTGATTTTACACAGATTCAATGCAAAAATTGGAATAAACTGCATGGAGCAGCCATCACACAAAGAAAGGGCCAATGGGATGCACTACAAATTTTGGCAGAACCAATAGGTAAGCTACTTTTTTAGTGTTGCTCCATGTATCCTCTGTACATCTGACAAATGTTTGAATAAAACTACTTGAAGGGGAGAGGAAAACAACACATTCAAAATGCTTTTGAGGAGGGGTGGACAAGGGAAAGGAAACTTAGCTATCTCCCCTTATTCTTTGGCCCAGTCTGAGACAGATAGGAGTTTAGGAATAAATTGGTTTTAGCTGAAAGATATTAATGAAAAATAAACAACATGCTGACAGCCTGCCTCCTGAATTGATTCCACTGAAGGAATTCTCTTTTGTAACGATGACACCATGTGCTTCAGCTTTTTCCAAGCTTGATAGACCAAGACTTTGGTATTTTACTCAAGTTGACGGAGACTCAAACTAGGCTTTAGAAATATATGGTTTTCAAATTGGATATGGGGTTTTTTTTGGTGACGACCGCTTAAAATCTGTTCACCCAGAACAAGTTACGTGGGTTTAGAATAAGGCATACTGCAGAAGTTAGTCTCCATTCCCTGTGTAAGATCTGAAAGCTTTATTTATAAAGCCAACCACATTATCTAAGTAAACGACACATGCCTCACACATGCACAGTTTTGAACTTTTGCCCATTTTTCATACCTGTTTTTAGAGTTCTAGTAAAACAACCTTTGTACCAACCTTATGTTACTGGCAGAGACAAAGCAATACAATAGACCATTGATCTGCTCTATTATAGTATCATCTTTGTTTCTAAAAAGAAAGCAACTTCAATATAATATGTATGTATTTCTTTTAACTTGATACCATCTGCTATTGAGGAAGTTCACTTCAAGGGAAACAGGTTGTCTACATTTTTAAGAGTATAAAAAATATTCTGTAAGCAATGGTAAGGGCTGAAATGTGCAAAATTTCCTCTTGTCCAGAATCCCAAGAATTAACATATTGTGATAAGCACAGAAGGGCTAAGGCTTCCACACTGGTCCTTTAAGATCCCTCTGTATGCCAGAGATGTTCTTCCAGTCTTACCTCAATTGGCTGTTTTCCTAAGTTAAAAAACCATGGTACTTTGCAGAAGGAAAGCAATGAGCCCTGCAGACAGCAAATGCTTCCTCAGCAGCACCTCTGCAGTTACAAAGCAAACGGAGACCTCATGCCTGGAGAGTTGCACTCCCCTTACTTCCCAAGTGTTTTCAGATCCCACGGTTTTGCATTAGCACATGCTTCCCCAGTGTCACAAGAGACAAGCCTATGGAGCTGCTGCTTCTTTCACAGAGTACCCATGTAGCCTGGCAGCATGCGCATGCTGGGCATGGGAGAAAGGGCAGCGACTGTTTTGCTCTTAATCAAACAGTGGCTGTAAGAACAAGTGATGTCAACGCTTTGAGCAACAAACCTTTCCCTTCCAAACTGTTACTGCTTACAAAAGTGGGATTCACAGCAGAGAGAAGAGCTATCTGCTTCTCACCAGTTCAGTGACACGGACTGTCTCCATCCATTGCAGCAATCATTCTTCCAATATTACAACAGCTGTTTCTGTGGATGTTTATTTTTGGCAACTATCATTAAAGGACAACAAAGAAACATGGACAGAGCTCCTACTAGGCCATCTTAGTGACCTATTTGGTGTACAAGCCTGAAAGTTATCCTTCCTTCATAAAGCAGTCCTCCAGAATAACTTTCAAGTTATGAAATTAAATTCCTTATAGAAGTAGAAAAAACAAAACTTCTACTGTTATGTCTCCAAAGATAGTTATTTTCAGATCAGGAACAGCACCAGCCCAATACACTGAAACACTTATTCCATAAACTGGAATTACTCTAGTTTCCAAATACTTTACAGCATCTCTCCCACTGAGCTGTACTAGTAGTGCCTCCAAGTTAGTAATGCCTGTAGAAAAGGACATTGTTTTTTTCTTTAAAGCCAACAACAAAGCACATCTAGAGTTAGTCAGACACATTGATTAATATAATTTTAAAGTATTATGGAAAGTAAATTATGTAAAGAGCAAATAAAAAAAAAATCCATCAATCCAAAGACCCTAGATTACAACTCCTTTCTCTTGTAAGGACAATCCTCTTGGAAATTGATGATCGCAAAGAAACAGTTAGTTAATAGGATGTTTTGTAAATACTGAATATTCGTATGTCAATAGTAAAATGTAGTGCACGGAAGAGTTGTTAAGGAGAATGTACGATAGCACAGCCTCCCTGAAGAGGATACTGCAGCTCAGGCCTTGCATACACAAGGCATGAGACAGCTCATATTGATGGTACCTACACAGAAGCAAGAGGTCTGGAGCTGCTTTTGCAAGACGTGCATGAACAGAGAGAAAGGGAAAGCCAACATCAAGGGGCTTACATTCCAACAGCAGAATAAACTGTGGCACTAATGCTTTTCAATCCATTTGCATTCAATAAAACAGTAAGAGGGATGACAAAAGCAGAGCTGGATTTTAGCTGAAAACTCGGTTTGTCAAGGTAGGACAATTCAGTTCAGTGTCTGGAAGTATCCAACAATAAGGCACAGCAACCACCAGACATGTCTGATTATTTCTGCAATTGCATAGAGCGTTTCCATGGAAAAGCAGCAGCCTCCTAGGTTTGACATTCAGCGTCTGACAGCTGAACCAGCCAAAGCTCAGACATGCAAGGCTTAAAGAGAGATTGTAGACAGCTCTTTGGACGTGGTTCTGAGCAATGCAAGAGTAAAACCATCTCTGGGGGAGAGCCTAACCCCAGGGGCTCTGCCCTCTGCTCTTTATTTACCAGTTAAGATCCCAATGAAAGCAGAATAGACATCAGAGTAGCACATGGGTAGGAATTGTGGCCACAGGGCTTTCCTTTCTCTTTAGGCTTTACTAACAGTTTCTGAGAAGTCTGGATGGGAACCGCAGGACTGCTCTTCTATACTCTGGTTTGGACAACTCCCACCAGGACTTGTAAACAAAGACAGAAATGGTGTGTCTGGAAGAAGAATGGCCTGTAGGTTCTCTTCGCTATAAAGTATACTTAAGTAAAAACCACGAACAGTAGGAGAGTAAGGAAATGTAAAGAAACCACACTACCATAAAATAATTAAAGATGTTACAGGTGTTCAGTGTGCTAGTCTCCTTCATGCAGATACAGGAAGTTCTCGTATTTCATCAATTAAACTTGGGAATAAAAAAAGTTGTTATCACTCCAGAACTTTAATTTATGCTTCATAGATGTGATCTGAGGTACAGCAGGAGCTGTGGTATTTGAGCTGTACTAAATAGTACATCAGCATCCTTGTGCTTTAGCCCACTGCAGGTGGCTAACCTATTAGTGGCAAAGAACCCAGAAAAACTCTTAAAATGCAGTTAGCAGACCCACTCACATAATTCACATTGATTCGATTTAAATTCCTCTCCAAACTCAGCAGGCACCACTCTGCCACAGATTTCTAAGATCTAGAAACACCTGTGTTAGATCCAACACAAACATTTTTCTGAGCAACCTGTAACAGTTTTCTGACCGAATAACAGATCACTTTTACAAAACACCTTGCTTTTCTCTAGCCTGAAGCTCCTTCAGCAGGTCAACAGATCAGCCAGCAGTAAACCGTCTAAAGAAACCAGGCTCGGGCGTTTGATCAGGCAATTGTGGAGCATGCCCCATCCATGCCCACAGCTGACAGCACTGCCAAGAGGAAGGAAAAGCAGTATTGCAGGATTTAATGGCAGCTGCAAAGGCCACACCAACAAAAGCTAAAAATTCCACCTACCTCCCATGCCAGCTCGCACAAGTGAGTTAGCTTTTTTAAAACGCAGATTTATAGTACCCCTTAGGCCGACAGTAACTGTGTGTTCCTCTGAATCACCCAAAATATTCCTGGTTTTATTTTGTATCTATTTCAAGGGCTCAAAAGTTCTCTTTGTAGTCCATCTCCTCCCACAAGGATGAGCAACCAGTTTCACAGCTGCAAAAAAACGAAGGCTTTGGTAGAGACTATTTAGAAGGGGGTCTTGGTCACAGTTGGGGCTTCCAGGTGGACCCATGACAGATATATGTCCTTAGAGGCATACAGCACAAAATCACAGGTTATCTCTTTTTCAGATTATTTGCAATATAAGTAATAGGCCCAGGATAGCCTATTACTGTACAGCATTTCATTTGCAGTAAGAATATCATGGAGGCTTTTATTATTGTTATCATACAACACAACAAAGAGAGAGCCATAGCTTTCAAGGATTTTATTCTTTTGCTACAAGGGGCAGGGGAAGGATATTAGCACATGGGGTCACTCCAATACCTAGAAAGATCTAGACTTTTCATAGTTTGTCTTTAATTGCAGAAGCGCTTACTACACATAAGGATAAGGAAAAAATTAAACAACATAAATCAAGACATACCTACAAAGAAAGACTCCTACACATACTGAGAAATGACTAATGACTGACATATATACGTACAAAGTGGAACTAATAAACTGATCTTGCTCACCAAAAAAACCTTTGGAAATACTTCTGAAGTTTTGATTGTCTTTGCTACAGCACTGGTGAGCTCATGGAGTCAAAAATCACACAGTAAAAACAGGGATGAATATTTAACAGCATTTCTATGTCCCTCAAGTAATACAATATAGTGCAAACATATTATATATAGTGTATATGTACACTACAATGAAATACTCTCCATCCAGTCTGCCTGTACTTACATTTTAAACAGCTAGAATATAGGCACTCTATAAAGTAGTATCTAAACTTTACTTTCAAGAAAACAGAACATTTGGCGATGCACTGCTAGCTAATGATGTGGGTGGGCTGTGGTGACATGCACCACTTCCCTCCCATCCATAGTCTCAAAGATCACTGTTCTCAGACTGCATGTGACAGAAAAATAGGAAGGAAAGGTTAGGAAAGTGTCAGAAAATAAGTTCAAATTTGAACACAAATCCATCGTGTGCAGTGAGGAAGGTCACAAGATTCAGCTTCTCATTGCAGGGATAGCTGCCTTGGATCAACACACTCATGTTCTGCTTCCGCTGCTGCTCATCCTAGCGATGAGAATTCAGTTCAGGGCAACTGCCCTTGGATGCTGACAGATGACTTCTCCTTCCTCAATGATGGCAAGAAACATGCTTTCTTGTTGATATTAGCAGAAAAACTAGATCTAGACTACAGAATGCACTCCTGCACAAACAAGTTTGATCACAGGCTACTGTAGAACTTACTTGACTCCTGCTGTCTTCTAATTCTTTAAAAGATATCTTAATTATATCAGTTACAGGCCAGGATGAGAAAACTATGTGCATCTTTATTTTCAAATATTCTTGAGACTCGCCCACAGGTCACAAATTTACTTAAAAAACAGTAAACTATTAAAAAAAAACAGGCAAAAAAAAAGGTTTACTTACAGCTACCCATGCCTTATATAGGAACGTCATTACTGTGAGCGGTAATCCTTACATTCCAATGTTTTCGTGCAAGTAACTCTACCCATCTAGGAGACAGTCCTTAAACTGGGCATAGAATGAACATTATCAACTCATTATATATAAAAGGAAGTTCTGAATTTCATAACTTACTGACATAGCTCAGGAAATAAGCAACAAGAAATATTTCAACACATACTTACAGCAGATTGTGCGAGTGGGCACTTAAAGAAAATGTTTCTTTAAAAAGAAATAAAATCCTTACAGGTCAAGATTCACTTGACTCAGTGCCATCAATAACAAGAACTCTATAGCTGTGTTCTATTCCACATTATATAAGTTACATTCCAGTCACATCTTTAAGACCTTTTAAGAACCCTCACTTCTTAAGAAAATAATGGGCAGCTCTGGCAATGCAGAATGGCTGTCACTCAATGTAGAAGAGCAGTTCTGTGTTTTAGCTCGTGAAGAACTAGAAACGTGAACAAATTCAGACAAAGAATTTGTCTAAGTTGCTTCCACTTGTAGTCTCACTACTCTTTTCATTGTATTAAACTGTCTATTAGTGAGTTATTTATTATCTTCCAGTACTAGGAAACTCGTAAACACGACAATCTTACAATTTGCATTTGGTGCTCTTCTATTTTTGCTTCTCATCTTTGTGGTCTTTATACCCAACTTCAGCAGAAAGCCTCCGAGCCTTCTACTGCTACATGTTTGAGCCACACAAAATTCAGCATAGAAACATGTAAGCAGGGACTGCCAAAACCTTCTGACTCTTTTCTGCATTGACCATTACATTACTGAAGTGGTATTAGAGAATTTTCAGGCAGAATAAAAGACTTGACATTTTCCAGCACGCCAACATAATGAACCCTTATGACAAAATCCCATGGCATCAGGCTGACATGATGCCAGCAGCTTTCCTTAGAAAGTTTTCTAGATAGCCAGATATTCACCCATCACACTACCCGCTCCACACAGCTTCTTTAGAAGTCCACTAAATACTCCACTGCTCATTTTTGGGTACATTACATGCAGAAAAAAAACCCCTATTTCAACAGATTTCCAAAGACATGAGGTGTCAGCTATGTCATACAAACCACTGTGTGTAACTAACTAACTGCCTCTTTCAGACAGTCTTCTTCCTTTGAAGCTGTAATGTGTGAATCCCTTTAGAAGGACAACTTACAGGCATCAGCTGCAGAAAAGGATTACTTGAAAAAACAGTATCACTGTCTCTCAATATATTAGAAGTCCCAACTCCTGGCAACAGAAGAATAATCATAGCAAATCTGAGGTGCCACATGAAAGAGTTTTGCAGCCCTCATATTGGGAAAAGTTTGAAATCATAAAAAAGTGACAAATTAAGCAAATAAAAAGACAAAATCTTTTACAGTGGTTTTGGGGGTTTTTGGTATTTTATTTTGAGAAACTACTGAAGACTGTGTTGACTTTCACAACAGTATGATACAATCATAATGCAAAGCAGAAAAACAAATGGATAAATGCCTGCAATGTCAACATGAATTGCCCCATACATGCTAAGGGTGCCTGCAAAACAGTGCCTTTCACAAACAGCTGCACTAGGAGGACTCCACTGACACCCACTGGAGTACCTCCTCCTCAAATTGATTTTTTAAAACAGGAGGCTCGATGAGCTAAATTAAAAAGTGGAGCATGTATCTACCACACTATTGCTTCATGAAGTGTGAAAATTTAGATTTCAGAAAATTGTCATTTAATGGTAAGACCGTTCTAGAAAGGCATAAATGGAAGAAATAGTAGGAGACCACACACTCTGATGCTCAGCCATGAAGTGTAATTGGTATGCCTAGTCCATCCTGGGAAGATGGCTGTGACAACACTACTTTGTCAAATGCATGTGCTACATACTTACCTCAGCCTAATAGAAGAGAAAGAAGAATATAGTGCAGCCAGACAGTTCAGCTAATTAATTTATGAATTGTTTTTTAATGGTTCTTCACTAGAAAGCCACCTGATGCTACTAGCATAAGTCAACCACTCTCTCATTTTCTCCTAACTACTAGCTGGGCTAAGATCCTCAGCATTCCAGAGAAAATGGAGTTTAAACATAATCATCTCTAATACTGTCCACTATCTCACCCAGAAACTCTTCTCACTCTTTCTTTCCTTCAAGGCCTGAAGCTAGTATTTGAAGGCTCAGTATGAATTATAACGATCTTTTTGGTCATGTTATTTCTGCCAACTTCCTGCAACTTTAACAGCAGACACACTGAATTTTCACACTCTTTTTCTTCCTGCAATTTCAGGTTATAGAAGAAAGTGATAGCTGAACAGAAACGAATGAAACAAAAATTTTGCTTTTCATTTTGCAGAGTTACATTTGATTTCAGCACTATAACCATTAGGAGTGATTGCTGTCATCAACAGGAAAACACCTGCATCCGACAGTCTACAAAGAACACTTACTCATCTGGACCACAATAAGAATTCAGTAGCATTACATCATTTATTACACTACCATTTATTTAAAGTTCTATTATTTTATTTAAGCTTCCATTAAGCCTTTTATGACAAATAATTAAGGCTGCACTATAAGACAGTGACTTTTTTTGTCTCTTCAAATAGACAATTTCTATTATTTCAGTGAATTGTAATCTAATTTTAAGGCAATACTATACTATGATGGTACACAATATAGCAAAATCTGTAGTCTAACAGGTTTCAGATTCAGCTATTTATCAGTCACTCTATTCCATAACAAGTAGAGACTTTAATAAATTGTGACATTCATACCTCGAAGCTACAAAACGGAGACAGAGAAGCCCAGAAGAGAATTTTAACACAGTCCTACATGATCCAAAACAAATAACCTCCAAAATGCATCCACTCCTCAACTCACAGAAGACTTAGCACATCCAAATTTAAGGCATTCAGTTGTCAAACCAAAGACATCTACATTTGTGATTTATCAAAAGTGATGCTAAAAATGGATATAAATACTTCAGCTGACCCAACACAACACAGAGTCAGTGGAAGACTGCCAAACTGACCACAAATGCATTCCTCTGAACACAATATACATCCTGTACATTTACCACCTCCCTCTAAAGCAGCAGCTGGCAGCTAGAAAGACCTATGTTGCTTATTGAACAGAGCGAGAGACTGTTCAACATTTTATTTTAAAAAGGAAAATTCAACCATTTTGTTTTCACCAAGAGCTCAGGACACACTAAAGAAATAACTGTGACTGGAGTCTCCTGCAGCTATTTAGACTACGAGGACACTGTAAACCACAAGAAGCCTTACTGTCTTCCTCAGCAATCTCTCTGGAGATTTGAAGGATTATGTTGTTTAGATTTGCGAGCAGAAAGATCTGAGAAGTTCTCTTGGGATACACAGGAAGTCTACATGAGTACAGCACATGATGGCAAACATTCTTGCTATTTTCCTTTCCCCCTCTGGAAGCATGTATCTTCACCAAATTCTGAAACTAAAGTCTGCCAAGGGCCTGTATTTTAGGAAGACTACCAACCTCTAACCCCAATTAAGCAAAAATGTTATGTGTGTTCGGAGGAATTTTTCCATGTTCACACCATGTCTCTCCTGTTTCCAGGGCAATAACAAAACAACAGCTATATTTGATTATATTCAATAAACTTACTTTTTTTAATAAACAACCAAGATGAATGAGTATTCCCTTTTTAGATTTTGTCACTCATGCACTACATCACAGCTAAGGGACAAAGCCTCAGGTATTTGAGAAACAGTGGCTTTGCAGAATTTTAGACTCATCTACTCAACAACCAATTTCAGTAAAATAGCCAGTAAGAAAAAAAAAAAGCTAACTCCTTGCAACAGAAAATTTTGATAATAAAAAATGAAGCTCATCCAGTCCATCATTTGGCTCACAGGTTTGCAAGCAAGAAAGCTAAAGGAAAAGAGGAGCTGCTAGAGAATACTGACACGCACATAAGTGCAGAAGTTTGTTTTCATTTCAGAGGAGGTGAGGGTTGGGGGGCGGTGGGGAGGCTGTTTGTTGGTTTGGTTTTTAAATCTACAAACAAGCCAGGCCCTGCAGAGTTATTATTTATCATATTCAAATCACATCAGGTTACCAACCTCTGACTGTCCATACACTTGTATGTTCTGTGTATGTCCCTCTGAATTAAAATGGTGAATTATATTAATCAGCAGTGACAGCACACAAGACTTTTTCATGCAGCAAGAGCCAAGTAAACTGGAAATAGCTCACAGAGCTAAACAAGCACAAAATCTCTTTACTCTAAGTTTACTTCATGCCAAAACTTTTGTGCTATCTACATTACTATTCAGCAAATACACACTGGAAATTTTTTAAAAATTTGTTTTTAAATACAGAAGTGTTTAGGTGATCAATGCTATAAAAAACAACAACAAAAAAACCCACCCAACAATACAAAACAAAACAAAAAAAACCCAACAAAAAACCCCAACCCACTTTCATTTGGGTCCCTCTCCCTTTACTGCAGATTCTGAACAGATGTCCTGCATTTTGCCAAGGCCACGGCCACATACACGCATGACTCTGCCTCACCATTTTAGAGTGCAAACATTGCTACTTATTCTTCAGCTGCTTCCTAATCTTTTTATGGTTTAGGACATCCTCATCATGACTTTGAAATCAGTTGCACTTGGAAAGATGTAATGCAGCCAGAAGAGCTCTGCGGTATACACTCTCACCTTTAAAAAATAATAATAAAAAAATAAAGCCTTTACAAACCACAAAAATAAAACCAAACCCAAACAAAAAAAACCTCGGTCAGCCTTGCCTTTATCCAAGGATTTCTTTGATCTCTTCTGAACAGGACTCGAACATATTTATGGTATTGCAATATGTCCTAGGCTTTTTTTTTGTCAGAATAGATCGTTGAGTCTTTCTATCAATTACCATGACTGACTGGAGATGGGGGTGTGGGTGGGTGTGTGTAAATTATGACTTATCTCTTCCAGAACTGAAACTATTTGTCTGTATGATGATATTCTCAAAAAAGACTTTCAAAGCACATGCCTGAAGCTGGGCAATCAATTAAAAAAATCAAGCTACTAAATACCCTGCTATAACAGGCTCGTATTTGCTGCTCCCATTTGAGGAATCCACTTTTGCAAGATTTGGATCCTAAAGCACATTATCATCTTATCTGTCATTTTATTATGTACCTAGACACCTAGAAGGAAAAATGAAAAATTACTGTTCAAGAAGAAATTTTATATTAAGTCTATAGTTCCATCAGGACAGACTATCTCAGTAACCGAAAGACCAAGGAAGATGTCTCAAGGTATAATATCACATATTATATGATACATTCAGGGAGTATATAATTTAATAACTTCCTTACAAAATGAAGATGTAGAAGGCAAATGAAATCATCCATAGGAGAAAAGCTCTTGCAGCTAAGGTGCTGAACTAGAGGGAGCATGAATTACAACAACAGTCTGCATGGTTTCTTTTGCTATCCAAGACAAAGGAGTTTGTGCTTCTTTCTTTTCTGTAGGAGGCAAAACAACTACTTTATCTGCCTTACACAGAACAGCAGCCAATGACAAAGACTATTTCAGTAAGGGCTTCTTCAGTGCAGCCCCTCCCATCATACATATACTTACTGTCTTACAGCAGTAAGACAGTCACTTCCCTAAGTGTTAGTGCATATTATTGAATGAAGTAAGAAAAAAAATAAAAGAAAAGGAAACAGTCTGCACGCTTTGGGCCATTTATTTTTCCAGCTAAGCAGTCAGGCATCTACACTCTTACAGGAACATTTGCAGATCACAACGCGCAATCTAACAAGTGTTGTCAGACTCTGTCTGGTTCAAGCCACTGTTCCCCCCTACCTCAGGTCATACAGTAATTTAGTTTTGAAGGAACCTCTAAGGTCACCTGCCCTGCTCAGAGTAGGGCCAGCTTAGAAAAGTTGCTCAAGGCCTTGGCAGTTGAGCTCTGAGTGCCTCCAAGGATGGAGATCTCGCAGGCCCTCTGGGCACCTCTTCCAGTGTTTGACCACCCTGATGCCAAATTTTTCTTCCCCTGATGTGTAGTTGGAATTTCACTTCTTGCAGTTGCATCTGTTGCCTCTTGTGCTAACATTGTTTATGTCTAAGAGTCTGTCTCTGTCACCTCTGTATCCCCCCATTAGGTGACAGAAAATAGTAGTTACTCCATAGATATCTCTTCTGGACAAACCCAGTTCTGTCAGGGTCTTATGTCATACATATCAGACACCGATCATCTATGTCAACTGGACTTGCTCCAGTTAGTCAGCACCTTCCTTGCACCAGGGAGCCCAGAACTGGACACAGTATTCCAGACGTGGTTTGAGAGGTGCAGAACTGTCACTGGAAGACTCACTTGCCTTGACCTGCTGCAGTTGGTCCTGTTTCACCACAAGGGCACACTGCCGACTCACATTCCTCCTCTTCATCAGCTCCCCAAGTCCTTTTCTGCAGCACTGCTCTCCAACCACCAGCCTGTACTATTGCACTGAGATTTTCCAGACCAGATACTAAAACTTTCATTTGCCCATGACGAACTGCATGAGGTTTCTCTCAGTCCGTTTTTCCAGCCTGACAAAGTCCTTCTGAAAAGCATCCCTACACTACCTATACCAACTGCTCCCACCCCACTTAGTATCATCCACAAACTTGCTGAGAATGCCCTTCTTTCCCTTGTCCAGGTAGTTAATGACAACATGGAACAGTATCAACCTGGTATTAACCCAGGAAAAAGGAATTCCTCTCCTTTCCCTCTCTCCCTGGCAATAACTGCAATTTGACCGGCCTATCAATTGACCAGTGTCCTCCAGAGAACTACTAAAATTCCTTTGGGAGCCAGAGCCATCCCCAGAATCACTGTCTGACCATCTTGTCCCTACCCAAAGGGCAACATTCCAAAAATATAAGTACAGCAGGATGAGGTGGCTCCTCCCACAAGCTCAAACACCACAGTTTAAATTATACTCCAAGTAAAGCAATTTGCACAGTGTTAAAGCACCACAAGAATGTCATCAGTAACTGTTAGTCACTATCTTTCTTCATCTGCTGAGTTTCAAGTGTTTTAAGTTTTTCCCTGCCCTGATCTGTTCGTGTACGTGACAAAGAAAATATAATCAAGAAAGAGCCAAGAACTTTGCAAAACTGTTTTGGTGGATTTCTTTCCCAAAAGGTCCTTTGAAGAGTTTTAGAGTTCAATAACTTCATAGAAGGGAAAGAATTTTTACATTTTTGGTGTATGAAGGCATGGCACAACTATTTGTATAAAAATAATACTAAATGTCAGATTAACATGTTAGGTTTGGATTCTTTGGCTTTTGGGGGGGGGGGGCAG
>JANXJC010000023.1:18490964-18517379 GCA_027564655.1 Leptodon cayanensis | reverse complement strand
CGCCCCCGCCCCCCCCCCCCCCCCAATGTTCCTGGGGCAAAATAAAGCTTCCTCCCATCCCCCCCACCATGGATCTGGGGCGAGGGGACCCAAGCCCAACAAGCACACCCCAGGCCCCACGGGAGGAAGGCTGCTCCCAGCAGCAGCACCTGCCCCCACCTCTCCCGATGGGGGGGGGGGCAGGTTGGGATTAGAAAGAAGCAGGAAAGCATAAATAATAGCAACATCAATTTATAATTATTCACAGAAAACAAGTGTGCATACAATTTCCATGGATGTAGTGCACCACCACCTTGGATTTTAGCTAAAGTCAGAAACCAACTCCCTGGAACATCACATGTGTCATCAATTTGGAAACTAACAATACTCACAGCTGCTAAAATATCCCATAAAACAACACAGTTCATACCTCAGAAAAAACTAATTTGGACTCTTTTTCACTCATCTGAAATTTTTACTTAAGTCTAACTATTAATTCTTAAATAGTTTATTTAGGGTAGAGAGGAATAACTTACAGGAGTAGTCTTGGGCAATAGAAAGATTCATCCTAGACAAGAGATCATAGATTATCAAGACCATACCATAGAAAACATGTAAAAGTTAGTTTAATAAACCCTTTGATTCAGAAAGTTGGCTTCACCTTTTATGAGATAAATGAGCTCCATTAAAAACTAGAATGGAGCACAGGGCACGTTAATCTCTTTCAAAGAAGAAAGTTCCCACCACCACTGTGACCTCCTCACATCCAAGTGCACAAACAGTTTACAGATATCTGCGTTTGTCTTAGAGATGCTCTGAACCAAGAAAACAGGAAGCTATCCGTGACAGAACCTGAGAAACACTGCAAGCCAAACAGTAATCAATGAAGGAATTACTATATTATATCCTACATGGAGAATTCAAAATGTCAAAAATTCCATGACAAAAGAAAACAAGTCTGATGGTAAGCTACTGAATTACTTCAAGAAATGCAAGTTCAAATTCTTTGGCTCTACAATGAATTTTTTGTCCTCAACATATTCTTTAATTCTCTGTGCAGACTTCTGTGTGGGTAACCATAGCATTAGTAATCCCACTGACTACGAACATACAAGGAGGAAACAATCAGTAATTACTTGAGGCTGTGCAGATATTTATAAAGCAAGAAAAATGAGCACACAGTTCTGGATGGCACCCATGGTGTTTTTCAGCAGCTACATGGCGGGGGGCGGAGGGAAGTGACACAGGAATCAAAATAAAAATCAGACTTTGTTCTAATATGGGATGGAGGAAACTGCTTTCCCATTACAGGACAAACAAATATCATCAACGGCCTGACAGAAAAGGGAAGAGGAAAACAACAGGAAAACTTGCCAGCTGGGGAAAGCAGTAGTCAATTGCCAAGGATCATTTTAGGGCTGCAGCTGCTTGCCCCTGCCAAGTTTAAAGAGTTAGCTGTTCTAATGGTATATTCGAAAAAAATGTCACCAGGGAGTTTAAGTACTGACCTTTTAAGGAAAAATTCCATGGAGAAGAGAGCGAATTTCCAGGATACCAGGGATTTTGTTAAAAGTCATCTCGTGATTTCCCAGGTTCATCATCAAAACAGCTATTCCAAAAATGCAACTAATGTTGCTTTTTTCCTGCTCACATCGCTACCCACAGGGTTGCCAGTCTCCCATGTGCCCATTTGAATTCAGTTCCGCACATCCCACTCCAAAGGGAACAACTTCTAAACTGAGAATGTTGCTACTACTGTACCATGACAAATCTATTTTTATTGGGTGATGCATGATGCTTCTGGGAAGACAGCAGATATAAAATTTCTCTGAGTATTTTAAGATTATTCATGTACAGGGCTCTCAGCAATGCTCTCTCTTGAGATTTTACAGAAGCACTGCTGATAAGCATACTTCCAAGTATTTTAGGACTTAAAAGGGCTAAATCCAGTAAAAAAGCAACCCAAGAAAAAGTATCAAGGTTTTCCCCACATAACAGCGTGCTTGCAACTAAACTATAAGAGTATGACTTTTTTCAGATTTGGTTTTTTTAAACAGAAAAATCTGTCTGGATGACATAGCATTGATATCAAAAGTGACATGAAGGATGATGAGACCACATTTGTGGTATTTCTGAGTGTTTAACAGGAACCCCCTCAAACAGATGATAAAGGAAGAAGTGATGCAAAGGTGCCCAAATGGACAAAAAAAGTAATTCGTTATATAATATCTGCACTTAGGTTTCAAATATATCACATACAGCACCAGTTGGAAAACGCATAGCTAAAAGACAGGTGCAGGAAGAAACCTAGATCCACAAGCACAGTTATCATGCCCTTTAACACCCCCAGGACCAGCTGACACTTATTTTAACCACTCAAGACAACCAGGAAATATTTATTCCTGCCTATAAACTTTTAGCCAGAAGTTCTGCTACCTGTTCTCTTGAATCGGAAGCAACTGAATGATCTAAAATTTACCAGTTCTGAGGGAACAGGCAGATGTAATTTTGTTCCTCTGCAGTTACAAGGGTGACCAGTGTGTGTGAGGAGCTAGTCCACACTGAAGGTGATTATTTGCCAGATGACTAGATGACTATCATCAGGTATTGTTATAAAAGCTTAAATATCTATGTAACAAGCATGACAAAAAGTAGAAGCCACTGGAAACAACAAACATTATATTAAAAAAAAAGGGCAGAATTCTACTGCTACCTGACAGTTCATTATTTTATAGCATTCCGCTCCACCATTATCACAACAGAAGCAGTTCAATTATGGTTATTGTGTTTCACTGCTGTTTCAGAGCGATCAGCATGGTTGTTCGTTTCAGCGATGGTCAGACAAATCTCTAAGGCGGTATACACTTCCTGCTGAAAGAGCGGCCAGCCAGCCGTTTACTTTTCTATTTACAGAACAAACTGGCCCACAAAACAGGAACCTCAAAATCCTACTTCAGCCTTAAGAATCATATCGAGGGACATGAATGCAAGAGAAAAACTAAAGACACAACAGGACACCAAAGAGGTTTGTCGTAAGTACAGAGTGGCTTGACTACATTCAAGAGCAACTTAAAAAAAAAAAAAATAGAATTTAACATTCACGCTGTACAAGTCAGTTAGAAAATGCCTTCTTAACAGAAGATGTGTTTCTTAGCCAATCCTTTCCTCTGGTACACATACATATAAAACAATGATATTTAAAAGTTCAAGTGTCAAGATGTGCAAGAGTTCAAAGAAAGTTTATCAAGTTTAGAGTTATCTATCAGACACTTGCTGTGTCTTCCCAAAGGTATGAAGATAAGAATATGTATCTGGAATAAATTCAAGACAAAGAAGGAAGTTTTAAAAATAAACCTAATTACACACGCTGACATTAGCTCACCAGTTTCATTTTGACTATCACAGAGAGATAAAGGTTTGGGGTTTTTTTTTGGTTTTTTGTTTTTTTTTTTTAAACTGGACACAAGTCAAGTTTCACAAAGAAACAAGCTGTTCTCTGATCACTGGAAACCTCCACTACATAAAGACTGTATTTCATCAGAAGTGATTTGCGTTGCAGTTACAGTGCTGCATACCACAGTTGATGCTCCACGGATCTCACAGTTACAGTGCAGTCTGATGCAAAAAAATGACCAAGAGCTGGGACTTCATGAACTACAGCAGACAACTCAGATAAAAGGACTTCCAATAGTCCCAGGAGAGAACATTAACTGTTAAGCCTGCCAGTGCCTTGTACAAAGCAATATCCGGCAAGCCCTGAACCAGATCATTAATGGAATCGGAAGTAAAGACAACAATTAGAAAAATGGGGGGGAGGGAGAGCTCATGACAGAACCACCTTAGTAGACTCACCTTTCTGGAAAGGATGCCACCGGTAGGATCAGAGTGCCATCAGCTGCAGAGAAGGAGCAGGCTGGCTGCTTTCACACCTTCTACAACAGCTTGGGGAAGGGCTCAGCGGCAACTGAGGCCGAGTTCAGAAACTGAAAGGTATTGAGCTGTAAGTCTAAAAACCAAACAAACTTGGCATATTTCCCATTGTGAATAAATAAGCTAGAAAGATGAGAATGTTAGACCTCCACATGATTCATTTGGGTTCTGACAATAAATGGTGTGCAAGCACATTTAGCTGCCAAATTCAGTCAAAGTAGAACCTACATATGTTTGCTTCCAAACCAAACTTCAAAGGAGAAACTCATTCTATACAGAAAGGACAACTGCTAGACGGTCTACCTTCTTACCTACTTCACTTACCCTATCACCTCACACATAACCTTTTCTGTTCTCTTTTATCCGTTCTTCCAATCTGCTCTACCTCAATACACTCCTTTCCTTTGCTGCACGTCTGTATGAGTATCAGCACTCTCCTCCACACAGAAGCACATGAACACACTCTACATCCTACTCACACTACTAACCCCACACTTCTTCCTCCACAGCCTGCAGCCCATGGAAGGAAGGGTGGAAGAAGTACGGCAAAAGCAACGCTTAAGCCTCTTGCAAAGGCCTTGCTGAGCAGACCGCAGAATAGCAATGCAACGCAGGATGCTTGATTTACAAGGTACTTAAAACCTGCACTCTGTGCTTGGAAAGAACTTGCATTTTTCCTTTCCCTCCCTTTTTCCTTCTTAAAGCACATTACAGCTACAAACTTCAGCTAACAACTGCGGTGTTTACAGTTTTACCTGAGACCGTTGCAGGCCCTGGGGTCATAGACCTGACTAATGCCAAAACTGAATATTTCTGGGTTCACTCTCAAAGTTAATACACAGATAATACGTGCTTATTACTAAGAATTTTGAAGTCCCCATTTGATAAGTTTACAAACGAAGTGAATATAGGATTGGCACAATTAGACATTTTTACAGTTTTCTGAATGTAGGTAGCTTGGTTCATCCCGGTTACTTTAGACAAACAAGAAGCAGCTTAGGAAGAAGGGAAGGGGGTTTTTCATGCATGACAGACAACACTTCCTCTAGAAACAATATCAGTCAACTCTGCTTTGTTCTTTGGATTTACAAAAACAAAACGGAACTCCCTCTCCCCCTATGCCTGGCTTCTGTAAAATTTACAGAACTGGAATTAGCAGTATAATTTTAATATACTTTCTTCTAAGCAAACATTTTCCCTTGAAAATGGTATTTCATACTCAGAACATCAGTTCTTTCCAATGTGTTCCCAGAACTCCTGTAAGAACACAAATACCTTGTTTAAAGCATCATTTTCTTCCCTCCTTACTTCAAAGCACACACAGCCCCGTTGAAGGAGGACTTCATGGTTCCATCAAGGCAGCAGAGAGGAAGCATCTAAACCTAAATAAGGCTTTTCATCTGTCAAACAGTACAAACAGACCCAATATAGTTCATTCTTTAGTCATACAAGACTTGTGCTTTGAGGTTACGCTTTCCCAAACAAGGCCCCAGCTGCACTTAACTTTAAGTACTGCAAGCAGATTTACCAGAGAGAGAAAGAGGGGGAAAAAAATCAGCCTGAACTGCAACATTCAATTTTGGTGAAGTTCAGTGTACTCAAAAGCTTGACTTCCCACCCTTTTTTCTCTCCCCAGTTGAACCAGTGTAAAAGACACTACCTCTCCTATAGCCCCTGCTTGGCTGAATTCACAGCCTTCTATCTGTGAATACAGTAGCAGTATTTGGAGTAGCCTCCACATTAAGATCAAGATCACACCATACTAAGTTTAGTGCAGAAAACATAAAGGACTGTAAACATCAGAACATAAATCATCTACAAAGCAAGCCCAGGTCTAGAACTGGTTTCAACATACCAGCAGCTCAACCCCACTAAAGTTTATGTGGGCATCCTGTAAACATTACAGCAAAGAAGTTTTAAATGTCTGTCAGATTAGGCTGGCAATCTAAAGCCCACCATTAGCACCAGTGGTCTGTCACTGCACCATCTTGCAACTATAAAGTTAGAGCAGTCCTGACAGAAGTCACTTCCAAAACGTCTTTTCCATTGAAATACTAGCAATATTTTAAATGGTCACTGTTCTCAGTATTAATTAAGAAAGAAAATATTTTAAATACCTGAAGCTTTTTTAAAGAATAAAAAAAGTGAATCCATATACGTCAACGTAGGCTTGCAAGTGATAGAGTCGGGAACCATGAACACTGCAAGCCCAGGAATCAGCAGAAGGAAGGGACATTTTGCTTTACGCGGAGCCACTCTGGGAGTACTGCACTGTATCATGACCTTACCTGGCATGTTTATAGCTGCTGTAAGAGTTTCTGAGAACAACCTTGGTCACTACCAAATCATGCTAACAAAGACAACAAGCAGGATAAACCGAAGAAGCAGAATTTGGTTTTTGTACTAGTTCTTGTTCACAGCAGTGCACCTACCTTGAATAAAACTGGTCAAAATGATTTACTAAAGTTTCATAGAGAAATTCCTGAAAGTTCACACTTTAATTTACCTTGCTCCAAAAGGAAAAAGTAGTAGCTTTTCTCTTTCATGGGAAAATGAACAGCTTTCCATCTTTGGTACTTTCTTCTGCAACTGTGGAACTAAACAGCGTAACAGAGACCTCAGTGACACATTCTTCATCTTAAGCCAGATTTAGAATAGCCTTAAAAGAAATGCCATGCCAAGACTCATTTTCTAATAGAAACCCTTTCTCCATCTTTGATCCTGGCAAACTCGCTCTGACAGCTACAATAAAGAAGAGGTTACTGCCACAAGCCCACTATTCTGATCACCTCCTAGAAGATGGCATCCCAGAAAAAAAAGCAGAAAAACAGTTCATGGGAACAGCACAAATAAAGGAGTGGACAAAATGCAAATTCAAGGGCAGTAACATGCCTGACTACTGCATAGGCATCCCATACAGTTAACAGAATTACATGGCAGCAATCTTTCTCAGAGAGTTTTTTACATCACTTGAAGAATGTCTAAAGTTTGTCTGCCAAACACCTCGTATTTCATTCATCCTACCACAGCAGCAAGCAGTTCACAGATTAAATACTTCTCCTTCAAGTTATGAGGTGTAAAACCCTGTTAGACTGAACAAAAATCAAAGCTATGTTTAAAAAAAAGTGAAAATTGTTCTTAAAAGGCAGCAATTGGAGCTTGTAAATCCCACCAAAAAGACCTTGTAATTGCACATACTTGTAATGTATCCAGACATAGCCCTTGCAGTCATAAACGTCTTCCATTTTTCTTGCACTGCTTCCAGCAGTTTTGGAAAATAGGGTTCTTATTCTTAAATAAAGCATGCCAATTATTCCATGGATGAGCCATGCAAGCAGAAAGCAGCTGCTGTCACAGGTCAATAAGCCACTGCAGGAAGGGCAGCGCTGCTTTGCTCCCCCTTCAAAGACAGATCACAAGCACTGCCTTCATTAACAAGTATTGACTAATCTCTCTAATTACTGCATTCTAGACCTCACATTTTCACTGCAGCACAAAACTCAGCTGTCTGCAGATGCCATTTGCTCAGGTTAGATTTTGCTCTTACTGACAATTTAACACTCTGAAAAGCTGCAGGCAAACTTTTTTTAATAGATGATATGTACTTCTGTTGGATTTCCAAAAATAGCCACAATACCTAGGAATGCACTTACTGATACTGATCTTTCAAATTATATACCGGAATCTGTTGGTTTGCCTAAAGTTAGAAATACAAATCCAGTATTTAGACTTGTAAATTAGTGAACTGGTTTTCAGAAGAGCTCAAACTCAGCACCTCAGAAAAACAGGCTATTTAGCTATTACATTTGTACAGAAAATCCTGGCTGTAGAATGGAACACTTTCCACCTTGCTTTCTCAACTCTCTGATTAACCACACTGAGCAATACTTCTGTTTTCCCTATGCATGATTTAGAAACAGATAATCAATCCTAATTAACTACAGGCAGGAATTTAGAAGGCTATTTTAATTCTCTATAACACTGTCAACAGAATAGAATACAGTTTAAATTTTTTTCTTTTTTTTTTATTTTTGCCTTTTAATGTTTGTAGGTAAACAAATCCCCAACTACTTTTTCACGTAAGTATCCACTACATTAAATATCTGCCTTAAGTAAAAATGCACCATGGAAAATTATAACACCCATACCATACCCTTATTCTGAAGCACTTTTGTCCATCCACAGTAATTTATTTACTTACCAGTGAAGACATCTAAGAGCATTTGTTAAGAAATTGATTCATTTCTTCTCCTTAGGTCCAAAGATATTTCTTTCTACACCAAACTGACTTCCTGCTCACATCCTCAACACCAACACCCAAGGTGGCTGCACAATCTACACGCTGAAGGGCTCGCTGTCTTTCACTTCCTTTTGTGGCTTTCAAGGCTAAAATGATGAAGAGCTTTTGTTCACCAGAATATTGCACTTTTTCAGTTACTTTATGAATATACTGTTTTTTCAAAGTGAGAGCTTTACTCCTACCTTCTGATATATCCTCTCATACTAATTTGCTCCTATCTAGGGACTCATAGGAAGATGCCAAGAACCAACACAAACTCAGAACACCTTCCCTTCATTCCTACTGTTGCACTCTGCATGTGTAACATGCTCCAGAAAGCAGATACTTAAGCGAACATTAAAAGTCTGTCTGGATGGACAGAAACACACTTCTGTAGCTACCAGAAGAATATATTGTTAGACTGCACTTCACCATTCCTTACAGAGCAATTTCGCTGCCTGCTGAGCATTGCCTATCATTTCTATAGGAAAGCCTGAATTGACATCAGTAACAAGTGGGATTTTTGTCACCCATACCTGAGGGCCACGTCCTTCTAAGACACCTAATCCTTGCCAGTTTATCTTTAAAGCAAGGCATCCACACTGAAAATACTTATGAGGTTGTCATAAATATGCTTTCTCTTACTCCAGGTATTTGGCTAAAGGAAGAGTCATTTTCGTAGGAGATCCAGGACACAAAAGAGACCACAGGTTCCAGTAATTTCAGTAATCTCAGTAATGAGATCATATCAAACAGTTTTGGAATAGCCCTGCAGCTGAAACATCTTGTATTCCCTGTACACAAGGTCAATGTTTTTGCAGGATGTCTCTTCACCACAATGCTGTCGAAGCAGTCTCAGTATTAGCAGAGCAGTCCAAAAGTGATAACCAGCTAAGTAGTTCTGGCTTCTCTAACTTAATAGTCTGTGGTGTGAAAACACCCTAAAGATATATATAGAAACATCACCTTCAATCTTGTGCAACATAGTCTTTTTGAGTGGTTTATACCGCAACATGAAACTTTAAAACTTATTTGTCCAATAAGATAGAGGTATCAATCTAATAAAAATAGTAGCTGCTTCCTGCTTTTTGAAAGGAGAGGAAGGGCTACTGATCCTTTAAGTTTTCTTCTGCATAGAAGACAATTCTGGAAGTAAAACTATACCCATCATACAGACTACAATAAATAGGTCAAAAATATTTTATCAAAGGAAATATCTGCAAAACCTTTGAAGGCTCATGATTTGCTCTTGAGATGAAAAATACATATACAAATGAGAAGTATGTAATGTAAAGAGTCTCAATCCTTTCAAAACTGTTATTAACTGCTATATAATACAGAGCTGCTGGAAAATAAAATCGAAATTTAGGTATTATATTAGCAACACAGACCCAGTATCTGATCAAAATCTTGGGCATCTACAATAGGTTGTTTTGGTTTTTAAAAAAATTAAACCATGAAAATATTTCTATTTGGAACATCAAGACACTTATTTCAATAAGGCCAAAAAATACTGGTTTTCCATTTCACTTGAAAAATACCCCACAGTTCTCCCTTAAAATCCCAGAAATCTAACAGCAGCCAGACAATGTCCAACTGCAGACAAATAGAAGATTTCAGTAGTTTGAAATGGTCAGCTCATGGTGCCATCGATCTCAGATTGCTCCACGTCATCTTGAGAATTATGTTCACCATCCTGAGGGCTACTGCTGATTGCTCAGCGTGATAAATCAGTAAAACCAGGACTGACTTTCCCAGTCAGGTCAATGATTTGAAGTGGGCAACAAGATATACTTGGGATAGATGAAGCACGATTTTTAAGTGGCTTTAGTATAGCGGCACACTTAATTCAAAACCACGGGTCAGATACTTTTACTAATTTTGGACATGATATAGTTCAGGATCCAGTTTTTTGGCCTACAATTTGACAAAACAGTCCCAGGGATCATTTGTTCTTATTTAGATGGAAGCACACTTGACAAGTACATCTGCTTCTTATGTCCAAAAAATATAGCCATTAACTCGTATGTCATTTCTTGTTATGCTGCTCAGTCATAAGAAGGAGGGACAGGAGAGAAAGTTGCTGAGACAAATTTATTTTTCCAACTATCAGCAGATTCACTGACAGATTCAGAGCTGGATTCACTAAGCTTTCGGAGTAGTCTCTGAAGGCAACTGTGAAGGGCTAAGTTACTTAGTCCCTGGGAAAACGAGAAGAAGGTTGCATTTGCACTTGCTTTTTTGTAAGGGCATCTGTTGCCATGGAAGCAGAAAGCAAAACCAAGTTTTAGAAAGGTTTCCCTATTCAGCGTTAAGTAACTGCACTCCACATATGAAAAGGGTAGTGCAGGAATTAAAGCAAAAGGAATTCTGACCACTAAAAGGTTAAGAGTCTTTTACCAGCAATAATCATCTTTACCCATTTCCATAAGCAGTTTATCCTCAATTCCAAATTTTTGTCATTGATTTCCAGCTCCAAGTTAGCCACTCACAAAGAAAGAAATATGCAGGTAAATTGCTTTGTTTTCATTCTAGAATTTGAACTAAGAATAGAAAACTAACATGCTAAACTACTGCTAAATGTAACCATTTTATGATTAATCACAGATTAATCTGTGAAAGAGAGATCTTTTGAATGAATTCTGTGGGAACCAAACCTATGTTCTACCTGGTCATATTTCTTTCACCTTGAACATAAAAAAGACCAGGTCTGATTAGATATAAATATACAGCTGATAGGGTAGAAATCCCCTTACCTTTCATATCACATGGCCAATTTACTCAGCACGACGATTTCTATTGAATCATAGCATTACCAGGCACAGAGTATTTGCAAATGATTCACAATTAAACTAAACTTTAGAGAAACTAAACCTGGTTTACTGGCTGTAGGTCAGTTCTCAGGAGTTTCAAAGAGTTCAAGAAAGTTCAATGTATGAACATTCATCTTGAATGCAGTTCTTTTCCATGTCAGCCAGTTCTCCATTTTGTTAAAAGCTACATCGAGTGAGTGGCTTCATCTGAACATACATATAAAAGAAGACATAGGGAAGTATGCAAAACAGTTTGATAACAGACAGATGGGATGATGACAGTACTCAGAGACATATGGACCTGCTGTAATCCATTAGAGAGCATGTTCCTGCATACAGTCACAAGCACTCCGTATACGACCAATACTGTTAACAGGTCACCTTTTTCACTGGGTATGAAAAGTTCAGAACCTTTAAGGAGCTTCTCCAGCTTTTAAAATTACGCCCCTAGCAAATGCTAAATCAAAATGTAATCTGTAGGCCAGGCCCGTAATCGCTAGTAGGAAGGAAAAACCAGACCCAACTGTGCTGAATCGCAGCCAGCTGGAAATACAGCAGTAACCCCTGCCATCAGAGCCCAGCACTACCACAGCGGTGATGCCGGCCACCCCACCACCTCCGGCCCAGAGAACGGCAGCAAGAGTTGGAAAAATGCAACAGTCCGACATCTAAAGCTCACCTTCCCCATTGCTGCGTGTGTATAGCTACTGTGGTGAACGTACTGAAGAGAGAATAAACCAGGCTGCAGCCTTGGACGCACTCTGGTTCCAGCAAGGAAGCAATTTATTATTCTTTTTTTTAGTAGAAGTTGGTGGAGAACTCAGTGAGCTGCCATGAGGGAAACAATGTGATTTTAAATTCAAAAGTGAAGTCAAAGGAATTACTGCATGGACTTTGCCTGCCTGTTTTGAGCCTATGAAGTGCAGGATCCCTACCCAAGCTTGTGTACCAACATGAAGTTAAATATTTATCTGTCAAGACTTGCCTATGTATTGTTGGATCTCATACAATGTTTTACTGATATTTATCAATAAAGAGCAATATGCAGCTGATCATATTTTAGGTTTCCATAGGTACCATGTACTAATATTGAATTTTCACATTTTCAACACAGCAAGGCACAATTCTGCATGTAAACCAAAACAGCTGAAGTTTTGAACGATACTGAAGTTGAATAAAATTACTTAAATATGAATTACCTTAACTTTAGATTAAAATTACCTTATCTGAAGCTGAATAAAATTCAGCTTTAGATTTCAAAACTCAGATTCTTGTCACATGTATAACATTAGTGTGTAAAATTACCTTCATTTTAACCTCTGATGAGATTAAAGCACACAGGTGTGCTTTCATTTTTTTAATTCAAACACCTAAATTAGAATTAATAGAAAAAGTCCACACCTATCTTCTATTTAATATCAGATAAGTGAATCAGAGAGGACATGCAGACATTCTCCACAATCTGCTAATCAGGAAACAAACATTATGCATCTTTTCAGAAAGTTATTTTCCCTGTATATTCCTAAATGTGTCTGCTAAGCCCTAATTAGGGAACAGGATAATATTTAAAAAAAACATAAACAAAAACAAAACTGAAAAAAACCCCACCCCACAAACCCCCAAACCCACACCTTCCAAGTTAATAGGGAACAAATAGTAAGAGAGTTGGCTTTACTCTTCGTATGGTGTTTTTGCTAAGGAAAAGTAACCACAGGGAGCGATGAGTTGAAGGAAGAAACAAACCAGTCTAAGGTCACATCAAAAAAACCTTCTCATTGACTCAACATGTTGCGCAAAAAGGATCTTCAACTTATTTCTTTTACATTATAATCATTGTAGGAACCACAACAGCAGAATCAAAAAAGGCAGCCTATAGTAGTTTGCTGCTAGATCAAGTTCTTGGCAGTTAATTCTTTGATAATTTCTTACTGCACCCAGCTGGATCTGTATCTCATCATGCTATGTAACATATAAGCAAAATAAGATATGATTATCCTACAAAAGAGATTATTGTATTTCCTTTATTCATTCCACTTGTTCGGAACAGAAAGAGCTTGTTTTCCTTCTACACAGTGCTGAGGAGGCTGTGAAGAGCACAGGAACAGGAGGAGAATCTCGGTGGACAGGGCTCCAGTGCCACGCAAGCACTCACCATCCTTCAGATCGCCTGCAGAAAAATCAGCCAGAGAGCACACTGCCAACTGCATGACGCAGATAAAAGCACGGCTGAAGCGACCATTTGAAAAGGTAAAATCTCTACTTTAGACAACATTTGAGGCTCTTGATATATTTCTAGATTTGATTGCTGCTGTAAGAGACAAATGCAAATCACTCTGCTGAGTTATCACAGATTTTAAATGAAGTTAGGTAATCAAAACTGACATGAAATTCTGACTGCTAGAAACTTGCCTATAATTTATTAAATTATCTTACAGTATCAGACATGCATTATTACCTTCAATGTAAAAATTCACTCAGTTTACATTTTCTACACAAATTCAATATTGTATGTAAAAGAAAAACTAGCTTTGTCATCCACAGAAAATATTCCAAAGCCAATACTAAAAAACTGGCAACTTGGTCGTCAGTCTACTACCTTTGGCCTCGTGCTTGCAGTAGCCACTGTGCTAACAAGGCAGGCAGGCAGCATTACTTAAACATACATGAGGGCAGATAATCCTGAAGAACAACCTCAGTTTGTGTAGTCCTTTTCTGTGTTACTCCATAAACGTATGGCAAACATGGTTATTTCAAACACAAGACAAAGAGCATTAACTGAAAGCCTCTGAATGAACTGGAGTTAAAAAAAGTCAAGTTAGAGGTGGCTAAGAGGCATTGCTCCTGACCTTTACTTGCTAATATGAAGAACAGTAAATCAGGCTTAATGTCAGTTAAAATAAAACTAAAAAAAAAAAAAAAAAAAATCACATTATACAATTGAAGTTTTAATACTTGAAGGTATTAACAATACCCAAATGCTTATGTCCAAACCATATTCATATCTAACCATATCCTAATGCTTAGGTACAGTACAGTCTACCAACTTACATTAGGGATTAGATTGGCCCCCTGCTGTTTTATAAATAGGGAATATTTTTAGATTACCAATAAAACCGCCTTGGAAGAACCACCTATACTGCAAAGCCCAGGACGAACCCAAAGCAGTGAGAAATCAGGCCCTTGGCTACAAGAGTGCAGCACAGCAGCTGGCTGAAGCAGCCTGGCCAGTAAGAGCGCTGTCATCTGGCAGACACCTAGCATTAGACACATTCTCCTCAGAGACCTTTATATTTTCTTAATCACCATTTTCAATTCCTTAATTTCTACTTTAGCTTTTGAAGGTGTTCATTATTTTCCAGGAACTTTTAGGTAATACTTCTGTGGATTGCCATTATGTCCCAAATGGTTAAACACTGACCCGATGCTGTTTATAAAAAAAAAAAAAAAAAATTTAAAAAGTTTTTAAAAAATCCTCCCCGCCCCGCCCCAGCAGTTTCTGTCTGTGGCAAGCCACCTATAACCTTTTAAACAACAACACAACAAAGAAAACTACCCAAAATATGGGCATCGGACCTCTTTATCAGACCTTACATAACAGTGAAGTCTCTCAATTGACCTACAAGGTTACAGTTTCTCAAATTGACCTCCAATTTGCTAAAAGATTTTAACTCAAGTTATTTTTTTAAAAAGTCATGTTTTCCACAACAGGATTAAAAACCAACCAACCAAAAAACCACCCAGCCAACCCACGCTAACAGGAACCATCCTACAGTTAAGGACCACACTCCCCAAATAATTAATTATATAATCATAATTTCAACAGCTGATCATTCAATGGTATAACATGCACATATAGCAAAAAAAGATAGGGGAAGAAGACAGTACATTCCACACAAGAACATAGATGATTTGCTTCTATTTGCTTGAATATATGTCACTCAAGAGCTTATGGTAAAAATGGAGGTTGCTCTTCATTAGCACAGGATTACCTAGTTTTACTCTATGTGGCTTGTTAGCAGCTGCTGTAAAACAGTTCAGAAGTTTTCATTTAAAGTTTAACATGCTTACCAGCTATCAGAATTCTCCTGCCTTCTCTCAATGTAAGCCCACACACCAAGAAAAATAAAGAAAAAATCCTTAGGATAAAGAGTCCTTTCAGCACCATGCAGTCAGCTTGCAGTCCTCTCTCCTTACTTCCCCTTACTAAATAGCTTCTGCTTTTCTAACCCCTTGTGTACCATACCTGGAAAAAAACCCTTATCAGAAAGCCGAGCCTGCTTCTATGCCCTGAGCCACTGTAAACATTGTATTTTAACTTCAAACCACCTGCCCTTCCACATGTACCAAAAAAAAATTTAAAAATGTAACTGTAGGACTTCAGACACCTCAGCTCTGTGTATTTCAGTTTCCAGCTCTGCTAGCCTTCCTCACATTTAGTGTTGCCTGTCATCTCACCAACTATATGCATGCAATCCTTGTCAATCTTAGCAAGGATGATATATTCTCTCTTTTCATATGTAAGAAGCATTTTTGCTTCCTGAAACTAAAGCTAACATTTGACAGCAAACAGCTACTTTATTTAATTTCTTGAGGGAGCAAAAATACTTAAGAGAAATTCCTCCATTTCCATCCCAAACTATAGATTCAGGGTGGTATGTGGGCACAAAGGCAGCCCAAATATTAGCGACATGAAGGACTACTTCAGAATGAACATATGGGAAGCAGAGAGAGGCAGAAGTGTTTTTTTTCTTCCAATACGTACTTTTGTACTAGCAAACAGAGCTCAGCAGAGCAGTGTGGAAAATAGAAGACTAAATATATGCACTCCCACAGTCTTCACAGAGCACAAGTAATCTACTTCTGCTCAGGACTCTAATCTCCTTCCCTGGGACAAAAGGAAGGAAATAGTGAAAGATTTAGGTGTTTTTTTTTTTTTTTTTTTTTTTTTTTTAAGCCAGCATTGGTGTGAGCAATAGCACTCTACACCACAGGGCAGCAGAGGGAATTGGATTTTTTTTTTTTTACCTACAGCAAACTCTCTCCAAAATGTCACTAATAGAGAATTTCTGTAATTTTCTCCTGATCTGTATGTAGAGTATACCAAGAACCTCCAGGCAAAAGGAAACAATCAGAAAGCCTGGTGCTGCAAAGGGGCACTTATGACACTTGCTGGGCCTGAACAACCTAACTTGAATTTTCATTTGCAGTGCTGTATAGTTGCTTCTCTGCAAGTGAGGGTTTGGATTCTGTAACTTCACCATATTTGAGTATTCATTACATTGTGCCTAGACACATTAACTGGAAAAGAGTTATATTAAACTGCTGTGCCCCAGAGCCCTTCCCCATGCAGATCGAGCAGCTTACTAACCCAGTCTTCCAGACACTGGCCATTTCTCTTTGTCAGCTTTAAAACCACTTTCCTTTTTGAAAGGACTATGTAAATATTCTCTCAGAAAACTATAGTGAATGTCATGATTTTTAGAGAATAAGAGTCTGAATTATTGTCTCAAAGAGGTTTTAGAAGACTGTGAAGTCTTTCTGAAGTCTCACGTAAGATGATCGTGGTCCTGCTCACAGTTGTCAAATACCACATGCTACTTCAGATGAACGCTGAACATGTATGCCTTGACCACAGCAGAACAGAAGCAATCAGTAAGGACTTGGCAAATGCTTTTAAACATCACTGTTTAACCCTGTAAGGAAAAAAGTAATCTGACAATTTGAGATGCATGAGACACCCCTAGAAATACTCTCCAATTTTCTAAATTATGTAAATATTTCAATCACTGAATCATAAGACATGCACAACAACAGTACTTAATCCCTTTTTTCCCCCCTTTTTCATTTAGAACCTATCACCTTCCTGTCTCAACATTTTCTGTAAGTTACATGAGGCACAAAAAATGATTAAGATTAGTTTTAATCAGGATCCAGTCCACGCAACTGCTGAATGGCATTTAGGAATAACAAAGAGGACATAATATTCATGGTGGTAAGACACACATTATGTACCACATTCCAACATCCTGATATTACTCAGATTTTTAAATGGTAAGCCTACTCTTCTATTGCAGCTCAACTGCATTTGCAGAAAACAACCAAAAAACCCCCCATATAAGACTAGTTAACTACACAGTTGGTATCAGCCACACGAGAAAAGCAGAAATTATACTGTTAAAAGTTACCAGTTGTTGAAACCAGAAAGTAATAATTCTCCACAGTTAGGATGAACAGACACTTGTTTGTTTAAGCTCTAGCAAAATCCTTGGAAGAGGTAACTCATTGGGGTTTTGAAGTTCCTTTAAATTCCATATTAATACACACAATGTTAATATTGTTCTCATTTCTATGAGCAAAAAGCTTTTAATATATCCTGTGCACAAGCAGTCTTTATACAGAAAATAAATAAGATAAACACTTAAAGGGACAATTCTCCACACTGAAGTTGAACGCCAAGGGCAGCCCACACCAATACTAGCCAGGTCTCTTGCTGGCTATACACAGCAGTTAGGATGGACTTTTTTCTCCCCCTTTGACTGCGCGTCAGGAATGTTATTCTGAAGATGCCCTGTGTGCTTGATACAGGGCAGGGAAAGGATATAAGGAAGTTTAGAAATAGATTATGTGCACAACCAGCCACTTGAGCTGTTGGGTTTTGACTTGCTTACACCATTCCATTCAACCTCACCACAAAAGCCACTGCAGAGCGCTACGGCAATTACCTCCTGCTACCTGACCTAGCTTGGCAGTCTCTAAACAGCATGTGAACAGCCAGCTTAGGCATTAGCATGCCCTTCATTTGTAAACCTGGTCAGCATATTTGTCCTCTGGATCAGATATGGATTAATAAGTTATAAAGAACACTGTTTACTGCATTATCATGCATAACTCAAGAGAGTGTGAAGATAATTACAAAGCAACAGTTGGGTCAGATTACCAGAACTTGATGAAAGGCAACTTAAGATTCTGCATTAAACACCACTCAATTTTATAAAATGGAAAATTATTTTTAGTAGTAAATAGATGCAACTTGCTTTCAAATTTAAAATGCATCTTAATAAAATTCAGATAGTTCTACATTTAGAATTAAAATAACCCAAAGCACAAATGCTGAATAATTTTATGCACCGATCACAATTCTCATTTTATTGTATACACTACAAAAATCAGGTGTTTTGCAAAGCCTCCCCTAGAACCACATTTTCTCCCAAGAATTTCCAAGCTTTTGTTTTAAAGACATAAAATCCCTCTTTTTTAAGAAGTTATAAGCTTTCAAAGGACAAATAAAAAGGATCCCCATGAACTCTTGAAAACCATCCTCAGGTGTCTGACATCCCGCATAACTTTCTTGAATGCTATAGTACTGCTAGCCCATAGGAGAATAGTTGAAGTACAAAAGGATTGTACCTTCACAGATGTAATGTAATTTCTTAATGAGAGTTAGTGTCAGACTGAATGAAAAGGAACGTACAGTACGCTTGTGTTAAGACAGGGACATTTTAGCAAGAGTCAACTGAAGAAAAGGCTAGGAGTATAATTGCATAAAACTGAAAAAAATTTCAACTCTATCAAAAACAATTTATTTTTTCTGTATCAGTGACTTTGTTTTGATTCTTAAATCACCAATTCTGAAGATGAATGTAATTAGCCAGTAAGTTTCATTTCCTAACTCAATTACTGATGTTAATACAAATAACACATACATTAATATTCAATTAAGAAACTGAAGTATCACAGACAAGATAGCGAATGGTGGTACATGAGAGCGAAGAGGAAGACCATTCTGATTACTAACTGCAAGAAGCTGTCATCAAGCCCTTCTGACACAGGACAAAACATTTAAAAAGAAACTTATCTTCAAATATTATTTGCTTTAACAATTTTACAATTCAGGTAATTTACAGGGTTGTTTTTTTAAGTCTGCTGTAGACCCTAACTTTGACTTTTTTTATTTAAAACACCTGTTTCACAGTGGAAGAGAACCTAGGAGTCTGAAACAGCTTAAGCAACTGAATGCCTCAGTGTCGTCAGCAGATAAAGGCTACCAATACAACCCTTCAGTGAATAAATAAAAAGTCACCCTACCCCGGTGTACCAGCTGGACCTTAAAGACCAGACAGTCCCCGCACGGCACCGTGGCCAGTCGGGTCAGGATCCTCAGCCAGAAGCAGAGGCAGCGGCAGGGAGCTCCGCACCCTCTCCCTCCCGCTCCTACTTCCAGGAGCCACCGGGCACGGGCAGCAGGATCTGCGCTCAAGCTTTCCAGACCGAGGCCTCTCACGCTTCACAGAAACAGAAGACGTACCGAAGACGCAGTGAGAAACTTCTCTATTGACTCCTGCTTCGAGTGCCACGGTGTCCCCAAAGGGATCAGACAGAAGCCCCACCAAGAACCCGGCCGGCCCAGAGGAAGGGCGCAGCACGGGGCAGCTGACACCCCGCTGGCGTCACGTATGCGGGAGCCGGACAGAGGCACCAGGTAATCCTACGGCTACAAGGCTGGGCGCCGTTACGGCAGCTGGAAGTCCCTACCGTGAGGGCTCGGTCACAACAGCAACCAACGGAGCCGAAAGCCTGGCACGGAAACATCACCTGCTCAACTAACAAAAAGCCAAATCTTTAAAAGGGCCAGAAGAAATCCAGCCACTGAATCGGTCAGAATTATTTTTAATCGTCGGTCACCATTTTCTCTCCCCGATCTCATCTACATCTGGGCACACGAGCACCTGTTTGAGAGGGAGGGCAAGCGCCCGCAGTTACTCACCAGGGGAAGGCTAGAGCTGTAAGTCAGCTGCATTATCACCTCTGCCGCAAGACAGCATTTGTTCAGAAGTCAGGAATAAATCATGGGATTTGACATCTCACATTACAGCTCCACCACGCTTTTCCTTCTTTGCAGGCTATTTAACTTATTTTACATTAATAGCTGTGATGCGCTTAGCATTAATACTAAGTAAGCAACACTGTTTCATTGCTCTGCCCTACCTTCTACTCAGTGTCTTTTGCCTCCAATTTTAATCCATTTTATGCTCCATTCTACTGAGTTGCTGTGTAATCAGAGGCGTCAAGTTGCTCTGAAACTCATTAAAAATACATTTCTTTACATGTCTGGCTTTGAAGACTACTGTAGCAGTTCAGTTTTTCTCCCCTTCTGCCTTTACTCATTTCTCTATATCTTCCGATACCGCCTTAACTGCTGTGTATTTGTGTGCTGGGACCACACCTCTGATTTTTAACTTGGTTCATCAACATTTCAAAGCCCCATCCTCCCTTCCCTACATTAGTTTCAAAAGTCATTTCTTCTACTAAAGCCATCTCTGTTAAAACGCTACTTCCAAGGCAGCTAGTTGAAAAAAACACTAAAAATTCCCCTTTCAATTTCCTCCTTTTACTTGCTTGGGTTATTGACAAAACTACTGCTCTGGGGATACCCTCTATAAACAGAGCTCTCTCTCCCCTCATCAGAAGTACAGGAGTTTGTTGATAACGGCCTGAATATATCGAGCTGTCCACAGCTACACATTTGATTAAAATGTTTCGACCATCAAGAGCTGGAGGCAAAGTTTATTAATAGATTTGACATGACGGAAGGGATCATTCTGATCATCTAAGTGTAACTATTCATCCTGGATTGCCTTATGTTCAGGAGAGATATTACATACAATATCCCATACTGGAACAGAAAGCCATTTTTTCCCCTCATAGAAACAGGAGTCTCAGCTACAAGATGTGCAGTCAGTAATTTGATTAAAATGTTGAACTGACAATAACATTTTGAAGAAAATCTACCCAGCATTAACAGAACTAGAGGAAAAAACCCACAAGTATCTTATTTTGAAATTTGCTTGCTTCATATTTTTCCTTTCCCTCTGACAAATCCTTCATCCTGGAACAATAATTTGTCTTACACAGCAAATGCGTAACACTACCTTAAGACATAACAGTGCAAAATACAGCAGTTGGAGTGTTTTATCACAGATCACACTGTACCCAAGACATGCTGACAAACAGCATCAAATACTGCCCAGTTATGAATGGCATTTTGACTGAAATGCTGGGAGATGAGATAGTTCCTCACCATGACTTCAGAAGCAGGTGAAAAGTCCGACAACTGCAGTTTTAAGCAGCACAGGTACTGACAGACAAGGGACAAAGTAATAGCCAAGGGCAAATCATAACTTTTTTTTATTTTAAATGAACAGCTTCCCTTCTCAATATTTGTGTTTTACTGGTTGCCCAGAAGTAACACACTCCTCAAGCAAGCTCTCCTTTTCCAATCCAGAAATCTCCCAACCGTATTTATTAATCTATCTGCAAAAGCAACCTGCTCCTGTGATTTTCTACAGCAAACTAATTTGTATTGTGTGTGCAAACTATTACTTTCCCAATTTCAACCATGCCTAAAAGCATTTCAGGAATGGCATTTACCCGCGCCTCTGCAATTTTGCCCTCTCGGTATATTCTAAAGAAGCCTCTCCAGCAAGGAGCAGACTTACGTTATTTTCGGCAAATCCATGTCAAATTGTAACTCTTCTCTGAAACGCCTTGTGTATTGTCACTAGCAAGTCAAGCAATGAATAAAAATTCTAATTTATTTAAGGAAATTGCCATCCTGATAACCAGGAAGTCAGTATTACAAGACCAACAACAATTACTGGGTAAAGTAGACATTGTTAGGCAAGGGCTAAATAAACACACCAAGCCAATCCAAGATACACGTGCAAGTGACTTCAGTCTTGGATAGTCTATGAACCAAACAGTACACTCTTACTGGCTTTAAAGAGATTATTCTGATCCTAAATATTTGGAGGAGAAGCGGGGGAAGAAAGGAATAAGAAAACAGTATAATTCCTGGCACTTTCACATCACGCATTTGCTTCAATGGGAGGCACACGGGATTAATTTGGCCCACAGAAACAGGAAGTGCTCTAATAACAGACAGGAAAATGTATTTTCGTTCAAGTTCTGCATAAAGCAATTTTTTATCCTTTACTTTCCCTCATTTTTGAAGGGAGAGGAATTTTTTGAAGCAGTTTCCTATGTATTCAGCTTCCTCACTCAGCATTTTTAAGTATCAGCTCTCCTTAATAAATCTCAGCTTCAGAAAAATTTCAAAAACCCTGCATTCACCAGGAAGGCATGTAAGGCAATCAGTTCTCTTTTGCAGTGGTCTCTAATGCATCTACAGATTCAAATCACTGATTAGCCCTAATGATCATATAGATTTTCCCCAAGCATACTGTACAGGAACCAAATTTTCAGTTGCTGCAGACCAGTCAACAAAATGCTGCAGGTAACACAAAGCCAGAAGCAAGGAGAATGGTAGTCCAAAGTTCATTATTTTCAAAAATAAAACAAAAACAACAACAAAAACTATCAGGCAGGGCATAGTTGTTGTTCTAGCTTTTAAAGAATAAACCCCTGAACAATAAAGACATTTCTCATAGACTAGAACAGCATGCTATTAGAGTCTCATTTAGTTATCTCCCCACTGCAAGACGGAAACCCAAAAGACTACTGAAGTTTTGCTAACATAATCCCACAAAATCATATCCATTTAACAGGCAGAGATACAGCAGTAGCAGCAGGGAACTATCTTTTTTTCCTGTCAGTGTTTGCAGACACCTTGCTGCAGTGAATGCTGTCCTGAATGCAAATTACCTCAGCTCCCCAAGAGGCACACTGCAACGTCTGAGACTGCCAATATACGGTACAATGCCAGCAGACATATATTTAGGAAAAAGGGAACAGAAGAAAACAGTCCAGAAAGGGTATAAATTTGTGTTTAAGTGAACAAAGCTAAGGAACCAGTGCAAGATTTGAATGGCACAAAAGTTAACCTAGTCTACGTGCAGCAAGGACAGAGGTGACTGGCAGGAATAAGCTATTTCTTGCTATGAAAGCGAGTTACTGTGTCCTTGTGTTCTGAGCTATCTAAATCAAGTTGACTAAGTGGAGATACAAGTTTCTAGGATAGTTTAATCCCATGCAGAATCAAAGTAGTGCCATGCTCACACCTTGCAGAGCTCTTGGCTTGTGAAAGGTGCTGAACAAGCAACCAGCAGCCTACACCTGCTTCTTGGCAGACAGCTAATTTTGAGTTAACATGCATACTGCATTTGAAGTAAAGATTTGTTTGAGTTCGTATCAACTCTGAATTCTAATTTAGCAGAAAAAAAAGACACCAAATCCACATTAGTTATTCCCTTCAAAACCAGATTATTAATCATGCTACTCCACTGAACGCTTTTCTCTAAACTGTCTCCAGGTATTAGCCTTGACATTTTCCAGACATTTCAAAGTATCTCTGAAGATTCAGGCACTCTTTCGTCCAAAACTTTAAATTAATGTTAACTTCTAACAGGAAATAATTTTTGCTTTGTCCTGTAAGCAGTTAAACATACCAAGCTTTTCCAACTCAAATGTTAACAAAATTCAATTGCAATTTTGCACGACAATGAACCTGAATGACTTGGACTACAGTATGTTGAAGAGCAGAAAGATTTTTCTGCTATAAGTCAGAAACTTAGATTGCAATGCACAACAAAAGACTGATGCTGTAACAGACACCTTAAGTAGCCCATTTCAACATTAGAAATGCTTTCAAGCACCACCAAGAATGGAAACACTCCCTGATCTTCTGCCTCCCAGCATAGAAAACCTGTGATATTCCCTACTTTATCAGGCCAGTGTCAAAGGCTGCAAGGCAACTATTGAGTGTATAGGAATTATAATAGGTCTTATCTAGTCTTTGCACTAATTAACACAGAATTTACTAGTCAGAGAATAGTTCTGATATGCCTGCCATATACGTAATCCAGATTTTCTCTAATGCATTTATAAGCAAATATGGCTCAAGTAACACATCTAGTTTCTCCAGTTGCTTTCCAGATACAGATCTTAGACAATTGCCAGTGTCCTGCCCCCAAGCAGTAACGTAAGTGGCATATTTCACAACACTTGGCAGAGACAAGGACTGGAGATGCGTGGGCTACACTAACTCCTCCTTTCCCCTAAGGTTTTCAAGGGGGTCAAAGCCATCCTCCTGCATTAGAAAAACCCTTTAAAATCCAGTTAGCATTTTGTAAGCCAGAAAAGTGTAAACACCTGCGCTTTTTTGCCTTTTTTTTTCTTTTAATAGGAGAAAGAACACACCCAGCTTTATGTTGCACTGGGGGATTAAAGTTTATACTTGCAGAATCAAGGCAGTCTGATCACCTTTTGTCAGCAGCAGAAGCAAGTGCAGTCGCATTCTGACTACAAAGAAGAGAGAGGGAGACTACAAAGCTATCCTGGGATTATAGGATGCTGGAGTACACGCCACAGTGGCCACAGGGAGCCAAAGTCCCACTAAAAGAAAAGAAATTGTATACGCAAGGTTTCTTCACCTCATTTTCTAGGAGAAGTGGATTATGAATGAAAAAAGGGGAGGATTTACATACCTACATGAGAAAAGTCTAAAATCATTACTGAGTCTTCCTTTTATTTCCCACATCTTTGGGATTCATTTCCTTACCTTAATTTTTGAGTTTTTCATAATGCAATCATATTTAGCAATCATGATGCAAGAAAGTACTATGAAGCTGGTTATTGCAGCGCAGGGACATTTGAGAAGCAGCAAGTTGCTCTTGTTGCGGCCCTCACAACCTTCCTGCCATCCAAAAGCCACAAGATGAACGCTCACACTGAAAAGCTACACATCACACATATGTTTAGTAAATAAAAGTCACCCCGTCGAGCTGGTGTGCTCACAGGTGAAAAGAGCAACAATAAAAGATTGTGGATGAGTATGAAACTGTTAAAAACCACAGGGTTCCTATTGTTAGTGTACCTGTTAGAGGAGGATGAAATCCATTAAGCCTGCATTCTACAAATACAACTCCCAATTCCTCTTTCCCAATGTAAACATGCAACTAAAGCTTTAAGGGGTGGGGTGGGTGGGAAATCCCACCAATAAAAAATTGTTGATTCAGGCACTTATCTGTAAGTCACTACACATTAAAGCTAAAACAAAGCACACTATGAACAGCATCGTGATAGTCTGTTCTTATCTGTGCGTACTCATTGTTAAATTAAGCACGCCTCGTGCCTGGGAATGTGTGAAAACACACTCCCCAAGCAAAACATCCCGTCCCTTATATTTGACATGTTGTCATTCCCAACAATATTAACAAGTGTATGTCAGAGATTTCAAGCTTTATTTCATCAACTTTGCCCTTCCACATCCATAAAACCAAGCTCCTGGTGACAACACAACCATGAGCACAGCATGTCACACCTGCTGTCACACCACAGAGCCGCCAGGTTTAGACATACAAATGGGCGTGTGCGCTAACTTGCTCATAAGCAATAACTTTCTGAAGTTTGGAGTTTAAGATAGCTTACTTTTACAGCAAGGCCAAGGTAACACAGATAACCAGCCTAAGCTGACCGCTCCTTTTCACAGCGCTGCGCTGATGTCGCAGCAGCTGCCTTCTGAAGCGTTAACATGTCAAACGAGTCCAACGCGGGTTTGTTGCTGAAGGGGGGGGGGCAAAGAAAGAGGCATCGGGGAGGGGCAGGCGTGAGGCACGGGCCTGTCAGGGGAGGGAGGCTGCTCTCCTGCCAGTCTGAGGGCTGCTGAAGTACAACTTGAGAACATTTCGTGCCGAGATTGGGGGGCTGAGGGTACGAGCTGAGCTCCGGCCGCCCCCGGCTCCGGCGGGCTCCCCCCGCCCCAGCTCAGCCCCTCCGAGAAGCGGCTCCGCGGCCGCCCCGGCGGCACTCCTGCAAGCCCTCACCTTCACCGCAACGGGCACGCACGCCCAAAGTTCATTAAGTGAGCCTCCCCCCAGGCTCTGAGGAGGAAACACCACCTTTCATTTATACAAACCGCCCGCCGCCGGGCGAACAGGCGGAGGAAGCCCGCGGGAGTCAGCCCGCACCGAACCCGCCCTCCCCGGGGCAAGCCGGCCCCGGGCCGGGTCCCGTCCCGTCCCGTCCCGTCCCTCCCCCGGCAGTGGGGCTCTCCCGCGCGCCCCCACAGCGCTGCGCCCGCCCTGACGGCGGGGCCGGGGGGGGCGCGGCCGGGGCCGAGGGAACCGTTAGGGCCGTTACCTGCGGGCGTCCTCCGGGCGGGGGGCCCCGCGGGCCAGCTGGGCACTGCTCCACTGGAGGCGGCGGGGCTGGATTTCCTGCGGATAGCCGCCCGCCTGAAGTGCGCGTCCTCGGCTCCGCTCATCCTCGGGGCGGGGGGGGGGGCGAAGGAGAGAAGACAGAGTGAGGGACAAGCCGCGGGGTCCTCAGCGTCCCTCCCGACCCGGGGGCGGCGGGGCCGGCAGAGCCCCGAGGGCAGCGCCTCCCTCCCGGCCCGGCCCCTCACCTGCCCGCCGCTCCCCGCCCCTTCCCTCCCCCGCCAGCACCTCGGCCGGCCGC
>JANXJC010000023.1:18419728-18490864 GCA_027564655.1 Leptodon cayanensis | reverse complement strand
CCCGTGCTCCCCCCCGACCGTCGCTCCAAGCACAAATCGCCTCACGCCAAACAAACGGCGGCCGTCCCACGGCTGCGGGCCCGGCCGGTTTTCCTACTTCGTAGTTTCTCCGGTGGACTAAAGTTGCCCCGTCCCTCTTTGCCCCCTCCTCTGGCGGCGAAGGAGGCGGGGTGGGAGGCCGGGTGGGTGAGGAGGCCGCGGCGCACCGGCGGCGGAGGTACTACTTTGCGGATCCCGCCGAAGTCACTCGGCGAGTTTGTTTTTTCTAGGCCCCCGTGTCGGTTATTTCTATTTATTATTTTACCGAGAGAGCGAGAAAAAACCCAAAATAATCAGCTGGAGGGGACGCAGACGGCGGGGCGGGCCTCGGGCCGCCACGGGGCCGGGGGCCGGCAGCGGCCGGGGGCCGGGCAGGCCGGAGGCCGCTGCCCGCGGCCTGCCGGGGAGGATGGTGTCCGCCGGCCCGCTCGGTGCGTGCCCGCCACGCTCCGGACCGCGAGTCGGGAAGGCACGGACGCCAGCAAACCCTCTCCGCTCCCCTGTCTGCGGCCGGGCGCGGCGCCAGGCGGGCGGCGGAGCCGGGCTCGGCGCTTCCCGGCCCCGGCGCAGCTCCCTCCCGCTCGCCCGGCGCTCCCCCCCGCGGGGCCGCCGCAGCGAGGCGGGGGGCTCCGGGGGTCCTTCCGCGTCCTCCTCTGCGCTACCGGGTGGCCGCAGCCGGAAGGGCGCAGGCCGCGTGTCAGGTGTAAAAAATAAATGCTGCTACTGCTACTACTGTCGATAACCCGTGAAATAGGGATCTTGCGATTTCTTGCCGCCCCCCCGGCCCGGCCCGCGGTGTCCGGCCACGGGCTTTCGGGCCGGCAGCCGTGCAGGGGGAGGGCGGGGGGCAGCGGGCGGGGTGCTGCCGGGGCGGCCGAAAGGCCCCGGTACCGCCGGACGCCCTGGCAGTGCCGGCCGCGGTGGAGGCTGGCGCTCGGGGCTGCCGTTTCCCGGGACCGGGGTGTCAGTCGTCCGCATCCCAGCGCTTCTTTCTTGCCAGCATGGGGGGGGGGGGGGGATCGACCCCGAAACAAAGCGAAATAAATCGCGCAGCTTCCTCACTCGGGAAGTAGAAGGGGAAATGTAAGGGGTAGCGAGCGTGGTGATCGCCTTCCAGCCGAAGCTGTAGGCAAAGGCAACGTACAGCGCCGCGTTAAGCTGCCTAAAGTTTGCGTTGGTGCTGTGGGAAAAGAACGTTCCGTAGGCAGAATACGTGCGGCTCAACCCCAGCTCAAACAATTTATCCCGGGGAAATTCAGGTCAAAGCTCAGTGCAGCAAACGTGGTTGTCTGGAGATGTGCGTTTTATATATGTGTTTGTGTGTGTGTGTGAGGGAGGGAGGGAGAGCGAGCGAGTGAGTGTGAGAAAGAGAGAGTAAATAACGAGAACAATTACAATGGACCGGTAATAAACAATTGCAATTGCGAATGGCATGAACTCTGCGCATTGGATTAACCTCGAATGACCTTACCACGATTGCATTTATTTATCCAATTTCATAACAGGTTGCTACTAACAAAAAAAGAGATAAAAGTCAATGATCAACCACCCTTATTTTTTACACTTTTTTTTTTTTTAGAAATGCGGTTCAAAAAACAATCATGTCAATTTGTAATTATTTCATTGCTCAACACTGAAGTCAATGTATGGGAATTCTCGAGGAAGAGTGCGATGTGGAGGATATGACTTGGCTCTACCATGGCAAGGGGTAAGAGGAAAGGTAAGATTCCTGCATATTATTATGATTGTGATGATCGTTAACTACTATGTGTCTTTATGGTGCAGTAGGATCCCATTAGGGTGGCTGGGCCCAGTGCATTTTCCTACTCGGTCTAGCATGTAATGATTCGGTGTAACCGGATTCTTGAGAAAGGACAGGTTACGTAAACATTTACTGATGTGGAGTAACTATACTATTTGTACTCTGATATGCAGGAAGGAAAGTGTTGATTAACACAGAAGAAAAAAAAGCGAAATTAGCTGATTGCATGCTCATAAGTGCAAGCTGTCATTGAACTGCTTTTAAAATAGACACAGCTGGGTGTTTGTGTTGAAAAATTTCTTGTGTTTTTGCTAATACTGAAATAAGCATGATTTTGTATACCAAACATTTTCAGATCATTAAAATTTGTAATCTGTGCTGGTTTTAAACACAAAGAAAAGAAACAGATTCATTTCACTGTAAAATTTGCTGATATTATATTAACTCAATCAGGTCTGTACAAATGGTGTATTGTGCCTTATCAAATCTCTTTGATCCATTTAATACACAAAGTGCCAAACGTGTGTATTGTTTGTTAACATTGAACGTTTTATTCAAATCCCAGCTCTGCAGCGAACTGGAGGAGTTCTCGTTTAATGTAACACTGACATTGCCTGTTGAAATTTTAATGCCTTGAGGTGTTTCTTAGGTCAAAGCTGAGTTTCCTTCGCGTTGTGATCAGGGATGAAAATGCAGCAGGGAAGAAAATAAGCATTTTATCGTTTTGCATTTCTGAGCAAAGGGCTAACACCAAAAGAAGCAGGCTTTTTAAATGTTTGATGATCTAGATTTAACATTCAGTCATTTGTCACGGGTGCAGAATAAAGCTCTGTGCACAAACTTAGGATTTATATTATATTTTTTTTTAATGCTGTGGATATACAGTTCTACCAAAAAAGGAAATGTTGCGTCCAATATGTAGTACATATCTTTCTGAGCCTATGAAGATTAATTCACTGTTTACAGGACAGAAAAGGATATGTAAGAGAAGCCACGTCAATTATTATTTCTGCTGGACCTTAACTTTCGAGTCCCTCTAGTTTTTTTTCTTCCGCAGAAAATTCCTCGTTTATAAAACTGGAGATACTTACTTTGGAAATGCGGGAGTCTTGCTCCAACGCAAATTCTTCCCTGAGCTCTGCCCTGGCCACGACTCCCGTTCACTTCAGCGGGAGCTTTGTGCGTCGCAGCACTGCATGAGCGGCCGGTTTGACCCCTCAGCTCTGGCTAAACTCCAGTTCCTGTAAGAAGGTCCCTCACGGCAGCATTTTCTAACAGGGAAGTTTTGGTGGGGTGTCTGGAGAAGACGCATGCTCGTGCGTGGAACAGAAGCGCACGGCCCCAACCCTGCGATACACGGGTAGGTGTGCAGGGGGGGCCCGGCTCTCCGCAGAGCGTGGATGCTCCCTCACCTGCATGCTCGCCTGCGGTGCGGACCCACTGCACTGAGCGGCGGGGATGGGCTGAGAGTGTCCAACTCCGGGGTCAGCGTGGGGGTGAATAGCTGAGCTGAAACGTCCTGGCTGAAGTGCCATTCAACTGCGATCTCAGTGCAGTTCGGGGGCATAACTCGTAGGGGTAGTGTTTCAACCGCACACTTTTCTCCCTCGTATGTATGCACATATGTATGTATGTATTTATTTATTTTAATTAAAGGACAAACAGACCCTCTCCACCGTAAGCTCAATGGACATAGCGTACCCCTCGCCACCCCCCAGCTCCAGCCTTCAATCCCCCTTCACACGGGTCTAGCAGCTCTGTACTCTCAGGCTCTTTCAAGGGGTTAAGCTGCTAAAATGTACTGACAGCTTAAGAAATGAATGAGGGTTTTTTCAGCCATGAAGAAAGGGTATTTAATAACCACGCTTCGATGGCATCATGCTTCCATGAAACGAGTCGGGACACTTTGCTTTAACAATCAGTAATATCACATTCGGTGCAGCAAATGCCTGGGTGTATGCATATATAATTCTATTCCCCCTTGACTCTAAGCTTGCCTTATTTATTCCAGGTTACCTGGGCAATTAAGGTAAGGGCTGCTCAGCAGACACTGATAGCCTGCTGCTAAGGCATGGCGAATGGGGACGGAGGGGTGCGCTAACAAAGAGAAAGAGGTAGTCAAACATTTTGAAGAGGGGTGAATGGGACTGAAGGTGGACGGATGAATAGAGGCAAAGAGGGAGAGGAAGAAGTATTCAACGGTCCACCCTTCTATCCGCATTTGTAGATTTAAGTTTAGGTGTCCGTCTCTAGCCAACTTCCAGTTAATCCTCAACAGCTGGTAGTGGTGCTAACGTTTAGTGATTAGAAGTTAGTCTATTTAGCATGCTCTATCCTTCTTCCATGGGTTTTGGTTACAGGTTATACGATTAGGATTGCGAGAACAGTAGTGAACTAAACTTCCCAGTAAGAGGTCTTCACACCAGGGAAGTGTTACTTTGCTGCAGCAGCCCTGCCTCGTCAGTCATTAGGAAGCTGCAGGTTGTCAGAGGCTTCTCTTGCGCGCACACACGCGCAGACACACACACGCACACACAAAAAACCACAGCACTAAAACTAAATTAAGAAGCCGATGATTAAGACAAGCGTCTACGAGGCCTGTCATTTCAGCATCCTTCCATCATAACATTGTGGCACCGAGAAATTTGCTTGAAAACCCCGGAAAAAATGTCTATGGGAGAGCCTCCTGTTTGAGATAGCATAAATGTTAACTTCAAATATAGACTGGGAACTGCCTCGGATGCAAGATAGTATTCCGCAGAGGAGAGGAGCACTGCAGAGACCTTTGGGCTACCCGCGCACTCCCGAAACTCTGGTAAGTATCTCTCCCTTCTGTTGCAGCAGGTACGCAGGCACTGTGTGACTGGAACTGGACCGGGTTTGAAATCCGCAGCTATGTTCCCTTCGGAGACTTCGGGGAACTCCCCCTAAAGATAGATCTGTAATGAAAAGTCCCTACTGGATGACTAATGGTTATTGGCACTCGGTGCCCCTTTAAGGAGAGCAGCACATATTGTGCCGAAGACCTTGCGAGCACCCTTTAAATACAAACATTTTAAGTCCCCCTCCCATGCATCCCCACCCCTGTTGTTTTCGGGCTAGTTGTGTTGCATCTCCTCTCCCCCCCTCCTTTAAGCTCCCCAGTCTTCCCTCCCCCCACCCCCATTCAGAACTAATTGCTCAGTTGCTTAAATGTTTCGAGAGGAGCTAAATTTCTCCATCCGATGATCTTTTGAGAAGCTGCACTGTACCATAAAGAACAGCCAGCGGGGCACTGTGTACCTTGGAGAAGCCTGCGCAGCCGGGGGAGAGGTAGCCTTAAAACAGTGACATGAACCAGCTCGGTGCAAGGCGTTCCCCTCCTGTGGAACTTTAGGAAGTTTCTTGGAGGGGCAGAGGTTGGACGGAGAACGTGGAAGTGGGAAACAATGGCTGTAGGGGCCAGAAAGCTTTCCTGGCGTCGTAAGCGTAAGACAAGATAGAAGAGTGACAGAAAGAGATCCGAGTAAACATTGGAGTATACATTTCCCACGGCGGCTACGCTGGGTGGAGAGGTCTGAATTAAATCGCCTTAATTAAAAGCTAAAGATTTTATTTATTCATTCCTGTAGCTGTAGAGCACCATCCACAGAAAGCCTAGCCTAGAGAGTGCCGAGCAGCCGCTAGATTTGGTGTGTTCAGCTGCCACTGCCAGAATTTTTCAGAACAGAATATTTTTACACCCGCTGCCAACTTTAACGTTAAGACGTGCGTTTTTTTAGATCCTAAATGTCGCTATTATATGCCAGCGTGCACAAGAGGGCCGTCACACCTGCCTAGGTAATACGCGTCCCTGTGTAACAAAAGCTCTCCCTAATTGAGGAATCAAACCGAAAATTAAAATGTCCCTTAAGAATTATCCACGGAGTTATGCGGACGACGATAACAAAAATGCAGGGGGGAAATCGACAAGTTGAAAACCTCGAGGTTTAAATACATCGTTTTATTTTCTTCTGTGTTTACTGTTAAAACATTCTGGGCCAATACAGTGCTTTTGCCGGAGTTATCAGGCTGAATTAAAGAATCGGGGAGTAAAATACAGGGAAAGAGAAAGACCCGGAGGGAAAAAAAGAAACCAAAAATTGCGCTTGAAGAGACTTCTAGCTGTTCTTTGACTCCTAAGAAACTGTTGCTGGAATATTGTCACGGTGGTGTTCTAAAGCTCTTTAGCCTCTTATAACCGCGATCTTTGGCAAACGACGCACGCATCTGGGGTTGCAGTTTTTCGGTAACTCGAGAGAAAAGACGCTCCCCCCTCCCCGGCCTCCTCCCCCTCCCCCCGCAGAGGGACAGGCACCGTCTCTCTGCCGGTGCTGTTTCACCCCAGCGCTCCGCAAAAGGCAGCCGGGGGGCGCCGGCCCCCGGGGGTGCCCGCCCGTCCTACCTGGCCGCCGGGCGCCCCGCCGCCCCGCCGCAGCCTCGCCCCGCTTTGGGCTTCCCCGCCGCCGCCCTAAGCCCCCTCCCGGGCCGCGGCGGCGGCTGACCGGCGGTGCGGCGGGCAGGCTCTCTGCCCCCCCCCGCGGGGCCGGCGGGAGCGCGTGGCGGAGGGACGGCAGGCCCCGGGGGGGGAGAGGAATCCGGGGCCGGCTGGGCAGCTGCGTGCCTCCCGCGCCGTTCTGCTGATAATCCCCGGCATCGCGGCTCCCAGATCAAATATTTATTTACTAAAGAAGCCGTAAACATCGCGGCAAATACATTAGGGCACTTGGGCTGCGGGGCTTATGATTATTTCAGAACTTGAAAGAGCTGATACGCGGCCGCTGCCGACGGAGGGTGTCTTTTCCCCCGCGAAGCAGGCACGGGTGGGAAGGGGTGGGGGGGTCGCTCGCAGGAGCTGGGGGAGAGGGGCTGCGCCCTCCGAAAGGGGAGGCAAATGGCGGAGGTGAGCCCAGGGCAGCGGCCGCCCAGCCCGGCGCTCCCCGCGCAGCCGGACCCCCCAGCCCCCCGTCTCCTCCCCGACACACAAAGGCGGGGGGACACGCGCGCAATATTTGGGGAATGGCAGGGGTTTGGATTTATCTTCCAGCCGTAGTAAAAAAAAAAATAAAAAAATGCTGGAAAGGTCACATAATAATGAGCTCTAACAGCAAACACACTCTTCCCTTCCCCCTTCCCCTTCCTTCTATCTATCTCACAATAAAATCATCTCCTTCAATTTGCCATGATCGTCGCGACCAGGAGCCAGGTGATTATCCTAATTAATGTCTATCTAATTAAATTACTGTCAGCGGTTAACCAATGGCAGAAGCCGTTTCATCCTCTCCACAAGCAGCAAGATCAAAAGTGAGTCTTTCCTGATTGCTGCATAGTGTCAATTGGCCAATCTCTTCTCCCAGGGAAGGGAGGAAAAAAAAAAAAAAAAAAAAAGTAAATCAAACGTTTGGGAAGCATTTGGTGGATGAAGTGCTTTCTGTCTAGTGAGGGTCCCAGGATGTCTAGCTTCTGATACTAAGGAGCCCTTTCAGATCCAGGGACTGAAGGGTTATTACTGTGGTGCTAGAGCTATGCAGCTGGAGCATTGTCTTTCTCCCTCTATCATGCTCTCCAAGAAATTTCTCAATGTGAGCAGCAGTTACCCACATGCAGGCGGATCTGAGCTTGCCTTGCATGATCATCCCATTATCTCGACCACTGACAACCTGGAGAGAAGTTCACCTTTGAAAAAAATTACCAGGGGGATGACGAATCAGTCAGATACAGACAATTTTCCTGACTCCAAGGACACACCAGGGGACGTCCAGAGAAATAAACTCTCTCCCGTCTTGGACGGGGTCTCTGAGCTTCGTCACAGTTTCGATGGATCTGCTGCAGATCGCTATCTGCTCTCTCAGTCCAGCCAGCCCCAGTCTGCTGCCTCTGCTCCTAGTACCATGTTCCCTTACCCCAGCCAGCATGGACCTGCTCACCCAGCCTTCTCCATCGCCAGCCCCAGCCGCTACATGGCTCACCATCCTGTGATCACCAACGGAGCTTATAACAGCCTCCTGTCCAACTCTTCTCCGCAAGGCTACCCCACGGCGGGCTACCCTTACCCCCAGCAGTATGGCCATTCCTACCAAGGGGCACCTTTCTACCAGTTCTCCTCCACCCAGCCGGGGCTAGTTCCCGGCAAGGCTCAGGTCTACCTGTGCAACAGGCCACTCTGGCTGAAATTTCACCGGCACCAGACGGAGATGATCATCACGAAGCAGGGCAGGTAAGCCACCGCGCGGCTCGCCGGGTGTCGGGGCTGAGCCGCCCGGAGCCTCCGCCGCCCCGGGGGAGCCGCCCGCCCGCCGCCGGGGCCCCCGCGCCGGGCGCGCCGCCGCCGGTTCCGTCGGTGCCGGTCCCGCCGGTGCCGGTGCCCGTCCCCGCCGGGGCAGCCCCCCCTGCCTCCCCGCGGGTCCCCGCGCCCGCTGCCCTCAGCCCTGCCCCGCGGAAAGCTCGACCTTTCGGGGAGGGAGTTTCTTTTGATTTTTGTTTCCCGGTCGCTACCGGGAGCCGTGAGGATAAAGCACAACGGGCTGGTTCTCCCGCGTGTGCCTGTCGCTGCCCGTGGCTTGCTTTCCTTCTTTCCTTTCCCTTTTTTTTTCCTTTCCTTTTTTATAGGCGCATGTTCCCTTTCCTAAGTTTTAATATTTCTGGTCTCGACCCTACGGCTCACTACAATATTTTTGTGGATGTAATTTTGGCGGATCCCAACCACTGGAGATTTCAGGGAGGCAAATGGGTTCCTTGCGGCAAGGCGGACACCAATGTACAAGGCAAGTTCCTCCAATTAACACTTTTCCCGACACATATGTAGGTGAGAATGATTAATTAAAGCCTTTGTGGACTGGCTCTGGCGACTTCTTAAACGAGAATGAATGGCCCAATGATGCTTTTTTTAAAAAAAAAAAAGAAAAAGGAGGGTGGAGGAGAAAGCAAAAGGTGTTCGGAAAACGCTCTTTTAATCCTTCGCGGTCAAAATGAAGGGAGTTTCGGCAGTAAAATACCGCTAACTTTAACGGGGTCCTTCGACCCCGTGTGCCGCTGCAGCGGCAGAACCGGGGTATACGCGAGAACTGCGATGTGGTTGTGTTTTTTGTTGTTTTGCTTAGGAAACCGGGTGTACATGCACCCCGACTCCCCCAACACGGGAGCCCACTGGATGCGCCAGGAAATCTCCTTTGGGAAACTAAAACTTACAAACAATAAAGGAGCATCAAACAACAACGGGCAGGTCAGTGGGGGAAACGCGGACGCTCTGCCAGGCTTCGTTTTTAACGCTTCAGGCAAAATCCTGCCGTTTCCGAAAAGACGTGTATTTTTGCAGATCGCGTCGTTGGGTGAAAATAAGAGGGGGGCGGGGGGGGAAAGCCCTCCCGTTTATTTTGCCACGGGCCTCGTCGACCCCGAGCGCGTTGCCCAGGCCGACACCGCTGCCCGCTGTGGCCGGGGGAGCCCGCAGCCGCCCCGGGGAGGGGGGGGGGGTGTCCCATCGCCCGCGGCCATCGCTCTCCCCGGCCTTCTCGCTCTAATTTCCTCCTCTTCCCGCGGCCCCCTCCCTCCTTTTCCTCTGCCTGACAGATGGTGGTTTTGCAGTCCCTCCACAAGTACCAGCCCCGCTTGCATGTGGTGGAGGTGAACGAAGACGGGACGGAGGATACCAACCAGCCGGGCAGAGTGCAGACCTTCACCTTCCCCGAGACCCAGTTCATAGCAGTCACCGCCTACCAGAACACCGATGTAAAGACCTCCCCGCTCTATTCCGCCCGCGGTCGCCCGCGCTCCCCGCCAGGCCGCCCGCCGAGCCCGGCCCGGCCCGGCGCTGCCCGGCCGCTGCGCTCCCTGCCCCGGCCCTCCGGCGCCGGCAGACGGGGCTGCCTACCTCCCCGCTGTGTGCCGTTCCGCCCCGGCCGAGGCCGGCGAGCCCCGAGCGCGGTCCCGGCCGCCCCCCCGCTCCGCTCCCCTCCCCTCCGCTCGGCTCCGCGTTTGCCCCGGGAGCCCCGCGCCGCCCGCCGCGGCCCGGCCCGGCCCTCCCCTCCCCGCCGGGCCGGGCAGCGATCCTGCCGGCGGCCGTGCCGCTCCGCCCGGAGCTGGGCGTTTATCTTCCAGTCGGAAACAGCTCCCTTAACCGTTAGCTTAAGCTTTGAGTCTGCAAAGATCAATTAACAGCCTCATTGATTGCGCCGGGGGTGACGGAGCAACTTCCTCAAATTAAAAGCTCGTTAATGCCTGGCTGCGTTTCGGAGTGGCCTGGCTTTGCCGCAGACTGGTGACCCCTTTTTTCAAATGACATATGTTCAGTCCGCATTCTCGCTTTAATTATTTTGCTCGATGCGAATGTAAACTCCCAGCTACCGTTCTGCGGTACGTTTTACCTAATTTCTGGATTTAAGTATATTCACCCCCATGCAGTAGGAATACTGACACGCCTCAAAACATGGGGGTTAAATATTAAATTTTACCGTACTTTTTACAATAAAATAAACCTTAAAATTAGACCGTGATATCCGTAAGCACGCCAAAGCTTTATTTTCCACGTTTTAAAGGCAACTGGACCGACTAGAGTAAAGCCCGATCCTTTAAAAAATGTGTTGGCTGCAGCAGGGTACGTTTTTCAGGCTTTCACAACGTGCGCTCTCATCCTCTCTTTCCCTAGATCACACAGCTGAAAATAGACCACAACCCGTTCGCAAAAGGCTTCCGAGACAATTACGACACGTAAGTAAAGCGGATTTTTATTACTCTTCTGCCGGCTGCGCACACATCGCAAAGGGGGGAAGCTTTAGGATGCGGGCTGGCTTCGTTTCGCACCGAAACGTGTCATGTCGGGCTTTTCCAGAGCCCTCCGGGAGGGAGCCCCCCGCAAGCTCCCGCGGAGGGGCCGTCCCTGCGGCTGGGCTCCGCGCAGCCCTGCGCAGCCTGCGCCCACCTCCGCGCCCGGGGCCGCGCTGCCCGCACCTGAGCCCGCATCTCGCTTTGGCACTTGCGGCGGGGTTGTGTGGTTGGGTTTTTCTCCTGGCACGGATCTTTGCGCCCCTTTCCAAGTTCCCCTCTCACTTGCGCGCAAGGGCTCCGAAAGAAGCACCCCGAGCATCCCGGGCTCAGTCCCCGAGCACTCCGCCGCCTCTGCATGATCCCGGGGTCCGCAGAGCCGGTGTCCGGAGGAAAATTTCTTGGTCTCGTTTTGTTCTTCTCTGGGGTTGGAGGGTTTTTTTTGTGTTTTTTTTTTCTTTCTTTCTTTCTTTCTTTCTTTCCCCTTTTTCCTTCTGGGTGGAGCTAAAGCCTCCCAAGTTTAAATCGCGGTTTGCCCCCGCGCTGCCTCTGCCCGTCGGCCCGGGGTTCGCTTGTTCCCAGGCTCAGCCGTGCGACCCACCCGGCCGTGCCCCCCGCGGGAGCTGCGCCTGGCGCCGCCCCGAGTGCGGCTCGGGGGGGGGGCACCAGCCCTCGACACCCCCCCCCCGCGCCGCCTTTCCCGGCCCTCGGGAGCCCAACGGGGACATCCCGGCCCGGCAGCCGCTGGCGGCTGCGGCTTCCCCTGGCCGGGGGTGCGGCCCGCCCGGTGCCCCCCCTGCCCGGGCCGGGCCGGGCCAACGGGAGGTGGCGGGCGCAGGGCGGCCCACACGCCCGAGGGGGGGCGGGCGACTTTGGAGCTCACCCGCCCCGCTGCAAGGCCTGGGTCTCCGGGACAGGACCCTGGCTTTGGGAGGGGAAACCTCCTCTCGCCTCCCTAAACTGCGGCGGGGAGCGGCCTCCCGCGGAGCGCCTAAGCCCGCGCGTACCTTCAGCGCCTGCTTAAGCCTCCCTCAGCTCCGCCAGCCGTCCAGCATCCCCCGGCAGCGGGATTTCAGTCCCGGGCTGGAAACGACGCCGAGGCCTGAACCAGTGCGAGAGGGGCCCGGGGCCGAGCACCGGCTCTCCTCGGCGAGATGCTCGTGGTGCGGTCGCTCTCCCCCACGGCCGGGGGTCGCGGGGGCTGTGGCGGGGGAGCCGGGCCGCCGGCGGGAGGGGAACGGCGCTCCCCGGTGCCACGGAGAACGGCAGCGGTGTCCGCCCGCTCTTCTGCCACCTCTGAAGATGCGCGGCCTTTAGAAAGGCTTCGTGGCCTTCGCCCCCAGCCGCAAGTGCTTTTCTCTTTTTAATGGGAAACAAACTTTATAGGGCGTCACTTGAAAGGAGACGGGGGGAGGGGGAAGCTTCAATGTTGTCTAGCACGTCGGATTTGTTTAAGGGCCAAGTTTATTTTGGATAAGAAATTCCAGGAGGCGTGGAGGGTTAATTAAAGCACAGTTTTAGCCTGAATTAAATACAGATAGTAGTTATTCATCCATTAAAGTTTTTATAATCGCAAATTGCAGCCCAGCATGGGAGAATTATATATAGGCCACGCAGGGAACACTGGATGTGTCTGGTTTTACGTTTCCTACAGTAGGTGTTTAAAGATTAGCTTAATTTAAACTCGGTAAAATGTTGATGGTTCGTCTGCGACTCCCAATAATAAGTGTTAAACAGCCGATATAATTCCGTAGTCTGCCATTCACGCTCTTCGCGGCAAACGACCGGGTCGCCTGTTGCGCATATGGCGGGACGGGTCAATGTGTCACCGCGCGGGATGTGACGCCGCTGGCGGGCCGGGCGCGGGCCGGAGCAGGAGATCTCGGCGCCGGCAATGAACGGCCAACCGGGCCCGAAAGATCTGCTCTCCGCGCCTCCCCCCGGCCCCCCGTTAAGGTCCTCGGCGCTCCTGGCGCCGGAGGCCGAGCCCGCGGAGGAGCGCAGGCCCCGGGCAGGGCTGGGGCGGCCGCCGCGCCGTGCCGTGGCGTCCCGTCGGTCCGTCCCCCGAGGGCTGCGGCCGGGCGGCGGCGGACACCCAGCTCTCTCCCCTTCTCTTGGGCAGGATCTACACGGGCTGCGACATGGACCGGCTGACGCCTTCGCCCAACGACTCGCCCCGCTCGCAGATCGTGCCCGGGGCCCGCTACGCCATGGCCGGCTCCTTCCTCCAGGACCAGTTCGTGAGTAACTACGCCAAGTCCCGCTTCCACCCCGGGGCAGGAGCCGGCCCGGGGCCCGGCGCCGACCGCAGCGTGCCCCACACCAACGGGCTGCTCTCCCCACAGCAAGCCGAGGACCCGGGGGCCCCCTCGCCGCAGCGCTGGTTCGTCGCCCCCGCCAACAACCGCCTCGACTTCGCCGCCTCCGCCTACGACACGGCCACCGACTTCGCCGGCAACGCCGCCACGCTGCTTTCCTACGCGGCCGCCGGCGTCAAGGCGCTGCCGCTGCAGGCGGCCGGCTGCGCCGGGCGGCCGCTGGGCTACTACGCCGACCCCTCGGGCTGGGGGGCCCGCAGCCCCCCGCAGTACTGCAGCAAGTCGGGCTCCGTGCTCTCCTGCTGGCCCAACAGCGCGGCGGCGGCGCGCATGGCCGCCGGCAACCCCTACCTGGGGGAGGAGGCGGAGAGCCTGGCCCCCGAGCGGTCCCCCTTGCCGGGCGCCGAGGACTCCAAGCCCAAAGATTTGTCCGACTCCAGCTGGATCGAGACGCCGTCGTCCATTAAGTCCATCGACTCCGCCGATTCTGGGATTTACGAGCAGGCCAAACGGAGGCGGATCTCCCCCGCGGACACCCCGGTGTCCGAGAGCTCCTCGCCCCTCAAGAGCGAGGTGCTCACCCAGCGGGACTGCGAAAAGACCTGCGCCAAGGACATCGGCTACTACGGCTTCTACTCGCACAGCTAGGCGCGGCCCGCCCGGCCCCGCCGTCCTTTTGCACAATAACTCCTCCGCGTTAGCGCACTGACCCCCGCCCCTAGCTGCCCCATCCGTACCCCCGGCCCGGCCCGGCCCGGCCCGGCCCGGCCCGGCAGGGAGGCAGAGCCGCGGCTGCCGCCGCTCCCCGCCCGGCCCGGCCCGGCGGCGGCGCGGGGGGCACCGCCGCTCCGAAACCCACTGATAAGTAGGATGCTTAGACTCTCTCAAACCGTACAGCGCTTCCTTCCTTTTACCACGGATGGATACTAGGGGATAACAGTATTGGTGGGGAAAAAGAGCCTGTGAAATGCCTGTACATAGTATTTAATTTATTGTAACCGATGACTTTTCTTGGGTTCTGTTTCTTCCTTATTTGTTCGGATTTTTTTATTTTGTTTTCATTGTTAAGTCACAAAACTTGGATCCTGTTTAAATTTCTTTACCTCCCCCACCTCCCCCTTTTGCTCCCTCTTCCTCCTGCCCCTCCCCAGGTAAACACTCTTTCTAAAGGCCTCTGGAAATGTAGAGTGGTCCATAGCTGTAGCAGCGAGTAATGGGTTTCTCACTTTCTCTGCAATTCCTCGCATGAAGTAATTACGCTGTGCCCTGGGCTAACACAGCTAAGGAATAGCTCAGCTTTCCCTTCAGAAGAACAGAAATATGTCTCGTAGGAAAGTCGATTAAAGTAGCATGACGCCTTCCAAAAGCAAAATGAACTGCCTCTGTATTTTTCTTTAAAAGGAATAGCTCGACAGCAGCAATATTATTATTTTTGTGGTATTCCTCCCCCCCCTCCCCCCGCACCCAAGTGCCAAATCCATTACTGGTCCCTGCAGGTGCCAAATATGCTGACAAACTCTTTTCAAATTTCTTTGCAGTTTTCCCCTCTTTCTTTATATTGCTGTAAATCTTTGTAATGAATAATCTAAAAAAAAAAAAAGATATAGACGACTGAATTGTTGGTAACCATAGTGTAGTCCAGTGAAGATGAATTGTGAGTTGTATATTTTACTGCATTTAGTTTTGGAATTGACTTTTTCATAAAGTAGCTAACCGAGATCTGACTTCCTGGGGAATCCAATGCACAGCGAAAGTAAGAGCGATCTTTCCTGTAAACCTCTTATTATATTAATGAAGGAGAACTCGTATCCCTCCAGGTCTCCCCCCCCGGCGAAGCAGAATAGTAAGTCTTCGAATTTTGAGTAGCAAATCTATACGATTAATGCATTTTTATATGGAAAAAAAATTACAAACTGAAATATGCATCAGGCTAAATATTCAGTCTAGATTACACTCGACGGGGAAATTTCCTAATAGAAATTCAGGGTCATAAACGTGTGTATATTTTTGACTCTTCTGTAAATCGAATGTTGTGATTTTTATATTCGTTCTGTTACGTCTGTGGAACTGAATAATTTATACCAGTACATGCTCCATTGAGAAATGTTTCGGTTTTTGCCCGTTTGTATCGTCTGTGTATAACAAGTAAAATAAACCTGGCAAAACGTTAACGTCGTGTCGGAGAGCGCTTCGCCGTTTTGCAAGTACGAAGCGAGGCGAGGCCGAGGGGAAGGGGCTGGCGGCCGCTCGCCCCTCTCCGGCCCCGCTGCCGGGCGGGGGTCCCGCCGCTTCCCCTCCCTCCCGGCCGGCGCCGGGCCTCCCCGGCCCGGCCCTGCGGGCGGCTGGCCGGGCCTGCCCCCCGGGCCCGGGGGTGACTCCGCCGCGCCCCGCTCGGGGACAGCCCCACCGCCTTCGTGTGCGGCCGCCTCTCACGGCTCACCTCCGAAAAGCCGGCCCTGGAAGGGGAGGCCCCATTCCTGCGAGATTTATGGGTGTACGTGAAAGAAGTTGGCCGTATTGCAGTCCCCCTCTTCCGAGGAGAAAATTCTCAAAGACGTCCGAGTCCTAGCACTTAGGGAGTTTTGGTGCCAGGAACCGAGCTGCAACACTTGCGTCAACAGTACTTTGAGCCAAAATGGTTCTTTCAGGCCAAAGCCGTCGACTCTCTCTAAATTTTAATCAATGTCAACCAAGAAAGGCAACCAGAACGCTATGCTACTGAGAGACCTGGGATTAGGTTCATTTATACAGCAACAGTGTCTGAAAGCATCTATCTATCTGCTTAACCGAGACATGATGTTTAGAGGCAGAACACCTTCACCTGTGCCACCATGAGAGTGGGAAACAGCAGCCTGTGGCAGCCAGGATGAGAGCTTTTGAGTCTGTCGGGAGCTCGATGTGGTGCGGTTAGAGGCAAAACAGTTGCAAAGCAGTGCTCCCACTATACGGGGATTTCCTGAGCTTTGGAAACCCCGGGTTTTGGGGCTTCTTTAAAAGATGGCCTCCTGTTTTGTAACATTTGCCATCAGCCGTACTTGGAGGATTTCCTCACAAAAGAGGAGGAGTGCAATCAGCTACACTGCAGGTATGTTCTCCCGTTGGCAATGGTCCAACACAACCTTTAGCTGCCAGGGAGCCCATGAATTGCTGGGGCTTGGAAGAATATTCTGGGGAAGTACCCCTCTACACTTGCCCTGCTCTTATGGCTTTTTTTGGCCACTGTCAGAGATGGGAAGTGGACAAGAGAGGCCTTTCATTTGACCCATACAGCTGCTCTTACATCTTCAGTAGTTAAGATTTTTATGGACTGCTCAGGCAAACTGCTGACTTTGCAACTTCCTTGTCTCCCGAGGGACGAGGATACCTGTTGTCAGCACCCACAGAGTCATGCATGCAACGTGGCCACATCTGCACAGGGGACCCACGTGGCGGGGCATCACCTTCCTCCAGAGACCTGTGCTACAGCCTGAGGCTCCTGCCAAGTCCTTTCCAGCGGGCTTTCGTGGCGTGCGGGACCCGCCGGTAACGCACCTCCTCCCGACGTCAGGGGACCACCCGTGTGAAGCACCAGCCGTGTCTGACCCACGGGAGGCACAGCAGCACAGAGAGGCCGTGGTGGTGGTACCCATACCACATACGCAGCAGCAAAGGATCGTGAGGTGGAAGTCAAATGAGTGGGTCTTCTGCTTTCAGTGTTAGACAGCAGGTCAGCAGTGAGCACGGGGCGGGGGAACCGGTGCAGCTGGGACATCTGCCACCACATGCCAAGGACCTCACTCTTTTGGTCAGTTTGTGAAATCATTCTCTTCTAGAAGACGGCTGAGATCTTACAGCCTCCCCTTTCATTTCCCACTAAAACTGAGGCAGTCAGAGCACCTCCTGGATTTTATTTGTGTGCTTGCGATTGCAAACATTAGGTTTTACTTTTGCCAAATACAAAAAAGCAGTGACTCAGAGATATAGGACTGATTTATTTCCTGACTTCAGTCACCTGACCTGGGCTGGGCATATGGAGATGAATATACTCATGTTACGAAAAGCACTAGTACCTGCTGACTTTATTGCAACGGCTAGAGATTCTTGTAAATTTTAGCTACATATAGTTCATGGATGTGGAACATGGATCAATCATTAACTCATTCAGATAAAAAACTTCCAGAACACTGGTGTGTATTTAAATCATCCTCTGGACTCAGACCAATTCTAGTACTGAGTAATCTTTAGTATTACCAATTTTAACAAGGAGAGAGCAAGAGAGGCAGAGAACCTCTTATTAATAATTCTCAAAGCACTTCACCATGGAGGAAGTATCAGCCTCTCTTGACAGCGCAGGAAAATGAGGTATTACAGAGCAAAGAGATTTGTTCAAAGTTGTCCAAGATGTCAATACAGTAGTAAAATACAAAATGTTCGCTTATGGGAATGAAAATAAGATTGAAAATAGAAGACCTTTCCCTCTTTCTCTTGTAGGTGATAACCGAGATTAACCCAAATATTAGCCGATTGCTCAACGGCCAATCTTTAGCCAGGCACAATTATCACATATTATTGAACTTTGTACTTGCTTCTTTAAATCTGGAGCTCTGCTTCTGGAAAGAAAACAGCTAAGGAAGCAAGGGCAAATGCACACAACCCACAGATCCCAACCAAAGGGTAGGAACTATGTTAATTTGTTTTCTGTGATGTTATCAGTGAGCAGAAACTTACTACAATGTCCTTCTGGAAAAGAAAGGTCACGTCAGAAAAAAGAATCGTGACAACTCTGTGGCATCAGGAGATTGGTCACAAAAGCCCATTTTCTTGAGAAAATCCTCCTGAGTCACACTGATGTATTTAAAGCAGCGAGGTGACAGCCTGTGATAGAAGAAATTCACACAGTCAGTAAATTCATGGCAACTGTAGAGCATTTGTACACTGCAGTGCAGTACGGGTTTCTCAGAGTAGCTTATTGTCCCTTTCTTTTCGGTTAGTTACAGCACAGACCTGGAGCAGCTGGTTCAAGCTGGCTCTGAACTGCTGCACGCCAGCAACGGGGCTGTTCTGCCTGCTTTAACAGGGTAACAGCCGGCCGCCCCTTCTGGCATGCCCTCCCTCCTTTTTTATAGACTGCTCTCAATCTCTCTTGTTCCCCATCTCCAGGGAGAGACAGAGAGTCTTTTGGCAATGTCAGCAAGAAGATAAACATTTTTCTAAGTGTAAAGAGTCAATCTGAGAGAGAGATTATCTTGGAAAATATCACCCTAAATGATTAAAATTTTAGTGTAATAACTGGAAAAGGGATCCCAAAACAGAAAAATAAGCTTAAACGTAGACAGTGCTGCCAATACTGCTTAAAATATATGAAGGTCAGAAAATGACACTACTTGAATAAAAGCCTTGCAGTATACCTCCCACCCTAGGTGAAGTGCGGGAAGAGTTAGTTACATACCCCTCTGTTGTATGGTAACTGAGGTGACCAGAGAGCCACAGCTAACCCCTTTAAGTGTGGGCAATAGCTGGGCCATCTGGCTCTAAAGCTTTCTGTGGGGGCGGTGAGAAATGCAGTGGTGGAGACTTGATTTAATTATACCTATCTGCATGTGGGAGGAACAACAGGAACCCTATGGCAGTACACAGGTGTAGAAGGAAGGCAAGGACACCTGCAAGGTTTAGCCTTAAGAAAAAATTGAAAGAGCGCTTCTGGCATGTGAAAGGCTTGCAAGCGCTCATCTCATGCTGCTGGAGCCCCAAAGCATTCAGGGAAGCAGAACTTTATAAGCAATCTTTGTTTAGTTTGTGAGAAAACAAATGCTTCACTTCGTATGTAAACCATTGTTCCTCCAGTAAACCTCTTTGTATTAACCTTTTCTGCTCCTAATGGAAACAGCCTTCGGAAGACTTGATTTTGACTAGTTCCTTGAGTAAGACTCTTTCTGTTGTTGCCTCTGGTCAAGTTTCTTTACTTCTGCTGGAGCTTAACTTTATTTTCTTCTCAGTTACATGATAAATCTGTTCTTGGATTCAGTTTATGGCCTCTAGCTTTGATTTCTCCGAGTACTACCTTGTGCTGTACCCCACAGTAAATCTGTGGTGTGATGTTTTTAGAGCATTAATCTGTGGGACCCTGAGAACAAACTCAGCACCTAACAAAAATACATGTATAAATGTTTCTAAACATTACAAACATTAGCTTCTTTAGAGTAGCTTATTTAGAGCTAACTTGGACACTTAGACCTTCTCTGACATCTGACAGAAAAATGCCATTCTCTGTTAGATATGAAACTCCAAATAAAAACTAAAATTAAAATGCAGCTTATAATATAGAAAATCCATACACAGCTAACCAAGCCAAGTCCTGCCTAAGTTAGGGTACAGCTCATCATAGATTTTGAATCTTCCGTGAACTACATATGGTATAACCCACAAACCAGTTCTGCCAGCAGGGAAGTATAATGAAGAACAAGAACCGATATAGCAAAAGATAGAGTAGGATACTAATTAGAGAAGAATGTCACTCATCTCAGGCCCTCATGCACATTCCCAATGAAAAGTCTCTTCTGATGGCAGCAGCAGTTACAACGCACAAAGCAACTGCAGTGTGGGCAACAGGGATACGCAGAGTAAGCAAGCAAATGCGAGGCAGATACTTAACCTCAGTTAAATCAGCAGGCAAACACAGAATCCAGCGTTCAAAGACATAATATGACTTTCAGCCTGAGGCTGGAGCCTCTGGCTTCTTACCCTGGGGAGTGGCTTACACGGATGAGAGCGACTCAAGCCTGATGCTTTTTCCTTGTGCAGCACCCAGTGTGTGTGTGTCAGAACAGGGTGGGGACCCTGAATTTATAGCATTACGCTGGCTTACACCAACAAATACACCCAGCTCTTCCATTGTTTACTCCCCATTGAAGTCTAGAGCTCACCATATCTTAGGAATGGCTTTACTTCCCCGTCAGAAGGAGCTGCAGGGTCAACAGTATGAATTATGAGTCAAAGATCAGAAGTAACCCATGACAAGCACTCCAAGGGGGATTAGACAAATCCTAGGTATTAACCGCTGGAACAAAAAAGGATGGGTAGGTAGCCCTCAGAAGAAAGTCCATGGCAGTTTCTTTTCGCCCAGATAATAATGCTTCTAATACAGATCTCTGTTCTGTCTTGCTTGACTGTGTAAGGGGGAACACTGTTATGTTTTATTTGTTTCCCCCTGTTGTCATTTTGGGACCTATCAAAGATAGTTTGGGGGACTACCCAGCAGCAGGTTTTGTCTACTTTCAGCCACTGTAATAAAGACTTTCTTTCTCTACCACACAGAACACCACCAAATGAATGCTAACATGTAGGTCTGCAAGAACAGCATTATAATAACCAAAGAAACATTCCTGCTACATACTACCTCGATGTTAATTTTGTTTTATACATTTTTTACTGCACAGAATCATTTTGTCTATTGCAAGCCAATTCTTGGATTTTATTGAAATCATGTTGAGAGAAAGCTACCACAGATATCCCTTAGTTTTACTGAAAGATTGCTGCTTAGAGTGAGTAATTGCTATTTAATCTGTTTTGTTAGATAAGTCTTGCAGAATAGCATTCATTTAACAAAGACTGATTGCTTTTAGAAGTCAGAATATTCTTCATTATTACCACCACAGGTTAATGAAATATGTTTCCGACTATCCAATTAATGGCAGACATTCAGATACCATTAACAACAGTGCTTTAGCTTTGATTTGGATTAACTACAGATGAAAACAAACTTCCATAAGGTCATGTTAGTAAAAAGGAGAGAGAAAGCAAGCTATGCTCGAGAAAATGTTCTACTATCCTTCCGTTTGTTCTTTCCTTCTGCCGTAAAAGCCAACAGCCACTATGAAGAACAGCTTAAAAACCATGGTCTAAGCTCCCCATTTGAGACATTTTAGTGGGGTCTGATTCCCAGGGCAGGAGTGACAACTCTTGTAGGTGTACCCCACATCCAAAATCAATAGTGTCTCTAGCTTTTTGCCAGATCAAGTTAAATTCACTGTTGAAAATTGTTTAAATTAGGCCAAGCTGCTCCTGATATGGCCCACAAGTGCCTTGTGGTCTAACAGGAAAATACACGCCAGCGAGATCTTTGGTGTGCTTTTCCCAGGGGCTGTCGGGGAGCTGGCGGTGGGCTGTGCTAATCCGCTGGTGGTGGCAGCAGCCAGCTCCTCACCACCACCCCTTCTGGGCCCTGCGGCTTCTCCCTTTTCTCAGAGGGGCCCGTGCCTACTGAGGTGATGGGAAAGTTGGTAGTGACTCCTGGGGAAAAGCTGACAGCTTGCGTGGAAGGAGCTGGTGGCTGCTATGAGCTGTTCCTCTGGCACGCTCCCTACGCACGAGCTCCGGGAAGGGCTGCAGGGCCTTTGTCCACATAGAAATGTGTGACCATGAAACAAAGTGCTCTTTGCCATTGCTTTGCATTTATTCCCAATGCCAAGCCTGAGCTCCGTTCTCTTTCATTGGTGCTATGACATACGGGATCATACTTTGTTTAAAAAGCCATGTACTGCTAAGGTGCTATATACATTAAATGTTAACCATCGTCTCTCTATGAATGCTTACCTAAATGGTAAAGCAAAATGTTTTGGTTCTCTCCTTAACAAATCAACACCTGGAGAGCAATTGGCTGATAAAACATCTTGTGAAAAGAAAGGCATAATTATTACTTCCAGCTCTGGAAGAGAATATACCAGTCTCAATATTGCAATACTCCCGTAACTTTGTTTCTTTTTCTTATTGTAAAAACCAAGCTGTCAGGTACTTAAGATCTTTTCTAATGAGGCATATGGTACATGCACAGGAGTTTCAGCATGCTTCTCAATAATTTATAGTGACTTACACCAGAGAGACTTCAAAGCTGTTGCTGCATTTGCTGACTCCTCTAAGTTAGCTTCAACTATCTTTGTTTTCCTTCATTCTGTTCTGCGTTCCACAGACTCCCTTGGATCTTTCGGGGCTGAAATGTGATTATTTGGAGCAAAGGCTGTGAAAAGGATATAAATGCTGCTCCTGTTCCACTTAAACTCTCTCGTATCCTGAATCTCAAAAATAGCATTCCATTCATATTTATAATTTTTAAAATGTATTTTTACCTCCAGAGACCTAACATTGTCTAATTTTGGAACTCATTACTTCAAGCAAGCTTTACAGTATATATCTGAGGATTTATGCACTGCAAATGGCTGTAACTTTACCATACCAAAATGTGCCATGCTTTTATATTCAAGCATAAATAGCACTAAGCTAAACTGCATAGACGAGGGGTCTGAACCTTCAGAAACTCCAGAACATTAATTTGGGCTCTGTCGCAGATTTATATTCATGATTTTGAACAGAGTCTTTAAAGGGATGTAGTCACTTTAAAGGAAATCCAAGTTCTCTACCAGAAAAAGAACATCTATATTTTACCGAGCTAACACTGTTGGAGGAAGAAAAGTTTTCCCATGTTAAGGCAATGTTTTCATCTCGGGCCTAGTGAGTCAAATTGCCTTTTTGGTTTACAGGCCTGGCAGACAGTCAGAAGGAGGGCATAGGTCTAAGGAAATTAAAATCAGAAAGTGGATGTTAAACCTCAGCTATTTATAGTGAGGATCTATTAATACCAAGCACTGCAGAAATAGGGAATGAGTTCTGAACCAACTCAAGCACTCGAGCAATGCAGGTTCTGGAGCAGGGTATGTAACACATGGACTAAATAACTCACCTTGCTGAGAGCATCTGGCTACCATCTCTAAACCCACTTTGGTGTTCCAGTGTGTGCAGGGTGGATGTACGTGGAGACATGAAGGGTTACGTGTAAAGAAACTTGGCTCACTTTGTTGAGCGTTGATGTTTTCCCATTGCACAGTCTCAATTTGTCTATCTGTAGGTGAGAGATAACAGTACCCATTTTGCAAAAATGTTCTGGGAATGAATTAATATGCATAGTGTGCTCTGAAGATAAAATGAGCTACTTTGCATTTGGCTTAGATAACAAAAACCTCTGAAAGCAGTGGTGGCTTCACAGAGGCATTTTCTTTTTAAGTAATGTAGGACTTTGAGATTGCTGGTATTTGTATGCAGTGCATTTATCTAAGTTCTAATTTTATGTTTCACATGGCTGAAGTCATGCAAGCTGGTCCCAAAAGCACTCGTCAGTCACATCTTCAAATTGCAGAAGATACTCCATGTTATCCATGTTGTGCCCACAGTCCTGTCATCTGCTCCGCATAGGTGAGTGCCCAAGGTCCAGATGGAGCCCACTAAAGTCTGTGGTGCTCTGCTCCAACCCAGGGATCTCTTTAAATCAAATTTGAAAGGAATGAACTGAATGGCAGGTCCATCCGTTCAGGTTGAAGCAAGTTTCCCAACCATGAATGATGTGGGTCAAACCCCACCTGATTCTAAAGTAACTTTCCTGGTCTAGGGCCTGATGGTAGCATCCATATAGCCATGAAGGACAGCTGCAGCTTCATCTTAGAGCGCTAACAAGCTGTATCACTATAGAAAGAGCTACCTTGGATGGATCAGCATTGAGCTATCTGAGTTTACAGAGGTTGTCTATCTCTAATAGAGGTTTTTTATTGCTATAGCAAAGCCATTTAGTCTTGCATAGGGAGATAGAAGAAGACCTGTGTGCTATAAAAACAGTAGCTCTTCTTCTCCTGTGATCATAGGGCTTTCCCATCTCTGTGAGGGAAAACAAAATATTGGGCCCACATCCTCTGCATTCAGAATTTTGATCTTCAAGGGAGATCTCATGTACTCGTGAGTACTCATGTACTCATGTAGCTTTCCATATTATATCCTAATCTGAGTAAATAGCCTCAGTTTTAATACCTTAACCAATATAACAGCATTGAATAGCAAATATCAATTTCCTTGAGAGAGGTGATCAACACTTAAAAAGATGACAGCCCTTCCCACGTAGGGAGTCCTATTAATTAATTTAAATGGACACAACTGTCTATTTATTTCCAAAGTTTGCTGGATAACTCACTCAAGGGAGATGAAAGGGCTTCTTTCCCCCACCTCATATGGAGCTTTCTTACAAATAACATTTTCTCAATCATGTGTTATTATAACAATTATTTAAATGCCTTTTTTTTCTCTAAAACCAGCCACCAAACCTTATTCCTGAAGTTAGATAACTCCAATATGATATAAGAGAATTTATAAATAATGAGTGAAATGTGTGTTTTCTAACATACTGCTCTCGTCGAGAAGGAATCATTCTTGCAAAGGTCAATATTTTTTACTGGGTTATTGAGCTTCTGCTGAGTTGCCAACTATAGTATTGAGCTTTATTTTTCTGCAAGGTTAGCACTTTCTTCTTTCATTCAGGCAATCACTCAAACCTTCCACTGAGAGCAAAGTTGTTGTGCCTGTGCCTTTAGCATACACAAATACATGAGAGCTGGCTTTATTCCAAATATTTTTTCCCAGGATGCACATTATTATTATTATTATCTATTTTAGCTCCATTTCCCCCCTGTAGTTTGTTCTATATATAAAATCTTCTATGTTCATCATTCACAGGCTGCTAGAAGGTGTGGATATCAGGCCCTTCGATATGGCCCTCTTCATAATTAGTACCTCTGTTCTTATTAGTCTCATGAAATCTAGGTTTCAACATTGTTCAAAAATTATGCAGTAATTTTTTGTGCTCAATCTGAGGTTGCCAGTGGCCTGTCAGTATTTTACGGTGTTAAGAGAGTCAAACTATGGCTCCTGCTGCCTTTAGGTATAGCTGGGAGTGCTCTGCATTTCTCTTAAGCGTAACTGGAAGATTTATCAAGGGAGGCATCCAGAAACAAAGGCTTGCAGTGGCAGTTCCTGTAAACTTTAGCTTCGGGATCTTTTCCATTATCATTTCCCGTATTCCTATAGGAAATCTGATAGTTCATTCATCAGAAATTACCTCCTGCTCCAGAACAAGGACTAATGGTTCTTCTCAAGGCAGATATTACACAAACATTTTCTTTGGAAACAAAAGATACATTTTTTTGGAGTAGGTTTTTTTTTTAACCCAGACTATTTCAGTGACCTTACTCATACCATTGCCTCTCAGAGAGCTGCACAGGACCAGCTGAAGGGACGATACAAAGGAAGGGGAAGGAGCAATACAGGTTACAAGCTTCTCAAATCAACATTCACACAAGGGGCAACCCTCTGTGAAACTGCTATCAAAAAAAAAAATAAGCTGAGGAAGAAAAGTCTGCTTCCCCCCCCCCTTTTTTTTAAACTCTCAGAAACTCTCATAATTTAAAATCAAAGGGGAGGATCACCCAGTATAAGAAAATTCTATCCTGAGCAGTCACACTTCTGCTAAAATGATCATGCAACACCATTGCCAAAGGCACTTCTGCAACAAACACAGATATGGTCGGAGACCTCTCCCTGCTAGATGAGAAAAAGGAAGAAAAGAGAGAAGTAGGAAGAACTTGGACAAGTAACAGCTCTTGAACTGCATTTCTGTCACCACGCACAAATCCTGCTGTGATCTAAAGCACCTCGCCAGCCAAAACCAAAGCCAGCGCTCCAATAGTTCCCATGGAGTCAAACATGGCAGCAGGCTCTTCCCTCTTCCTGGCCCATTCCTAAAAGCTGGACATTTGCTCCCCACCCCTCAGAGACCCTGCGAGCAGCAAGGTTCGCTGGAGGAGCTGCAGCAGCCACCTGCCTGCCCGGGCCGAGCTCCCAGCCAACTGCGGGACTGGCTGCGGGGGGAGGATTTTGACCCCCTTGCTGTCAGAGCAAGGCTCTTCCACAAGGGAAAAGGAAGTTTCTTGGTTTTAAAAGGGGGTATGGTACGCCTGTACTGTACACAGCACTCCTAAGCTAATTTTATGCTGACTTCAGCTCTTCCTTTGCTTCCACATCCCCTGAGGGTGGAGATTTGCATCTTATAAAGCGTTCCTGTACTGAGACTTTATGCAGGTGTTGCAGCATTTCAGAGACTACTCAAATCTGTTGGAAACACTATATGGGGAATCAGTATTTTAGTATCTGCCTCAGTCTCAGAAAACAGAGGAAGCATCTTTGCTTTAATTCCGATTGCCTTTTCCTTTAATGTTGATTTCCCTTCTCAATTTCCTGTCTGACACCTTTTAAACTTACAATTATGGCTCTTTAAGAACTAAATAAATGTAAAAGTATAATCTAAGCCAACGCACTGCAAACTGACGTACATAGAAGTAGACCAGACAGCATGGCATTAAATGAACAAAAATGGCCAGTTTATTCACTGGAACAGTTATGCATTACACTGTAATTTTAATTGGAACATAAAGATGTAAGAATCAGTATATTGGCTTCTTTTAATTATTTTCTTCAGCACTAGAGTGTTTTTCCCAACCATTTGACTGCATGATCATATTACACATGTACAAGCACAGACTTTATGAATCCCTCACAAGGCATTAATCTAGGATTGTCTACAAGGACAAGAAAGAGTTAACATGGGAATTACTTCAATTTTAAAAACAAATTATGCATTTTTGGAAACAAGAATTATTTAACTTTCTTGCTTTTACCATAAAGTAGCAACAAGAAGAGTTTCCAATATTCAGTCTTTAGCAAATGAACATATATACTTTTATATTCTTCACCACCTAGAAACACTCCATCATTTAACCCCAAGAAGGCAGGACAACATAATGTCAATTCAACATAGGAGTAGCTGAGTTATTACAGCAGTAAACATACAGTATACAAATTTGTGTTTGTCACAAACTCCACCAATGTTAAAATTCTTGAAAGGAACACAGCAATCTGTATGGTTCGTTAGATACAGAACATCATGCAAACAGAAACATTCAATAGATTACAAAAGTCACAAAACATCAGTTTTTTTTTTTTAATTGTTTACAAAGGATCAAGTTAATTAACCCTTTAACAGTCAAACCACAGGGCTGAAAATCAATAGGGCAGTAACTAATAAAATGGACTTAACTTATCCACTGGCATAGCACACATAGCCATATTTGTGAACAGGAGGAAAAAAAAAAAAAAGCTAGATTACTCTTATTTCTTCTTCATAGCTGATAAAATAACAACTCAGCTAGCAAGCCAGTCTACTTGAAACTTTTATCAATCACTTGTGTTTATTGATTTCCAAAATATTTTTGAAATCCAATAACCATATACTTAATAAAAACTGTTTAACTCAGATTATTAATGCTGAGAAAAAACATACACTCTTCTCCACTCTTTCTTTTACAGCAAATAATGATAATCAACACAAATACAGAGCTTCGTAGAAAGACATTTTTGAAACACATGGCCCTATCACCCAGAGTCTGCCCGCACATTAATTCCAGTCATGAAATATAGGATTTTTCCTTAACCTTTTATCAGTTTGTCACTTGGTTGCCATTAGATTTCATGAAGGGTATTTTCAAGAACTCCACAGGAAACAGATTAAAATCCAATAAGGATTTAAGCCATGCACCTCCAAAAGAAAGATACAGACTCTCTGTGATAGTCCTCTTACCTTTCTAACAAGAGGAATATGCAGATCGCACAAGAAATAAGAATGTTCTAGCTTAGTTATGGATATGGGAAAGCTACACGATGTTAAGAATCTCATGCACACATTTTACATTGCATATTTAGATGCATTTGTGCCTGAAGGCGAAAGGCAATTGCTTTTTTGTTTCTTTTCCACAGGATGCTTAATTATACTAAGAAAACCCTTAATGGCTAAAAAAGTCTGAATATTGTATATCCCTTTCAGACTCACTGCACACACAGCAAAGGAAAACTGAAGAAAAGTGAAGACTGGAAATTTTAAAGAGGTAACTGTAGCAATTATCATACTTCGAAGGTAAAACTTCAGCGCCTGCTGTTCTCAAACAAAGATTTCTGAAGTACAAAAGAAAGAAATTTACTGTAACCTTAGTGGATATGCATCTTCTGCCAAAGAAAGGAACAGACCTCAGAAAGGCTGATATAATCTATACCTTATGATGATGATCAATCCAGCTATAGTGGAATTGGTAGCACAACTACTGACTTTGGCATCGCGCGCTGAATGATAAGGTTGGTATCAAAATAAGGGTCCAGGCTCGTGGGTGTCGTTCCCAGTGTGGTAAGGACTGGGTCTTATTTTACTAACAGCTTACTTAAGTATTTCCAACATAACTATCATGAGCAGCCTTCATAGGTGAGGTCATATATCATAAGTGAGGTTATATTTCATAACATCTCCTTTCTGTTCACACTTAAATATGGCAAATGGCTTAAACAAGTTCACAGTTTTTAAAATAAAAAATAAACTGAAAGTCACCTTGGCATTAAAACTTGCAGCGTTAATTACAGTTTCATTCTATGAACCCTACTGTATAGCTATGATTACACTAATTTACTGTGAAAAACATGGATGGAGAAAGCACAGAGATACCAACCTGTCAATCAGATCAATCAGAAAGAATAACACTATTGCCTCCACCTAGAAGGCAGAAACTTCTATACAATTAGCATGAAAAATGGTAATATTTCCTCTTCTGTAAAACCTCCATTTATCTTCTGACTGATAGAAAATATATTTTCCATACTATTACATTTTACAGTTTATTATTCAACTTTTTCTCCCCTTATATTTAATTTTTCCCCCCCTATTTTTTTCCCACACATTTCCCATAAACTGGATTTCCAGAAGTGGATCTTGTCACTGAAAAAGCAATATTTTTTTTCATTACATCAGAAAATAAAACCCAAACCAGAATGCCTCAGAACTGAACAGGCTATTCCAAATCCAAAGAAGTTTCAAGGCCATCACAGAGAACAAAAGCTGCATTTCAGATATGAAAGTGGAAGCAGGATTTGAATTTCTTCTTTACTGTGTAGGACACATTCCATACTTTCTGAGTAGACTCAACCATTACAAAATATATGTGCTGTTTTTTCTCAATCTTTAAAAATCAGAATATGTATCAACACATCATAAATTCATTTTAAATGGGCAAAATACAGTATTTTGCAACCCTTAAAAATTCAGGCTTTTGTTTCTGCTTTTGTCTGCATGTAAATATTTCCTACAAAATCTCTCGCAAAGGTGTATGTTATCAATCACTATATAATAAAGAAGAATTTATCATCTCAAGTTCAAGATATATACTTTATTTTGTACTGGTTAACTGACAAAAGTTGTCCCAGGGACCTACACAGTTTTATAACTTACAATGCAATAACTACAGCCATTTGTACATTTAAGTTGGTTTGTTTCTAGCTCTCTTACATTTCCAACACTTAAGTTTTATTATATATAAAAAAATGTAAATTGAAAACTTAGAAACAAAGAATTTAAAGCTTACGAGAATAAAAAATTTAATAAACCCACTCATTTCTATAAAACAGGGCCACAATTTCTATACCATTGGATGCTGTTTCATAACTCTTGATCCACATGGACATACCAGTACAACGTTTCTATTTCTCAAAGCTGATCTGCAAACCACGACTGGAAACAAATACGTTTCTAAACAACTGTTCTGATAAAACATTTTTTCCAATAAATTTGTATCTGTATAGAAAGGAAATATATTTCACTGAATTTCTGTTTAATTTAACTTAAATTCAGGGAAAATGCATTTGATTTGGATATGAAAATAGGAAAAAACTATTCCAAGTGCAGCCTGCAGTAACTGTAGTCAAAGTGCAATGCAAATTCTTTTTCTTTTTAACAATATACAGTAGCTGTCTTTGTTGGACACAGACGTGGCCACTATACAATATTCATACACCAGTCTGACAAGGTCAGGAATTTTGAGACGGTTGTTGAAGGCAGCATTTGCCTCAGACAAAATGTTGGGTTTTTAAAAGTAAAAATCAAAATAGCAGCTAATCTCAGTGTCAGACATCGTGACAGAGTTGAACAGGGTTTCACTTGACTTTTCTATGACAAGACAACAGGTAGGTTAAGTATGATACTGAATAGTGATGTAAATGTACACAAGAAGACTCATGCGAACCGCATGGAAACCGAAGTCAAAACACTGCCGAGTGTCATCTGTTTGATCTGATCAGAACTGGATATCATTTTATTCCCATTTTCTCCACCTCTGACTCTGAATGTTTTGTTACAATAGCTCAGCTGCTTTGCCAAGGTTACATGACATACGTTGTTGATGACATAGAGTATTTGTATTTACAGCACCTTCGTTACTGGTACTACGGTAATAACGATTTGTTAGGCACACTGAGTGGTCACCGATTCTTTCCTCTGCTGATGTTTTGTGTGTCGTAACATTTGGTAAGCACTGTTACTAACAGAAGACTGACTTCATTTTCTCAGATTCAGGCAGAATATGAAAGAATTATTCCAACCACACCTGCAGCAACTTTTTTCCCCAGCTGCTCTGTACCTTAGGCTGTACTGTGTTTCCCGCTTGTAGGTCGTACGTATGCAGCAGAGAAGGAATAAAGACATGTAGTAGTATCTAAGCCTTTCTTCTGTAAATAAATTAAGGCCACCTGACAAAGCAAGGAGTCTGCTAGTTACCAACAAGTAGGCAGGTAGGCAGTACCGCAGACTTTTTTTCTAGCTGATGACCAGACGGGAAGCCCATAGATGCTGAACCATGACCCCATACTTAGCCACTTGCCCTGCTGTCAGGTACTGTGCAAAATAAATTCCTCTATCCTTGATTTTGTTCTGAAACTCACTACATTTTAAGAAAAAGCCCAGACTTACTCAGCTTTTACAGGAAAGAATCTTTAACTAGGAACACTGTGCACTGTTGCGATAGAGTCTGCGTAGCATAGATCACCTGAGTATTTGTCATAAACTGACATGAGCTAAGGTTCTGTGTCTGTTGATTTTTGGCAAGGAAAAAATGCACTACAGTAAAGTCCTACTAACTTTGATCCACACCATTAACCCTACCTGCATGAGTTCTTTCGCCACAGAATACTTCACATGAAATACATATGACTTCGCCATTCATACTAGCCTTTCACGGTAAGGCCTCGAGCTAGTATCCTGAATATGGGAGCGGGAGGAAAGAATGTTTTTAATTAGCACACAGCATTTTACTTGTTTTAGATTTTCTTTCTCAGATACCAAATAGAAAGTAACCCCAAAAAACAGCACCAATTCATCTACTTGTCTGAAATGCAAAAATATAATTACAATGCAAGCAAACAACTAAAACCAAATCAATACATCATCCTTTCATCTCCTTCTTAGGCTTAATAATTATCTTTCAGTGAAGAGCTACAACAAAACCAGAAGCTAGTGTAATAGGAATCAAAAAAACAAGTGCATAAACAATATCAGTGCAGCAGCAAAATATACAGTCATGTTAACATTCCAATTCAACCCATTTCCAACATTTTTGTGCAATAAAAATTGGCCATATGCTGGCCAATGCAACAAGCCTCTTTTCAATACTAACACAGTCATTCTTCACTTAAGCTATTTCTGCTTGTTTTTTTAAAATAAAATCAATTAAATACAACTCTCTCTCTCTCTCTCTCAAAAAAAGAGACTGTATTTTATAAACAAAAAATTCTGGTCCAAATAAAGTAAGAAATAAATATCACACCGTTAATGACAAAAGGAAATTAGAACTGGTTCCTATGGCTGAACTTAGAAGATGTGAGGGTAGGATTTTTGTAACATACTTTTTTTAATATTGGCTTAAGTCTCTCATTATTTTGGAGATAAAGCCAAGCAGCTGGGAGGAACATTTTTGTCAGGATGTTTAATTTCACTACACTTTAGTTGTGATAGCAAAGTTTGAATACAATCAGAGGAACCATAAAAAGTCTTCTTGATAGGTTGGGCTCTGTGCTTTGTGTTCTTCTTCTCAACCTTCCCTCAGTCACCAGAGCAGGGGATATGAATCCAGACTTGTCAATGCAGCAACAAGGCAGGATTGTCTACCGGCTCGCTGGGAACAACCCCAACCTTTGTTGCATGAACTCCACTCTGTTTGCATTTTCTCTTACGTTGCATATGAAGATTAGGGGTAAGGAGGAGGCTTAGAGAGACAGTTGAGAGGGGCACACTGAGAGCTGGAATGTGGCTGCTCTTCTGGAAGAGCATTAGGACTGAAAATTAAAAAGAAAAGAGAACGAGTGCTTAAAATACATGGCAAACTTTTTACATGCACATAAATAGTACAGGGCTGGAAACAAACTTTAAAAGGGGATGAATCCTCATCTCTAAATCTGTATCCTCAGATACACAGTATACAGAAAGAAAATCCTCAGTGCGCACACGTTCAGTGACACCTGGATGCACACACGAAGTAGCACAGATATCCTGCTTGCCAGTTCATGTACACAATTGCTGTTTACATGCTCTGATGAAAAATGCCGTGTGGAGAAATGGATGCATGTGTGAATGGGGGAACAAATTTGAATGACAAAATACAGGTGCCATCTTTCTGTGAGCATTAAGGATTTTCTATATGCAACTGAGCAATTGTTCGAAATGGAGGATGGTACCAGTCCGGAAAGCAGGTTTCATCACTTTGTGAAAATGTGATCTCTTACTGAATGTGGCCTATTTACTAGTACATTCACGCAAATAGAGTGTAACCTTCCTTGTCAGGCAACATAAACATTACATATTTTGTAATCAACGCTTCCAAAGGGGTGGGTGTGTGTGTTTTGTTTTCCTTTGGTTTTGTGCTGTTTGAATCCTCTTCAATTCTCTCGTATACTTTTGTCATTTGACTGTTTTTCATGTACAATTTGTCTGATAACAGCATTCACTCCTTAAGCCTCTAAACGTGCATTTGTAGTGTACACTGTCATAGAGCGCAGAGGGGTCTGAACCAGCTCCCAGCAAACCAGGTGGGGCTGGAGTAGCAGTCTAGCAGTGGCAGCACAAAGATAAGGGGCAGCTAACACAAACATACCCCGCTTCTTGGGGCAGACTTCCAGGGTCCTCCTGCTGGAAAAGCTTCGGATAATCAGGTTTGCTCATTTAAAGGCAGCTCAGCAGTCTATGCTACACTGCAGTAGGTAATGTGGAGACAGCTTAAGTGAGTCCTGTACGACTCCTCAGCCTTGGCCTGTCCTGTTCTAAAAGGGTGAACTTAGCTCATCTTGCCAATGTCAAGCTAAGTGACAGCCGTTAGACTTTCAAGGAAAGCATGTGGCAAAACAAGATACCAAAATAGAACGCAAGTAAATGCAATTTATAAAAACCACCCCAAAACCCAGTTCTTTAATGTGTCTGGGAAGAGGTTTTTTCCTAATGTTTCAAATGTTCTACAGTCTTGAAGTTAGTCCAAGCTCAACAGTGTGATGTATGATGAGGCATAATCATTTATGTCCCTGCCTTCAAGAACATTTGCCTTTTCCATTCTCCTTTAGAAACCATGCTGTTACAGATTATCTCTGCAGCACAGACTATTGGAGTGTCGGTTGAAGGAATGCAATTAGCCTGTTGCTGAAAATGAATCAATTTGAAATGCCAGAGGTATTTGAAAATCTGCCCCTGAAACTGTAGTTCCACATATAGCATTTACGTAGGGAAACAAAGAAATGACATTGCGCTTACTTGAAGCCAGAAACAAGTGCGCACCATCACCATTAAGAAAGTAGATGGTAATGTTCACATTTTCAAATCAGAGAAGTCTAGGAGACTATGACCGCAAATCCACAGGTATGACAATTCAGCAGGAGCTACAGTCTGTGCACCTCTGGGCTTATTTGAAGATCATAGACTTGCATGTCTTAAGTCAGATTCTGTTTCACATTAATGCTCCTGAAGATGAGTTTCTTGATTGCAAAATGGCTGGTGAGAGTGGGATGTAGAAGCTCAGGACCTCACAAGCTTGGTTTTGCGCTCAGCTGTCCGAGTCAGTCCCAAACTGTTTAGTCTTATAGACTATGACTCCTCAGTTTACATATAGATTTAGTCCAACCCTAAGCACCTAGGCATAAATATTTAATCATCTAAAATATTTTCTTGAAGCTTAGTAGTTGAACTCGCTTAATCAAACACTCCGAGAAGACACTAAACCCATCTTCTCTAAGTAATTCTTCCCATAGCTGTAACTATCCTTCTGCCATATTCTGCCACATACAGATGAAGACACAGCATCTAAAGAGGGATCTGAGTGAGATCTTTGCCTACTCCACTCAAATGAGTCTGCATATGGACCCAAAAGATCTCCATTTACTCTCAAACTTATCCACTCATCAAGAGCCAGCTCCTGGCTTCAGCACCTCCTGTTTTCAAGATAGGCTTAGGAGAAGCACTAGTCTTAAGTCCTTCGGAGAAATAAACATGAATTAGAACTTTAACATCACATTTGGGGAAGGCAAACAAGGAGGTGCTCATGTTACTCTACAAAGACTGCCTTACTCTCCTCCCTTGCTGCCCCGTTTCTTTTTGCAAAGGACTTCTGTAACTGTTAGAAAGGAACAGAAACTCAACAGACATTTTCCTTGCTCATTAGCAGAGGCGCGTTTGTCTTTTGGGGCTTCCTTCCCAGCTTTAAAAATAAGCAACACAAGATATTCATGCTCTGAGGGAGAGGACTGGTGAGGAAAGGGCCTCTCTGAGACACATAAGATTCTCCTCTACACCAATATGCGCAACCATAACAATGTTTTGGCATGACCTTCAGTACAAAGTCAGCCCTGACTGCAAATACTGTAATACAAACTATCCCAGACCATGCTCAGATTAGGAAGCACTGTGTGTAGAATTACGTTCGTTTTCTCTTCATAGTAATTCTGTGTTGCTTCTCACTTTGAAATATAAACACATTTCTATGCACAGAAGAAACGTAAAACTTTGTCTCACCATTCCCCATTCAACCAATTATAATTATTAGGGGCATTAGAAGGAGAAAAAAAATTTACAAGATTATCAGGCACCTTTGTAGCAACATATATACACACATCACTTGCAGTCCCAGTAGATTTGAATCTTTTCCTAAAACTCTACTGTTATACCATCCTCCCTTCAGAAACACAATACATCCAGTTCATTAATGCAGGTTACTGTAGCAGTATATAAACAAAAATTACATCAGAATTAGCAAGTGACACATGGCATTCAGTGTGCTTTTTATGGCAGTATAGGTGATCGTGGCAGCAGGTCCTGGAGCTGAGCTGTCAGGCACATGGACAGTCACAGGCAGTAGAGGATGGCAGGTGAGATTAATAACACAAAGCAATAGAGAGACATGGAAGGACCCGAAGCTGTTGAGTATTAACTGAGAATAAGGAAGAACATTGTTACATTCCCCCCATGGGATATGTGCAGCTTTTAAAAAAATTGATTTTAACAGACATTTTTGTAAACCTCTCCTTAAAGACCAGTATCATTTGGGGATCTGTTCATTCAGTTAATGAACGAAGTCTGGGTCTTTTTTGTGTTAGTATTATTGTCTGTTTTTAAGCAGCTCTTCTTTTCCCCAGCACTCAAAATGCTAATCATGTATTTCCAAAATCAGTTGGAAAATAGCATGCAAAGTCCTTCAGTGTTAGTAAGTACCCTGTTCTCTATCTTAAAGATGTCATTCGCATGCAATATTGTCTGGCATTGATTGTAACTTTAAAAAGTCAGCAATGAAAAATATAAACAGACCAGTGATATTTTCAGAATGTAACCATTTTGCATGCAGTAATATTTTACCTTATTTTAAATTTATTTCCTATTTTATATGAAATAAAAGCATTATTTCTTACTAAAAATTAATATTAATTTCATTTGCAGTATCAGTTTTTTGGGGGTTGTTCTTTGTTTTTATTCACAGATAACTTCAGTCTAGAGCTTGGCTTCTGATAACGAAAATGAGGTTTTCACTGCATTCAGCAGAAACCTGAATACGTTCCAAAGACAGACACGCTCTTTTTAATATTGGATGATGGCAATATCTTAGTCTTGTCCAATATAGTCCATCAGACAGGTAGCTACAGATGCAGTGAACATGACCCAGTAATTTTCAGGGTAGGCCTAGGTTTGGTTGCTTGCACTATACTCCTGGACCTAGAAATTAAGGTGATGCATGGAAAGCAAAGCAAGACTTTCATGCATTGTTGCATCAGTTTACTTAGAGAATTTTAAGAAACTTTTCTTAAGAGATTTTTTTAAGATCCTCCAAATCAGGTTCAAGCTGAAATATGTATACTTAAGCAAAGAGACAGACAGATGTATAGCTAAATAAATTGACTAGAGGTGTCCTGGAGTTTCATTTGGCTTGAATCTGTTCATAGCTTATCCAGTGAGGTTCACCAAAGCCTATGCACTGGAATCACAATTACTAGAAAACCCAGAGTTACACAAGTCCCGCTTAAAATTCAGTATAGATAACGGATGAGGGAAAACTCTGTATTTGATGTTAAAGTTCGGAGTGAATCTATCTGTGGTATGGTCAGGCATATTAACTAGTTTGAAAATGATTAGGCATATTGCAGGATGTGGAAAACATCTATGAATTGTAAGTCTTAACAAGCTATTGTTTAATCAGGGGTGAAATGCCACTGAGAGGTCACATTCCTGCAAGATAAACAAGCATACCTCTCTCTCAAAATGGGTGACTTTAGGGCTGGGCAGAGCTTTAATTTGCCTTGTTTAGCATGACCATTTGATTGAAAGCATATGTGCCATACCAGGAAGGACTCTCAGAGGACGAAGAAGGGCAGTACAAGCTCCTGTCTTCCTCTGCTGGATTTAGAAAATCTGAACCTCAGTAAGTCTACCTGGTTCTTTAAATGCCTTCAAATTTTACTCCAGATTTCAATTACTTAATTTAAAGCACTCAGCAACTTATGCCATCGTGCTGACTTGCCTTAAATCTGTGGTTATGCTTCATTGCTTTATGAGGCTGTGTAGCTATGTGGCTGAGACGAGCCAGGCAACGGTGTTAATATATCAAAAATAGTGTGTTGTTTTCACTTCACCAGAAGGGTATCAATCTAGTGGTAAAAGCCCATAGTAATTTGAAATTCAATAGTTTAGCTAAGTATGCAGCTGTGTGTTTCTTTGTGGGATGACTGATCTGACTTTTTCCAAAATGGTAACCATATTTTTAATTATTATTGTTTTCCATATACCATGGTTTTGATTTGGAAACACGGCAAGAAAGGCCTCTTGAACAATACTTCCAGTTCTGGTTGTAGCTAATGAGGTCTTCCTAACTGAGGAAGAATTTGGGGATGAAACAGAAAACCCTGAGACATTCCTTTGGACCTTATCCCTTTCTGTGGGTTTGTTAGCAGAACAAGGTAATGCTTGCAGGCAAATGTATAGCAGGAGTAGATCAGGTAGGTCTTCCATTCTGGTAAGAATGTTTGAAATAGCAGGAGCAATTGTTTGTTAACATTTAGAGAAGGATGGTATTAGAGTATATTCTCCACCAGGAGAGTTGCTCTGGAGGGAACAGAATAGGCTTTGGTTTTGTGATGGTAAATCAAAAAGGATTAAAATAAGACTTGTTGGCATTAAACTTCCATGTATTCAAAGCACCTAATGATATTCTCATATTATTGTAACATCTAAAATACAGCAGAAACCACGTGACGGGGATTTTAAGGATTTTAAAAGGAACTAGTAACTTTTTTTTCAGTGTGCTGTAAAACTCCAAACTGCAAACCAGTAATTGGTACTTATCAGTTATAATGAGCTTTCACCAGCTTCTTAGTAAAAATTTTGTAATACGCTGTCATGGTTTAACCCCAGCCAGCCACTAAGCACCACACTGCTGATCACCGTATAGGCAATAAGAGAGAGGCACAAATGAAGCGGCTGGTCCAAGGCCACTGAGAGACCCCCTGTGACTCGTAGAATTAGTGCTCAGCAATGCCTGATGTGCAGTCTGAAAGCTGTAGCACACCCATTGCCCCGTGGGCACCACTGCAGACTTACACGCATGTGAAGTTCAGCGCTGCGTGGGGAACAAATTCACTGTATGTAGGGCTATAGATCAACTTGGTCACTACAGATCAGGCTAACGTCTAAAAATAATGTAATCTATTTCAAATGAGAGTATAGGCGTAAGTGAATATATGCACAGAATATACCATGAACAGATAAAGAAAAGTACAGTAATCTCTTTTTGCTTTGGTTTGTCTTTATGGCTTGATTAACTCAACCGTCTCAGGAGCGTGATTTAGCCTTTGCACCACCTACAAGCAAGGACACCAGGAGTTTACTTTTAACAACAAGATTAAGAACCAACTGTGGTGAGTCTGAGTTTCCAGGTCAGGGAGAGCTTTCTGAAAAGTGTCTGCCAAAATCTCACAAATGCCTTTAAAATACCACCTTACAAAAAGAGAAGCCTACACCTACCTCTAAAATTAATAAAAGTCCCCCATTTATGTAAAATTATCTAGCAACAAATTAAAACCATTACTATCTTGGCATCGCTGAGAAACTGTCCACATAAAAAGACCAAATGAGGACTGCAAGATCCAACTTGGCATTATTTTCCGTATTTTTACACCGATATAAGTGTGTGAATGCTGTGATTCATGTTTGTACTGTCACTGCAGAAATTATCACTGTTCCTCAAGTTGTTAAAAGTTTGCTGTTAGTGAAGAAGTGTAGGGAAGAGCCTTTGTATAAGGAAGAGGAGGGGAGTCGCAGACGTGCATGCAGCTATGTGCAAAGAGAAGAGAGTTAGTTAAGTTTACCTGACAGTCTGGCAATCTGGCCCCCTGGCTAGTTGTGAGCCGTGTGGCGGTATGGAGGCAGCAGGCTGCTGACAATCTACAAGAAACTGATAAATTAGACATATATACAGAGAGATTACAGAGCAAGGGGTTAGTAACAGTAGTACACAGGCTATGCATCTGATGGAGAGATTTAGTGAGGAATGTGTTCTTGGTTCCTTATCTGACAGAAACACCTTTTTTTCTGATAGTAGTAACATTAGTTGTTGCCTTTTTTTTCTTTTCAGAAGCAGCAGTGGAGACATTTTTTTGTTTGTCTTCCCTTAGCATTGGCAACTTTTTGTTTAAACAGACAGCAATAATGGGCTGTATTCAGGATCTGGTTTAAACCTTGTACTTCTCATTCTTCTGCTGGTGATGAAATTGTTTTGCTTACATCTAATATAAAAAGTGTCAATAAAGCTACTCAAAATTTCTCCAGAGAACTTACACCCATATAACAACAATTACAGATGCCATGTTATTATGGCCTTTGAGAAAAAGCTTGCAAGAAAGTCTTTGCAACTTCTCAATAGTGCTTGTGAGATTGTTTTTTGCAGGGAAAAGGGAGAACTTGATACAGTTGTTTTTCACAGTTCTGTGTAGATTATTTTATCGGTTCTCTGCCAAAGCATTTTCCACATTAATCACTTGCGAAGCTGTATTCTAGCTCTTAAATTATTAAATAACAGTAAACCCAAATAATCCTTTGTTGCTACATTTTTACTGTGACATTTGGAATATGAAGACAGCTTTAAACTCAATAATATTTATAGGACTTCATGAAAGTAGTTGAACAAGACAAGCCTGCTTTCTAGCTCACTAGCTTCTACCAAGATTTCCAGATCTCAAGATTTGCTCATTTTCCCCGCAGCGGTCTGGTCTTTCATTCCACTGCCTGTGTGATTCAGATTGTCAGACAATAGAGTCATCAGGGTCCTTTTGAACATTAAAATCTATGGGTGAAATTTGACCATCTGGAAAACTACTGGTGATTACTTTGTCTCCAGCAGGGTTTGCAGACCTATCATCCTCTCTGACTGCTTCAACCTGACTCTCAACCTGACTCTTCAGTGGAAAGGAGTTACTTTCCCTGAACCTTAAAAATGAGAGAACTGGACTTCATATACTTGTAAAGAATTTGATTCTGTTTTTTTTCAGTTGGTTGCTACTTAAAGCTCAACACCAGTAATCATTTCTCTTTACATTGTAGATGTTTTCCAAAACCCACTTCTGTTCTTTCTTTGCCTCAATCAAGTGGAAGAACACACAAGTAATTTGCTGTCAAGAGTCTTGAGATGACATCAGGTACAATGCAGAGCAACACACCTTCCTAGCAAGGCTGAGCATCATATCCACTACTGTAACGTTTCCCTGCCATACAGGCCCAGAGCGCTTCTTCCTACTTCCTATGAAGATCTGTGCTGACCTCCAGTGGGTGCAAACAAGTGTACCCAAATCACTAGTTTCTTCCTGCTTCAGCCAAGAGAGGGTTTTGGACCTATTTTCAAGTGCAGAGGTATCTTCATCAGAAAAAAAATTTGCACAGCCAGTGCTGGCACCATTGTGTCAGAACGCAGAAATGGAATGAGAAAGGCTACCGTGCCATTCTCTCATTTACCAGGATGGTCACTACAGTCCTCGGTACATCTTTCAGCAGAGCAGTGCAAGAGTCTGCAATATATTTGAGTCATGAATAGAAGGGTCTGTCATTTCAGCACAAAGCTAAATTAAAAGAAAAGGTGTCTGGGGGGACAGACAGAGCAGGCTAACTGCAGACGGAAAATGATTGTAAAAAAAAAAAAAAAAAAAAGGAAAAAGTAATGTCTTATTCTAAACAAACTAGTTTGCAGAAGTCCAAAGCAAAGTCATTGCTGACAGCTTATAGAAGGTAGTCAGTGAAAAAAGGAATACAGAACAGAATGCTGTGTGATGAAAAGGTGTGGACAGGTTTCATAAATACAGAAGAAATTGTTCTGACAGGCTTTTCCAGAACAATGCAAATGCCCGATTTATGATCCTATTCTAATATCTCCAACATCCTGCAAATATTCTATGATGCCTCTTCATCTACTAGATTTGGCAGAATACGTGAATAGAGCACCAGATTCTGCAAGCGTTATGCAAGCTGGATAATAACTATTTGATGTAAGCAAAATCCCTCGACTTCATATGAAACAACAGTTCTACCTGGCGTCACACAATTTGGCTCACACATCAGTATGAAATCGAGTGATCCACATGACTTAAAATGGCTGAATCATCCTCCTACATCCTCCAGGAGTGAAGTTTTTGAGGATTATGCTATGAAAGAGCTAAGCAGAATGCATATGGCTTACATATACACATTTCAAATTCAAAGGAGCTCTTATCTACCTCTGTCCAAGTAGCTGTGCCAGAACTAACTTTATTCCTTCTATATTCAATCCTTTTAAGTATTTTGGAGGGTTTATAATGCTAGTCTCTAACATCATGACAATCATAAAATGACTTCTTGTTACGTTGTGTTTAAAGGTGAACTAGCAGACAGCATTCAGTCCTTCCTTTCTACTAAGGAACTCTTGCCTCTATCAAGTAAACATTTCTTTCTGAAATACTCTGCTGAAGGTTAAAAGTTTCAAAGATGTCTTTACTGATTCTGTGGTCAATGTCACATACCATAACGACAAGGTGAGAAAGACATGCTCTCTTTTACTAAAAAATAAAAATAAATAAAAAATTTACATTGGAAGAAGCCTGTTCCCAGTATTTTTCAAATCTCAGGGAGTGTCAGTCAAGCTACAGAGTGAAAGGACAGTTTGTCATTTGTGTAGAAGACACTTGGGGAACAGACACAGATTAGACTTTTTGGTGTGTCTTCTGAGACCACGACCAACAAAATGATTAATAAAGTTATTAAATACAAACTATCTTATTTCTCCATCATCTCCACTTGCTGTAAGGAAATAAACTACTGGGGGCCAGGGGTGGGGGTGGATGCTGGCTGATCTCTTAAGAGTCCTTTTATGATTCTATGAACCCGTAACCAAGAAATGAAGTTCAGCGACCATTTCAACCACAAAAGGCAAAGAGGAGATATTGTACACAAAAATTCATATGCCAGTTTCCACTGAATTCAGCAGGACTCGAGTCTGTACAGAGTCCTATGGCAGTATCAGACAATGTTCATCACTGCATCTGTTGGAGCCTTGAGGCTTGACTCATGCTATACGTTAGGCCTGTTCTGATTTTCCAGTTCTTAACATTTTAGCCATTCGCTGGCAATGGTGGTATAAAGAACTCAGAGATTTCCTCTCTCACAGATTAGCCAGTGCTGATTTTCCTTTGGAATCTAATGCCTAGTCCTAATCAGGCTAATCGGCTCCTGATGCAAGAGCATTAGAAATACCCAGATCAGAGAAGCTACGTCTGCTCATATGAGGACTAAATGTGCTGCTATAAATCATCTGCTGAGAGCAAATCTCACAAAAAAAAAAAAAAAAGTATTTTCCTGTGCTTCCCTTTAGCTCAGCCACAAAAACAAAGCATTTCCCTCATGTCACAAGGTGTGCTCTGCCCCCCAGTCTGTGAACTGGGTGACTCCAACACAGGCCTGCTTAACTGGGTTTTTAGTGTCTGAGAGATAGGCATGCCTTCTGTTGTCATCAGCAATGTCCTCAGTGAAAAACCTACGTGCAAGCATTTTCAGTCCCACCTGCTCAGGACCCAGCATACTGCAATGGAACATTTCAGCACATTTTGACACTCAGTAAATTACCAATCTCTACACAGTGCTGTCAAAGACAGAGACTAGTAAGAATCCCAAGATAAGCATTGGGAGATACTGTGAATGAGTAACTGATATATAACCTACTTTTAACTGCATCTAGTTCAGTTAATCAATGGAGAGCTTCTTTCCCTTTTATCTGAAAGGGTAAAATTGAGTGTCAAACAACAAACCAATCAAACATTCTTTTTACAGGTACTGTTACGTATTTGGTATTTCTGATATGAAAAACATGGGGGAAAATCTGTTCTTGATAAAAGAAAAGCTGTCAAGAAACTCTTACGACAAATTGTGAGATTGAGGCTTTTTCAGTCTTTTAAAACAAACTCTCCTTAGCACCCCGTTGACCACTCCAGGCCAACATAAAGTCCTTCTTTCCTAGCTAAAATTTTTCAAGTGATCTCACTTTGTGTCATGCTACCCAACACCAACTGAACTTGCCCCTTAAAGTTGGAGGAATTTGATAACATGTCTATGAAGATATTATTGACAATTTACTTGAAAAGAGAAGCTGTCTCCATTTATACGGTAATGAATTGTTTTTTTTTCTCAAGAGGTCAATCTATTGGGAAAGAATGAACGGTTAATAGCATGAGTCAAAAGCATTGGGCAAAGAACAAATCAGTAGTCTTGTGCAGAGGCAGAAACGTTGCATCACACAGGAAGTCTTACCAAGACAATAAATCAATCCTCTCTACTCAAAGGTGGGGAACAAGGAAAACTTCCAAACCCAAAAGACAAACGTGAGATGTCAAGAAGAACGGGGCAGAGGGTACTAAAACACCTGCCCACCTTGCTGAGTTGAGATTTGTAGAGATGCTTTCAAACTGTAATCTGACAGGATGAGAAAAGTACCAAAACTGTTTATATCCAGGGGTGATGGGGACATTATACTATTATTTGACTAGCTGGTTTTACTTATAATTTATCTCTGTTTTTCTAATGGATGCCAAGAAAACTTTGACCTTCCTTAAGGCCAAGAGGAACTTTAAGTGGTAATGGTTATTACGAAGAACAGCTGGTGGAAGGACAGTTGTGGCTTACCTTCGGAAAAAAGCACAAACAATGGTACAGGTCAAAGATTAGAAGAGTCTCTCCCTTCTGCTTCCAGGGTCAGCTTGGGTCTGGAAATAACACAGTTACCTTTGCCCTAGGCAGAGCCCCAGCTGGTCAACCTGCCAGCTGCAAACTGGGTGCAGCTCTGTGTTTCTGCGGGCTGTCTCTGGAAGGAGAGGACTATGCTGGAGCAACCACATGGGTTCCACGTGGAGACTGGCCGGCCTTACTAAGCCCAGCACTCTCAGAGCAGGACTGACTCAGGTTGTCGTGGCCTGGGAGCAAAACGAGCGGCGCAGGGGGACTGAGCCATGGTACAGAGCCATGGTACAGCTCCGTGAGAGCCAGCCCTGCTCTGGCACAGCTAGCATGCAGGCAGCCTAATAAACTTCACCAGGCGCAAGTTAGCTGGTGCACAGACGTTTTTGCAGTACCCATTCTCTGGGTTTTCCCACTGTCTGAATTTCACCCCTGTTCCCTTTAAACTGAATAATGGATTGTTGATTGGAGATAGACAAAGTTATCAGCTGAGTATCAGTTTTGGCTTACTTCATGGTAAAGCTGATTTTATATGAAATTCCTGTATCAAGTCTTGCAAACACCCAGGTAACTCATATCTTAAGCTTAATATTCAGAGAAACTTGGTGTCTTAGATTATTGTTGGTTGGAGAAGTTTCAACAACAGTTAATTTTTCCACTACTTAGTCTTCTCAAAACTTAGAATCATAGAATCATTTTGGTTGGAAAAGACCTTCAAGATCATTGAGTCCAACCATCATCTACGCCCACTAAATCATGTTATGGAGTACCCCGTCTGCATGCTTTTTTAATACCTCCAGGGATGGTGACTCAACCACTTCCCTGGGCAGCCTGTTCCAATGTGTGACAACTCTCTCAGTAAAGAAATTTTTCCTAATATCTAACCTAAAGCTCCCTTGCCGCAACTTGAGGCCATAAGTCTCCCTTGCCGCACTTATTTGAAGAATAAAGGTTAAGAGATACGAGCATGCTACTGAACCCCCATTTGCGCACAGAACTGGAGGCATCAGCAATATCTACCTATTGCACTAAGATTCAATAGGCCAGCAGTAGGATGCATTTAAAATCCTCATCTCCTGTCATCTCCACGGTCCAAACCACTCCATTTCACAACACGTCCATTCTTTTTCTTGCAATGGTGGCCTGGGAATGTCCCACTGTTTCTACACTCCCAAGCTCCTGACAAAGGCCACCTCCTGCTCCTCCTCCTCCTCTCAGCTCTTTACCTTCAGGACAAGGTCAGACAGAGTAAACATAACAGAGAGCCTTCTGTTAAATGCTTCTTGGAAATAAGAGCCAGTGATTGAGCTTATTGGAACAGTTAGGGGATATAATGGCTATTTTCTTATTGCATTTAGAGAAATGCTATCTGTCTTGGCAATTTCCACAAACCAACTCATGGAGCATCACTAACAACTTCATGCACTACCTGACACATAACGCAGACAGACATGGTTTAGTAGGTCACTGATTCAGTGGTTTTCCAGAACATGCCAGGTTTCTTGGCTATGTTCTAGTGAGTTCTTTCATCTATACAACAGCTACACTATATGGAGTATTTTTCCTCCTTATTTCCTTATTCTGCATGACTTGATTTCTACTTTCTTTTAGACTTGAATTACCCCCAACATAGAGAGCTGTTCCCCCATCACTCCATGTTCTTCAGTGGTAATGTGACTGCTAGCCCAAAGTGTAGTGATGAAGCTATATCCCAGCCTTGCCCTTTACTGTAGCTCATATTAAGAATAATTTAAAAAAAAAATAATACCTAGTCATTAACAAAATCAGTGAAATGCATTTTCATCCATTTACAGACTAAAAACATTAAGAGGTTTCTTGTCAGGTCTGTAGGTTTTTTCACACTTTATATATTGTGATGTGTTTATGTTATTTCTCAAATGGTTTCTGTGAATGCTTTAAATAATTCCTCATTAAATCTACTGAGAAGCTAAACAATGGGTTAGTAAAGTAGCAGAAATGGAAATGGTAGAAGCTGAAAATATATATTCCTTTCTTTTATATACAGTTCATAAAAAGCATATTTAGAAAGGTCTGATGATTCATGAGATACTCACTAAAAGACACACACATTTTAAACATTTCAAAAGAGGAAAAGAAAGGTCTTAAAAATTCAGAAATCATCACATTTCTGTTTTGTTGGTTACCCATCTTTCATGGAAATGTAAGTGTCTAGGATCCATTTTGGATAGCCACAAATACATCCAAACCAAAAATACTTGCACTATTTTATGGGTAAAGAAGGGCCTGATCCAAAAGTCAAAGTCAGTGGGAACAGTAACTTTAGTAGGCTTTGGAAGAAACAACATAAACGTACAACTATCAGGTTTCATAGCCCTAAAAAATGCAAACAGGGAGATACTTACAATCAGGGATACTAGTCTTGATTAAAGAATTGCTGGTGAGCTTACTCCATACATCACAACATTCCAAGGAACTGCTCTATTAGAGAGCTAAAATATCAGCATGTCTAATTTAAACAGAGACTCACTTCAGCTTTGCCTATTTTATGAGATGAGAAGCACAATATTGAATATTCCTGTATATTTCACGGTAAAAATCAATAAGTCATGAACCCACATTAAACCTTGTCATAAAAGAAGATAGAGATGGATGGCTTTTATTACCAACATTGTCAAGATATTTCAATAGCTGCTTTAGTTAATTGATAAGACTGGATTCCAAAGCCCAAAATTTTCATAGAAAGCAACAAGTATCTGGTAACACATCGCGAAGATATGATGTGTCACCTGTATACCTGTTTAGTTAGAAAGAACCAGAAGTCTAATAAGATTTTACTGGAGAACTTCAATAAATGATGCTAGTATTAACCATTCCATCCAGCAATGATGTCATAACTTGGATACAGAGAGAGAAAAATGTCAATAACTTTTTAATTAAAATATACAACAGTAAGGCATGGATTTCACTGCAATTTTTGTTTGTTTTATTTTTTAAATGTTTTAACAAACAGATTGGGGCTTCTATTAAAAATGGGTTTTATTTCAGAACGGTTTTCTTTATATAGTGAAAAATACAAATAGAATTTAAATGAAGCTTGTAGAACTGCAGTGAATTCATGCCATAATAGCTAAATTATATTGAAGTAGCTAAATTATATTGATCAGCATGAAATGTATGGTTTTGGTCTCATCAGTGATAACTGCAAAGCTAAATGCAAGAGAGGAAAAGCATAGAGCAAAAAGGTCCTATTCACAGTGGCACCAAGAGGTAAAAGTACATTTAGCCAGCTGAATTCTTCATCAGTTACAGCCAACTAATGTCCTTGGCAAGGATACTGTTCTTCAAATTCAAAACGGCCTCCACAAGGACAATGTACCATGCTTGAAATGGCATAAATATGCAACGCTCATTAAGCTTCGTTAAATGAGCATATCGGATGCAGGACATGACCCTGAGAGCAGGAAGATATATACATATATCTGTATATATGCACTAATACCGCTCATTAAACAATGAACACACATATACACAAATATGGCACGTTTACAAAACCCACAGAAAATAGAACAATGCAGAACAAAAAGTGAACACAGATAATAAATTAATAATGACTGAATTATCCTTTTTGTGAAGAGCATCATGTTCAGGTAAAAAAAAAAAAAAAAACAACAAAAAACCAAACCAAAACACAACTACACCTAGTTTTAAAAAACCTTGCTAAAACCACATAAAATCCAATTTTCACTGAAAGCAGAGACACATTAGACCAATACCGCATGAGTCTTGCAATAGCTAGTAGGCTGCCTAATTACACAAGCTCAGAGACATCTTGCAGATACAGGATCACCATCAACACAAGCACATTCTCAGTAGATAAAAATACAACATATTCATAGCCGAAGGCTCAGAAGAATCATCCGTGGATCTCTAATGAGTCAAAAGGCAATCTGCACTCGCATTATAAATCTGAGTTATCAGAATAAAGTTGTGGGTTTTTTTAAAAATAATGGTTCTGAAGAACTTTCATGCTCCAGCTGCTTTGCATTGCTTGGATGAAGCGAATCAAACTTACCTGGCTGAACAATTCAGAGCAGACTAGCCTGACTAGTTAAATATTATATGGCTACGTATATAAATTAGTAGTGGTGGCTCAGTTAACCGCCTACCCTGCTTTTCAAGAATAAACTGTTTCACTCAATGTACAGATAAATCCACATTGTTCATGAACTAGAATTCAGAATAAAATTCTTTAACAAAAAATCAGCATAGAAAGAGGTATCTAGATCCTAGTCATGTTGATTTTCCTTTCCATTAATCTATAAAATTCCTTCACAAAGGAGAAGTAAGAAATATTTAAAACTGTTTACTGGGTGACCTGAACAACCATAAAGATCTACAAAGCAGCCTCCTAGCAAAACTCAGGCCTGAGCTGATAGTATTCCTCAAACGACTTCTTTCACAATCATTTTTAAAAGAAGCTATTCTTTCCTCTATGTTCAGATTTCTAACAGTCTTGCTGTTTCAAAATTGAGAAGTTCATAAAAAACCAAAAGTTGAGGTACTGAAAAAAATGTCTATAGTAGCAAAGCTTAGAAATTCATGAGCAGCTTTCTGACATCGGTACTTAACCTAAAAAAAAAAAGCTGGAACTATCTTCAGCAAAATATTCCTAAATAAACAAAAAACGTGCACAACTAAAGACCTTGAACTTAAACTCTTTCCACTACACAACGAAAGAAGACACAAACCCACTGTCAAAAATTTATTTCCCCTACCTTTCCAATGGTGTAAGGTGCAGAGGCTCACCTCTGCAGACAGCCTCCACTGTGGAAAGTAGTGTCAGCCTGAGCCTCCTGTGGTCATTTTCCCAACCCCTTCACCCAAGAGGGGAGGGTAAAGACACCTTCATTTCCTACCAAGGGCTTCTACACATAATATTACTTTTGAAGACACTTTCCCATATCTTCACATTGCCTAAACAACATGAAGAAGCAAGAAGCAGGAGCCAAAGCCAAGAATCTTGGCCCGCATGATAAATTCCACTTTAACATTCTTTTAAGAAAAAATACGTAAGAAAGAACATGAGCTTCTTATTACACCAAGAATAACCTTTTACAGAATATCTCTGAAAATCATATCCTAAACACTACACGTTGAAAAAACTCAAAATCCAGAAAGAAAAAATTAAAATAGCAGTAGAGCATATTACTCATCCCTTGTGCCAGGAGAGGTTGCTCAACAGCTCACATGGCCTGTCAAAAGCCCTTAACTCCCTGTAAGACTAAGGACCATCCCACACAGCAGACCCTTTGCTCCTTGTAGTGTTAAATTGTGTTTGTGCTATGTCAAACAGGTCAATGCATTCCAAGGCTTCTAACCTATTCTTCACAGGTGAAACCACTTTGAGTATAAAGGGTAATTAACAAAGACAACTCTTAAGCAATTCCCCTTGAGTGCCAGTTTAACGACTTAATGGGAAGACTTCTTGGTGCTTCCGTATTTGGGTGACTAAGTTTTTTCATTATCATTTTCCTTGTTACTTTAAGAAATAGTTTCTACCTACACATGCTGTAAGTTAGCTCTTAGAGACACTACTAGGAACTCTCTATAGGAATTTCCTTCAGCATAGAACTTCTGTATATTAAGTTAAATTTTATGGTAAGAATGCAAACCAACAAATAAAAGCTAGTTATTTGTATCATATTGTTATTCATAGTTGATTTGCCTGTAAGCATAGATCTACAGCAGAAATTAACCTTGGATGACTTTTATATTAATGTAAGTATATACTATATACTCTTAATTATGTATGATGGGTGGTGAGCTTAGTGCTTGAGCAGTTGCTGTACTATTATATGTCACTCCTGCTGCTGTCTTTATTTTCCACATTAGTCTCTTGTGAGAATCAAATGCCATTCTGTAAATCAACCTTGAAAGACACCTGAAAAGCAAGAAAACTTTCAGGTTTAATGTGCTTTCAGAAATGAGCAACTCCACAAAATTACCTAATTTTGCAGTGGTTTTGCACATGAAGACCAATAAAGAACAATAAAATCTAAACCCTACAAAACAGAAGCTTGGGACTGGAGCAAACTATCATAGCGCTGTTGAAGCCCATGGGGCTAGCCTGGGTTATGTCAACTAAGCATCTGACCTCAGCCAGGCTTTGCATTTGAGATAAATGCGTCACATTTCAAGGCTACTTTTCCTTTTTCTATTCTAATAAAGTAAAATATGTGACTGTACAGAAGGGAAAGGATTGCTTCTTATGATCTGATTTCCTAGGAAATATGAAACACTTTACTATTCAAAGTGTTTTCCTGGGTGGGATTTTAAATAATGAAATCTGCCCTGTGGTACCTACAATTGTAAACAATATGGAAAAGAAGCATCTACCACAGTTTGTTTCGGGGGGCACTTCAACGAAGGGGAGACTCTCAGGGAGATCATAGTTGATCCTTTAACCCCCCCTGTTTAAGGGAGATGGCTGCGGCCATTAGTTACTCTCCATCTCATAAGCCTGTTGGGAAACCTTTTTCTTCAGATGCATCATTCACACAAGGATCTTGATTGATTTAATTTTAAGCTAAAATTAGAGGACTTTTAGAATTTTCGTGCTAAAATAACCGCCAGAGAAAAGAGTGGTATCAGGGCACCTACAGCAGATCTTTTCTCTCTTGTTCTTTCCTTGAACAAATCAAGAGGAGCGTATTTCATATTTGGGACTGTGGGACATTAAGAGGCATCTAGTGACTTTATATTCAAGGAGTTTGAATGCAACCGCAAAGGAAAGGTAATTTCTAATACAGTGTTACACACTGTAAAATCCAGCCTTAGGCTTTCTATATGCCCTGACTTCTTCATGTAGTTATGAAAAGAGCCACATGCAAAAGCGGGCTGGAATTGTGTTGGGCATATACCGGCTGATTCTGTCTATCAGAAGAATAAAGACTTTAAAGTGTAAAAATGATAGAAAATAATGGAAGAAAAGAAACACACAGCAAAGCTAAATGCATACTGCTACCTAGGGGAAATGGAACACGATAGTTTGGAAATGGACTGAGTGGTATTTTTAGCTGCAGCGGTTAGGAACTATTATTTCAATTAGAAAGCTCAGATAAAGTCATGCTGCCACAGCTTGATGTCGGAGGGACATGCATGCTGATTTAAAGTTGAGGGCAGCCAAATGGACACCAAGTAGGAAATAACAATCTTTTTATTGAGAGGGCTTTAACTCAGCTGATCTTCACTAGTCAGTCTTCATGCCAGGGTCTTCCTCTGATGAAGGCAGTGAAAAGTAATCCCAGGTTTCCTCTACCAGGTAGCCAGCAGCAGTCAAGCTGTGGCCAGCGCATGGTGAAGGTAGCCTCTTCTGTCAAGCACCAAGTCCAGAAGAAGGTGCAAGAGAAAGACAGGCACACCTTGCCTACTGCCTGGGGACCGTGGGGCAGGGGAGCCTGCCTGCTTTCTCCCTCTACCAACTTCAGTTATTTTGGCTCTTCCTCTCCATCAAATGCATTCCCAGCTACAGCCTCCCAGTCCCCACAACACTGGGAGCTAATGAAAGTATAGGGAAGCCTGCACATCATATGTGCGAAATATTAATCTAAAGGAAATAGTTCACAAATTGAAAAGAAAAAAAACCCAAACCTCACTGCATTTAATTTAGGCTTCATTGCTCCTCCACTTCTGAGAACACAGCCACAAGCCAAGCTATACTCTGCTCCATAGTGTTCGAGTTTGGATGCTGTTCTTTTGCATCCTCTCTGATGAAGAAGCAAGTGTGGGTTGCTATGTTTCTTGCTGGCTTGCTTGTCTGCACAAATCATCTGGGAAAAGAAACTCTTTCTGATATGAGGCTTTTATACATTCCCTATAAAAGCAGCAGAATAACATCCTTCACTGTTCCTTACTTTCAGGAAATGGATAATTAGAGAGATAGCAAGAAAAATCCTACGTTGTGCATCATTCCTTTGATCTGTTAACAGCAGTAAGAAATCTTCCAGAAATTGGCAAGAACAATGCTGAAAAATTCCCCACCTAATCCTTGACCTGATTCTAACACGGGCCCTGCTAATACTGGAATCTGAGTGCTCATAAGAATCTCTGGTTTGAGCCTGTCAGGCTCACAGGCTGAGACTAAGGCCATGTGATGGCATAAAATTCTGACAAATGCATTCAGAAAGCTGGGACTGTTGTAGATTCATAAGGACAATTGTAAGATAAATCAATAATACTGCCTCAAGACCCTTATACTCTGAATATGTAGAGATGTACCTAAAGTGCCAGACAAACATTATTTTCTGGACAATTCTACTTTTCAGGTTGCTTCATCCTTTGGCCTCTGCTGCTGGAAAAACTCAGAGACTGTGTCAGTGTTTCTCAATCTGTGGTCCGTGCATCTGTGATACTCTATGAGATATCAGATGCTGGTCCATGAAAGTAGTGAAAAAAAAAATTAATGCACAAAGACATTCAGGATTCAGAGTCCCAAATTCAAAGTTCTCATATTTTACCATTTTACTAACAATTTTGCAATACAGTAAATTGCGTTTATCTATCTGTTGAGCACAATTCTTTTTTAAAAATCATTACTTCTTCCAACCACTAAACTGCATTTACAATATACAGTCAGAGTTCTTCACATACAGATCATACAGATCATCCAGTCCTTGGATTAAAATCTGGTTCTCCTTGGCCTGGCACTATTGTAAATTGCACATGGGAAGTACAATTACAATTAGAAGAGTCTTTTAAATTGTATGTTAGAAGATTGCCATTTTGGGGCCTAGATCCTTGCATTTCCAAACTGGGTAGTTTGGCTATATGGAAAATGCAAAATCCAGTTCCTTAAAGAGATGTCCATCAGAAAGAAAATCATCCTTATTCTGTTGTAAAATGAAGAGGGAAGAATACAAGAGACACTGCCAGTGTTTAGGAAATAGAATCCTGTCTATGGGATAGAAAATGAGCATGTGGTCTTCCACTGCCAACAAAATACAGAGGAATTCCTGAAAGATCAGTACCATTTATTTTGTACGTTTTAAAGTCTTTGTGTCTTTCACCCTCCCCACCTTTTTGTCCCCAGGAGCCAGCTCTTTGATTTATTTATTGCAACACTCCTTAGGAAAATGTCTTGTTTAGACTCTCTGCAGTTTCATGCTTGTCCTCTGAGTGGGTGTTACTTGCATGGCACTACTCAAAAGCAGCTGTGATATTGCTGGCACTGAGTGAGAGAGAGAATGTACTATAGGGTATTGCTCAGCCCTCCAGAATGAACATTTACTTGAGCAGAAACTACTTTATGGGTTTTAGCTTTTATATATTCTACTTATGCTTTGTGTGTATAACAAATTTCAGAACAAAGAATGAAAAAATTTACCACCAGACAAGAGTGTGCACATTTAAAGGCTAAAGGTTCTGCTCAGACACAGAAGTAATTATTAGCTTGTCTGTCAGAAGAAAGATGTCACAACCTTTGAAATGGCATTCCAGTCTGCATTTCCTTTCCACACCTTGTTCGAAGCAGATACTACATTTTGGCAGGAAATGAAGAGCAAAAGCTTCCTGCAAAGATAAACTTCATGACTCAATTGATATAAACTAAATCTTCTGCGAGTTTAACGTTACCCTTTAGAAAAACCTGACTGAACGCTCCAGGGTCAACAGAAGATGGATGCTGTGTAGGCTCCTGCATGCTGCCAGTCACTCCCTTGCTGGTCCTCACACGTCTGACTCCTCTGTCCCGTTGGGTTTGCGTCTTCCATGGGGACTACCAACACAACCACCAGACGACGCAGCACCCAGGCACAGGGGCGCAGCCTCTGTGGATGCCAGCGGGACTGCACCCACCTATACCACAGCAGGACTTTCCCCACTACATCTGGAACCAGTTTGGGCCGCTGCCGGCAGAATGTCATCTCCTGCCACAGGTGACACAGGAGGAGACATTTTGCTTTTCAGGTCTCAAGAAAATGCCCAAATTAGATTGCATCTGCAGTGCTGGGAGGGTCCCCTGCTCTGCTAACCACTCAGCACCACATGCACCCAAGGAAAAAATGTTTACCTGGTGTGGCCACGGTTAACCTTTTTTCCTTGCTGAGACGGTGCCCATGGATGAATTCACTCATGGAAGGGGGGCCCCTCAGAAGATATGATTCTGTGGAGGCGGGATGAGGGGGGGCTCTTAATAATTTCTGGAGGTAGGTCCCTGAAGTCCTGGGATGGCTCTGATCACAAAGGGAAGGTGAGAATAGTCTTGCAGGAGATCCAAGAAAAATACATATGGAAACAAAAGAGTTTTACTTTAATTACCTTTCAAAGCCTCATGAATGACAACATCAGGTTAGTTTGCTTAACAGGTAAAAACCAACTAGCGTTGCCACCCCACGTCATTTCCACAGCAGGGCACCTTGCCCGCACTGGAAATCCTGGTTCATATTAGGGGAGGAGGAGATGAGGTTGAGTTATATCTCAGCATCCTGGAGTCGACATGTACAAGGCTCCCTGAATGTTCTCTTGGTTTTGCATTGTGACTAGAGCATACAAGAAAAGGGAATGATTATCTAGGACTTCTCTAACAGAGAGTCCTCTTCATCTTCAGAACCATGGCGATCCCCACACCTATAAAGCTTTGGCAGGGCAGTCACAAGACAAGATGAGAACTCACTGCTTGAACAGCGAAATATTTGCATATAGGTTATGAATGGCAGCCATCCCCCTTCAAAAGGTTGCTTGCTCCCATGTCGAAAAATTGATCTGAGTGAACACATCCATATTCTTTTCGCACTGATGAAGAACAAGTGAGCACCAGAGCTTAACAAAGAGATGCAGTTTCTTTTGTGTTAAGCGCTGAAATGCTCATACAGCACAATCCTTTTTTTATTTCAGATGCTCGTTACGGAAAACCTTAAGGAAAACTTGTTAAAGAAAATACATTCACGCTAATATTAAAGACATACAAGATGCACTGAGACACTGACAGAATATAGTTCAAAACACTGCATTAAGGAGGAGGAAGTAACATAGTGAGTAGGTGGATCAGAACCACATGTTGCCAGGCTTTGAATTTCATATTCATATCCTCCCCACCTCCTTCTCCCCAAAGTACACACAAAAAAAAAAAAAAAATTTACAATTCAGTGAACGACTTTAATGAAAGTCCGGCCACTGCACTGTACTGTAAAGATCACTGCATGCATACCTTTTCCTCTGAGTGCCACTGCTGACCAGTAAGTTTGGTTGCTGTGGGCCCTGACTATGCAGGAGGAAAGTGTCTATGCTTGGCACGGTGGCTGATGCCTCCTCACTTACTTTAGGGCTGCCGATCTTGCTCTTTCCAAGCTTGCCTTTGCTGCGTCGGGACTGCTCGTGGTCGAACTCTAAATCCTCCAGCCGCTGGGTAAGGGCAAGTTTTTGCTGGATAGCCATGCGCAACAGAGAGTTTAGGGTCTTCTTCTCATCCTCTGCAGCTGCTAGCTGCCTCTGCATCTCATCCAGCTGCGTGACGTACTCATCACACCTGGGAAAACAAACAAGACAGAAATCTGGGGAACCGGTCCAAGAACCAACCCTACCGGTGATCATATTCCTCGGCTGCAGTTACAGGGGTAGATTCAGATCCAAGTTTTTGCCAAATCTGATCCTGGAAGCAGACAGCTTGAATTCTTCTGTTCCCACTTTGAATAAATTTGGACTCGGATTTGAATGACAACACTTCCCATTCAACAGGAGAACCCATACCTATAATATCAGAGTAGTCTATGACAACATAATACGTTCCTAACGCAGATAACAAGCAGTTAGAGGGGAGGTTTGGGATTATCTCCAGGTTAGACCACAAATAACAATTTTGGGTGCTGGTTCTGCTAGTAACTCACCATGGATAAGAATGTCTACTAATTAGATAATACTATTTTCCATAGACAGTAATATCCACTTCTGCAAAATATTACCAGAAATGATGAAAAGAAGACTGCAAGTACTTTGAACACTTGACAACTCAGATTTTGTGAAGTAAGGAGCCCTCAGTTGTTTGCCATTGTTAACTGATTAAAGAGGTACTATTCAGGAAAACCCACGCCTGGAAGTGATTTCACATTTACTGTTGAATCTCTTGGAGGTGTGCTCAGGTATCCACTGCTATGGTTCACCTACTCCTTTTTAACCCTCAGCCTCTTTTATCTGCATGAAAAACTGTATCTTTTTCATTTTCTTTAGAACTCTGAGACAGATTTTGAAATAAAAACACCTTTCTTGTGAATTTGTTAGCATTTAAGACTGAATTCAATTCCTAAAGTTAACAGGAAGAGCAAGGCATTTCAGCATGGTCTTAGTCACTTTTTGAAATAAAATAGCTTCAGTTTGTTAAAAATAGACCATCTAATCAGTAAGAACCGAGAGTGATAAATGTATACCAGTAGTGAAATGATTCACAGGTAGCAGTACTGTCTGACCATCGGACATTTATGGCAACATCCAAGAATTTTTCACATTAAATGGTGCGCCTTTTGTCAAATCTCCTCCCCACATGATCTGAATAAATCTAAATAGCTTTGCTGTGTAATTACAATAGTGTAATGGATGAGGATTTAACGTAATCACTCTCACTCACAGGAAACAAGCACAGAAAATAATTTTAGTTTTCCTCCTCAAAATGTGTGACACAATAAACTTTTGAATTATTGCAAACTGAGGGACGAAACTAATTTCCCTGAAACTTTAATCTTCTCCTTGGGAAACAGAAATGAAGTATACTCAAAAATTCACAGTTATTCGTCACACACACAAACACACACACATATATATATATTGCTCTCTCCTTTTGAATAATTCAGGCACTGGAGGCAAAATGACTAAGTCAGCCACAGCTTCAGTGACAATTTCAGTATTATCTTTCCTCTACAGGATCTTAATAAGCATGACTGTCTTTATTCAAGCCTTGAGGAAGAGAGATATTTCTGCAATGTTGGTTGGCTTAAAGCCAGCTTGCACACTATTTCTGCTCCAAGCCATGAGATGTCTATTGATGCTTCAGGCAGTGTTTTTGACAGAGACATTAGAATGAAATCAGCATTCTGGAGATTAAATTAAATTCATTTGAAATAGGAATTACTATAATATCTGTGGTATCAGAGTTTTAAAGACTCATTCTTGTAAGCAGATAGATCCTGTATCCATCCCTCCTCTTCTCTCCTGCTTTCCTCTTTGTCTAGAAGACACCTTTTTTTTTCTTTTGAAAATTTTAAAAAAGTAACGTCTGCAGCTACACCTGCTGCACGGTGCCGCTAGAGGAACGAACTGCCTTGCCTTAGTACACCAATAAGCCAATTTTCTTTTTGGAAAAAGTTTGGTTTTCTTCAGGCTTTAGGACGTGTTCTTGGTATCTAGACATCTGCTTTGTAAAAGCAGCTAAGAGCAGTTAAGAAACATAAGCTCCATGAAGATGGATATTACTAAAGCAGATTTAGACAAACCTGCTTCTCGTTATCTGCTATGAACTATGACAAGCTGGCCCTAGAAATCTGGATATACTAGATGCTGTTAGCTGGCCTCAAACTCAAGACAAAAACCATCTCGTTAATACATTTTCCAACTGTTCTGATTAATTACATGCCCTTCCTAGAAGTCTCCCCATAACAGCAACCCCGCATTTTTGGCAGTTCACTGCAGTGTTTGGGTGGTTGCAGTCATCTGACCTCCACCATGACTCCAAGTTTCCTATTATTTTTCACAAACACATGGTCTATTGTCTCCATGTTTTGTTGCTCAAGCACTTCGGGGCTTTTTTTGAGAAACAGTGTTCAGAAAGGTTAAACCTAAATCCGTCAAGTAAAGACCATAATTAAACTTTAGAAACTGCTGAATTAACAGCCTCAGATCTCCTTGAAATCTGCAGCAGTGAAAGTTATTCCATGTAGTGGGAGGTAGCTACTGCCTGCAGCCACGGCATTTCCCTTCACTGAAATATTCACTGCTACATGCAAGTGTGGGATAAAAAGAGAAGTGTTTCCAATTAAAGAAGAAAAAAACATAACACACATCCCTATTGCCTTTTACCCACACATTTTGTAAACATCCGTCAAGGCTCACAGCATACCGAGGAAGAAAAAGGTTAAGAGCTCCTAGGAGAGATGACTTCTGGCATGGCACAGACCATTGCGGACCAAGCAGGTCTCCAGGATGCACCAGGGTTCTGAACAGGTCTTTCAGAAGTACTCAAATAGTAGTGAATAACAAAAGTTAGGTTATGTGCTCCTGAGTCAGAGCTCTTTCCCAGTTTCGCCCTTACTCCAGGATGGGTGTAAGCTGCAAGTGACTATTAAATAAACATCACTGTTATCTTGCTGTCTGCTGGTCTACTTATTGCCTATTTCTCATTTCTCTTGTCTCAGAAAGGAAGCAGACACATAAGCCCATTTATTTTGTATGAACTGATCCAAGAAGCTTATATAGGAGTTTAAGGGATTTCTAGTTCCATCTATCTCTTGTGTCTAGGAATGCAAACCAAATACCGAGTCAGGCTTATGCATAATTTAGATAACACAAATCATAGCAGAGCTTGAGCTAAAACCCAGTGACACTGATAATGACAGGTCCCTGCTCCAGCCATATAAGCATAATTCTCTTCTGCTCATAAATGTTTTCTCATGTAGGATAGCTCCAGGACCTGTCCGAACTTCCTAGTCCCTCTCTTCAGCACACTTTTTTCTTTAAATCTTAATCATAAGAAAACATCTTGATAGATGGAGAATAAAATCAGTGCATGCAGTGTCAGGACTGTGACAATATAATGAATAATATTTCTTGCTCTCTCCTTCCGAGTATCTCTGTTTAGGCTGGGAAAGCAAGCATGTGTAGGGATATGTAAAATTAGCTTTCTGAATCCTTTTAGGATCCTGCTTGAAAAGTAGTTCCTTCTCTCCTTCAGCATGAGACTTCTCTTCCCTTTCTCTCCCAAGGCAACCCCTACTCTAGACTGGAAAACTAATGTTTTAAAGAATTTATTTTTCATTTTCCCTCTGGATGAGTGCTGGCTGCCCATCTCCCTGCTTCCCACTCCCACAGCTCCCACCCTGGGTCTGTGACTCAGGGTTGGAGTGAGGGGAAATGACAGGAGGGGCAGGAAAGGGTCTCACCAGAAGCAGCCCAGGACAAAACGAGCAGGCTAAAGGCAGGAGCTGCAAATCTGATGGGCAGCACATGGCCCTGGCATCGAACAGGAACTTCAACTCTGCTCTGCCAACCCCATCCATCCCACAGAAAAGAAGGTTTTATATGCTGTTGCTTTCTTTTTTTTAAGAGAGGTGCTTGGGGAAAAGGGAGTTTGAACTGTATTGAAGACATATTCTTGACAGGTCTGAAATAAATTCAGAAAGGGATCACAAGGCTAATGAAGAGGGAAGGAGGAAGCTGTAGAGATCAGAACCACAGAGATTTTGGATTGGGAAAAAAACAGTCCCTGAAGGAAAAAGAGCAAAAGTAGAGGTACAAGCAGGACAGAACGACCTGAGGGGGAGGAGAGAAGAACTGAAGAAAGAAATTAAGGAATGGAAGGATGCACAAGTGTCAAGGAAAAACACATAAAAAGGACGGCTCCTGCTTTCTGCATAGAGGAGCTCTGGAGAAAAGTGTCGTCTTCGCTGTTCGGACCAGAAACAGATGTGCTGTGCTCTCCTTATAACGTGGTACGACCTTTATCCAGTGCATTTGAGGAAGAAACCACACATTTCAGCACCAGAATGAACTTCCATTTGGGGACCAAATGAACAGAAAAGGATGGTTTATGAAAGAGAAAGGATATTGCTCTATGAAACAGTATATGAAATTATTTTCAGATATATAATATAACTCTACTATCAGACGGATGTACTCCCTACAGTACAAATTCAGGAGTAAGAACCATGCGATGCAGGATAACCATGGAAACCACTGTTTTATTCAACAGAAGACTAAATGATTGCTTTTATATGCTGAAGGTTGCTATTGTATCTAATGTTACTGCATGGAGAATCTTAGAGTCTTGTATTTTCAAACAGGTTTCTATTCCTTAACAGACATCTAGAATATATCAGCTCTCTGTCATTTAAGCAAATGCTATTCCAAATGGACTATTCAGAATGAGTCAATGATTTGAACATTTAGGAAGATTGATTTAATTATAAAGGCCATTATATACCACAGCAAGGAAGGAAAAGGAATATTTTACAACAGAAAAATCTATAGGAGCACACTGATGCACAAGACCCTGCAGTGAATGACTTTTTATAACTGTGCTCAGAAAATACTGGCCAAAACTTACAACCTCAAGGGCAGGGATACATTCCATAGGCCACGCACTGAGTGTTTAATCACTACTGCATGGAGTTTACCAACAGCAGTAGATGCTTGGTGGGGGGCTATCTCTGTTAATATTAGACATTTACAAAGTGGAAATCTGTAACTCAGTAAGTCACCAGATTCCCTTTATAGTTCATAGTAGAGAAACAGAAGCTTCCTTGCATCCTGCACACAAGACACCTAGAAAAGGCACCTGGATGAATAGCATCATTTAACCCTAATTCTCACAGAAGAGATGCTGCTGTCTCCCACCAGCTTTATGATATTAAACCTTAAGTCTTAAACCCAACAGAAGTGTGCACTCAGGATGCATAAATAGGGTAAAGAGCATTCAGCACACCAACAACCTAACATTCCCTTTAAGTAACAACTTCTAAATCTTTGCAAACCTCTTTTACCTTGTAGGTTGATGATTTATGCTCCATGCAAGACCCTTTTTTGCTTTATGCTTGTGATGCCACTCGTCTCCTCTGGAGTTAGTAGCCTTCCAGGTAGTCTATAGAGTTAGTACATTCATGTATCTCCTAGAGTAATGAGCTTGCAAATAAAGATCGACACATGCATTTCTAATACACACACACAACTTAGCGTTCTTGAAGAAAATCTTTAGATGCCAATGAAATCAATGGAGCTACCTTGGTTCACACCACCTGCTGAGTTGGTTCTTCATTTCCATTATGGCACTACACGTACTCTTCTGACGATGGACCTATGATGAATTTGTACACAGCACCAATGTCATGGCATGTCAATGTCCCTTCTCCTTCCTTCCCACCTCTCCCAGCTGCTGCTGCCACTGTCACTAAGCAACAAAGACCTTAGAAGGCTGGAAGAGGTGAGATGGCACCTATATACCACAGGGAACACTGGAGAGATGCTGGCATGAGGCACGAAGACATCTTACCACTTCTGGACTAAAGCACAAGCAACGAATCTATATTGTGTTTGACTATAAGGGGAAAAAAAAGCCTTGATATAACAGAATAATTTCCTGAGGATACTAATTTCCTTGCATATTTAGGAATTAAGAGTTCATCGATTAAAATGTTGGATCTTTTAAAAAAATTATTTTTAGGTAAACTTTTAAAAAGCAGCTAAAACCAAAAGCTCTTCTGAAGAAGGTGTGGGAGAAGGAAAGATGAGAGATGATTAATTACTGTCCTGCCAGGAGGAACTATGTTACAGAAGATAAGTGAAACTTTTATCCTGTGAAGGAGAAGATAATAAATTGAATATCACAGAGGGAGAAAATAAGAATTCATGTTGGAGTGGGAAATTGCAGTGGCCTCACAATTATTAGTGCTGGATTACAGCATAGGCTGGTTGATGAAATAGATTTTACTAGTGGTAAGTAATAAATCTCATGATAATGAAAACATGGGTTTCTGAAGATCATCATTAACTTTACATCGATAGCTTTACATGAAAGAATCACTGCGTACTTCTGAATGTGAAACTCAGCCACATAAATCTACTATTTGATTTCCACTTTAAAAAGCCCTATAAATGCAAATATACCAGAGGCGTATATTGGCATTTATAACACTTTACTCAAGGTTGTATTGACATTGCTATTCTCCAGCTTTATTTTCCAAGAGATGCATCTCAGCAGCACTTGAAAGCTTGCAGGTTTTGCACAGTGTGCACTCTAAGACTCACTCACCTTCATCCAGCAAACCTCTGACCTTGCAGAAAATAATTGCTGCCTCTCCTCCTAAGCACCCAACATACACAGCTAAGTCTGTTCTCACTTAGCACACACATATTTACTTTTACAGTGCTGAGCCAGACGGTGAAACCATTTCCCTTACCTGGTTGCAAACATTGCTCTCAAGGATGAGAAGGTTGCTGCATCTTCCTTCAAAGCCTTTAATTCATTCCGTAGTTTCGTCATGGTTTCAGTCACCATTGCTTTTTCATTTTCGTATTTATTCTTCAAATTGGCTAGTGCCACTTCAGCTGTCTGAAAACACAAACAGGGATACATGCTTATCAGATGAATATCTGATAACAGCTAAGACGCCATGTTTGATTTTACTTTCGATTTCCTTCTTCATTCACACAGTAAAAGAAGTTAGACCTGAGCTTCGTTGCACTGCACCTTTTCATGTCTTCTTTTAAGTTGTACTCCATGAAACCAGGAAAAGGAGAAAGCAGTTGGAAGGACAAAGCCAATTAAAATGCCCTGGCAACAACTCAACACCTTAAATGTCTCTGGAAAACTGTGCAGCTGCACATTGAGGACTCAAGCAAGTAAGTTACTACAGCTTAAGGAGCTGCTACCATGTCGTTTGAGCTGCAGTAAACAACCAGGTGCATCCCACGACCGTGTTGCAAACAGGATGCATGGCACGTGAGACTCGGCCCCCGTAGCCAAGGTGTGAACTAATGTGTTTCGTCTCCTGCTCCCTGCCAGCTGAGCCTTTCCTTGGGCAAGGTGACTGCCAGGACCTGACGGCTTGCTTTTACGTCTGAACGCTGGCCATCCCTACTGTTGTGCAACCCAGCATTATTTTGGCAGTTTTAACCACTACAAAAAAAAAGAACAAAAAAAGTGTAAATTACAATTTTCGCCTAACAGGCAAGGAAGGCTTTGTAGTCATCCTGTTCCCTTCAATTTTTCTGCTCCCTCCTTTCTTTTTTTCAATTTCATCCATTAAATCTCTTTAATTTACTGCTCTACTGCTTTTAATAGTTACATTTGTCTTATTTTTGCAAGAGTTGAACCTTCTGCTTTACCTGTGAAGTTTAGTATCATTTTGAAGCTATTCAAAAGACTTAGTTTTACAGAGGCTTTATACCTACTGCTGCTATGAGACATTGAAAATTATTGCCATTGAATAAGATGAAGAAAAAAAATGTTTCCTTTTACATTTACTCAGAGGCAGTTATGGTTGTTTTTTCACTTCATTTAGTGCATAATAAGTTGCAGTATTTCATATAGGCTATCAGTTTCCCCTGTTGATCTTGTGGGTTCTCAAGCCATCACCAGGGGAGAGAAGCATAGAAGAACATTAGTTTAAAGCAACCAGCAAGGGGACATGATAAAAGATGGCAATAACCAAACAGTTGGAAACCCATTTTAAACTCAGTTTTCTGAAACTCAATACATTTCACACTAACAATGTCTCATAACATGTCTCATAAAAGGACATACTCTTACTAAAATACAACTCTATTCATTTGTGTCTGGGGAAATAGCACAGTTAGAAATGGCAGCGTTGAAATAATTCAATTTTTTTTAAATTGTACACTCACCAATGTTTTCTCTACTTTCACGCTAGTTTACATTGAGAGAAGAGATTTTTTAAAATTACTAGTTACTACCTGTCTTTGTAAATAGATGGGGTTTTCCATGCCAGATTTGAAATCATCAGCAATACATGTTAAAAAAATCAGTCACTTAGGGATATATTAAAATAAATGCAGCTTTTCTCGACATAGGATGGTAGACACCATCCTACACCTTGGCAGGACAAAGCAGAAATTGTCAGCTTTCTATCTGCTTTCAGCCATAAGCAAAAATGTACATGGGAAGGATTAACCATGTTTAATAAAACTACTTTTTTTGAAGGGAAATCTAGGAAATAGTGCATCAGAGGACAAATTCCTATTTAACAGATATGATTAAATCAGATTTATTTAAAAATTTTCAGGTCACTAATGAGGCAGAAGTGATTTATGTGAGCACAGGTTGACTCTATAGCTCAAATTGAGTTCTGCTTTGCCTCTAAGGCAGGAATTCAGATGTCTTTGCTTTGTAAAAGAAATACAGCCCCACGTTCTTTAACCTATCATACCTCATCTTTGAATACAGAATTCATGTAAAGATTTTCCTTTGTTTTGGAATGAAAATGAGTTAAAGATATGTGAGATCTAATGCTAGACTTTAAAAAAAAATAGTTAAATTGTTTCAGCAGTGGGATTATATATTTCATGTAAACCCAATAATTCACACATCACTGAAACTGTGCACAATGATCAGACAGATCATTGTGATCCCTATGGTTTAGTCTGGATGTCAGAGTAAGTTAAATGGACATGTAACACTGCAGGATGAAAAATAACTTAGAAATATAATTTACTTGGTGAATAAAGGTAACAGAGGAAGGACTGTGTGAAATCTTCAAACTTTTTTTTCTTCCCATTAGAGTTTTCCATAAAACAACGTATAGAAAATGAAGCATAAATTGCAAAACCTATTGGAAGTGCCTGGTGGCTCCCCAGGTACCAGACAAGCTTTTGAACACATCCCTCTGCAGGCTGTCAAGGGTCTCCCTTCTGAAACTCTCCTAAGTGAAGAATGGATGGGTACAAGTACTCTTCTAGAGAAGCAAATAAAACTAGCAACCATGTGTTTTTAATAGGCAAGGGAAAGAAGGGGGAAGCAAGCTGGGGAAGTTTCTGTTGGAAACCTGCAGCCAGGGCCAGCAGAGCAGTGGTGCATCACTTCAGCATGCGGCACAGCACGCTCAAGAGGTCCTTGTAAGAGTCAGTGGGTACCAGACGGTGCGGATGCCCAGTTTACGTACAGCTCATCAGTTTGGGGCCTGGATGCTGACTGAAGCTGGTTGCTGTCAGACTCCTCGGGTCAGAGGCTGCCATTTTACAATGCAGCTAAGTCAATCTATATTGGCTAGCTGCCACCAAAAGAATAATTACTTAGCCTTTCCCCATCCCTTCCCTTTGCACACCTGACGGTTTTATTCTGTGTGTACTGTGAACCAGTTTGGGGAGCCTGAAGAGACAGAAAACTCACCTGAAGCACCCTGAAGCCAGAATGTGTGATGGGGAGTGGGGCTGAGGGGAGAAGGGGAACTTGGACTTTGTCTCTCGGAGGTACCTATGTGTCTGGTCACCTCAGCTGTACTGCTAGACTGTGCCACAAGTAACAGGCACAAAATGAGCTGAAGCCATACCTTCATGTTACTCTTCCTGCAGCACCAGCTCTAGTCTAAATTATTTCTATTTGTTCCCCCTCTCAGCCAGTCTCCAAAATTTTACCCATTGAGCCATATATGTGTGGTTGTGCCTGAAACCAGTTCTGCAGGATAATCTAGATTTTAATGACCTGGGGAAAATGTGCATTCAGAGAGTGCTCTGAAGGGAAGGATGGGGCAAATTAAAGTCTGCATCTCCAAGTAGTGGGTGCCAGAAGCAAGCACATGCCCAGGACCTGGCTTTGATTTTCAACAGCTCTTTCTGAAGCATTTAGTTTTAAGCTGTAGTTAACTACAAAACTGTATCAGAGAAACTTCGCTCCACATAAAAATGTAACATCTGAGCAACACACATGGAAATGGAGAGCACAAGAGAAAGATGAAAATGCAGAAGAATACATGACTACTCTTCAGTGAAATAAATAATGCAGTAAGCCACGAGAGGGGCTAATGACACTCCTGACGGGGGACCAGTCATGCAGAGGAACTGGGTGCACACACTACCCAGCCCCTCAGTGAGCCACCTGGAGACACAGGACTAATCACTCCCAGACCACTTAGCACTTGCTGTGCAGAGGACATCACCTGGAGCTGACAGCAAGGCTGGGAGGGAGCAGAGAGCTCCAACACCTGGACTCCTGCGGAGTGTGAAACACTATCCGGGAAGAGGAGAGCTGGGGCATGCAGAGCTCAGCCCCCTCGTCCCCAAAACCCAGCCAGGGAGCCACACAGGCTGAGCTGGGCACATATCTGAGCCCCAGGACCCCAGGCACTGCCAGAACTAACATCCTTTTCATCGCCCTCCTTATCCTTACCAAAGAGATGTTTGCCCAAATCCAGCTGCCTAAAGGTTGCCACCTTAATCCTGAAATCTGTGAACAAACCTCATTTTCTCTATATATTCACATTCTAAGACAACTTCACATCCCATTTACTTTACATTAGCAGTGTGAGAAGCAAAACAAGTAAAAAAATTGTTGCTGAAAGAATATTAAGTCCTACAGTGGTAAGTACTTTATTTTTTCACACAGAAAGCAGAACAGTAGCCTGTTATTTTAGTGCAGAAATCATACATGGTACTGGATCTTTCCATGCAGTCTCGCTTTCCCTAGCGGAAATTCTACTGTATTCTGTCTATATAGGGCATTTGTTTATAGATAAGGTACTGTATGTCTGGGGTTATCAAGTTATTTTTTGTGACGGACTTTTATGGGTATGTCAGTTATGGGAGCTGGAGACACCATAGTTACTGCCAATACAGATGGGAAGGTCTTGCTGACTCAACTGCTTCCCATTGAACTATTTACCTACGAGAACAACTGATCATTTTTCAATCAGAACTTTGGGATATTAAATTCCCCTCATAGGCAGCTTTGCTTTCTGAATGCTATTAGAAATCAAAATCCAAACCATTATTGAACAGGTCCTAAAAGTTATTGTATCATTAATTTGATATTACTTTACAATTTATGTTACTCATTAATGCTAATGTTACTTGGGTTTGCTCCACAAAACTGGTGCTGACACAGTAATTATGGCTACAAATAAATGGATATGTAAATCAAGGCAAAGTAAGCAAGCAAGCTAGGAAGATATATGTGTCTTGCTATCTTGAGCAATTGATTTAATAATTCATTTTCCCAGGCTTAGGTTTCCAGTTTCTTAGAGCAAATCTTGCTCTATTTTTTGTGTTACAGAGTTTTGTGTAGTCTATTTGCAGCTCGGCCTAACGGTAAAATGCTTATTTGAAAATATTACTAAAGAAAATACAGCTAGAATAAAAAGAAATATCATCAGATATTGCCAAAATGCTTTAAACTAGGCAACAGCTTGTCCAGTTCAAACAGAAATTTGTTGTGTGCTGTTAGAGACTTAAGAGGTGCAACTGCACCGCTGGAGCGCCAGGCCCACGGCAGAGAAGGAGGCAGAGAGATTCCTTCAGGGCTGTCCTGCAGTTGGGCAAGTCACCGCGAAGAAAAGTGAACACAATTCAAGTCTGCAAGCAGAAACTCCATTTGCTCTTTTTCTCTTCCGAAAAGCCATTTGCGCCTGGGTACCTGGATACCAGAGGATGTCAGCGCACGGCGATCCAGTGATATCGCCAGGAAAACGGCACAATTCTCGTTTTAATCTTTTTTAATCTTTTAACCTTTTTAATTTTTATGTTGCAGTACTTGTGGTGGTCACTAGATAGCAGCCGTGCTTCCCTGGTTAAGGGTGTGACTTCACTTCCGAAACACAGCCCGAAATACCAGACCCGGGGGGCTGCTACTGCTCTTCGCCCCCCCCGGATCCGGCTGGCCAGCTGCCCCAGGACGGCCAGGTCTTGCCCTTTTTACAGTGCACCTGGTTACGCTCCTCTTGCTTTCCCGTATTACTCCAACCAAAAAAGCTTCACCTAAAGTGTCTCTGGAGCGCTAATAAATACAGGTGTGTTGTAATAGTATCGCTACAAAGCACGGCGAGGTGGGATGTGGCCCCTCTGGGGGCTGGGGACAGGCCAGGGCATCCAGCCGCCCGCCAGCTGCAGGAAAAGACCTCGGCTGGTATTAATGCCAGCTTCGTTAGGGGTCAAGGAAGGGTTTTAAAGAAATCAAAACTCTAGCTCTTGTAGTTCTGGAGCAAATGGGAAAAACTGAACCAGATGTCCTCTGTAGGCTCATCTAAACTCAAACCCACAAGGGAAAAAAGTCCCCAGCCTATTGCTGCTTAGAAACTTGTTATTTGGGAGGGGAAGAACTCCAGGGGCTGAAGCTTGACTCCTGTTTTTTGAACGTGACATGGGTGGATCCCAGGACCCAAAGCACATCACTTGGGGCTGACAGTACTGCTAGTGCCTAATAAAACTCAACCCCTCCTTCTATAACTTTAAATTTCTCCTTCCTTTTTATATTATTATGCCTTTTAACTTGAAAGTTTGAGGATGTTGATACTTGGTTTGCATTAACAGTATTGCGAGATTCTATACCCAGTTGTACAGTTACCAATATCTATGCTGCTATCCGATAAATTAAAGTTTAGTTAATAGCACTTCCTTACTCAGCAATCTATCTTATCCATTTCAGTGAGCATGCTTTAGGATGATGCTTTATTTCTGACAGCAATAAAAGAGCAAGATGGAGCTAGAGTCTCTGGTAGTATCAAAAAATAAATGATAGCTCTATGCTAATGGAAAAAACCTTTAATTTGGAATCTAAACCCATATACCTCAATCACATCTTAATTACATTTTAATTACATGGAAAATCCACATATAATTGCTCAGAGCTATTATTGGTTAGCTAGAGATGGTATTTAATTACTTGAATTAATATTTAACATGTGCTGTATTGGAGAGGGGAAATGCTATAAAAGACTCAATGTATGTTGAAATATTGCTGCAATTGAAAAATCCCCAGTACTCTGGACATGCAGTTACAGATCCAACAATCAATTAAACTTGAAAGCCTAACTTCAGACTGCTTGACAATTGGGAATTTTAACATTGAAATCCCATCACTGTCATCAGCTAATAGTATCCCAAGCTGTTAACAAGGATTCATGCCCCCATGTGGTGAGCACTGCACTGGTTTTAGATGAGAAAAGTCCCAAGCAATCTGGAATGATGACTGCCGATGCAGCCTCTTGCATTCAGATTTAATTCTGGGCATAAGGAGATGCACCGAAGTAAATAAAACTATTTGCATGCTTAAATTTAACTTTTTAAAATGTTTGCAGACCTGGAATCTAATGGATACAAAGGGCTTGGGAGGATACAGTGTGCAAAAAAATTGACAGGACTCTTGAAAAACAGACCATTACATGGTCCTCTTTTGGCATTTGATATAAAACGCAGTAATTCTCAGCTTATTTGCATTGCTGAAACATCAAAAATAAAGTGGTTTGGTGATTATTTCAAAATAATAATTTGAAATTTTTTATTCTCTTAAAATATAACTTTATAATGAATTCTTATCAAAAGAAAAAATTGCAGTTACTGTTTCAGTCAGCTTTATCATGTAGTGATGTCCTTTTTCTTAAAAAAAAAGGAAAAAGGAAAAAGGAAAAAGGAAAAAAGGAAAAAAGGAAAAAAGGAAAAAGAAACAAGAAAAAAGAAACAAGAAAAAAGAAACAAGAAAAAAGAAACAAGAAAAAAGAAACAAGAAAAAAGAAACAAGAAAAAAAGAAGAAAAAAGAAAAAAAGAAAAAAAAAGAAAAAAAGAAAACCCTGATTTTATTTCTGAAAGGATAAAAAAATGGGACAATGGCAGGAGAAATTATTTCTGACTAAAAAGAAAAATCATTTAAAAAACCTCCAGCCGCCTGCAATGAAAATAACTCAGCATTTCATCTGCTGTCTTATCAAAGAAATGCCCAGCTTCTGTACGGTCCAAAGCCACTGGTCACACTCTTACACCTGTCATTCTCCGCCTGAGGCGTGCTTTAGCTTTTGTGGCACTTATTTTTAATCCCCTTAAATCTGCTGGGGGGCATTCCAGTTTTGCAGCCCGCGGAGCATTACCGCGAGCCAAGAAGAACACAAAGGGTTGTTTGCACCATCTGCTCCACCACATCCCACCAGCCGGGCCACCTGCAGCAGCTGAGGTGCCGGCCCAGGTAGTCTCCCCTACACTTGCCCTCCCCACCGCTCCAGCAGTACCTGCCCTGGCGAGGGGTCAGCATGTCCCCGAGAGCCTCTCGATGCACGCTCCGTTTCGTTTTCCGATGTCGGCAATCTTACGATTTTGCAATAACGCTAGCTACGTGCCCGTGCGTCTGGCTGGGCAGTAGTTGCTCCCTCCCTGCCCCTCTGCTTTTCTCTTGCTTCAAAGGAAAGGCTCTTCTGCCTGTGCCCTCGGTGAATGGTGGGTGCTGGGAAAAGCAGAGCTGAAGAGCTTAAAGCGGAGGCGGGGAGGGAGGGAGGAAAGGTCTGCCCTCACCGTGATTAAGCGAGGGGCTAAATAACCTGTGAGTAAAATCTCTCCCCCGAAATACTCCTGGGAAAGCTTGTAAGTGACCTGTATAAATAACAGACCTTCCCGACCGACTACTTTATTAGCATCTTACCTGCTTGTTGGCTTTCAGCACTGCTCTCAGGGTTGCTATCTGCTCCCGCTTCGTACTCAGGAGTGATTTCAGTTTCAGTATCTCTTCCATTAAGGCCTCCTTGTCTTTATCGATCATGGGCGCTAGCTCCCGAGCTGCAGCACGCTGGCGCGACAGCTGCAGCGACCGATCAACAGCCTTCTGCAAGTGCTTGATTTGGTCCCTTATTATAGCATTGAGGTTGTAGATGTTCATCGGCTCTTTGCGGATGTCACTGCTATCGGAGACGGGGGAGGAAGGAGGAGCTGTGATGACAGGAGAAATGGTAGGTGTTTTTGTCGGGCTCTGTTCCTTGCCAGGCTCCGTGGCCTCTTTCGTCACCTGCTCGGTCGGGGTCCTGGCTTCTACGGGTGATGCCACCCCCCTTCTGGCGAGCCGCGGGGAAAGGAGGCCTCGAGGGTCGTCCGGTCCTTTCAGGCTCCCGCTGCGGGTCACTCTGCTTTGCCTGTAATAGTCCAACATGACCCTGTTTGGTGTCTCGTTGTTGCACAGGCAGACGTGATGGTAGAGCTGAGCCAGCTCCTCACTGAACGTCACCAGCTCGTCCTGGGCGGTGTTGAGGGTATTATGGTTTTCATTTGCTATGCTTGTCATCCTTTGCAATTCCTTTTCCATGTGGACCATTTTTTCCTGGCTTTCCTTGGTTGACTTCTCGAGGCTTGTCACCTGCTCGTCGTACGTCTGGATTCTGCTCTCATACTTGGCCTTTTCTTCAGTGTAGTTTTCCACATACTTATTATATTTCTCCTTTAAGGCTTTGATTTCTGCTTTAAGGTCTATCACCTCAGTAACAGCTACTTTGTATTTACATTCTAGGATCTCCAAGCCGTTGATGTCTACTTCATAGTCGTGTGCTTCCTCGCTGGGGTCTCGGCCCTTCTCACAGTCAAGCTCAGCTTTCAGCTCCTTGTTGCTCTGCAGCCCCCTCATGGCATTGACGTGCTCGGTGAGCCTGTGGACTCGCTCGTGTTGCTCAGTCAGGGCTCCCTTGGTGTGCTCCAGCTGCGTCTGAGATTCCTGCAGGTTGGCCAGGAGAATGGCCTTCTCTCTCTCCACCTGCAACAGAGCCAAAGTAAGAAACCCAGGATCTCGTCCTACCCGCGATGAACACAAAACTCTGCACTCACATTCATCTCTTTCACTCCCCCACTCCGTACACAACTCGAGGACTTCCAATAGATTCTAGCCATATACACCTAAACCATAAAATTAAGTCAGAAAGAGATGTCTGTAACTCTGAATTGGGTTTGTGTGGCGGGGTTTTGGTAGCGGGGGAGGGGCTGCAGGGCCGGCTCCTGTGAGAAGCTGCTGGAAGCTTCCCCGGCTCCAAGTCGGACCCGCTGCTGGCCCAGGCCGAGCCCCTCAGCGACGGCGGTAGCGCCTCGGGGAGAACGGATTTAAGAAGGGGAACCTGCAGTG
>JANXJC010000023.1:18408697-18419628 GCA_027564655.1 Leptodon cayanensis | reverse complement strand
GGCTGCCCCTGCAGCCCATGGTGAGACAGAGGGCAGGCTGTCCCCCCCCAGCCCACGGAGGGGAGCGGGGGAGCAGATGCCCACCTGCAGCCTGGGGAGAGGGGAGCCCAGGCCGGAGCAGGGGGATGCCCCCTAAGATGGCCGGGACTCCGTGGGAAAGCCCACGCTGGAGCAGGCTGTGCCTGAAGGACTGCAGCCTGCAGAAAGGACCCATGCCGGACCAGTTCATGAAGAACTGCAGCCTGTGGGAAGAACTCACATTGGAGAAGTTCGTGGAGGACTGTCTCCAGTGGGAGGGACCCCACGGTGGAGCAGAGGATGAGTGAGGAGTCCTCCCCCTGAGGAGGAAGGAGCGGCAGAGACGAGGTGTGAGGAACTGACCCCAACCTCCATTCCCCGTCCCCTTCGCCACTGGCGGGAGGAGGTAGAGAAAATCAGGAGTGGAGGGGTGGGGGGAAGGCGTTCTTAAGATTTGGTTTTACTTCTCATTATTCTGTTTTGATTTGATCGGTAGTAAATTAAATTGATTTTGTTTTTTCCCCAAGTTGAGTCTGGTTTTTGCCCATGACCATAAGTGGTGAGTGATCTCTCTCCGTCCTTGTCTCGACCCACAAGTGTTTCTTTATATTTTCTCCTTCCCCTTCCACCAGAGGGGAGGAGTGAGCGAGCAGCTTCATGGTGCTTTGTTGCCAGCTGGGCTTAAACCACAACAGACTCTCAGAGGGTTATGAAGTCCCTGCTTTTGTTACAATTTGCAATGTCACTAGGTCCTGATTGTACATGTTGCCCACTGAAGAATTACTTGGTGCCCAAGCACTAAGTGCCTAGTCAGCTAGAGTGATGATATGGGATTTATTACGACATACGTTCCCTGAACATACGAACTGCATCACTGTCAACTATAAGCTATTCCACTGGTACATACATATTTCTCAATGGAGTTTGAATTTACATTTCCCATTAATAGCTCTACCAATCCTTCACAATATTTATTTATATCTTTGGACTGTTGCAAACTTTCATTAAGGCTTGATTACTGAATGCAAATAGAGTAAATAAATGTCCGTGTACATTTCCACAGATCAGATTAAATAACCCAGTGCGTGGGAATGTAATACAGATCAGGACACTAAGCAAGTGCAACTCCCAGGACTGCCCATCCCCAGCACTTAACTGTAAGCAAAATCCATCCTTTTAAGACAAGGCAGGAAAAACAGAATTTGTGGTATAAATAACAAACCACTGGTTCTGACCTAGGAAGTTCCTTTCTCAATATCCACAGAGATATGTGGATGTTGAACAGCAGAAGAGGTCACGGAGGACTCCACCAGAAGTTTTAACGCACAGCATCTTAAAGCAAGTGAACAAGACAGAGTTTGATCTGCTCAGGTATTTGCTACTCACGCTAACACCTCTGAAAGACTCCTATTTCAAGTTTGAAGTGTAACGCTCCAACTTTTTCCCTGTGCCTTTGTGCTGTTCCGAGTTGTCAATTGGGAAGCAGAGGAAGGCACACGGAGATTGGATCCTTCTTGCTTTCATGGCTTTTGCAATAGGACCCTGAGCCTACCAGCTTTACTGCTCTTTCTCTCCCAAGGTTTCAGTATCTCAGCCCCATGTTTACACATGCAGTGAAAACGGCATGCTCCATGTTTCCTTTATGAGTGGCTGAATTACTAATTCGAGAGTTCAAAGCCGTCAGTTGTGAAAAACCCTTTAAAAAAACCTTTCCTTCCCTAACAGTATTCCCCCAGGTAGTATTTGGAAGAGAGTCAGATCAGCCACCACAAATCTTACTGAAGGAAAAGAAAAGCCTTTTAGAGACCAAGAGGGTATTAATGCCATCTCACAAAATGTTCCAAGCAGTGCTTCAGGCTCCTATTTTCTCACAACGAGGCTTTTGAGCAGTGGCTGCTGCTCAGAAGTATTAAGGCACTAAAGCATGCAATAATCCCCTGGTTTTACAGACAGGCTTTCAAAACACATCCTCTATTAGAACCTGCAATCAACTGCAGGCAAAAACTGTAAAAATAGAAGCCATGTTAAAACTTCTAAAAAAAAAAAAAAAAATCAGCCTAGTTTTCTTGTGTACAGGTGACTGACAGCTTAAGAATTAAAAAACAGGGCCAAACGTCATCATTATTTTATGATCCAGGAAGAGTCTGTCTCCTTACACATAGCTCCATTTTAGGCACTACGTAGTCTGGGCAGAAGAGGACAGACAAGTACCATGAGTATATTGGTACCTTTCTCCATCTGACGTTGTTCCCCTGTTGCTGCCTCAGTCTGCTGGCCATTGCCCTTACTGCTCATCCCCTGTGCTCTAGCTGAGAAACCACTCTTCTTGAGAAAATCCAGAATAGGGCAACCTTCCTCTTTGCCAAGGGCATCTACTTAAAAGGTGACTGCTTTCCACAGATCTCTCAGTCAGACCTGTCCTGGGGAGCCTCAGCAGCAGAAGCCTCTTCACACACTCTCCTCTGTTATTTCCATCAAGCAGTGTGCCCCAGGTCTGCTCTCCCCAGAAACTTTCAGCTGAACTCTAGTTGTTACCACCTGGTACAGCAGGCTTAGGGGTTAATTACACTACCCTCACCAGATAATGAAGGTATTTATTCCTTCAGACTGGTAAGGTGAACTACACAGTTGCATGAAAAATCTGAGTTTTGGTTAACTTAAAGGATCACCTCACCTTATGGTGAGAAGCCGTATGGATAATAAAGATCCATACATTACACATCAAAGGCAGTTGGCTTTTTAATGTGTATGGCTCCACTGTGGGTATGTTCACACCAAAGTAGGCAATTAACTGTAGATTGCACTGCTGTGAAAATAAATACAGGGCTTACCAGCCAGAGAGCCTTTCCTTCCAGAAAACAACTCGGTGTTAAAGGAGCACAGTGTTTTAGTGTCTGCTTACATTAATCAGACAGAATTGATCCTGCCAGATTACTGATCTCAGCCATCATAGTCTATCGTGAAGGAAAACTATAACAGAGTTAATGCGGATCTTTACGATCATTTCTCTGCTGAACATAAATGGGTTCCGGAAACAAATACTTCTTACAAAGAGAAAGGATTCTTTCCAGAGAAAATATGGAACTTTTTAAAATCCAAATACCAACTTGGACAGTAGGTAAAATTAAATACGTACATCTACTACATTTTACTCATTCTGGTCCAGTAATTATGGATTAAGCTAATCTGCTTCTGTTTAAAGTTATAAATACATGCTCCTACTTCCAATGGAAAAAAAACCCCAAAGCTCCAACTCAGCCCTGAGCACACTTTCTGCATATTAATGATTCTGCTGTTTGCAAGTATGATAATTATATTTCTTGTTCTAGACGATACTATACTCGTATTTCCACCCACAGCAAACTTTTGGGAATCGCAGTTATTTTTCAGTCCAGTTGTAGGGGGAGGGTTGATGTTGAAATTAGTAGCTGCAGTAAGGATCTTTATCATCTTAAAACAAAAATAAAAGAAATTCACAAGTAGCTGTACCTATCTTGCAATGCATCCTTCCCTTCAAAGACTTGAGTTTGAGGAGATTTCCTTCCCAATGTGATCTATAGTTTGCAATTATGGAAACCAATTTTACCATTACTATTGATCCTGCCCCTTTTTTTTTTATTAACATCAGAATGTCAGTGAACAGTTCCTAGTGGAGACTGGAACAAATTAACAGGAAAATTCAGCTCAAGAACCCTTTATCTCAGCTCTATCATATTTGTCAGAGCACCAGGCAGCTGGGGAAGAGTGTCAGAAACTGGGCTGCATGATTTATTTTTTTTCTTCTTTTTTTAAAGAGAACTTGATCTAAGATTTCCAAATATGATGTTGGCCTCAGGAATAAGGAAAGCATCACCATGGAAGGAAGAGAGGAGTCCTAGGCTTTAAAGATGAGATAGAGAATTCTTTCCACTGGAAAACAAACATGAAGGAAGAGCAGAAAGCCTTGAGCTTTTCCAAGAAAATCTCAGAATATGAGAATTTTCAGCAAGATGTTTCTTGCCTAGTGGATTGAAAAGATGCAAAGGGAACAGTTACAATTAAATCTCTCCTAGGGACCAGCACAGATCATGGAGCAGCAGCATCCTAAAGCTGCAGAAGGAATTGTATCTGTCATACTAACTGTTTTAGTGAAGGCTTCTTTTGAGATTGAGGAGTGAAAAAATTTGCCACACACATACCAAATGGCAAATCTGAAGTTTGCTTCTCTCAAAAAAGAAGCCTGCTGTCCTATAGACATAAAAATAGTTCCCAAGAGAGGGTCAGTTCCTTCAGCAACTCTGTCGTAGTACAGCCTCTTCAGAGAAAACAAGAGGAACACATACCAAATACTGAGATATGGCTGAAAGAACACCACATGGCAAAGACATTGTAGAGGAGAAAAAAAAAATCCAGTTTTGCTGAAGGATTACCTTTTGTCAGCTTGAACCCGATTAAATCTCCCATCTACTATGAGGAAAATTTTGGGGGGAATTTTTCACATTTAATTTGTGTGACCCAAGGTGACCTGATGCAACTCAACAGAGAAGATGATCACTTTATAAAAAGTATACATCAGCATTTTGCAGTAAGCCTTTTCAGTATCTGAAGAAATCAGGTTTCCACCTGGGCCTAGTCTTTCTTTTTAAACTGCAAAGCTTTTAACAGGATTAGAATGCCAAGCAATGGTGGCGACTACTGGTGTGAGGGTGCTGGGGCCCAGCATCGAAAAATGTTGTAACCGAAAAAATGGTTATGTTTATTTTCTAGGGTCCTAAGTGTGTAGCTAGTGACTGTCAGAAGGCTGCCTCTTTATTTAAGAGGTGTAAAATAAATAAGTTTTTAAGTCAGAAGTGACAAATACAGTTGCAGTATCTTTCAAGTAGAAGTTTGTCAATTCATCAAGGTCAATATTTAATTTAATAAAATCAAGACAAAACATAACCAAACCAATCTTATTTTTTCATTTCCAAGCAGCTTTCACTCAAATTTATATTGCATAAACTTCATTGTAAATTATGGTTGAAAGTGCTTACGCTGTATTTTAAAATATGAACATTTCAAAGCATTTCTTCTGAACATGGGTTTTTTTAATTTTTACCATTGTATTTCTGAATAAAATCAAAAGATGCATATAATATATATGTGCACATATTATATCCACAAATGTATACATACATATGCATGTGTATTTTTATATACGCACATATACACAAAATACACACACTGCTTACATTTTAATACTGGAAAAATTTGACAGAATTTTTCACAGAAATAAAATTCGGAATTTTAGCTTTCTCACTTAAATTATGTATGTCTTGCATCAAAGTTATTTGTGTAAAGCACTAGATGTCATCAGTGTTTGCCACATCAGAGCTCGTATCAAAACTTCCTACAGTGAATTTGGCAATGAAGTAAATAAAACAATTAACTCTTCAACAAATATAGGACAGACCACATAGGGATTTATTGTTCTCTAGCAAGCACTGAAAATCGGGTTTGCTCTACTTTACTTCCAAATTGCCTTTTACATTTTAAGCAGTAAAGGATTTACATTTACTCTCTTTGGAAGAGGCACTTTTTGGGAGCCTGCAGCTAGAAAACGCTGGATATTTCCTTGATGGTGCCAAAACCTTTCAAGCTCTTGTGGCAGAGAAGATGCTCAACAGCTTGGGCAGCAGGACCTTTCCTCTGCGTGGCACTGTACCCCTTCTACGATGATGTCAGCATCGGGGCTGGCAGCTTGAGTCTTCATCTGGCTTGCATCCCAGGCTCCTATTCTGGTTATGCCTGGGCTGGGCTTGGATGAACAGAGAACAAACGCTCGCTGTATGGTCCCCAGGGCACCCCCTGCAGCCTGCGCATCCGCCGGGACTGCCAGCATGGACAGGGGCACTCTGACATCTCACGCGCCACATGCTCTTCGGGTGCGCAGTTACTAAGAGGAGCGCTCCTCTCCTTTTGTTCTCTCTTGACGGTATGCCAAATCTTGTTCAAACTGAATTTAATGGCAAAACCTCCCTCTGACTTGCAAGGCAGCATAATCGAGTCTGTCTGTATTTTAGTGGGGTTTTTTGCAGATACCTTTGGTCATATTGAAGAGTACTTTACTCCACTTGCAATTTCAGGGGCATTTCCCATTATCAAAGCAGGAAAAAAAGAATCTAACCATCTGCAACCACAGCAACTAGGTCCCTTTCTCCTCTGCACTAAACATCTGCTCAGATCACACTGACTTTTTGCAGACAGATACTCTGTTTACTAGGGATATTCCTAGCAAAACCTGGATATGAAGAAACACCAAAGCAGAAGTCTGAGCACAGGACGTAGGTGGTCGAGAATTTTACCGGGGGAAATCATTGCAAAAGCTGGCACTAGGGTCCATAGGATGTGTGTCTAAACACTTCGGGACATTAAATTAGGCTCTTACCTGCATGAGTTGCTGCTTCAGTTTCTGTATTTCCGATATGTTGAGCTCACTGAAGAGGTCAGAGACGGGGTGCAGAGATTCTCCTTTCCTACCCGTGGGAGTTCGGTAGTCACCGTTGAGTTTCACAAGAGGCCCATGGATATGTCCATTCATTTTGTCATCGTTGTTGGGCTCACCCCCGTCCTCTGCAAACTTCAATCCATCTACTGATATATTAATATGGTTATTATACATACTATCATTGAGGTTGATATACTGGGAGAGTTCCTTCCTCAGATTGTTCTTTTGCTCCCTTTCATTTTTTAAAGTTTCCAGGGCTTCCTCCAGCTGATGCTCAGCAATCTCCTTCAGCCGGATGGCATCTTCTAGCTGACTATTAAGCAACACTGTCTCCTCCTCAAATCGTTTAATCTCATGCTTTAAGCCTTCATATTCAACCTGAATTAGACAAGACAAAGAACATTCATAATACTAAAACTTGAGTCATGAAAACCTGCCATTTATCAGCCTTATTGAAATAGGTGTTACAGAAACTACAGTTTGAAATACCAGACATTGCCTGCGGCTGCAGAGAGTGGCTGCACAGAAAATGCAAGTGGAGCTCGCTCTGTTAAATACTCCACTGATCGCTTTTTCAGCATGTGAGAATCAAGAAATATAACACCTTTTTCTGAGTAACTTATGAGGATAAATAATGCGTTTCATGGAAAGAAGGCTGTTTAGTAGCAGATGTCCTCATAACCATAGATTTGTTATGAATTACCATAAGCAATGTTGGTATATCATGGTATGTACAGATCTCAGGTTAATATAGTCTGATTTATTAATTGCAAGTGTTCTGAAGATGACTTCATATCTAAATTCTTACCAGATGAGAGTATCTATGCCTGAGTGACTTTACAAGTATCTTGGCGTCTTAGTAGTTTTCAAAAATATGGATTGAAGGTACAAAAATGGTAGAAGAGCCTCAACTCTCTTCTTTGTGTCAAACAAGACTCTCCGTTATTCAAGAAGCATCTAATTTTAAAAATCAAACAGCAAACTAGTCATACAATCAGTTTAAACTCTAAGATGCCCCAAATTGTTAGAGACTTTAAACTACCAGAAAAATGTAGTAACCAGCTCATTCAGCCACACGGTCCAGGACTGCAGGTAGGGATGCCATTCTGGAGCACTCAGCAACCTGTTGCTCCAACAGCACTGTCTGAAGTGTGTCCCAGTGACCTGGTGCAGCCTTGCCAGGCTTGGAGGGATTTGCTGGTCTTTCTTCTTCTCAGAGGGCAGGCTTCCCGCGCTACACCAAGGTGCAGTATTTTATCGAAGTATTTATAGGCATTGTGGGCTGAGGAAAACAACAGCTGCTTCTCTCTTCCTTAACGGCAGCTCCCACTGCCTTTATGCAGTCCTCTCCTCTCTATTGCCCCTAACAAGAAGCAAAGCCTAGAAAACCCAATCTAGCTCAAAACCAGTTGCTCAGCAATATCTAGACAGTGCAGCAGATCTCCACTGCAGAATGCCTTCCCTTGCTGGCCCTCCTCATCTTCCTTTTCGCTGTTGGAAAATCTCACAGCAATGAAAAGGAAGAGCTTTGTAAAGATCCCTGTCCATGCTTGACGATCTCTCCTGGCAAAAATGGTCACGCTTTGATTTTTTTAATTTAATTTTAATCATGTTACTCATCTACCTTTTCATTTCTAAATGCAAAAAAATCCCCGTATCAGGTGAAATAATTTAATAGCTTGGTGAAAGAGAAAAAGAAATACTGAATCTTCACACTTCCATAAAAAAAAAAAAAAAAACCAACTTTTTGCAGTTGAGGCTTTTATAACTCACATACATTACTATGCATTACTATCTGTAGTTTTAAGGCACTGTCTAGAATACTTTTTTATTTGACATATATAGATATTTAAACAAAATGTAACAAGGTTCTGGTGAAAGCAGAAATATCCACCATTCCTACTGGAGTAGAATATTTATCAACCTGTCAAAAGTCTCGTATTCATAAACATTTGGAAAGGCAAACTTGAAAACTGAATCACTAATCTTCAAACCCAGAAAATGGAAACATATCAACCAACAAAGAAAGTTCCAAAGTCATACTGGGATTCTTAAACAGAAAAGGAAAATCCATGATATTTTCAAATCTACATTTAGGAACTTGATATCTTTTCTGGCTGGAGGGACAGGTCCATCTGAAAAATTATGAAATCCAATCAAGTAGCTATGCTTATAACTTAAGGACATGAAAAGAAAAAAACAACCCTTTTTCAATTTTAAATCCATATGAAAACCAAAGGACTATACTATCTATATGGTAACCATCTCATAGATTCTTGCTTACAAAAGCCACAAAAAAAAAAACCCAACCCAGATAATGACAGTTTAGCACTAAGACTTGTAACATATGGGTTTGTAAATTAAAGTATTAAAGTATAAAATGCTCTTGAAATTTTACCTTATAGATCAAGGTTATTGTAGGAATCACAAGTGCATGGATATGTGATGCAAAATGTCTCATTTTTAAAGCCATTCAAAATGTGGCAATGCTTTTTCTCTCCACAGACTGCTGGCATTTGGTTTCAATAAGAATGAAATATTATGACAAATATAAACACTTGCAAACATATTTTCTTCTGGGGGAAACTAGGACAGTCCATAAAGGGGTCTTTAATTTCCTGATAGTGTGAAAATGCCTCCTATGAGGTTGGTGAGGAAAAAAATCTGTGCCTCAAAGGGGGAATTTGCTGCCTTGGTAAATAACTCTGACACAAGGATGATCTGCTATAAATTCAGTTTCAGGAACGTGAAAGTCTAGGTATCTTCATAAATAAGGAAACTATGTACTCATTTCTACTATCTGCGTATTCCCTGCAGCACAGCTCCTTTGTTTTAAATGTTTCAATTGCATTTGTGCTAGAGCTGTAAAATAGCAGTAAAAGATCGCTGAAATAGTACTGCATATTCCTGCAGGAATAAGGCAGCTTTGTTAACCAAGCTGCCATTAGAAACTGTGGCAAGTCTTGGCTATTTGATAAAAGCCCCAGCTGAAGCAGGCAGTAGGTTAGGACATAAACCAGGGGCTGCAACACCGTGCTGTTACCATCTGCTAGCAGTTAAGGAAATGGTGTCCTGGAGTGGAACCTTACGCTGGTCTGGACAGTGTCTAAAAGCCAGAAAGCGTTACCTCATCCAACCTGGATACTTAAATATTGATCATGGCAAGTTAACTCTTCTGACGCGAGAACAAATCTCTCTTGTTCAATTTAAAGGACAACTGTGTTCTTGATTGCTTCCTCAGCGGTATATATATCCAGCAGCAAAGGGAGCTGTGCTTTTGTAAGGGGGAGAGAACAGCCCCCACGACCGCTTGCATCTGGATGCAATAGGGCTGTGGTTTATGGTGGCTCCTCGGGGTGCATTCAGCACTGCAGTGACAATCACAGTGTGTTGGTTTGCCGTCAGCTGCAAATTGCTGCAATGGGGAGAACATAACAGACAAACTAGGAACATCTGACATCCCTTCACCTACTTCTGAAGCTTGCTAAACTTGTGGGTTAGCATGGCCGAGAAGAGAGCAACACTGGTACAGGAAAACCCACAGAGCAGGGAAAAAAAAGGAGAATGAGAAGATTATTTCCCCTTTTATCCACTTCAGAAGAGGAAAGGACACGCAGGAAACCAACCGAGAGGAAACAGAGGGCTGAACTCTGCCGCTGGGCATTGAGTTCAACGTGCAGGGAGGGAGGAGAGGAAAAGCAGGAAGCGAAAAATACAGTTCTATCTATTTTCATAATTCCTTTGCTATTACAAAGTTCTGCAATGAAATACTCCACCAGGATTTTCCTCCAACTGAGGTAAGGACCTCCCCATGCATCAAAAATGGCCAATAAAGCTGTTTCAGAATAAGTGTTCAGCAAAAACCCAACTGAAAAAGACATACAAAGAAACTCCTATCAAAGTGGTCTGCGGGATCACATTATGGAAATTGGCGAAAATAGTGTCATTTTTCAGCATAGCGCCTTGAATCTTTCGATGCTTACTTGATTCTGTTTCAGTGTGGACACTAGCTTCTGTAAAGTGATGTTTTCTTCTTCAAGCTCGGTGTAGTCCTGTAGCAGTCTCGCCTCTCGAAACTTGTACTCTCGAATTTCATCTTTCATTCGTATCCTCTGTAGTTCCACCATTTCGTTATTCTGATGAGAAAAGATACAAGTACGTTACCATTCATACACGGCCACTATAATGACAAACACTGCTGTATTGGGTCTGGCTGAGACAGACTTAATTCTGCCCATAGCAGTCCTCGTAGTGCCGTGCTCTGCATCAGTAGCTAGAAAGGTGTTGATAACACACCAGTGTTTTGGCTAGTACTGAGCAGCGCTGGCACAGCATCAAGGCTGTCGCTCCAACATTTTTGCCCCCCTCACCAGCAGGCTGGGGCTGGGCAAGATCTTGGGAGGGGACATAACCAGGACAGCTGACCTAAACTAACCAAACAGATATT
>JANXJC010000023.1:18389609-18408597 GCA_027564655.1 Leptodon cayanensis | reverse complement strand
TTTGCTTTCGCGCGCGACCTTTTGCTGTTCACATTATTAAACTGTCCTTATCTTGACCCACGAGCCTTTTGTTATATCTTCTCCCCCCTGTCCAGCTGAGGAGGGGGAGTGATAGAGCTGCTTTGGTGGGCACCTGGCGCCCAGCCAGGGTCAACCCACCACAACTGCCTTTAGAAAAGGCCAAACAAAGAATTAATCCTCAAATAGAAATGATTTAACAGTGCAAATCAAACCAGCGTCACCTTTTAATCTGACGCCAAGCGGTAATTTCAGGTGTGTGCTGGCAGTGCAGAAATGAGAATATCTGATAGGAAGCTTGATTAAAACAGTTTCAAGATTAGATGCTTACTGAAACGGAAAATCTGGCAAGGCTTTATCATCTCATTGGTTTTATTGCCCTATGATAACAGTTGGATTTAAATAAAATTATCACCTGTTTTCCACTGAAGGATGCTTTCTACATCCATACAGAAAAGCAATGAGTAATGGCATCTGTTCTGGAAAGACATCTGTTACTGAGCAAGGTGCACTCACATGTTCCTATCTGCAGGCATCAGAGGCACACAGGTGGGGGGGTGAGGGGGACCCGCCAGGCAGACGGCTGTAAAGTGCTCGGCAAAAACCTGACAAATGCATTGCTGTGCTGAGCAGCATTACACCCTGCAAGTCTGAGAACACACAAGGTCACCACTTTTATTTTCCAATTAGCATATACGGTTCCCAGACAGCTTATGAGAGGTCATAAGGGATCAGTTTCACGAAAAATTGCTTCCATCAGATTCCAGCTCTGACTGAGTTTGACATCAAGGGTCAGGTTAGTCTGGAAAGACTCTGCTGACATAACCCCGATGTAAGATGCGTTACGGGAAGATGGAGTTAACATACAGCTGGAAGAGAACAGTGACCGACACGGTCGATAGGAGCAACCTCCCCCTCTACTTTGAAGAGAAGCCTGCATTTTCATGATTAATAGGAATAGGCATAGTCAGTCACATCTTCTCCTTGCGTGCAGGAGGAACCTGAGCATTGCCGCACCAGCTGGTGGAGGGAAGCACCACTGCGACCTTAATGATGGGGCAGAGGCCCCTCGCTGCTGGGGTGTCAGAAAGGGTACACCTGGGGAGCAGTAATGGGGTTCTGTAAAAGATTCCAGTGTGGAGGAAGGGCAACCACTGACAGCTACCTGAAAAAAGTCAAATGTTTAAGAAATCATTACAGTAGAAATTGTAGTCGGGGAGCTTTAAATAGGTCAAGCTGTACAACTCACCCTCTGGTATGTAAAGGATAAAACCCCATGTTCTGAATTGAAGGTAAACAGAACTTTGCTTAGCACCAAAGGATAAATAAATAATTATAGACCCATGGAAAATAACATTGCAAAACCTGAAAAAAAAAAAATGTTGACGCAAGAGTTACGGAAGTACTTTTTAAAATGAGGCCTTTTTGCGAAAGAAAAATAAAACCCATCACCTTCCCCCTCCTGGCAGCTAATTAAGAAGAAATAAAGACCCTATGTGATTTTTCATCTGAAGGTACGCCTTTGGTTTAAAAGATCCCCAGTGGCAGAAGAGTCACAGAGCACTAGATAAAAGTAACTCTCTGCAAATATACCTACGACCATCATTGCCTAATAAACCTCTGAGTGAACTGTAAGAATGGCCCAGCAGATGATTTCAGGAGGTGAAGGCATTTTACACCTCAGGGCTGCCTTTATACGTTTTGTTTCTGTCAGCACATTCTCAGCTGTGGCGGTTATTGACGCGTGCTAGGTGCGGGTATGCGTGCGAGTCTGAGGCAGGACGTGGACAACACCAAACGCACGACTCCACTGTGTCAAGTATAATTAAGCTACTCGGCAACTCTCCCGGTGTTTGGAGGACGATGAGGCCAGGGAATGAATAGCAACCGGCACACAGTCACACTGCTGGTTGAAAGGAAGGCCTCTCCGAAAAGGCAGGAAGAAAAAAGGTGGCCAGAGATGCAGGACCTGAGCAAAGAATTCTTACTGAATCCTGATATATTATTTCCCTGAAAGAGTACAAGGCACGCTACTTTGAAAAAGCCTCTCACATTAACTCTGTAAGGTCAGAGTACTCCTTTGTCTTTCCCGTTACTGCAAACAGCGAAAGAAAACACGAGCTGTCACCTTGCTGGAGCGCACCACAACTTCTTTAAGAAGACAGAAACCACATTCCTTTGCCACTTGTAACCGTTCCTTCTCCTACGTAATCTCAGAGGTATAAACAGAAGCATTTATAGCACTTCTCCCGCTCCTCTTACACACGCAGAAACTCTCTCTGCAGAGCAACCTCTACTCCTCATAACTCACGGCATTTGGTCACGGAAGAAGCAGCACGGAAAGGGAAGACATCCCGCCAGCCGTGCCTGCGGCACGCTGCCTGCCGCGCTTCCCGCGACCAGGGCCCAGGCCTCCGCTGGAAGCAATCCTACTGCCCTGCCACGGGGCCAAAACAAACTCAGCACCTTAGAGGACAGGGTATCACCTTTTCAAAGTGACGTAATACCTGCGTTTTGTCACTGCAGGCACCCTGGCATTTTTCTCCATGCTCCCAGATCCCTCCTCTTATTTGCAAACATCTGCATGATGCTGGCAAACATCCAGCTGCAAAGCGCTCTAGTGCTTTCACTGCTTCCTAGAAAAGGGGATGCTGCCACGTTACGAGGCAAAAGCCTGGCGTTATTGAGGTTTACGAGTGAGTAGCCACAGGACATGCTGGAGGGCTCTTCTGTTTTGCTTCGTATGAGATCTTGACGCATTTTGTGGAAGTGAACTAGTCTTTAACCTATTTAAAAAAATTCATGCTGTGTTTATTCTTTGTTACTGTCAGTAAGCAGGACATATTTGTTTCCATCAAATGCTCTGATTAAATACAGTATCTTCTCGCGACTCTCTATTGTTTCTTTGAACTATTTTAAATACCTATTTCTTAAGCAGATAATATGCAGTTATACAGGATAGAACTTGCTGTATGGGTACAGTGGCAGTAAGAGGCAAAATTTTTATTTGGCCATTGCATCGGTCCTCTTCCGAGGTGACTTGGACTTGTATGAAAACAGCATGAGAGGATTTAAAACACAAGGCAAAAGGAGTCTGTCAGCAGGGCAGTTATCTGTATGAGCCGCTAGAGGACAATGTAACCCAAATTATTAGTAAAATAATTTGTAATTAAACTTTACTGGTAATCAAGCACTGAACATGAAACTTGCAGGATAGAGCAATAGAGCCAGATGCTTTTATTAGGGTACTGCCTCAGGACTTTATACATTTCCAGAGAGGATTCCCCTATGAACTACTGGATCTGTAAAAACAAAATTAATCCAAGAGGTGGAGCTAATGATACACGAGCAATGTTTTAAAGGCTGTAAATTACTTTCAGTCCCAGTCATCAGCTGAACATGGTGCAATGGTTTTAATGGATCGGTGCCAAAGAAGAAGGAAAAGGCCTTTCTGTGAAACTATAGAAAACAACAGAGTCCTTGTCAGCATTGCATCTAATTATATGTGAGCACTAATTGTGGAAGACGTCAGTCACATAGCACGTCTAATGAACCTACACATAATGGAACAGACGATGAGAAATGAAAAACAGAAGGCTCACTTGAGATAAAGTCTGTTCAGGTCACCTATCCACTAGTACTTAGATATATTTTCAGACTTGCCATATGTGAAAAGTGAAAGACATCTCTAGGTTTTACAGCAGCAAGGACCATATCTGTATAGTACAACCATCACTTCAATTCTTATAGGTCTCTGAGCATCAGTGGACTATAAATATCAAATACTAAACTTTTGTACTTCTTACCAAAATTAAATGCAATATATATGAATATATTATTCAATTTTGATTCAGCGTAGACTTTTAAAATGCTGTATTCCATATGCTACCTACAGAGCATATTGTATTAATTATGTATGTAGATACATTGTAATACACAGTGTAATATCAAATAATTGCAAGTAAGAAGCTATTTTAAAATGAAAGAATGGAAATGTCTAATGTTGAAAACAATGAGAAAGAACTATGAAAAAATATATGATTCCCTCAGGGTCATTTATGTCAACCCCCAGTGTTGCCTGAGGAAGCCACTTGTGTCCTATCAATATACCTAAAGAAATCAAACTGGGCAAGGGACAGTGACTTGAAGCTGAGTATTCTCATCACCAAGGTGAGAAGTGAGCTCTAGTGGCTCTTGATTTCCTGAACTGTGGACTCTTCTTGGAAATTGGTGGTGTTTTGAGGCTTTCTTCTTAAAGTGAATGCAGTTCCATTAACTATTTTGGTTCTGCCCTATCTTGAAGTACATAAAGGATGTTATTTCTGGGTTTTGTCTACTGGGTTTTGTCCCAAACAAAAATGGGGAACTGCTATTTGGGCTTTTTCCCTACATTTTTTTCATACAAATTTTCATGAAAAGATTTCATGTCCTTACTGCAGTAAAACATACTATTTTTCACACTGAAAAACAGCCTTGTAATCAGAAATTAATTACCTGCCCCAAACTACCCTGACTAAATCACCACTTATCTGTTGGAATATGAAAGCCATACCATGATGCTGTGCATAACTCTCTAATTTTCATAATTCACGAGTAAGAGAACAATGGAAAATGTATATACTTCCAATTTAATGGCATTGTATTATAGCTGATGCAGTATAAAATTCTGTTCGATCTGATGACAGTTTTATTGCACTAGCAGTAAATTGAATGTAATAGAAAGTTTATGCTCAGACTAATATCCATGATCTTATGTGTTTGTTGACAAGTCTTACTGTAAATTTGTATGTCATGTTTACTTTACTCTGCAGAGGAAAATAAAAGGTGTATTTTTTATGAAGATCAATAATAGGCATATCACAGAAAATACAGTTTAACTGGGGCTCAAATTTAATTACAAACACACTAACTTCGCATGGGGAAGCACTACCAGCACAGCTTTGGCCAAAACCAGGTTTGGGGCTTCCTTCAAGGTCATTCCATCACAAAATTAACCTCACTTATAAATAATTTTGGCTTATTATTAAATATATTGTTTGTATCTTCTTGGCAACATGCAAATATAAGTAAATTCATGAGAAATTAATGAGGAAAAAAAACCAAACCCTAAAGTATCTTTGATTCATTACTTTTAGAATACACAGATATACTCTTAGAAACTTTAAAGCCCAATTATACATCCTCTTTAGAAGCCTCTAATGTGAGTTATTGGTACATTTTTTGTTTCTGTAAACAATGGAAAATCTAATTCTGCATCATACAGCAAGAATTATTCTCACCAGCACGATGTAGCAGGACACTAGGATACCACTGGAAAGCTACCCCTCCTCCTTTCTACTGATGGAAGAATCCAGAGAGAAAAATAGTACAAGGTAGAGACCCAGAAAGAGACTTGCCATGCCAGGGAGGAGGCAGCCAGGGAGCACTGCAGAAATACCCAGCTTGCCCCAGCAGGTCCTGATTTTTAGTTCTGAAAGGATAAGGGAAGTTGAGAGAAGAGAGGACGAAAGGGGGAATAGAAGAGCAATGACCATTTTATTTTATCTTACATCAACTATTTTAAGTCCCCAGAGAAGATCCTCTAGACTAGTCTTAAATTTTCCCTCTCTCATATACAGGAATACTCACCTTGAACTGAAAGAATGAAATTTTCCATGTTTCCAGACATATTAAAAACCATAACGGGATTTTGTGGATGACCTAGTGTGACCTGGTTTGACCCTTTTGCAGAATTTGCAGCTCAGTCCTCCTGATTCATAGATGTAGATGTCTAGCTAAGCAGGGACAGAGCATCTCTTGCAGAACTGTCTTTGCTTCCCTTTCAATACACAGATATCTCTATATCCCAAAATAAATTACTTCAAAGATTGTTTTTCCTCATTGTTAAAAGTCTGCATCCTCCTTTTTAATTTGAATTTATCTGATCTCATCTTCAAAAAGTTTCATTCAGGTGGCATTATTAGAGTTCATGATATTGTATCTGATCTAACCAGCTGTATTGGCATACCACTTTAAGAGCACAAATACAGCTCCCATTGTCCAAACCCAGAAACTACTAACTTTTGAAATGATGTACAATGCTGTCATTCCTTAGCTTTTGATGTATCATGCATTGTCTCAAAACAAGAAAAAAAGCAGACGTGCTACTGCGCACAAGATATTTTTGAAAATACATCTGTAGAATAACATAAGTACCTATAATCTTTCCCTTCCATGGATTTACTTATAGAATGACAGCACTATCAAAGACAGGGAAGAAAAAAGCCATATATTTGTTAGCTATAGCACATTGAATAGAAGCCAGATCAAGATAATGTATGTTTCAAGTTCCTTCAGCAGCAATGGCTCTTAAAAAAAGCATTTACAATATTACAATACATCTAATAATTTCATTATCTGAAATGCTCAATGCATTTAATTGGAATCACTAAATCTGAAGAAGTAAGCTGAATTTCTATCAAGGGCAATTAAATGGCCCATTTATGTAGTTATCACAGTTCAGTAATATTATCTGCATAATATTTAATGCTGTAAATCCTGCTATATATAAATCTCTATAAAATATCTATTTTAGTGACTTTCATATATAAGTATATACAAAAAGATAGAACTAAGGAATGTTCTCATTGCTTAGGTACTTAATTTTCCTCCTGAGTATCACGGTCACATAATATTATAATGACTTCTTTACAAACTGATATAAACTACAAATCTCTAATCATACATATTTATCTGAAAAATAATGGTTTGATTTGACTGTGTTTATAGCAATTAATACATTAGTACTAATGCATTAATTATATATCAATTATATATGATATATTAATTATAATTAATTATAATTAATATTAGCAACCTGTAACAAACACTGCTGTAATATTCCTAATTCCTTCAAAGGAAGAGAAACTTTACTGAACTAAACTAAACTAAAACAGCGCGAGAGGAAATTCAAACTCCAGGGTTATAGCATAGATCAGTTAATACGATCCTTCTGCATATCTGCAGAATGACATCATATGTTAACATATGATAACTGCAAACAGCAGAATATCAATTGGCCAGAAAAAGTTTTGCCATGAGAAAGACATTGTGGAGGTCACTTTGTTTAAACTTAAAACTCTGCTACTCCTCTGTCTCCTGCAGCTCTAGTAGCATTAAACATTTCTGAGAAGCGGGAGGGTTTATTTCTAAATACCACGCTGACTGGGTAGAAGAAAGATGACGACGTATCTGTGCTTTGGAGCAGGCTGATAACAACATCTTGCAAATGCAGCACTCTCCACAAAGAGTCTTCCCTCAGTCCGTTCAGGCCTATATGTCACCAGGTACCAATGGACAAAAGCACGTCTCCCCAGGGGCCAGCCGCAGCCTAAAGGCCAATCCCACTCCCGCTTACAGAATCACAGAATCATTTAGGTTGGAAAAGACCCTTAAGATCATCGAGTCCAACCATAAACCTAACGCTGCCACGTCCACCACTAAACCATGTCCCTAAGCACCACATCTGCACGGCTTTTAAATATCTCCAGGGATGGTGACTCAACCACTTCCCTGGGCAGCCTGTTCCAGTGCTCGATAATCCTTTTGGTGAAGAATTTTTTCCTAATGTCCAATCCAAACCTCCCCTGGCACAACTTGAGGCCATTTCCTCTTCTATCGCTTGTTACTTGGGAAGAGAGACCAACACCCATCTCGCTACAACCTCCTTTTGGGTAGTGTAGATAAGGTCTCCCCTCAGCCTCCCTTTCTCCAGGCTAAAGAGCCCCAGCTCCCTCAGCCGCTCCTCACAAGACTTGTGCTCTGGACCCTTCACAGATTCCTCCATGCCATGTTGTTGCTGCCATCCACCAACCCCTTTGCTGTGGGAGCAGTTCGGGCTCTGCTGGGACCCCCGCACTCTGTTCAGGGTGAAGAGCACGGGGCAGAGGGGTGCAGCCAGGTGTGGACAGGGCACTACCTCTTAACATCACGCTGTAGCTGAATTATTTTGCCACATCCTCATTATTCCCACTGCACTGAATAGCGCCCGAGTAACAAACGCTCAAGACTGCACTCTCCAAAGCAGGGCTGTTGCTCACTCTACATCACTGATTATCCCACAGCTGACTGGGTACTATTATAAAGATACCAAACCCAGATTGCGCTTGCCAGATTAGCTCAGAGAAAAGAAAAAAAAAAAAAAAAAAAAAAAGGAGAGGGGGGTCTGGGGCATTTTGGCCTGAATGGCGATTTTTTTTTTTTTATTACAACCTTTCCTATGAAGGTTGTCTCTTTCTAGCCACAATTTAAGAAGCCAACAGCAGTGATTCTTCATGACAATGCCTCAAGGCAGGCTTTTTGATGGAGGAGCCACACAGGCCTTTTCAAGCTCATCAAGAAACCAAGAGCTGGTTTTAAAGCCTAACTGATCGCTTGGGAGAGGCATCTGCCAGTTATACGTATCCCTTTGAGAGGCCATCTGTCAGGTGCAAAGTGCCAAATTTCCTTCTAGACCCAAAGGGGCACCGGCTAACCAACAAAAGAGAAGTTGTGCTAACAGGGTGTGGGGCTGTGATCAGTTTAAGCTCAGCAGCATCACAGCTGCTGCTCCCAGGTCCTGACCCTCCCTTGGGCCAGCGCTAGCGTTCACATCATCAGCCAGATCAGGGGCAGCAAGCCACCCCAGAAAACAAACAAACAAAAAGTTCCTTTTAATGGTATTTAAACTCCCTGACACTGCTGACAGCGTGGACACACTGGTGTTAGCAGGAGGTAGGGAATAGCAAGACATGCCATTTTATTTTGGATATGCTTGCTGCTCAGCAACATCTATATGATCTATTCCAAGTACTAGAGGGGGAAACCCAGCCCCATCGATGCAAATTGTAAAATTTATTTAGCCTTCAGCAGGACTAAGATTTCACCATATGCACTGAAATGCTGAGGAGCAGGGAGCAGTAAAGTGAATTTCTGAGGACAGAAAAGAAGAAAGAGAAAAGACACCAAAGTACCTAAATAAGAGGGGTGAGCTTGACTATTTTAGGACCCATTATGCTTGGTTGGTATGGAAAAATATATCTCTGTTTATTGACTGCTTGCTTTTGCATTGCTTTCTGCTGTCTAATTTTTGATGTCAGGATGGTTTCAGAGCTCCCTGTGGTAACCCGTCTCTGAGCGTGCCAGGCAGTGACTCCATTCTCCTGATAGCATATATCCACACGTTCTGTATGGTACGACTAAATATTTTTATAGTTTTCATATTTTGTACCAGCCACGGAAACTGGTTTGCTGCTAGATGACTGTAAAAGTGAGATTTGGTAAATAATTATTAGAAATCTTATACTAACGCTATGATTGAAACAATAGACAAAAGTGTAGCCAAGCAATTAACTAGTAGAGGTAGTTACTCATAAGTTTTCCAGTTCTTTGCTCTTATGACTGGCTGTTCCTGTACATTAGATAAGAATAATATTGAAACCAACCATATGTGACTGAAACCATGTTAAGCTCCAAGATCAAAGAATAAGGATGAAGAACAAAGACTTCAAGGTCAGCAAACAGAATTTCAAATGGGTCAGTGGTCACAAAAGCAGCCCTTTGACTCAAATGAATTCTTCATTGCACATGATCAGATGTAGGCAGCACTATGCTAACCAGATACAATAATTTTTATGTATATGTATACTAATCCGATTAATATGTAATTAGTTACTCTATATAACCTGTTTGCACTAAGGCTGTGGCATGCACACTAGGTGGAATTATCCCCTGTGCATCCAGCGCTGCAATAAAAATGCCTGCTTTCTAAAATTCCAAAACGAATCTTAGAGGGTATTCCTTTACAGGCCGTGAATTTCGGTATCGCTCCCATGTTCCAGGCATGGAGCTACACTCCTTGTAAGCTTTCCATTCCCCATGGCAACTGCCTCCCCTTCCTTAGGACTCAGAGCTATTTTAATTACAGCTCGCTGCTAGCTCAATCCTACATTCCTTATACTCCTTAAATCAGTAATCAAGCCGTGCTGTCGAGGGATGCACGTGCCAGGCCAGGGATCTCAGCTCAACTTCACCGTCCTGCACTGCATTACAATACTATCCAAGCTCTGGTTTTTCAATCTGCACGCTGAGCCAATCTTCGGTCTTGTAAATACAGGCTAGAAGCTGCAATACTGACGCCTGCGAGCAAGTGCCTCTGCCTTCTCCTGCTGCGGGAGGACTGTGCTGCAGTGCCCTGTTAGAGCTGAGGAAGCTGAGAGCGTGTCGACGCACAGACCCAGGGCTGGGCAGCAGTACTAATAAATCTGGTCCTCAGGACAGTGCAGCTAAATTAGTAGGGGGCTGAGTTCAAATTAATCAGACATGCAATTAATCCCTGTCCTCAGGTCATAAAAGATCATAAAAATAATAGAAAAATGGATCTCAAAGGGGCCCCATGGCAGCAGCTAGTCCATTTGTCTTTCCCAGGATAGGGGTAACTACCCCTATGTCATTCCTGGTACCTATCTAATCTCTTCTTAAACACTTCCAGTGAGAGATCCCATCACCTTTCCAGAAACCTGTTTCCTGACTTCACTTCTGCCTTTGTCAGAAATCTCTTTTAAATGTCTAATCTGGACCCAGATCTTTCACACTGCAATTGGAAAACAGTACTTCTTCTAGCCCTAAAAGGCAGAAAAATAAATGCACCTATTTCTCTCTGCAGGAGTCTTCCATTCACCCACCATACTCATCTTCAACCACGTCTCTCTCCTCTTACAACCATAAAAGCACCTGAGAAGTGAGGATCCCAGATAGCTCCTGCCACAGAGCAAACTCAGGGAAAAAGGAGACCTCAGTTCACACTCCACATTCCCTCCAGCACCTGGTTCCTCACAGTGGATTGAGAGAAGAAATATATTGAAAGAAACAAAGAAGGAATCATTAGTACTTCTTAGAAAGTAGTGTGAATAAATAGCTGGAGAATACAAAGAAACCATTCACAGGTACGAATCTATTTCAAGTAGTCATCTGCTGGGACATTCTCTATTCTCCTCCTCAGCTGCAGAGAAGCTGCGAGAGCTCAGCATCAAAGCAGCTCTGTAAGCCCATACTCACAGCAGAGCTTCCCTTGTCAAAATTATTCTTGCAGGTTGCCAGCTGCAGAGGTGTTTAAAAGCTCTTTGTGAATCTGCACCCACCGCCAACCCAATGACAACAGACTATTTCAAGTTCCACTTGAAAAATATCAATATGGTAAAAAAGGTTGCTAAGAAAGGAGGAGCAACAAGAAAGTTAAACGTCAATAATTCTCCTTCTTCTCCAGAAGGACAGAGACACAGCATCTTTAAATAAACACATCTGTGCCACAAAATTCAAATGTTATCATGTGGCCAATTCTGTCATTATTAAGACAGAATATTTTCTCAAAGTCAGGAGTAATTTCAATAATTAAAATCCATGTAACATTACCCATCTGCTGCAAAAAGAAACATGGCATTCTGCAGCTTATTTGACCTTGTATGCAGAACACCCACCCACCCCTGCTTATTCTTCTGTGGCATGAGCAGAAACATCAATTCAGAAACAGGAGTTGTTTAATATTAAAAAGATGAGAATGGCTTGATGACTAGTGCCTTTCTTTCTCAAAGACTTAGCATTTTTATTTTAGGTAATATATTTGAGTGTCTTACGTGGCAAATATAGCCAAAGATAAGTACATCGCCTGTCTGAAAACTACACCCCCTAGGACTGAATTTTACACATAATTTTTATTCATCACAGCACACGTGGTGATTCATGAATATGAATGCCTACATAGAAGATTTGATAAAGTAAGCTGCACTAAAGGTTACTTGAATTTATTGATATGGACAGCAAAAACACCTGTCTTCAGAAAGTGTCTCTAACATTGTAGTACTCTTGAATGTTCAATATAAATTGGTTTGAAACCTGATCTTTGCTTTTATAATCTGCCCTTTCCTTTATTTATTTTAATACAGACTGCATATTTCACAGATTTACTTTATATATATATTAACATCAACAGTAGTAATTTTTACTTTGACAGTTTTCTCCCTTGTCCTTAAAAGGCTGAGGAAACAAGATTCTCATTGCTCGGCACACAGGACAGAAATACAAATGTAATACATGCCAGAAGAACACAGTGCAAGGGCTGACTATTAATGCTGTAACTCTCACAGAGGTTATTCAAGCATGTTGCTCCTGGCAGCACAGCCTTAGAATTAAATTATTCTTTTGGAAATTGAATAAACTCTGAATATTATTCACTGCCCGCAATGCAACAAAACAGAAAAAAGATGCCATCAGATGCCATATCACTCAGGGAGTAAAATACTGGTCAAGTTCTGGGATTGTTCGACTTTGGATATTAAAATGATGCTTAAATCTACTTTTTTTCCTATTCTTTTGTATTCCCCTTTAAAACCACTGCTGTATTCCTTTCAACATCTGTTTCCACTGGACTTCCATCCCGCTCATGATGGGTGTTGGTCTCATAACAAGAGCCTTCTTCTGAAACAGATAATTGAATTATTAATAAGATATGGTTAAAAGAACTGAACTTGGAACACCCACAAAAAACTTAAGCCAGCCTTTTATTTACCTAAAGGTAATATTTACTAAAGCACCGATGATTTCCTATAAACACCTTGTGGCACGAGGAGGACAGTATCTCGTGGCAAACACCGAGAGATTTCGGTGATCGTTAAAGCGCACATGAGCAAAGGGACTCAGCAGCTCTTGGAGCTGGGCTGCAAAGTCCCAGGTTCAGCAAGAGAGGGAAGCAGTTTCCTTGTCCTTGCTGATGTTGTGCTTAAGGACCTTGATAAACAAAGAACCACCCTTTTTCCAGATTTATGGAAATCCAGAACAACATGCCCACGTGACAAGTAGAGAGGAAAACATTTTTTTTCAAAGACATGTTCGCCTAAGCCTTATCTATCTCAATATCAGTGTTTCCAAATTCTGAACCCAGTCTTCACTCAAGCCCTCGAGCCTGCGGGCGGCAGCTGGGGGAAATGGGGGTGCCAGCCCTGGCAGGTTTGACTGCCCGGGGGAGATGCCGGCAGCATTACAGCCGTCCCACCTAGCCCTCGGCAGCGATCCCCCCGAGGTGCAAGCGCACCCGTGTATAACATTGGAGCGCTAGACTCTAAATCTCCAGCTACTGGTAAGAAACTTAGGTGACAGTGACGGATTGCAGTCCAAAGTCTTAATTGCTCCCTTTGCTTTCTAACATCCCAGCAGGCCACTGCTGATTGATAGCTCATCCTCCTTTTGTTTTTTTTCTGATGAACTTTTAATATAAAATATAAGAAAACGCTAGAGGATGGCTCCAAGCTCATTACAGTGTTCTTAACTTTCCTCTGAGTTTTTTAAGTACTCAGCCAAGACCTTGACGTAACATCATTACTAATGAAATCCAATATCAGTTTCAGCAAATAACTATTTAAAGGCAAGTTTTTCAGTTCTTATTCTGTTGTATGCCCAATGGTTTGATAGAGCACAACTGAATTCAGTTATACACTGCAAAAAAAGCACAGCAGACTAATCAATCTAGTAAAACAAAAGCCATCCTTGGGGAGGAAAAAAACCCATCACACTTGAACTAGGTCAGAATTCAGACAAGCAACAGGAATAAGATGAGATTTATGAACTCCCCTTTGTTAATTGATCAATATATTCCATGTCATATACCCACACAGTTGTGGACCTTTCACAGGTTTTTTCATGTTTGGAATATTGCTACCAGTATCCGTTGGGAAGATGATCCAGACTGCTAACAATTCCTTGGGCTCTTTATTATACCGAGGCTTAGTTCACCCAGCATCTCAACGAGAGAATCGACCTTGCATCTTCCTGATCTTGTGTGCCTACATACAAATATACATACGGGACAGAGGATATGCATCGCATCTACATACTTGCACCATGCTCTTTGTGCAGTGTCATGTTGGACATTGCCAAATACAATGGCAGAATAGGAAAAAAAACCCAAACAAAATTTCTGGTGTAACCACAACTTTTGGCAATGCACACCCCTGTCCGAGACTGCACACTTGTTTAGTAGCCTCTACCTTTCACCTTTGATCACATGGAAGTTTCTGTGGCACAGGTAATTTTTCTTGAACTTGTACAGAGCACAAGTACCTCTTGTGAAAGACTGCAACCACAAGCACGAAAAACTAACCCTGCAGCCACATCTGTCTGTTCTTTGCCCTCATCCTGCATCCACTGATGGAGGCTCCTTATGATCGAGTGGCCAAACTGCCCCATTATGTGATGCCAGTATATGAAATAAAAGTGCTACCCATTTTGGTGTTCCAGAGTATGGCAGGCATTACTTTGCAGCAGTTTGGTATCTGCTGCAGGACTGGCATAGCTGCAGCAAGCACGGGGAGAGAGCTGAGCTGCCTTAGGAAAAAAACATCCCCACCATGAATCAGAGACGTTAACAGTGTGGGAAGTATTAAGTCAAAATCCCTAGGTTTCCATAAAGTATGGATTCCTTTCTAGGTGCAATTCAAAGCCTCAAGTTAAAGTTAAAAATCTATTTCTGGCCTTGGTCCTGAGAAAGTAGGAACCACCGCTTTCCCTGTGGAGCTGACCAGCTATCATCACTAAATGGGAAGCTTTTGGAGACAGCTCTCACATAGCAATAAAAGGATGACTAAGACATCAGCCTCTGAATCCTAAATGTTTTCTCCCCACACTCCTGGGCCCCTCAGAGATCACGTTAGTTGAGTTTCAGCAGCATCAAGACAGGATTCAGATGTACTCTGTTTTTAGCCTAGCACACTATGGTATCACAACTGCGTCTTCTAATGGGGCCTTTTTTGCTTGCTCTTATAACTAAATGTAGCACAAAGATTTTCCTCAGTCAGTCTCATTAAGGGACTGGAGCTGCTTTAGCACTGTTCTTACAGACTGGTGTTTGACCCTGACCAAGCTGGTGTTTTATTTAGAGACTGCTTTTCTCAGTAAACTACCTACTTCGGAGTAGGCATGCTAGTTTCCTGACAGAGGCAGCAGATTTCAAACAAAACTAAACATTCCTGTTCCAAACAGGCTTTCATTTTCTTTCTTCTCATTTCTGTGGAGAAGTGTTTGGGTAACCCAGAGAAAGCCCAGTGAATCTTTTAAAACCATTTTACTCAAATGTAAACATTGTACTGAAAGCTTCTCCTGCCCTGACTTGTTCTATACCCAACAATAAAAACATCTCGCCCTGCCTAATAGCACCAACAATTCAATTTTTTCTCTCCTCTACCATTTGTGGTCCTTTTCTCCCCCACTGAAGACTGCTACAATGTTTCTTTCTTCTGCCCCTCCAATCCTTACTTCTTACTCCCCATTTCTTCAACAAAAGGCATGAGTGTGCTGTATTGCAACAAATACTAATTTCTCTCAAATATCTGTCATTTGGGTTAAACAGGGGTTAATGAAAGACATACAAATGTGATGTATAATAGCTAAACTCAAAGTGGCAAGAAAATAAAAAAAAGATTGCTAATCTTGCTAATCACTTGCCAAACTTCATCAACAAAGTGCATTAGTACCTCAGTGATGAGAAATATTTTAAGCTGTTTATTTATTAGCTAAGAAAGAAGAAGGTATCATACCCCTATGACAAAAATCAGAAACACAACCAACAGCAGCCGTCTATGCCACTGTGCTATCTGTTTTTTGGACAGACAGGTAGACTGGTCTATAATACCGTTTTCCCCTGAAGCTTTGCGAACCTTAGGATACCTTCTGGCAAGCAAAGTTGGGGTTTTTTTGTTGTTTGTTTTTTTTTTTAAGTCAAAATTTTCTCTCAAGTTCCCCCTTCATTTTAAGACCATATTCGCATATTCATGGGAAAAACCTAATTGAGAAAAAAAAACCAAATCAACAAAACCAAACCAAATAATAATTTTCAAAAAGAAAACCCAACTTTCAATAACATAGTTGTGATATTCTTGCCTCTCCACTTAGCAGAAGGAGAGGCTGGGGAACCACAGTGGACACGAATTTTTCTCTCCACAGTGCAGACCCCCCTAGATGACAATGCATATTTTAACATATATTAGCTAGTGTGTGTTAATTAGCCTATAATAAAAGCATACCATGGAGAAAGTCAGTCATAATATCCTTGCATGTTACATGGCTGAGTTCGGCCTCATCAGGGGTCACCAATGTAACTTGCTAGCACGAGGATTTTAACACTTATCAGATAACACCTGGAAAAAACCACATCTTTTCTTTCTTCTATGTTTGACAAGGCCCTGAACGTTTTCTTGAAATGAAGGGTAATAAGTCAAGGTTAGTCAGAGCTTGACTAATCACACCTGAATCTTATTTTTCTCCTACCACAGAATTACCTTCACACATTTTACTTTGGTGTAATGGACTGCAGTAAGAGATTCCCCATGCCATGAGCTCTAGCATTGGCCCCTTTCTCTGCTACAGAAATCCTCAGTCTGATCCAAATCCAGGGTAATCAGGGGAAGAATATGGCTAGGAAACTTTAAAACACCATCAGTTTGGTGAGCTCTGAATAGGATCCCACGTTTCTGGCAAGCGTGGGACTGGAAGGGGTAGGTGAGGCGGCAGCCCATCGCAAAGCAGACGCCAGCCTGCGGCACAGCTATTTTCTTGCAGCGGCCTTGAGGTGAAGCACCATCTCTCTGCCAGGCTCCGTGCCAAGACCAAAGGCTGCCCTTCTCCCAGCCCAGGGAACCAGCTCAGCGATGGAGCTCCTTCTGACTCTACCCTGTATTTCATCACACCGTACTGGGGCTGATCGTGCGTTGCACTGTTAAGGAGAACAGTCAAGGCTCTGGATAAAGCTCAGCACGGCTCTTTAAAAACACTGAAACACCACAGTACTTGTTTCAGACAGGAACTCTTCTTTGTTTTCAAAGGTGAAAGGGGACTGCTTTATATAAGGCAGTCTCCGTTAATATGGGCTTTCACGGCAGAACAAAAGCCAATGATGCAATTTTTTCTGCTTAGAATCTCAATTAGAAACTTGGATTTAGCACCAGTATGCAGCTTTGAGAGTAACTAGGAAATGCAGAGTTGATGCAGAAGAAGGGATTTCTAAAAGTGAAAAAAATCTTTCTTTGAAGAGAAAGCAAGTTGTAATACCCTAAATTTAATAGCAAACCAAAAAGGATGGTAGGTTCTTCAAATACTCGATCAGGAAAAACGCAGAATGTTACTAGTATTTTCTGTGTTTAAGCACACAAAATAGATGTGAAAAACAGCTGCTATGTGACAGAGCTGGGTCTTCTTTTGCACGATATAAAGAAGAACCCAACAGATTCATATTAGCAGTGTTAAAAGCTCTTGAATATCAGAAGCACTGGAGAAAAAAAAATTACAATATTTGAACCTTGGGTAAGGAAAACTACATTTCAGTTAGTGCTGCAGACACGAGAACCCCAGGAATTTGAGCTTCAGGATGCAACAAACTTCCTCCATCATCTTGCATAGATCACCAAGTGTCAGAGGAACCAAAAAATGCAAGAGGGCAGCCAGTTATTAAAAACTGGGATCTGAGCCTCTGTGCCTCAACTTCCCCATCAGGGGAAAAAACTCATCTAATTATAAGAAATGTGTAAAAATTATTGACCTTAAGAACTTAGAGCAGTTAAAACACAGTGCAAAAATTTGATTACCAGGTAAAACAATACATGCATTTATATAAAGAGGTAGGAAATTTGTAAAACATGGCTTGGTTTAAAAAAAAAAGTCTTATTGCAAACATAATTTATTTTCATAGTATTTTATATCTTTCATATGAATAAGATTAACGTGCGCTACAAGAACAGACCGGTTAAATTATCCCACCAAGTATGCCGGGAGAGAACAGATGGCAGCACACCACTGAGGTAGCAACAGGAATTACTAGTCCTCGCTCATCCAGATGATCTTTATCATTTCCATAACATTAGAAAATGATTCACCTATGAAATGCAATGTTCTGAGGATGAGGCAGAAAATTTACCTTTTTTTCCCCCTAGAATGGAAGATTATGGACTGTCTAGACATCAGCATTATACTGTTAGTAGTTCTAAAATGAAATCACATGCAAAGATACCCCATTTCTGGTAATTTGTAGGCTTTCTTTTTTAAAGACCACTTTTTGATAGAGAATGTTTATTCAGAATGTACGTGAACTACATGCAGTCTGCTGGTAGCTGCTTCAGGTTATTTTGTTTCTTTGTAGGCAGGATTTTTTTTTTAGTACAAGATTATCTTGAACTACACATACACCTTTATCTTGCCCATAAAGAAGACTGGTTTAGAGCATGATTAGCGTGCCCAGCCAAAACATGCATGACAGCATTTATAGGGAGTCAATCTTTTACCCGCAGAGGGCAAACCGTGATTGGTTTTGGGCACTTTTGAATTTATACAGTCGTACGAAACACACAGAGGGAAAAAAATACCTTGGTCATAGCGAGAAACAAAGCTTCCTTCTTCCTGCTTATCTATCCCATCCTGCCATATGTTCCAAAGCAAAGGAGAAAGATCTTAATTACAGGAGTTACTGGAGTACTTCCCTACCTACAAAGCACAGCAGAGCCTTTTCAGAAAAAGAATTGTTTTTATCACTATTTTCATTAACAGCTAGAGCTCACAAATGAGTTTTTAAGTGCAGCGTTGCACACTGAGGCTGAGAAAATTAGCTCAGTAGTACTGAATGGAATAGAGCAGCGTGGAGTCTGTGTCTAGGGTTTGTCTGGGTTTTTTTTTCCTTTGAAATAGTGTGCCAATATGTAAATAGCTAAAAAGAAGAATTTAGCAAATTTTAGTAGCAATTTGTGAACAATGAGGCAAATATATACCAGATATAGTTCAGCTAAGGTCAACAGTAATGCATTAGGGATTAACTTCGACCAAGGTCTGTAAACATACTATGCAGACAAACAGGTCTTTGATGCCTCTTGATATCTAGATGAGACCAGTTCTGGAAAAACAACACCACCACCAACATGCCCCC
>JANXJC010000023.1:18366619-18381295 GCA_027564655.1 Leptodon cayanensis | reverse complement strand
CCTGCTGTCCTGGAGATGGCTGAACTCCTGCCTGCCCATGGGAAGTGGGGAATGGATTCCTTGGTTTGCTTTGCTTGCGTGCGCGGCTTTTGCTTTACTTATTGAACTGTCTTTATCTCAGTCCACGAGTTTTCTCACTTTTACTCTTCCAGTTCTCTCCCCCATCCTACCAGAGGGGAGTGAGCGAGTGGCTGTGTGGGGCTTAGTTGCCAGCTGGGATTAAACCACAACATGTATTTATGCAACAGTCCCTTGGTTATGCTTCATTATCCTGCCTGGCCTTTTTTTGACCTCCCTACTGTCTATTGTTTGACTCTGTTATTCACAGCAGAGCTAAATGCCTGAACCTTGCCAAAGAAAACAGTGTCATGCATGTGTCAGATCACAAGTTTACATCCTAAGTCATTGTTCCAGGCTCATGAACAGGAAACACAACTAACCAAAGCTGCTTTTGGTAGCTTGCAGGTATATTTGATGGTGAGAACAGCAGAACAAGGAGCTGAAGATTACCCTGAGGAAACAGCGCCACAACAAAATGTATTTATCCTGCACTGTTGACCTCCCTATTCTATTACAGTTGGTGCTTTTAAGGAGTGTGTGCTTAGAAACACTATCATTTTATGAGCAATTATAGCATTATAAACCATATTTCAGGAAATAAAAGGGTGAACCTCTCATGGCCACCTTTGCTTTCACCTGCAGGAGCAAGTGGTTTGCTGGTCAATGCGTGAAAAAAGAACCACAAGAAAGTGTTTGGTGGTAACCAAGTAGTAGGTGAAGTTGAACGGCAGATTTATAATTAAGCCTTTATCTGTTAACAGGAGCACTCAGAAGCAGTCTATGCTGGACAGGTCTTGCTGCCTATACTCAAGGCTCGCTCTTTGATAGATAGACAATATCAGCTACTAGTATATCTATCCCTTTCACTGCATGAGGAGAGATTTGGTAGGATTACAAGTCACAGCTTGCTTTATTTTTCTGTCTCCAAGACATAAAGAAAGCCACTTTGCTTCTTTTCAGAAGTAAAGTTCTGTGAACAGGGAAAATAAATGCACAGGGCAGAGAAAACCATTTAACAAGCATCAGTATCTAACACTACAAAATAACACCCTCACAAAATTGCTGTACAAAGTATGTGAAAATTAGTAAAAAAATCTTTGTCAGCAAACACCATTGACTATGACCTCCACAGTGTTGTACCTTCCAGACTGCCTCGTGCCACAAAGCCAGGTTTTACACTTCAGGGTGATCTGCTGCTACCTTTTCCCATCACAGCCAGTGGCGACGAGTCACCAAACCCATCTGCACACTGCCTTTATTGCCTGTTAGGAGAAAACCTGCAGTGGACCTCTTTTACAGGGATTACACCTTGGTCCACATCGCTGCAAAGTGAGCAGGTGTAGGCGCTTGTATGAGAACTAGTGAGACTGATATGAACACAGTATGAATGGAAATGTGTGCGTGAGTGTCAGAAATTTAAAACAGAACAAGGGTTAAAGGAATGGCCTGCAGTGGTAGCGAAGGGCACCGCTTGCAGTCAATGCAACGACGGCCCACCAGTGGCCTTCACTTACAAACACGCACTGCTGATTTTCCAGAGAACGTGTCAAGAGGACAGGAATTTGGAGCAAAGACAGGGTCATGCTCCACCCCGTTCAGCCTAAAGCCCCCAGAGGTCCTGCAGCTCTTTCCAGTTCGATAGAACACAGACAAGTAAGTGCCTTCACAGGAAAAGCATTAACACCTTACTGCTTACAGAAAAACTGTTAACATGTTTTTAAAGAGGTCCAGATAAGACACAAGTATATACTGGAGTTTGATTTGAAGCAGGTCAGCAACCTCTACTAAAATTTCCCATGTTACAGAACATTATGCTACTATATGATAATTAAGATTATGGTCAACCTGAAAACTTTTCCTGAAAGCAGAAGGAAACAATACTTTTTTAGCAAACTTTTAAGCCTCTCAGGACAAAAAACCCCCACCCATCAGCACTGTCAGCAAAGTAGGGAGAAAAATTTATGAGGGTGGCTAGGCAGCAGCAAGCTGGAAAATCTCCCTTCAGCAGGCCTTTCTAAAAACAGGAGAGAGAAAAGAAGAACACCTCCTGGTGGGCAAAGTAACAAATTTACATTCTAAGCCTAATTTAGAGCCGGTTCTAGCCAACTGAAGGAAACTTCCAAAACAAAGGAATGTAAATATAGTTAAATTGGACTGACCATGCTAGTACTACCCTAAAATGTCATGAGATAGCTCTCCTGACAGGAGAAACACTTCTGCCGTCTCCCTATCAGGCCTCGACTGCACTTTGTTTCTCAGGCAGCTCTGACCCCCCCAGTCATCTCCGTGGGCTGCTCTGGCATCCCATTCCTACAGCTTTGTTTCAAAAAGCAGTGCTCACATGATAGTATGTTAAGATGAAGACACCATTACCAATGGCTACACTGAATACTTCACTGTATTTCCTCACTCATTCTCCCTCTAGAAATGAAGCCATGCTGCAAGTACCAGCATAATATTAGTAAGGTAAATATATTTATAATGCAGGCTTTATTTAATCAGTATAAATACCAAAAGAAACTTCCATTCTTCAGTAGATTGAGTGAGATAAGTCTGTTGATACGGCCACTGGGAAGCACAGGACACACAATGAGGGAGCAGGCGAGATCATGGAAGGATGCTGCATGTATTGTCACTGTTAATACTGTAGTCACTTAAACCACTTCACCGTCTAGGATAATCGCCGAAACACAATCACAGGTTCCCCATTTTATGCACGAAGAAAATTAAACAACTACAAGGGAAAGCAAGCTAATAACATTGAAGAGAGTTCACTACTTTCCAAGAGGCTTTGTCACTACGGCCAGGCTGCTAAAAGGTGCTTCCTACAGTACATGGTTCATAGCAGTGATTCCTCTTCCCAGACTTATCTTTTCCATCTTTCTTCAACACAGAATTGAAGAAAGTTACCTCACTTGGTAATCTGGAGCTACCTCCCTCCAAGAGCTCAGTAGTCAAACCAGTAGCCACAGGAGATCCAGGCCAAAGACCACGCTTTCTCTGCGGGATGGAGACAGCCTTTGTTAAGGGCTGTCACCTCGCAGAGGAGAGACTGGGGTTCTAGTCTTTGCCCCAATTAATATTTAAGTATATCTTATTAAACATTAATTGAAATAGGGACTAGAACTAGTTCCGTATTCCCAGCTGAGTGGCTTCGCCTTTAGGCTACAGTCATTCTTATGAGTTTGTTCACTCTCGCTCTCCCTGACCCACAAAATACTAACTATCCCCCAACAAAGTGGAACACCTTCATCTGAAGGAATGAAGAGCCTGCCAACCGACTGCTCGGGCACTTTCTCCAGAGGGAGAAGTGGATTCATAATCCCTCAGCCAGAGGAGAAATTGGAGCCCCAAACCTTGCCACGACCACAGAACCAGCGAGTGGAAGGACATCACTAGGTGATGAGGTCAGCTAGGGAAACATCTCCTTGGAGGATCCCAGTAGCACCTACAGCAGCGTTCAATATCCAGCAACAGCGTAGTAATAGACCTCAGTCCAAGCCAGAGGTCTTCCTGAACGCACCTGGAAACAGACCTTTACACGGGCAGAAAATTTTACATGAGGAAACTTTGGCACTTAATGACTGTAGGAGCCTCCAGGAGTCGATGATAATTGAGCGTATTGAGGATCTCAGTTTTGGACCTAACTACATCCTACATCAAACAGGAAGCATTATGTACCCAAATCCTGTTATGGTCTAACCCCAGAGCAACAAAACAAGAACCTGAAACTGGTGTGGGTATTAACTAGATATGTGCTCACATTTAGTTTTTAGGCTTTACCCTGAATTGTCAAAAATGAGAAACGCCCTAACTCTTCAGACTGAGAAATTATAAATTCTAAATAGCAAATAGCCAATTAGGAATTTTTTGAAGAATATATGGTATAGGAATAGCAGTCCTTAATATTATTTTTTTAGATAAAAGTCAACTTGAACACAATGCCTGTAAATTTTTTCCATTTCTCATGTATTTTCAGAATAGAGATGTGGCCACTTAGCATGAGGTTACACTTCTGAAATGGCCATAGCTAGCAGTAAAAGTTCTTATAATTATTCACACAGCAGAAGTGCTCACACTTTGCATCATACATAGGTTCCCCTCCAAAAAAGTCCAGGCTATCACACCCATACATTTCCTGATTAGCCTGGAGTACAAGATCTCTGTACTGCTGAAATGAGCAAGAGTTTAACTATTGATTTCAAGGGCAGCAGGGCTGCACAACTTCATCCTAGATTTTTTTATCACCTGTTTTCAGAAAAAAATGGCTCACCAATTTGTGTTTTTCACCCCACCCACTTTTCCACTGCCCTCATCCCCGCTTTTATGCTCTGGAAGCACAGGTGTGTGCTGTTGCTGTGGTCTATTAACATTGCCATCACATAAACCTCCCTGTTCATCTATCATCTCCCCGGCTGCAGGCACCCAGGTGCCGATTTCTTTCTGCAATCCCAGCAGCTGCTGCAGTGACATTTAGTAGCACAGGTTTCGAGTTTTAACCCTTTGCTTCCTGACTTTATGTTATTCCTCCTTTTCACTAGTCTTGTTGGGAAGAGCGAGCTGACCCATACCTGCCAGCCTCTTCAGACACAACAGCATTCACCTACCCACTTCACACAACTCCTAATCCTAGTCTCATAACACCTACAAAACGCAAACTGTACCACCATCTTTCATCTCCATTTTCTACGGTTTCACCTGCCTCCTCTCTTTGCTTCATGCTCTTTCCCCTCCAGTTGCTGCTTGTTTTGAGTCAGATGCCCAGCTCCAAGGCATTCAGCCTCCTCATGAAGGAGGAGTAGGATCTCATCACAAGAGCTTTCAGCTCCAGCTTCTGAGCTGGGTCATCTGTGCTTGTGTAACCACCTCCGTCAGTTATCAACTTCTCAAGGTAGTGATTTCATCTTCTTTACCCGTCTATAAAGTGCTTGCGTTTACCATAAGGAAAGATTTTTCAGTGGCACAAATGGAAGAACCAGTCACTCATCTCCCAACTATAAGTAAGCACAGTGTTTTTACAAATAGGAAAAAAAACCCAAACTCTGGAGAATTAGAAAATGATAAAAGATTATGTTTTTAAAATATGTTTTAGAAAGAGTATTTCTTTAACAGTTATACTATAGGCAAGCAATTCATATGCGGTTAGAAAAGGTAAAATGAGCTCATCGCCATACTGATCCCTCCACACAGAGAGGCCATCTACCATAAACTGTGTGATGTATAACATAGAGATTTGGCAAATCTGGTCTCTGCTAAAAAATTATCTTGCTGGCCTTACTTTTAAAATCAGTGTATTTTTTCGTTCAGATTACAACAGTTTTAAGAATCTCCAAATAACCTTCTACATCCCCTGAGGTCTTGGTGGTAGAAAAGAATGAAAAGGGCTACCTACTTTCCAAAATGTATATTTTGTTTAGGTAGGTGATAGTTAATAATATACCTATCCAAAACTCTAGGGATTTTTATTACATCAAAAATAATGCTGCTAGTGTTTTACTCTTTTGATCATCTTAACATGAATCTAGAAAGCCATCTCTGTACAGAGATTCCTGGTTCATCCTTCACCATCAGGATGAAAAAAATGCTCAAGTTCTTCAAATATATGCCTTTTTCTAGTGATGAGCATTGAAATCAGTTTGTTTGCCTTCCCAGACTGCAATGCAGAGTCTCGAGAGAACTGAGCCTGATACATTCCCTTTTATAGCAAGAGGGATCCAGGTCAAGCTGCCCTGCAGACATCAGCTGTGACTATACAGCAGATAGTTGCAAAAAGGCATGAATTTTTAAACTCTGGGGCTATGGAATTCCCAAGATTACTAAAAGCCATCAGCATTCATGCAAGGGTATTCTGATGGTTCACAAAATGCTGATACACATTCATATGACGTTGGATTTCTGTGCAAATTGAGAAAGCAGTGTGTGTTCAGAAGAGAACTCCCACGACAGACTAGAGAATGGAGAAGCACTGACTGTGTTATTTAGGGATGTGGTACCAAAAACAGGGGTCACTTTTTGAAATCCTAGCTATCAGTCTTCAGTATCATAAGGGACTGAGTGCATGGAAAAAGTATCATAAATTTCTGTCACCTATGCAAAAATGCTATTTCCAGAACCACACAGCAGTTTTTCAAACTTTTAATCACTCCTTTTGCCTTCAGACTTAATGTAATTTTTTAGTTTAGTTTATAAGATGTCTTAGTAAGTTTTAAAAAACAACTATAAAGCATATTGTCTTGGGTGGGGGAGGGGGGCAGCGAGGGGAAGAGACAGGATACAGCCAGGTAGCTTCCATCCAGAATCTATCTTTACATCGCTCAGCACAGTTGCTCCCATAAAGACCATCCTTTCTTTTTCCATTTTTTTCTCTAACTAGATTTTTAAATGTATTGGTTAAAGAGACAAATTACTTTCTCACTGTAGCAATCTACCTGTGGCAGCTTCTAATGACTGTCTTTACTCCAAAATATACCAGACATTTCAAAATTTTTTTCCCACCTTAGTGGTTGTCAAGATTTGGAGTAAGATAAGCCTGCCTTTTCCTATTAGCAGTACCCAGAATCAAGCAGACAAAGTTCATGAACACTTACACTAGAAGGGCATCTCATTTCTGCAGGCACTTGGACACTGCAGCCTTAGGATTTATGTGTTTAGAGCAAGGTATACTGAGCTGGGTACAAGGGTGAGACTCCTTTGAGCACAAGAAGAAATACCAATGTAATTCAGTGTGACAAGATCCCCAAGAGCCTGGAGGTAGGTGTCAGTCACCCTCTATCTCTTATTAGATTCAAGTAATTAATCATAATATGTGTGGTGTAAGCTTGGTAATGAACTGTCTGCACTAATCCCATTTATGTTTAAATACATTGATTGCAGTTCCACAAAATAAAAGTTCAACATAGTCAAGGACTTTACACTCAGGGTCCAACATCATCTTAATATTAACAATCAGTTTATCAGCCTTATCTTTATTCAAGTAAATTCTTTTCTTGCACTTTAACTACTAGGCCTTGTTTCTATTTAGCATTGGAGCAGTAAATAATTGCAGCTGGTCTCACACTACAGGTTACTATTATCTCCAAAGAAATGAGGACAATAATATTCTAGGGAGGACAGGTACTGAAACTGCCTCCTGAATAACTTCCAGATCAACAATCATTATAGAAAATGGAAGGGAGATTTGTGAAAGAATCCCAAGGAGACCCCAGAGGAAGGAATTGACTACAAACATGTATTTTCTCTCGCCAAATGGTTAGGCAGGTGTGTCAGCAGCTGGTTGCCTGCTGCCAAGAAGATTTTAGGATGAGTAAACATAAACTTGATTTTAATGGGTTTTTTGTTAACCACTGCAACAGCAATTAAAATCACGTATTTTAACTGGAACTTGTGAATAAACAGCATATATTTACTTCTTACTGAAACCTGATTTGTATTACGGGCAAGTCCAGTGCAACTGTTAAATAAGAATGTTCAATGGGATTAAAGGACTCAGGCCCAGGCAGACCCCGTCCCAGAGGTTTATGTAGGTTAAAAGGATGCCATTCCACTCAGCTGCGGAAAACATAGAAACATTTAGGTTGAAAAGACCTTTAAGATCATTGAATCCAACTGTTAACCTAACACTGCCAAGTAACACTAAACCATGTCCCTTAAGTGCCACCTCTACATGTCTTTTAAATACCTCCAGGGATGGTGACTCTACCACTTCCCCATGATAATCTTTGTTAGTTTGTTAAATTCACATGAAAGAATCACTTTCCAGAATCACCTAGGAAAGATCTCTTCCAGCAGCTGGACAGTGGAGAGAGCCCCTATGTCCAAGCATTCCTGGGGAAAGCAGGAAAGCTGTGGGGTTACTTCCAAGCAATGCCTTCCCCTGCACATAGTTGCTCTGCTTAAAAAAAACAAATCTGTAGAGGTTTGCAAGAGAAACAGTAAGACTGGCATGAATGAGGTATAAATGTGTGCGTGACAGCACTAGAAGGAATGGCAGAAGGATAAAAGAAAAGTGTGCATTGAAGGTACCTCGAAGAACAGGCCATAAGAATCACAGCAGACTCCTGCGCAACTTCTCAGACACCTAGACTGCAAAACAGCCTACACCCAGGGAAGGAGACTAGAGAGCAACAAACAGTCAGCAGTGTTGCACAGGGACTCACAGGAGTGGGATGAGCTGAAGAGACAAAAGTTTTCGATAAATGTCAACTCCTTAGGGGCACAAAGGCACATCCAAAATGAGCACGTGGTCACAAATCTATGAGGAGCCCAGGACAGGTGATGAGGACTTGATAGTCAGTATTCCTTATCCTACATTTCACCACAATTAATGCTGGCCGGAGTAGTGGGACACACGGATCTTAGTAAGTCTAAGTTGTGTGTGTCTAAGAAAGCGAGTAAGAGCCAATTTGCTAGCAAAACTGAAGGAAACAGAGTCGCCTTCCTCTCACGTACGGTCTTGCGTTAAGCTTTGCTACATGAATTGTGCAGACTAACCATCAATATCGAAAAAATAAACTAGTAAAATTATATCAGTCCTCCACTAACTGGGATATAGAAACAACAGCAAAAAAACCTTCTATCTAAACTTCCAAATTTCAAGTGAAAAAAGACTAGTTACTAAATACTACTAAATTCTCCACTGAAATTAATCAATAACCACTGGGTCCCATATGGCCACTAACTACATTTGGCTTCCTTATCGTTACCCATTTTCTAAACATGAGCATGCATTTTAAATTTGCTTTACAGTAGAAGAAAACTAGTGAGAGCTTTATGTAATTCTAGCCAACCCAGAATACCTAAGAAATTATGCAAATGTTGAGAAAGACAGGAGTTGCATGAATATTAGAAGTGTGTAGAAAAGGTGTTTATGTAACATTAACTTATATGTAGGCGCTATAAAATACAATGCAAAATGCTAAGAGTGCTTTGGAAATTATAGCTTCCCAAACTGAGTTTTATTTTTAAAGAACTACAAAAACCCCCTACAAATATAACAATTTAAAAGTTACATGTTTTCCTTTCTAAATTCTAACCCTCTCAGGCCAGGTAGTTTCTGGGATGATCACAGACTGGTAGGTGAGCGTTTTTACTTCTTGTAGTATTTTTATGACTCGGAGCCATGCCACCCATGATACTCCAAAAAAATTCAGCCCCTTGCTCCCTGGACACCCCCATTTACCTCTTTCAAGTCTTGGACAATAGCAGTGAGTCTCTCATTCTCTGCCTGAACGTTGGTGACCACTGCCCTGCTCTGCTTCAGCTCGTTCTGCATCTCCAAAATCTTCCCGAGATAGTAAGCTTCTTTTGATGCTGACTCCTGGAGGAGAGTTTCTTCACGCGTTTCACCATCTTCAGCCACTTTGCGGTGAATCGAGAAGGACTGTCCAAATGCCTGGAAGAGGAAAACAGTGCACAGTATAAAACGACTGAAGCCCTAGAAAAATTATCAACAATAACGAGCAGCTGCATAGCCAGCGGGAATGAAATAGATCCGAGAGTCCCAAACTCTGACCTAATAAATACTGCCTTAGCAGCTTCCTAGCAGCTGAAGGCCACCATCTCATTTAGCTGAAATGAAGCATCTTGAAGCTGTTCTCATTTGCAGTATGGATTTATGGCCCCTATCCAGGCAACCTCCACTGAGATCAAGATGGTACTCTGCTAACTAGCCATTAATTAGTGCCAGTGTTTAACTCTCCTGCATGAGGGCAGCTGATAAGTCGTCAATTCCTTTCTTTTCTAGAGCTGCAAAATAAAAGGTGGTGTTTGGTTTGTTTTAAAGAGCATAAATAGCTGACAAATCTTTATAAATTGCTTTCCATTTTCAACATTCTTTTATTATAGAAGCTGACTTCATGGTATGGAAAAAAGTTTCCCATAACTTGAAAGACAGATAAATAAGCTGTTTCAAGCAGTGGCCATTTATACTGCTGGTAAGCTAAACACGGAGTTTGAAAGCCCCTTCATTTCATTTGTACTCAGTGTCTTCTGCTTCTACTGAAAAGAAACAATATTTAAGTATTCAAGAAGTTTCTAAATACATAGGTAATATTCAGTGATTCTCTTCCTCCTCTTGTTACCGGTTTAGAGTGAACAGTTTAATAAGGCAGTATTTTCTCAGTGACAATTTCTGATGTTATTTTGGACAGCTCTGAAGCAACCTGGAAGAAGGCAAAGTACAAGCCACAACAGTAGAAGTGATGGAGATACTCAGCTATGAAACACAGAGGGGAAAAACTTGCAATAATGTAATGACGCAAAAAATAATGTAATGACGCAAAAAATAATGTAATGACGCAAAAAATAATGTAATGACGCAAAAATAATGTAATGACGCAAAAATAAAATAGCAATGAAATAGTATATAAAGTAAAATAAAAGCACAGGCTGTTTTGTTTGTATTGCCTTTAAAAAAAAGACATTTCATTGAAAAGGACATGGCCTAATTCTGGAAAAAGCCAAAAGAAGGCCTCTAATGTTAAGAATATTTAGCCTAACATAGGCAAAAGCTCTCTCAATTCAAAGAGAGGGTTTTTGAAAGACCATGATTTTAATTTTTTTTTATCCCCAATATAGGAAAGATATGTCATAGTTACATATGTTCTTTTGGTGGGAAATTCTCCCCTAAAGCCTAATTTCTACCCAGCTATATGAAACCACAAAGCAGAGTATACATTTGTACCCACTGTAAGCTGTGGCCTCCTTTGCCTTCCCATCAATAAGAACTACTTGCCAAATGAAATCCATTGTTTTACTGCCACTATTTATAGCCTTTCAGAACACATTCTACATTTTACTGGCACTAGAACTGAAGCCACCCCTTAGAAACTTCAAAGCAAAACCCTGTTCAAAAACTTTTTAGCTTTTAAGTGTAATTCACTTAGAGAATCCTGTGAACTCAGCATTAAAGGATTCTAAAAATATTCAATAATGTATTAACCCAGCTGTCTTCTCAAAAGACTGCAAGTTACTGAAATAGCAAGCATCAGCAACTTGCCGAATAGGATTTTCCAAGTAACAAGAAATTCAGGCTAATGAAACTGTTAAGCACTGACTCAGTAACTATATCTGTGACTCTAAGATGACTGTTTCAGGAACACTACTGATAAATTCTATCTTACTCTACATGCTTACATTCAATGGCTCACTGTTCCTAAGTTGAGACTGAGCAAAAAGCACCAGTCTAATACCTAAAAGACAAATGCAAACACCACATATCTGGGGGGGGAGGAAAAAAAAAAAAAAAAAAAAAATCAAAACACAGCAGAACAGCAGGTAGGACTGACAGGGCTGGAGAAGCTCATGAAGAAATGGGAGCTGGAGCCCTCTCTACCTGAGAGCTATAATTAAAAGCACTATGGGTAAATATCAGTAGACAGCGATGATGGTTGTCCAGGTGCATACTATATTTTCCTCAAGTGTACTTCGAAGGCGCATTTTAGCACATGTGATGCTTGAGAATGGCCATGAATGCACATTTTGGGGAGGGTGCATAGCATAACAGAAAATTAGCGTGTACTTAACATTTTCTTGTAGCTATGACTACAGAAAATGTCAGAGAAAATAATTTAAACATTTTTTCTATGAAAGTAAATTTGAACATTACCAAATAATTATACTATTCAATTTCTTTCTTAAACATTAAAAATCAGGGGAAGTAAAGAAAGGAAGCATAGTTCTCTTTCCATATTGATGGAAATTATGCAGATCCCCACAACAAGGAGAGGAACGCAAGATGTCTTTTAATTAAAAAGCACGTAAAAAGTCCTGCTTCTGTATTTCATGGTCTGTATAGAACACCAAAAAGTTTAAAGTTTCCAGACATACCCACTTAAGGCTTTCCATGAGATTGATCACTTAAATTAAGCCGTACGTCAATATTTTTCAGCTGGTAGCCAGAGATTTGTTCTATTTTGGTTTTATGTTTTAATAATTTGCTTAATATGTTTACTTATTTATAAAACCTTATAACCTTGCTATGATAGAAATATTTCAATTAACTGTGCTCACTTATTTCCCTGAAGCCATCCCTGTACTAGGAAAAGTTAGTCACCTGAAAAACTTTTTAGGTCAACTAACTTTATGACAAGAGCAACTGTTGTCATCTAACAACTCCCGGTTTCCAGGCTTGGATGGGACAGTACACCTCACCACTGCTTTGCACAAACAGCACGAGCAGGCTACAGCCTGGGAGAGCTGGAACAGCCCACTTCAGCCTTCGCAATTACCTCCTGAGCACGTTGGACAGTAAAGAGTCAAAAGGTCCCTAGGAGCTGGGAAATCCATATTAGTGAAAGCCAGTAATGGATACGAACTGGAGGAGCACTTGGCACAGAGGCATTCATATGTGAGAACGGGATGCAACTGGTATTGGCATCGGGTAGGGAAGGAAGAAGCAGCAGATGAAGCTCAAAACATGACAAGGTGGCTACCTGGACTGCAAGCTAAAGAAAGTTCACCTGCATTTGGGTCAAGTGTTGGGTACAAACTGGTTTGCTGAACATATCTTATGATATTGTATACAGGAAAATACTAGCCTGCTATGGAAGCCTGAGTGGGGAATGAGTTTTCCTTTGACACCATGCAACACCAAGGGAGAGGAAGTACCACCATGTAAATGGAGAGCAGACGTTCCCTGTGTTCACCATTGAAGAAGATATCGATATTTTAGTCAGGTATTTATGGCAAAGGTATAAAGCTTGGCTCCCGGAGATATACTGTTCCTGCCTAAAAGTACTTTGTCACCTATATTAGTACCACACCAGCTCCTCCCTAAATCAAATTTCAGGTGATGCCAGGATGGTAAAAGCAGGGTGTTATGGGTTTGTATGGCACAAGTTTTTTCTGGTAGCAGGGGAGGGGGCCACAGGGGTGGTTCTTCCATGCTGTTCCATCTTTCCAAATGGATTAGGACAAGTACATCAACATACACTACGGAGTTCTCTGACCTAGCCACAAAGAAGTAACTGCGGAAGCAAAGAACTGTGGTTGTACCTGCGGGAATGGTGCCCAACTCGCTTGCATTGCTCCTACAATAGTATTTGGAAGGTGCTGTACTATATCTTGCAGACATGCTAGTTAATTACCACAGTTCTTCTCAGTATGGTGCTGCCTTGCTTGGTATGACTCTTAGTTTCAGCAATCACATTGCAGAGCTTTTCTGACAAAGCACATCTCCCAAACTTAAGTCAGGACTCAGATGGGGCTGTATAGCCTTTTATGGCTTCTGTCCCCCAGAGAAACCCCCTCCCAGCACAGGCACAATAGCTTAAAAGTCAGCTACAAAGACTGGGGCATGTTTACTGTTTTGACAAAGACTGTCCTAACAGAAACCAGTCTGAATTTCACCTTCCACTAGTCCCAGCACTTGTCTCAAGACTTTGCTTGAAAGGATGCTCTTGACTGAGTTAGGAGATACTTTTTTTGTAAGTTGGTCATAAATGCTGAGTAACAAGATGCCATTAAATGTTGTATGTATATTCTGAGACCTGAGAATTCATTAAACATTGTACATATATTCTGAGACCCGAGAATTGTATAACAGTATCACGACCTTTTAGGGGTTTCTTAAAATTTGAACTTTGAGAAAAATAAAATAATGATCAGTATTTGAGTGCATGATAAAGGATGGCAACAGTGGGCGCACATAGGTAAGAGGTCAGTCTGATCATGGAGAAAGGTGTAACTTCTGAGGAAAAGCCCATTTTCCATTGAACTCTAAATAACCCCAGATAGAAATTCCAGTGTCAGAAGCAAACTAGCAAGAAAGAAAGCAGTGAATAAAATGGGCACGGATTTGTAAAAGAGCAATAGAAAAATATGACTGTTCCAGACAACATATGTAAGAATACTTATATGACAAATATAAACAGCAATAGAAAGCTCACGAGCAGTGAGTGACATGAAATGATGTCTGTAAAATGAAAATTATATTTAGCACTTGGAAAAAAAAAGGAAAAAAGAGAAACTAGATGTCTAATTTAGGTGTAGAAAGCAGCACATATGCAAAAGATCAGCGAAAAACATAAGTAGGTAATGAAAGATGCTATTTCTGAGTTTTAGTTTTATTTTTACTAGCCACCTCCTGGGGCAGGAATTCCAAAGTGTTTGCATAGAAATTCACTCTTCTATTCTGTGATGACTAATAAGCAATAAAACACGACCTGACTGCTATCAGGACAAGCAGGCAGCCTACCTTTATGGCTTTGACACTTAATGTAGTTTTTCTGATGCATAATGCAACAGCATTGAACTTGTTCAAATGATTACCTATTTCAGCTGCTAACTTCTGCAAAGCAGAATGTATTATGTATTAGTTACCTCCACATTCCTAACACAAAAGCAGGGAAAAAAAATCAGTTTGGGATTATCCAAGAGGGTAGCATATTTCCTAGGCAAACTTCAGTGTGGCACCACAGATGGAAACCTTTGCTAGAAATGCCTAACTGGGATTCTTGTCAGGGACAGCCCTTATTTTGTGGCACAGCTTGAATGCCCACTTATCACTGAATATTCCTTTAGTCACTTGCAATTCCATGTGTCTCAGCTTTTTTTTTTGTGGGGGTGTGGGGTAAGGGTCGGGTCTTTTTTTTTTTTTTGTTCTGAGTGAGTCACTAC
>JANXJC010000023.1:18342894-18366519 GCA_027564655.1 Leptodon cayanensis | reverse complement strand
GGGGGGCTAAGCGTACTATATTTTTTTAATTTTTGTTCTCATTCCTTCACAACTCATTATCCAAAACTCATGGTTCTCTGACATTCTTCTGCTAAGGAGCAAATCAGCAGCAGACATAGGTCTGGGAGGAAATCCCCTCTAGGCAAGGCTGAGCAGGGGAGCAAGTGGCTGAGCAGGCTCTAGCCCTTCCCTCAAAACCAGCTGGTACAAAACTGCCCCCCGTCCCCATAAGATGTGATGTGGCTCCATTTAGACACATTATTTCCTTAACTTACCTCCAGTATTATACAACCTACTCACCTAAACGCTGCTGCAATCAATCTGCCTGTAGCAGTTTCTTTGGCAGTAAATCCAAGCCAGCATTCAGCCTAACTGGGAATCTCCGTGGGCTTTCTTACAGGCATATGCTCAGTTCCGATCCCTTGGCTGTCATTCCCTGCTCCCTCACACTGTGGGCACACAGATTGTCCAGGGTCCTGGACAAAGACCGTGTTTTATTCTTGATGAACACAGGAGGTAGCACTGAGTCTAAACCCAACTTGTGTTTTTTAGCAGCACTGCAGTGTCAACAGCAAACAACAATGCTCTTGCAGAAGTGACTGAAGGGCTCCAATCGTTACATGTTTTCTTAAAAAGTGGTAAAGTTTTATGCCTCTGAAATTTATTCATAATTTAGACTAAATCCTTATGTAGCTGACATGACCTCCTGATGTTCATTTAAGACAGCTGAGAGGTGAATAGGTTTCCTTTTGAAATCCAATTCTGAAGTGATTAAAGTCTTCAAATGCAAATAATAGGCATGTTGCAATCAAAACACAAACATGCTTAATGATGACAGAAGAAAAAAAATTAATAGGTATATGTGGATAGTGCATGTGAGATGGACAGCCCACGCAGGGAAGCAGATTGGAAACTCAAAAACAGATTGAGAACACAGACGGAATCAGCATGGGCATATAGGCAAGAAAACTAGACCACGAACTTTTGAGTTGACATGCTAGCTGAAAACAGCTTGTTGTTTTACAGCTATGGAAGTGTCCCATTTATCTGATTCCTCCTGTGTTCAAGCAAGCGGGATGCTGAACTCTCCTACAAAGAGGCAGAAGATAGATGCTCGATCCCATCACTAATTCCTCCGTCAGCTCAGAATAGCAAACAAGGTTCCTAGACTTAACTAGTCCCCTGGTCAAAAGGAATGAGATAACTGATCAAAATTCAGTTGTAGCCAAGCAACTGTCTAAGAATTAGTCACTTCATAATTTCCAGACTCAGGATGATCAGTTTTATGCTCCATGCCACACTACATGAATCAACATGAATAGGATTTTTGTGTGTTTGTTTGGGTTGCCCTTTTTTTTTTTTTTAAATGTAACAACCTGTCTTTTACTTTATCTGCCCCATCTTGGAGAAAAATCGCTAAATGTTTCATACTCTGTTTAAAGCAAGATGACAAACTGGGTTTTCCTTACTTCTTCTGATGAGATTGGTCTGCTTTCTGAAAAAGGTCAAAGTTAAACTTTAAAGGACGGTTGTTTTCAATTCATGCTTTACTACAGACACTTGATATGACCTTAAGGAAATTGTTCCTCAACTTCCCATTTGAAAAGTGTAGAGGACAGTATCTGCTACGCAGTGAAAATGACTGTTATGATACACTCATTCACAGTCTGAGATACAATATACTATAGTAAACTATACTGTGCTCATAACTATGATAAATCCATAAATGTTACTTAAAGAAGATATTTTATTACCTCCTAGAGGCAAAAGGCATTTAACTTCATTTCCAAATACCAGCTTACTTAATGAACCCAGTTCAATAACAATGCAAATGCTGGTGCAATGGTAAAGTCATGTAAGTTAATATCTGCATGAGAGAGTTAACTTGCAAAAAGACTTGCAAACCAGCGTGCTGGAGGTTTTATCTGTGCCAGAAATACTGAGGAGATCAGATACATGGAAAACAAAAGTAATACTGAGACTGTTTACAGATGCAAAGCAGTAGGACAAATGTCAACTATTCATAGTCTTTTCTTCAAGGAAGCTTTGGATAAAAGTGTGCACAATGTGGACGTCTTCTGTTTGTTCTCAGTATATCCCTACAGTGTCTACAGGCCTGTTGAAACTCATACATCAGATGCTAATCAACAACACCTTCAGAAAATACTGGGGGAAATAAGCACTTACATTCAACTCGGCTACAGACACGGCTGCAATTCTGCAGTCTCAGTACATATTGTGCTGATTTCAATCAATATGCCACGGTGTGAGGCCTTAGGCAACCATGCTGCTTTTTTTATAAATAAGGAACAAAAATACTCCTAAATGTGATGGTTAGGAAATATTTATAGACAAGAAGAAGAAAGCACTACCATGAAAATGAACATTCAATACTAACCTCCATTGTTCATCAGCAATCCAGTAAAAGGGGGAGCGAGTAAGAATTTCCATTTAATTGCTTTTAACGGCACTCTAGATGAGGATTTGAATTCCCCACCCTGAGCATTCCCTCCAGGCACAGAAAACACAAGAAAAGGGAAGCTTGTAACAAAGAGCACCACTTATCTACAACACAACTAATTATGTTCATGCTGGTAATTTTGAAGCAGCTCTGTTCAAAATGAATATGGCCAATAATTAAATTATTTCTGCAAACAAAATAATTCACACATTATTAGTGAAACATAAGGTGGCTTAAAAACTTGCACCAATGTCTATATTGGCGCTTATATGAGTTCGCACTATTATCAGGCCAACCTCCAGCTATTACAAAATTCCATTAAAACCAATAGAAGCATTACCAGGACAAACACAGAAACTGTAAACAATTTTTTTTTTTTTAAACAAAATTTGTCTAAAGTTTGAGATGGAACATGCCTTCCATGGAGGCTCTATTACTTCTGCAGTAAATGGCAAAATCCCACGTTTAACTAAAACTTTTTTTTTTTCTGACTGCTTTTCTTTCATTTCTAACTATGAAATGGCCAAGATAATTGTAATTCCTTCTCCCGCCCTTGCTTGAATAAAGCTGCAAAGAATGCACGCCAAAATCCAATTCTTTTAAGACTTGTTGGCCTGCCCGAGACACTCTTTTTATTTCACATTAGCTCCCCATATGTAAACTCACATTCCATAGTGAGAACACCTTTACAGCGCATTTTAGGAGTGGTCTAAGAAAAGTCACGTTGCTAGTGAATAATAAAAACAACCCATGAAGTATACCAGCTGCATTCTACATTGCTGCTACTACTTTTAGTGTAGTTTTCTGCTGGAGAAAAGTTTCAATGGCAGTATTCTATACGGAAAGATTATTTCCAGCTGCAAAGGCACAAGGGAGAGGAAGGAAGGACTCTAATCACAACAAATTAGGACTATCCCAGAGCAGCATATAAGGAAGCGGAGGCTGCATGCCTAGAATCCCCCTTCTTAGAAGGGAGGAAATAAGGACTAGGGGGACAACCACGTCCTAGACACAGATGCACACCAACCAGTGAAGTTGGACGGAGCAAAGAAAGAGAAAGCTGCTTCTTAGAAAATAATGTTCTTTGCATATTAGAGTAAAAAAAAAAAAAAAAAAAAGGAGAAATTCTGCCTCAGTGTCTGCTGTAGATGTAAGGAGTATTTCTTAACACAGCTACAAAAAATGATGAGTGGAAAACTGTAATTTCATTGTCATAATATTAGGTTTGTGCTACCTTTCAAGTACATTCATGCAATTTTATAAAACAACTAATTGTTATTTTCCCACACCATCCCTGAAGAACAGAACTATGTAAGTTACCTGCTTACTGAGTCACCTGAAAGCTTTAATCTAGCTGGGCCTCACCTTAGGAGGGATTCTGAGGTTTGTTCTCAAATTTAGAAGGAAATGGTATGCTGCTGCTGCAAAACACTTAGCTGTATGTACATATATCCTGGAAGTGATAGAACACCTATTTTATTTAGATCCTTTTCTTTTAATCTTTTGTACTATTTTCTTTCAATTAAAAAAAAAAAAAAAAGCAGAGATCTAAAACTATGTGTTCTGAGTATATGGTAAGCAGTAGTACTTTTGCCAAGCAGTAAAATAAAGGATTTGTTCTCTAAGAACAGAAAACTCCTCTTCTTGAATAAGAAAATGAGCAATACAAGTACAATCTTGTCTTCAAAGTGAAAGTGTATGTCCATACATTCTGTATGGTATGTCTAAATATTTTCATGGTTTTAGTATTTTGTACAAGCCATGGAAACTGCTTTGTTGCTAGATGACTGTAAAAGTGAGATTTGGTAAATAATTATTAGAAATCTTATACTAACACTATGATTGAAACAATAGACAAAAGTGTAGCCAAGCAATTAACTAGTAGAGGTAGTTACCCATAAGTTTTCCAGTTCTTTGCTCTTATGACTACATGTTCCTGTACGCTAGATGAGAGCAACGTTGAGACTGACCCCATGTGATTGAAATTGCATTAAGCTTCAAGATCAAAGAACAAGGACAAGAATAAAGACTTCAAGGACAGCCAACAGAATCTCAAATGGGTCAGTGGTCATAAAAGCAGCCCTTCGACTCAAATGAATTCTTCATTGCGCATGATCGGATGTAGGCAGTACTATGATAATCAGTTACAATAATTTTTATGATTATGTATACCGATCTGATTAATATGTAACTAGTTACTCCATATAATCTGTTTGTGCTGAAGCTGTGGCATGCACACTAGGTGGAATTATCCCCCGTGCATCCAGCACTGCAATAAAGAATGCCTGCTTTCTAAAAGTCTAATACTCTCTAATACTTAGAGAGTATTTCTTTACAGGCTGTGGATTTCGGTGTCAGTCTGAGACTTTTAATGCTGAAGTACATGCTTTACTGCCTGGATTAAGGCAGATCAAAGGCTAAGATGTTTGGAGATCTGGAGCACATGGCATACAAGGAGAGGCTGAAGTAACTGAGTATGTTCAGCACAAGTAGAAGAGGTTAAGGAAAGGGAGACCTACTTGTATTCTTATGTTGCCTAAAGCAGGATAGAAGAGACAGTCAGACCCTTCTCAGAGGTGCATAGGGAAAGGGCAGGAGACAATGGTCACAACCTGAACCCAAGGAAATTCTCACAAGACAAAGGGAACTTCATCCTGAGAGTGGCACAACACCAAAATAAGTGCCCAGAGTAGCTGGGTAATCTCCATCCTTGGAGACTTTCAAAACTTGTCTGGGACAAGACCCTGAGCAACACCTAATTTTGAGCTTCAAGTAGGGGATGGGTGAGATCACCTTCAGGAACCTCTTCCAAACTAAATTATGTTATGATTAAGGGAGCAACTCCATATGCTGGAAGGACTGGTACATGCTACACTTCTCATGCACCATACAGTTGAAAGAGCTATTGATGTACTTAAGCCACCTTAAAAAGGCCACAAAGGTCTTGTGAAAGAGGATACCCTTTGTATAAACCAGGCATGGCTTGCTAAGGACTGTGCCCCTGAAGAAGAACTAGAAGACTGATAAGAAGGGAACATCCTACCCCAGAAGGCCTGAAAGTTGAATAATTGCTAATAGGCATGAAGTCAGCAAAGTTCTTCGGTAACTGGGGGACAGGTAAAGGCAGCAGGGGGAGATCGCGACCACAGACTCCATTCAAGACCTAAAAGACTTACCCCCACACTCTCCTTGAGCATGCGCTGTAGAATAAAAGAACACTGTATCTTTAATTTGAACTGGGGAAAACTAGCCCAATAGAAACTTTGCTAGATAAGTAACTACCAATAATAATTTTGGGGAAGAACTTTGGAAATTAAATATGTATAGAAATTAAATATGTATAACTGAACTGTATAAATTGTTTGCACGTTTAGGTATGAGGGGGGCTAGCTTTGTGGATTACCACCTAGCACCCATCTTTGTGCAAACGTGAACTGGAATAAAATACCTCTGCTCTGTGTGTATATTGGCGTTTTGAACACTGGGTAAATGACCCCGCTTTTGGGACAACGCTATGACTCATGGTTGGCCATTTTCTTAGGTATGTTCAACGTCACTCTAAAAAGAAAGATGACCAAAAGCAAGACCATTGTGGTTTTAACTGCATTCAACTTATATTCATATTCTCTGCAGTTTTTTCTGTGAATTGTCAGCACAGCAGTTCTGACTAATCTATAGGTGACTAATAATAATAGACTCTCTCCTTGTGACCACACATGACATACTTAATATCAGCATATGTCACCAGAGTTGGGTTTAGCACAAGTAGCTTGGACAATGGAGTGCAAGGGAAGAGCTTCACATTCTAGTTCCTAGAGCTGGAATATTTAAGTTTTGAAGAGGGCACACATTAGCTTTTAGAAAAATAATTTCTAAACCAAAGCTTTAAAAGGAGAAAGAAAGAAATTCAGAGATTTCTGCTGCTTCATGCATTTATAAAACCTCCTAAAAATTTAAGTCAGAAAAATCTCTAAATAAAAGCATGACCTTCAGAACAAGAGGCCAAAATTACAGACCTCTCATTTATGTTCAATGGAAGGTTTAATTAGAGTGCTGCCAGCCACAGATTTACCATGGGGAACTTTATGCTTCCATCAGCATTGATCAATGCAGTGCACACACCTGTTCCACACAATGCTCTTGCAGCTGGGTGCTTACTGCAAGTGCTGGATAATCTCATGCCTCCAGAGCAAGTGAGATTTTAAGGCATATGGTGGTACTGATAATCGTGTTACAGCAACAACAGCTTGCCAACTTAATGAGAGAGAGAGAGAGAGAGAGAGAGAGACTCAAAGAATGGGCTTGCTATAAATTGTCCCCAATGTAATCCTTAGGGAGCTTTAATTCATTCTGTATAGAGCAAGAAGAAAAAAATCCAAACAAACCCAAAATACCCAACAAAAAACCCTGCTCATTTATTCAACCAAAGTAAAGACAGTGAGGAAAGGAGTTTGGTATACACTGCTGACCAGCAGATCTACTAATGAGGAGAGAGACTTGTCTGACATACGAGGCTGCATGAGAAGGTAGATGACCTGGCACTCCTCCAAGTACCACTGCATTCACACCAAACAGGTCTGTCCAAAGCCAACCTGATGATAAATTGAAGAAGGCAGACCATGCTCCATGCTGTGCATTTGTATACCTACTTGTCTTAGTGCAGCAGGGCTCCAGACTGATCAGGCTCCCGTGTGGCACCCCAACATAAGCAAAAGGCAATAGTTCAACCAAGATTTAGCTTTATAAGCAAGAAACCTGCAATCTAAGCCATTTGTCCAGGCACAGCTCGCCTAGTGCTTTTGCCTAAGGACTCAGCTGTCCCTAGCAGTACTTTCCTTTTACTGCATGAACACAGAGGAAGGCAGCTGCAGCGAGGATGGGATTTGAAAACCACATGCAAAACAGCGAGATCAGGAATCAGCAGGCAACATCCAGGGTTGCAGGGACATTTATAGGATGGGCCCATCTTGCCTCAGCCAAAATCTTAAGCAGTTCTTAGCCTTGCTCTTTGACACATTGTTAAATACATAATACTGCCCGATGACGAAAACTCTCATCTGTGAAATAAATTGGCTCCCAATAAGCAATCTGCAAAGGATAACAAGTTTAAGAGGATAATATGCTTTTGCTTTGTCAGCAGCTTTGCTTCAGGGTGACCTATCTTCCAAATTGTAAAATAATCACATAAGTATAAGCAAATCAAGCATCCATGACTTATCTAGTTCTACTGAGAAAGTAACAAGAGCTTTCGTTGTCTTCAGTGGAGCCCAGATTTTACCCCTGGGTATTTATTTCTGGATGATATACTGTATTCTGGCTCCTGATTCACTATATTTGTTTCATGTGGAAATTGCAAGCAAATTGCAAACAGTTTAAACAACTAACTTTTGAAAATCAGCAAAACCCATCAATCTCAGCTCTTTCAGAGACAGTCCTATTTTCACAGAAGCTTTTAAACTACTTCACCAGCATCATCAGAATTTTCCCTTTATAGTCTTCCTTCTCTCAGCAGCAGTTTTCATGGAATAGGAAGTCTTCTTTCCTCCCTTGATGCCCGTCCGCAGGAGCAATGCCCGTGCTCCCGCAGAGCAGAGGATCCGTAATGCAGACAGGAGAACACAGCAGTCAGCAGCCAGCGAGGGAATGCTTAGCTAGCAAGCTAAATCTTGACGCGGCACCGGATGCTGGAGCTTTCCTTTTCTTTCCCAGAAAGGAAGCTTTCACACATCTCTGAACTTGATACTTAGCAAACTGTAAAGGAATGTATTCCAGTACGAGTCAGGTGGCCATTTGCACAGCTACAACATCAGAATGCAAATATCAATGCCTTCCACAAATGATTAAGGTGAATGATATCCTACATTTCTGAAGAGATTTAAAACAAAAGTATTAAGATTGGTACAAGTGAAGTGCAAAAGAAAATATTCATGTACATGTGCATGTGTGCTCACATGGACACCATAAGAAACAGCAGAACAGGGGTTAAAAGGAAAGTTAGTAGTTATTTGCTACTGAGTGCCATATATATGATTTTGTGTAAAAGGAAGAACAAACTGACCTTAAGATAATTAAAGATAAGGTGTCAAGATAATAAAGAACAGGACTGGAGCCATAAGACATCCAGATAAGGAATAAGAAAACTGAAATTCAGGATTTTTGTGGAGGAATGAAACAAAATGAGGCACAATGTCAAAACCACCATCCACTCCTTATGCATACAGTCAAAAAAAGGTTTGTCATTACCAGTCAATAAGAACTCAAAACGCATGATGAGTACCCAACGTCCCCCATCACACAAATGATCCCAATGTGACTACTTGTGCACACATACATGTCTTGGTTCTTGAAAGTATGTGCGTATGAGAACATGAGTGAATGAAATCTGTAACAGAATGAGTGTGGTAGGTAGAAGTCAGGCATCTCGGAGATTATGTAAAGTGAGCATCACCTATTCCCTCCATAACATCGCCAGAAGCAGCATTTGCCTTATTTTGGAGACGGCTTTTTTTAAAAAAAACAAAAACAAACAAAGTATACCCCTCCAACATTTACAACCCATTACAAAACCTCTTCATATTACCTGAACTACACTGGCTTCACTGGGCAACTGAGTCTAACACAGTGGTATTTTACCAAGAGGCATACATCACCATTCACAAGTTTCTATTCATCCTTCAGTGCTGCAGTGGTGCAGCTGAAGACGGTGGTACAAGAAGTCAGTGACCTACGCCTTTGCTTCCTTCTCACGTGCGCAGGTGCGCTCCGGTTAGCCTGCGATACCAGCCAGCCATGGCAGAATAGCCACAACTACTTCTCCAGTGCATGCCTCCATATCACAGATACCGTGTGACTGCTCTACACAATAGTGTGATTAATCTGTGTACACATAATCAATGCATAGATAATCAAGGTGTATACATACAATGCATACTCAATTATATGTGTACAGAGCCCAATGCATAGATAATCAAGGTGTATACATACAATGCACACTCAATTATATGTGTACAGAGCATTGTCTTGTCCTTGAAATATTATGTGCATTTGTACAAGAACTATAATTTTATTGATATAAGGTAGTGGACCATATTATCCAAGGGACTTTTCAAAACTAAATCCGTCTTCCAAACTTGACTGCCTATCAGTGATCGATGGACGTGTATTGTGATCAAGACCCTGTAAGGGTACCAAGTGAAGAGAAAGGCTGGTGACACTCACCACGGATGAAACGACACAGCGTGCCATGAGCCACCCAGGGCTCATCCAACGCCACAGCAGGCAGGGTCCCAGCATCAGGAGGGATGCAAGATTGCTATCACTCTATAATTTCCATCCTTTATGGAATAACTTAGTTAACCAGCTTTAAGCATTGGGTGCCTTTCTTACTGAGATCCCAAAAGAACCAGGACCTTCTCAGTGCAAAACAAGTTATCATAAGCAGCTTCCCTTTATTGTTAGTCTCTCGTACTCTGTGTTATGAAACAATTCCATTACTTGAAGAGCATTTCTAATCTACATTTGCAATTTACACTGAATCATATCTGATGATTCATTAGATGAAAAAATACTATCACAACATGACACCTGACAGAGATGGTGAAGCTGTCTATAGGGATGCTTGTTTTCCATTCCTTGCTTTACAGACAAAGAGCCTTTGGAGAGTGTCAGACAAATCCACATTGGGAAGATCTGTTAGTAAACTGAAGTGCTTTAACATCGGAAGGGGACAGAGAGCTCCCTGTTGACTCCCACTTTGAGGCAACTCCTGAGAGAGTTGATGGTTTCCTTTTTTCTTTTTTTTTTTTTTTTTTTTTTAAGCCTGCATATCCACAAAACATCTTGAACCTGAACCCCTGAACTGCAGCACATCTACAAGTACAATTTGTAGATTTGTAGGAAACACACCAATAGAAAGATACACAAAGTGAAAAAGACATTGTGTCATTAAACAACTCATTTCTTTTGCAATGGATTCATAGATACTCCTTTGTGTCAAAATATAGTTATAACTACCTTTACTATTGGGAATCTATAAGCCAGCCTTTTAAAAGACAGTGGTGACCCCATATAAAATCTATGCAGACGATGTTTAAGTCAAACTTCACCACTCTCAAGTCTCTGTGTACCCAAAAGACACCCCACCTAAATGACCCTAGGAAACTGGAAGGATGTGTGCTTCTCAACACACTTTTGAAAATCCTGTAAGTACAGTTACGTGCAAGTACAGTTGTGTGTATAGCAACACTGACACACTCCATGTGGCTGTGCAGTGCTCCGTTAACCAGGATCCCTAGGAAGGCAGAGGAGAGACTCTCACAGGGCTCGGCCCCATCAGCCGGGACGGGATGTGGGCAGCAGCGAACCGGAGTGAATGAGCCCCGCCAGACCTGGCCTCATCACTGCAGCTCCAGCCAGCCTGTTCTGCACCATGTTTCTCAGCACTTCAGGTTTTCCATGGGCTTGGCTAGTGAAACAGAAAGGCTGGGCATAGAAGGTCCAGGAAGCGTGATCTTGCACTTGAGCTGATGAATGCCCTCAAATGGCAGAGCACAGTTAAAAGGCTCAGTAAGAACCAGCAATATTTTCTTCACCCAGTTCAACACTGGCCAAGCCAACCCAGGCTGCCTCCGCAGAAGGCTAATCAGCCATCTCTGTACCATGTTGCCCCACAATACTGGTTTCTGAGCTAGCCCCGTGTGGCAGGAGTTGCCCCTTTTGCACAAAAGGCTGTCTGAGTCGGTGAATCCAAGCCACCTCCAAGAGTTTCTCAAGCATTGGTTTCCTTTTACAGGATGAATTACAACCTCCAGAAACTGTTAACACATCACTGGGAGCTGTGACAAGATTTCATAAAGCATGGCTTGGAAGGAAAAATCAGGGAAAGGAGAATGGAATGAAATATTTTTAGTAAATTTATAGTATTATGCTACCATATATCTCTCTGGCCCAATGCAAATTAGAAAAGGCTGGCAATATATAGAACCCAGAGATTTATAATGCTATATCTCAAAAAGAAATCGATTAGGACAGAGTTCAAAGAAAAAAAGATCAACTTAACTCATCGTGACTCTGCTGTTTATTACCCAAATAGCACTGAGACACCCTGTTGTGTATTTACATGTACATACACCTACACATACACACACCAGTGCTGATGATTTCGTAACACTCCAGAAAACAGAGATGGATTTGTGATTTAAAAGACTGTCCAAAACCCTTCGGCTGCTTTGAAAATAGCAACTCATTTTTTTTAGGCCTACTCAATCCATTTTTGCTAATGTGCTCCAAGCAATTTTTTGAAGGTCTGTTCAGCAGGAGCAGCATTGTAGCTCAGCTGGGCCAGCCACGTGTGGCATGCCATCTCGCAGCTGAGAAACACAGGCACATGCTGAAACTGTGCTCAGAGAGATCAGAGGAATGGTAATAAAAGTGAGAGGAATCAAGTATCTGGAACCTTGTCAGAGCCATGTCTAGGATAATGTCCACCACTTATGCTGTCCTGATTAAATACATGTGCCAAAGACAGAGAGATGATAAAGGTAAAGAAAAATGGTTAAAAAAAAAAAGATGTAGTATAACAGAAAATATTTTAATTATTGCCTTTAGAAGTTCTTCCATATATTACCTGGCATGCTGTAATTTATTACTATAAAATTCATGTAGATAACTATGCAAGATTCAAATTCAACACATACTAGGTTTATTGAAATAAAAGAAGTGCAAAATGTTTAAGAGTTTAAAATATTTGCCTTCTTGGAAATACAGCAAACAATTGAGACAGCTCTGCTGTCATAGCAGTATATTTATTAGGCCACTAGTCCCAGTGGGTCAAAAGGTTAAATGTCTGAGCCACTGCGAGAATTACAGAAGGCAGGAAACTATTTCATTAGATCCCAAGATAATCATGTTTCATTGCTGACCCTGGCAATACAGCACAGAATACAAATAACATTAGAATGACAGCACACAGCAACCCTTGGTGACAAAGAACAGGTATGTTTAGAAACAAAAACAGGGACTTTGGCTTTTAACTTTAGTGAAATATCACAGAGGAAGGTCAGATTTTGGCAAGGCTGGAGTAAGACGACAACATATTTTCTGTAGAAAAAGAATAATGCCATTTGTTGAAAGCCCTGATGGGCTATACTTCCCAGGAAAAAAAAAAAAAAAAAACGAACACTGAAAATAAACACAGAAAAAGTAGAAAAAGTAGCCAGATTTCATCTTGTGATACCATCATAAAATTTGCTACTATTCAGACTGAGATTATGTGCTCAACACAGAGCAAAGTTTTATATGTCCTGCACTATCCAGGCAACTAGACCAGGTTTTTGTAACAATCATTAGAAACTGAATGATTCTTACTTGTAACTTGTGCTGCTGGAAACATTTCCTACATAAAAGACTTTAAATGGTGGCATGGAGAAGTGCATCTCTAACGAAAAACGTTTTACAAAAAAGTCTTTTATTAGCTACCTTGTTGGAGGGTCACCTACGACCGACATCCTGATTTTAGGAACACTGATCTCTTGCTGTGGAAAATGGTAACTTAAGTACCTGGAAACACGTTACCCTCTCGGTATCTCTAAGCAGCAGCAGCAGCACTGCACATGAGCTACCAGCCTGTTCCAGCAGGGACCTGGCCAAGCCTCTTCCAAGGGACCGAGGAGGTCACTCAAGTCCTGTGACCGGCCACCTTCTTTGTCCATCGCACCTCTGGAAGAAACCCAGACTTTCTTCCTGTGGCCTCTTTTCAACTGCGTTGTGACTACCACTATGTTAAAGAGGGGATGAAAGAAAAAAACAAAGAACCAAACAGAAGGGAACACATTTCTGCCCTTTCATTTCTGCTTCAATAGAACTGACTACATATAAACTACTCCCAATTAATTTCAACTGCAAAGGGACTCATCTACTCCGTCTGTCAAATACATGTCATTTACCTAAAGAAGTGAACCTATTTCAAGAACAGAAAATACCATGAAACAACTATTCAATCAAAAGGGAAAGATATTAAGTTAGACAAGTCCAAATGAGAAGTAGCATGAATACTTCAAAAAGTGACAGCAATGGAGCAAATCACTAGCAAGAACAGCAGCTTCAACATTCAAATTGTAGAGCCACTGTATTATAACTTGAAAAGGACAAAAATACCAGTACCATAGCAGTATTTAGATAGGAGTTAATATGAAGTTATTAGGAAGAATTTGTCTATATATAGCCATATATACACATACAGACATATTCTTTTAATACTGCTGTGTAGCATGCATTTTGAAAGGAACCTAAGAAATCTGAGAACCCCAAAGAACAAAGGAATGTCACGTCATAAATAAACAAATAAACAACTTGACTAAAACCTGTTTGCTACACAAATCGTTAAGAACCAAACAGACATGACAAGGACTCAGTTAATAGCTGGAGTCCCTTGTCTTCTATGCTCCACATGAGCGGCCCTGGCCAAATGACTTTGCACACACATCTGGTTGTACCCATCACACAGGTATGAGAGCATAAGTGAGATAAAATTATGAAAAAGCAAGTGCATTAATTATTTAACCAATTAAGTTAATTTTGTGAAATAAATATCACCTTCTTCTTCCAGTGAGGTATCTCACTGAGCCTTGCTACACTAAGTTCCTGTACTGTAATGGGTGGTCTACAGATAAACAAGCTGATGAAAATAGGCACCTCTAAAAAAAGAAAAAAAAAACAAAATAAATCAACCAGTCTGATGGCACATTTAGACTGCCCATAAGAGACTGCAAGAAACACCATTTCATTGCTCTTTTCCTTCAAAACTGGGTCCACAGAATTGTTTCCTGCTCTGTACCACTATACATGGAAGTATACAAACTGGGTTTGTTCAGCCTTGAGAAAAGAAGGCTTATCACCACATTCCAGTATTTAAAGGGTGGCTACAAAGGAGATGGAGACTCCCTTTTTACAAGGAGTCACATGGAAAAGATGAGGGGAAATGGGTACAAGTTACTCTTGGGGAGATTCTGACTGGACACAAGGGGAAAATTTTTCACAATGAGAACAATCAGCCATTGGAATCATCTCCCCAGGGAAGTGCTGGATTCCCCAACATTGGACACTTAAGATTTGGCTGGACACAGTGCTGGGCCATTTTGTCTAGACCATGCTTCTGCCAAGAATGGTTGGACCAGATGATCCTTGAGGTCCCTTCCAACTTGGCATTCTACGATTCTATGAAGTATTGTCCTATTATCATTAAAAAGAAAATGCATTTCAACTATTTGATCTTAAGTTTGCTGTTTACGCTTCACCGGTCTGGTTACCTACTTCTGAAGACTAGTTGTAAAGCTTGGATGAAATAACTGACAGAGAATGTCGACAGTCTAAGCAATTAAGGACTGCTGAAAGTCTGCACGGATGACAAAAACACCATCTCACTGTCAGTCTGCAGCAGCGTCAACAGTGTAAGCAATTAATGGAAAGGAAGCTGTTTTGCTTTCACTGCTTCGCTGCAAGGTAGTTTCAAATGTCCAAGTAATCTGCATGACTGAGAGCTATGGAATTATCCAAAGGGTGGTGACCTGACCAGTAATACTCAGGAAAAACCCAGGAAAGATGGATTGAAAGGATCTCCATCCTATGTCTTGTCATCTCAAAAACAGGTAATGAGCAAATACCAGCTTCAGAAAGTTAGCAAGGAAAACCAGTACAGTAACAGCCACAAAAGTTGGGGACAATTCAAACAACTGGAACAGAAACATCTAAGTGACTCACTTTTGCAGGACTTTGAGTGTCCTAGAGACTATAGTACACGCTCCCCCTGCACTCCATTAGAAAAGAAATAAACCAAATGCAAAAACTTTGTGACAGAGCACATTATTAAAGACAGAGAGCCAGGGATCACAAGCAAAGCAGAAATGAGCAAATTATTACTGAAATGAAATTAGATGCCAGTCAAGTTAGAACCATACCAAATTATATCAGGCTTTTAAACAGGGAGACATGAGTGATTTGCAATGGAAGAGTAAAATATAGATCAAAATCAAATTGCTCAAGCAACCAGAATAGTAGATGACAGGGTTGTGCTTAATTCCGAAATGCGAGCTAATCCAATAACTAAAAATGAGCTGATAAAATGGACTTGATGAGTCTTGCAGTGCTTTAAAGACTTTGCTATATTATCAAGATTGCCTAAACGTTATACATCCCTCAGATCTCTCATTTTCTTATTGCTTTTCTCAAGGAAGCAACTACTGGGAGCTGCAGCTGCATTTGCGCTCAAGAACAAGAGGGAATGTGAAGCTATCTTCATTATAGTTAAACTAATAGCATATAAAGGATGAAGTCACCTCTTAAAGCTGATTATTGCCCCACCAGATAGCAGTAGCTAGCTTGGGTGAGCTTGTAGATAATTTCTGAAAGACTGAAACATTGCACAGGAAGACTGTGAAATGAATTTTTGCATGCTTTTTTAATAAGGATGAAGAAGAGCCTATTTAAGTGATAATCTATTACAATGAAGGCCTAGAGTGTCAAGCAAAATTCATGAATGAAGAAGAAACCAAAATAAAAAGATATCTACATCTTATAACCTGCATTAAAAGACTGACCCTGTCCTTAAAGGATACCAGAAACAGAAACACTGGGTAACATCTGGGAGCAATCAGAGGGATGGGGAGAAGATACAGCTGCCATAAGAAACCAGTGCTTTAGCAAAGAGGCTTAGTGAAAACTGAGGGACATGAAGTACTGAAGACCACAGACACAGCAAAAAAACCTTTATGATCAGATTAGGATAGCAGTTAATTGTTATTTTGGGAAGGCTGGAGAAACAATAAATAAATGCCAACCAGAACCACCTCTCTATCTTAACCGATTCCAGGGCCAGAGTAAATTGGTACTCAAGCCTGTTAAGCACTAAGGGAAACAGGGGGACTACATAGACAGGAGGTATAGTTCACAAGCAGATCAGAAGCACATATGAAGGGCCTGGTTTTACAGCTGCTAAGGGAAAAAAAAAAAAATTATAATTAACAAGGGAAAGGACCATTGTGTGTTCAAATGAAGACAGAACCAAAGGAGCACAACAAGCCATACTAGGCAGCTTGTTTTTAAGGGACAATAATTTGGTGCTGATTTAGCTAACAGGTGTCTATGAATGAGGTTAGTGAGAACTGGATTTCTATGGTTCACCCATATTGGGCAATAATAGCACCCAGCCCAAAAGAAGAACAAACATGGGAATGTCCAAGTGGAAGTACTTATTACTGGTCCAGCCCCAGCCCCACAGTGCCAGTACAGATGTCTAACAGAAGCTGAAGAAGCTGCAGTTTATTAAGGATAGTTTAGATCAGCAAGCAGCCCTGTACTACACACAGCTCTCTAGTCTGGCCAGTGCTGCAGCAGGCAATAGACAGAATCCTAAATATGCAAAATAGTCCCAAACCCAATATGACGAGCCCTAAACGTTGTAACTCCACAAACAGCTCCAGCTGCAGCTAAAGCACTATGAATGTTGGAAGGGCAAAATGGTATTCAGCAGTACATTTAGCAAATTTAGCAGAATAATGCCACTATAAATTTGCTTTGATTGTTCCAAGGGAAGCAGTACCATCTTATTAATGTGCCACAGGCTTTCCTAAATGCACCTGCACCTTGTCCACCTACCATGCTACAATTATACTCACACAGATAACTAAGTGATACCCACCCAATTAGTAATATTTGGAGGTGGTTGAAAATCCGGAGAAGAAAATGAGCCATCACATCTTGATTACTTTGACAGAAGCAGAGCTGCCTCTAGACTGTCCATACGAGACTGCAAAAACACCATTTGGTCTCTCTTTTTCATCAGAGCTGGATACGTGCTCAGTACTCTGATATCCTGGTCTGCATTGCTGCATATGTATGTATTGTCCTATTACTCCTGAAAGGGATATATATTTCTAGTATTGGGGCTATGTTTGCCTGGTCAGTCTCTTCATCCAGCCTTTGAAGACGTGAGAGAAGAGAGAGAGAAGAGAAAAATGACTATGAAATTTTATAGCATGTATTTAATAGCAAATTAAGACAGTTAATGTAACAGTCTCTTCCGGCCTTCAGATTTATTCTTCTCTTAATAGTCTTGGCCTTTTTACAACATACCTGGAAGGAGTGCATTATCCTTCTTCTCTTTTCATAAATTTAACACTCAAGACCCTACGCTGGTAACTACTGAGTTGACTCCAGTTAACCAAAAGCAGCGGTTTTGTGCTGCAGTGCAATTACACTGACACTGTCACTGTCTTCAGAAGCCTATCCTTTAGCTTAGATACTAACCTAACTCATAAGCAAAGAATACTTCCTGAGTAGAAATCAGATATCATCGATGGGTTTTCACAGAAAAGAATTAAAAGTTAGACAGGAGTTACAAGTTAGACAAAAAAGAAGCCAAGAAACTACATTGTAAACTCGGGAAAACTTCCTATGTAACCACACTCATTTCGCATTACCTCTCTGTGTGGATTAGTCCACCTCTCCACTACTTAAGTTAATTATTCATCAACTAATAAAGATTATTTTTCCTTCTAGATAGCTGGAACTTATAGATACCACTTCGATATGAATAAATAATAGCATACTGACAGGAACATGGTATCATTTGGTTAGGAAGATGGTAGAGATAGATCAATGTTCATTTTATACATTAAGTAGATACCACAATGATCATGGCTTTAAACATCACCACATCATTTTGATAATGTTTTTCAATACCGAAGTGAAGACACTAGCCAACATTTTTCAAAGAGTATCAAGTACCTTTATTTATATACCTCAAAGACCTTTGAATCGTAAAAGGTAGGAGGTCAGTGCTTTCTAAATATCAAGTCCCTTGTAACCTAGTTTCAAACTGGGCACTCATAAGTAATTTATTACTGTTGTTATTTCGGAAGCTTCCTGGAGAGATTAATTCCAGTTAGTATTTCCTCTCAAAAATGGAGCAGAAAGCCTTCTCTAGCTCTAGGACAATTCATGTTTTTAAATCCAAGAAACATACAAACCTTCCAGTTTGAAGAGCAAGGAGCCTGGGGTCTGATAAGGGGAAAGAATCAAAACCCCTTCCCTACACTCATCTCAACAATCCAGGGCTGTGTAAACGTTTTCTTATTTCTCAAAATAGGGGATACTATTTAACATACTTTGATTTTGTTGTTTAAATTATCAAATTGGATTTGACATTGTTACTGTCTTCAACACAATTACTTTAATTTTTTACAGAACTTTTGTTAGGGGCAGTCCCAAAGCAAAAGTGTTTATTCTGTTTTAAATAGACACATGCTATAAGCATTATGAGTGGCAACGGCAGGAAATTACAAATGTTTACACTTTAAAAGAACAGTTATATGCTGTTTATAAGTGGGAAGACAGAAAACACTTAGCTTAAAAAAAAAAAAAAGCCAGAAACTTTACATTCCCTCATTCTCTCCAAATTTTTACTTCATAGGTAGTTTGCATGCGCACAAATCACCAGTTGATGCTGCAATTGTGTATTTTTACCGACTTGTCAGAATGCTTCAGAAAATCCACATAAACATTTTAAGGTAAATAACATAGCAGGAAGGACAGAAATGATACCACAATTCTCCGTTGAAACAATTGTGGTCCAAGAAGGCAAAATCATAACAGTAAAATTACACAGCCCACTTTAATGCTGCTGAAACAGCCTCCTGATTTGCAGAAAATATCCACGTTTTTTCACCCAAAGTACCATGGATGTCAACTGTGACTATTACTCAAACCATAAGAGTTAGTGCATTTCTGTACGCAGAATTAAATTGGCAAATCCCTATTATAGAGAGAAGTTTTGAGATAAACTAATTAGATTTTGAGCTGTTAAAACACTGACAGTGAGTGAGGGCCTGGCTGCTTGCCCTGTTATTTCTGCTGAACCCGAAAGAAACCCTTATGTTAATAACAGTACATTACTAGAAGCGTTTTAAGATAAGACACTACCTGTAATAAGGAGCAGGCATTAGTGCAACCTGAAAGTGCTTTACAACGGCTACTGAAAGATCAGCAGATGATGGTGCACTAAAAGCCAGCACTGGTGACATTCAAGCTGGGGTTTATTGTGAAGGACAGTGCTGAAGTTACAAGGCTTCCCAAAAACTCTTACATAGCTTGTATAAAAATATGTTCAAGCACGTTCAAGTAACTGGTGCAAGAAACAGAAATCCAGAACAAACGTGAGCTTGGAATGGGTCAGAAAAAAATGATGCTATTTCTGCTTTTTCAGTATGGTCCCACCTGCTTTTACACGACGATTATTCACAGATAGGTCTAATGCAGAAACCATATAAGGAAGACACAGTCAGTTTCCCTAAAATACAGTTTAAGTATGTATGGTTAGACAGAGATCCTTCCAGATTCTTAACTTTCCCACTGCTGTGACAGCTGCTCTGAGCAAGAACAGTCTTAATTTTGGAGTACAAAAGATACATGGTGCTGTAAAAACCCCAAATACCCTTTCTTCTGCAGTCAAAGTCTTTTTACCTTTACAAAGGCCATATATTTGCATTCCCCGTTTTCTCACTAATAGCGTATCTAACATCCATTTTGTGATAACTGCTTACCCAGAATCCACAGACTGTTATGCTGCAACAGCAATTCATCTACTGACATGACAGGGACAGCAGCATATTTGTGCATCTTAACACCTTGATCAATTTTATTGAACAAAGCTGCCGTCCGTTCCGAAACTGTATCTGTAAGAAACATCCTGAACTGCTTCTTTTAAGTAAGTTCAATCAATGCTGAGTATGCCAGAAGCCTCTTTAGCATAGATTTCTCATCATTTTTGAAGTGGAATAAGGAGTGAAGCTCAAACATTTAAAGTCACAATTCTTCATCTACAAAAGCATCTTCACCTCTTCAGAAAGACAGAGAGCTAGACAGCTTCTTATAAGCACCTGAGATACTGACACAGAGAGCTAAAAGGAAATTCAGTTTCAAGGCTGGCTAGGTTTTTAATTTCATTTTAGCCTATTGAAAGGAACTGAAGAACCACATTTCTGAAAGCATATGAGAGGAAAAATAAAACAGAAAAACACTCAGTAATTCTAAGTGCATTTCTGACAATTGCAGACTAGTTTTCTGCTTTTGGTTATGAAACACCACTAACCCCCTGCATGTCATGGACTCTATAGGTAGCTGAAACCTACATCTGGAATCTCACAGCACACTATATAAAATGAAAAGCTCCTACAAAGATGATCATTCTCCTACATTAAAACTTCATCTGATATATGGGTCAGCTGAAAAATCACCACATAGAACATAAGCCCACAGTGTCAGCACGGTGGGCACCTGAGACTGCAGTCTGTCTTTTTAACACTAAAAAAAAAAAAAATCTCTGCCAAAAAAAAATCTTTCCGTTATTTTGCTTTCCATTTACTGTCCTTTCTTTCCTTTCTAGGAGCCAATTAGAGACCCATCAATTATATTTTCAAGCTGCTTTGTAATAAGTGTACTTTCACACCTAATTAATCCACTTACACTATCAGCCAGAAAACATCTCATTTCCTTTTGCAGGTACCCTCTGGCTTTATTCACAATATCTTCCATAAAGGTCTGGGATTGAATTCATCTTTCCTGACTAAACAAGCTGTTTTCCATCACCTATCCTTTTCTATGTATTACTTCAGAAGGTCTGTCCTATTATTCCATGGAGGTTTCATGCCTGCACAGCCTGTATTTTTATAGCATCAAATTGACAGCATCAAATTCTGCAGAGTCTGGGGATTTATTCCTCCCCCCTTGTATACATCAGCATCATCCTAGGAAAAACAAGTTGTAACAGCATAAGTAGTTGCTTTATGAGAATGGTAAGGAATACTTTTCAATATTTCTAAATACTAATATGTGTGGGTATGTATACATAGTAATTACAAAGAACAGGGATATTTACTGCAATGAGAGTATGCAAAAACACATTTAGGTGGTTAGATCTTGTACTCTATTGAGCTGGGGAGGGAGATGGGAGAAGGAATGCTTATAAGAACTCCTCTCCCCGCTTGGATTTTGTCCAAGTTGACAGCCTGTGATACAAACTAGCCTAACGAAATATTAAAGATTATTTTCCATGCATATATTAAGGATGGATTGCTTTTAACTTCTTTTGGGGAAAAAAAAAAAATTATATGGCTTATCTACAGAACAACCATACTCAGAAGTTATTCCCTGCACATTTCAGGCTAATTTTATAGTTCGTGCTGCTCACTTTTGTAGGTGATTTGCTTCACTATTTTAGAGAATATATTTTTCATTAAAGAAAAAAAAAAATAGGCAACCACAAAGAAGTGTTTCCCCTCCCACTCACTCCCCTACACAATTTATTCATTCAGCAGTCCTGGAAATTCAGCAGGGAATTATCAGCCTTCTGTTCAGTAACACAGAGCAGCTCCAGGCAAACAAGAAAAGAAAGATGAAGCTGTGAATTGTGGCTGCCATCAACACCAAATCTGACTGAATGCCCTTCCTGCTAAATTGCAGGAAAGAAGATAAGACAGAAGGAAAGTTATTTTATGTACTGATAAATGCTATAGAAATAAGATGACAAAGACAACCTGATACTTCGGTGAATGAGGTAGCTCGGTAAAAAGGAGCTCTGTATGGCTTAAGAAGTCAAACCAATTGTCCTGAATCAAACAGGCTACTAGCAACTGCTTTCCTTGTCTCTGCAGTTAGCCCTTAGTAAAGGAAGACAGGGCACAGCCTTCCCTCCGCCGGGGCAGGAAGGCCAGCCTGTGCTGGCTGCCAGCCCCCAACTGCCCAGCTGGTGCTTTCACCATGGATGAACTAAGGAGCACAGAGAAAGATGAGGATACTAGCTCAGCTGCTCAGGTCTCGAGCAAGAAAAGAAGTTTTTATAGGAAGAACAAGTCACTGAACCAAAAGCAGCTTAGTAAGGTACCTGCTCAGGTGGCTACAGGAGACCCATGGTCCAAGGAACTGACTGACCTATTGCACTGGGAAAAGCTACAGCCACCAAGAACGTCCTTCTGGCTCCAAGGAAAGGATGAGCATGAAGTGCCACTCACAGATAAAAATCTGGCACATGACATGAATATGCTCAAAGTATAGTTCCTAAGAAGTTGGGGCAAAGAAGGCTTGTTTTTTTCTGTTTCAGTTTGGGTTTTTTCTTTGTTTGGGGGATTTGGGTTTTTATTTTTCAGATTATCCCCAAGATAAAAGAGATTCTCAGAAGGTATGTCGTGACTGGCACAAAAGCCTTTCTTACAGCTCCAAAAGACAGAATGTACTTGTATCAGCCTCCACCAGCAGGATGGGGTCCACGGGAACATTAGTCTCATGGCACACAACAAAGTGAGAAATAAAACACTGTCTGGTGCCGTATCAATGCACCCAGTTAGCCATGGACGAGCTAGCTCGGGCACTAGAACGAGTGTGAGTGTGCTGCCATGGTGCACAGCTTGAGCCAGTCACAACTCCGAGCTCACTCTGAATTAGCTGCCTGGTAGAACGCCACAGCGTACGGTGCTGCTTCTAGGATCCGCGACAGCCTCTCACTCCATGCGGATCTCTATGTGCCACTCTGTTGTGCAGACGGACCCACAGTTCCCCACGGACAGCCTCTTCCAGCTGATGTGGGAGAGGAAGGCACCTCCAAGGAGGTTCAAAAGCATGTCCATCATCCATGTACTCAAAACCCACAAAGAAAGGCTGCTTATAAAGACTGCCTTTTCCCCCCACACTGTCACAGTTGCTATCTTAAGTCATTACATGAGCATGTATCATAGAAGAGCTGATGTGGATTTAGAATGGCTGATGTTCAAATGATTCAGTTTTTACCAGTGGACAACCTCAAGGAAAGCAGTAGGCACAAAATCCAGACCTTTGTCCAGTTTCTGGGGATGTCATGAGATCTTTTGCTCCAGTCATTTGGACCTTATTAAGCGAAGCAGGTTGCCCTGAAAAAGTCAGCTACAGTTTTGGCAAGGTATAACAGTCACTGAAGATAAGTACACCTGAAGCCTTCTTCATTTATCCTGCTAAAGAAAATAGGGTTATAACCTACTTTCAGCTTTGCTTGGTATATTGTTCCCCTTGTTAGGCTTTGGAATAGGCTGCCCAGGGAAGTGGTTGAGTCACCATCCCTGGAGGTATTTAAAAAGCGCATAGAC
>JANXJC010000023.1:18309650-18332514 GCA_027564655.1 Leptodon cayanensis | reverse complement strand
AAGGCTGGAGGGGCACAAGAAGTTGGCACAGGACACAGCCAGGGCAGCTGACCCAAACTGGCCAAAGGGGTATTCCAGACCATAGGATGTCATACCCAGTATATAAACTGGGGAGAGCTGGCCTGGAGGGGATTGATGGTTGGGAACTAACTGGGCATCGGTTGGCAAGTGGTGAGCAACTGCATTGTGCATCACTTGGATTATACAAAACAATTCTTTTATTATTATTACTGTCATTTTATTATTGTTATTATTAGTAGTAGTTTCTTCCTTTCCATTCTATTAAACCCATATCTCAACCCACGAGTTTTACCTTTCCTCCCCCCCCTGCCCTGCCCTGATTCTCTCCCCATCCCACTGGGTGGGGGCCAAGTGAGTGAGTGGCTGTGTGGTGATTAGTTGCTGGCTGGGGTTAAACCACAACAGCTCTTCCACTTAAAAACATTTTTAACCAGTCACAGGTTGTTTAGTTTAGATGGTATTGAGGCATGCAACAATATCTGTGTACATGTACACACATATACACTGAAAAACAAACTTCAGCCATACAGAATAAGGTATACTCCAAAATGCCACTGACGTCACTGAAAACATTGATTTCACCTAAATCCGGAGCATATCATATATGGCACCACCAATTGCATACACCCTGATCAAGAGATTGTGGATGCCAGCAGGAGTCACTTGACTGACTTCAGAGGACCTTGACTCAGGCCTCAGTGTGGTCCTCACCTGCAAAGATCCTCGCTTGCTGGCCCCAGCCAGCAGGTGAGCATGAAATGGAGAGTTCCAGATATCAGATGACAGATTTAAAAAAAAAAAAAAAAAAAATCTATTCAGAATACACTGGATATTTCTCTCTAGTGCTATTTATTATGTTTAAAGAATAATCACCTGCAAAATATATATTCACCTACAGTTAGTCTCCTGTAATTTCCAGCTTCCCCTGAGAGAATAATTTCCATTTGTTATAACAATGTCTGAGATCAAAGACTAGCTTGAGTATGTCTTTTCAGCATGAGAACATTGTCAAATACATAGAAAAAAAAAAAGTCAGAAGTCAAATTTGCATTGCATTTGAAACCTAAAACAACTGCCAAACCACTAAAGACAGAAAGGCAGGCTTTACCTCACTCATGTCATCTGAAGCTGTCCTCAGAGGTACAGCCAATGAGGGGGTGGGAGGATGGTGGATTACTCAGGTCTAGCCTAGTATTCCCATAGCTTTCAAGGGGAGAGGAGGCAGCAGGCAGGATTTTTTTTTTTTTAAGTTTCCTTACTTGACTATCTCAAACTTACTTGAAGGCAAAGGATAACATTGTTATTGGCTGTCCCAAAAGATAAGTCATTCCACACTTGATGTAAATCCAAGCAAGGCTACCATACATCATCATTCAGAAGGAATGACTTCCCATTTATTATTTGCCATCACAGCTTTAAATCAAGGACTGTTTCTGCTTAGAGGGAATTAAGGGCATACACTGAGCTTGCTAATAAAACAGTTAATTGCCAAGAATGATGGCAACAACTTAACTGCAGAGGAAAGAAGAGGAAAACTTGAAAGATTAATATTTTAAAAGCTCGTAATTGCAGGAAGAACAGCTCCTCATGTTTTACTGAGGATACCAGATCTGAAGCAGCAATGAACTGCTTCATGAAACTGAAATAAAAACAGACCTCCTCCAACCACATGGTAAAGTGCAGTAATTACAACATAGACGGCAGAGAAACAAGAAGTTGCATCTCACCAGTGATACTTACGCACATACTTAAACAGGTTAAACTTCTCATTCTACCTCACCCATGAATTGGGTGAGTATATCTTCCCATCTTTCCACAGGACTCAGATACTAGTTTAGGAAACCTGGTTGTATCATAAACAGTTTCTGACAATATGTCAAGGCATTGATTTCATCATTACTTGCTTCTTGCATACCCTTATAAAAATTAATTACCAACAAAAGTCAATAAGATGCAAATACTGGAAGATTTTGCTTATGAAATTCCTTCCCCATTTGCTTTAATAGATGCAGGATCAGCCCCTATTTCAAGGAATCTCTTGCATCATTATATTAAACAAGTTACAGACATAGTAGTAAAAAAAAAAAAAAGCTGACCCATTTTTCTTAAATGTTTTGCAGCACCATCTAGAAGAATGCAAGCATCCATAGTGCATGTTCCCAAGACACATTAGAATGGTAAGCCCAGACCTCCAGAAGCCCTGCATCTGTTTCTCCTCATCTGGCAGCATGTTACTTCTTTTGCTGACGAAAATTAGATCAATGTTATATTTCCTATGTAATTTCTATTCTGTACTATTTCAACAGGGGAAGTGGTAGAAAGTCTGCTAAATGGTAGGCTACTCAACTATAGATTCTCTGCCTCGGTCAACCCGTAGGGCCAGCCACTAAGGTACAATTTCCCCAAATTTATATCAAAGAACCCCTCCCCAGAACCGTTCTTGAGGATTCTGCAGTGCCCACCACAGACATTATATCCTCCACTGATCTTCCCAAGAAGAAACCGAGTCCTGTGAAGTGCTCCTCACTGCCTGTAGACGAATCCATGGATCCATGCGAGTGGAATGCCACAGGGAAGGATGAGGCAGGAACAGATGTAGAGACCAGGTTCTCACATTCACAGAGCATCTGTCTGCTGATTAGACAAGGCTGTGAATCCCTGGGAGGGGGGTTAAATACACTTCTTCTCTTTCGACTACCTCCTCTTGCTTCCCCAGGTAAGAGCCTTCTCTGGAAGAGCTTAAATAAAACACATTTTTTTTTTTCTTCCCCTCAAATAAAGTTGTCCATTCACCTCAGTGCAGCCTAAAAAGACATGGCTAAACAGAAACAAGAGAGTGCATAAATAACAGAAGGAGCAGATGATGTGGTATGTTCCCTTTGACATGGTGCATTTAACCTTGCTTTCAATCTGTCCTTCTATAGATAGTCTTAAATCTGCAAAAGCCAGTAAAACTTTACCCTTTCACCTTATGAATTCTGAACTAACATTATGGCTTTTTAAACCTTATGCAAATTCCCTTTTCTATTGCAATAGAAGCAAGGACAACAAAAGAGAGAAAAAGATACTGGCATCTTCCAGAAAAGATTATATTCAATGCTCCAAATAGATGTTTATCCAGCTGCTGAACACAGCACTATATCCTCTGCATCAATAAACTCCAATTTAATCCCATTCAATGTCTAACCAATGAAGCAGGCCAAGACGACAGCAGTGTAACTTCTTGGTTAAGGCATGCAGAGAGCTGTAATATCCACAGTCATCAGAGAACTGAAGAGTGGAAACAGAGTCCCACTGAAACACAATATATTAGGTGTTATCATCATTGGAGTGTACCTCAAGAAAGAGTTTCATTTTACATGTGTGTACATGTGGCAAACTCATGTCCTGGTGAATTAATACGATGTTAAAGACAGTGTTCCGAGGCTCTTTCATCTGAACTTTTCCATGTAAAAATCATTTACAAAGCCCTCTGAACCACATTTGTCTGTTAGATATGCTGTATATGGACCTTTCAGTTGTGGCAATGAACAGTTTGTCTGTACCTAAGATAGCATGAATGAAAAAGCATTCCAGCTATGAAAGTTGCATGCTTGGCAAAAGAAAAGTATAAAGCTTGCCCTTACTAAAAGGAACCATTTCTTCTTTCTATTCCTCAGATTTCATCTGCCACAATCCTCTATTTCTGAGAGCAATAGAAAAGAAACCAAGTATTTATTTTCTACCTACTATCCACAGTTACAATAAGCTAAATGAAAGTAGATAACATTAAAAATTGCCCTCAATTAAATATTAGCTTACAGATACTGATGCAATTTGTATCTTCAAATTAATCATATCATTGTACACTGGGTACAGCTGGGATGGAGTTAACTTCCTTCACAGCAGCCCATACGGTGCTGGGTTTTGGATCCGTGGTGATAACTCACCAGCGTTTTGGCGACGGCTGAGCAGTACTTGCACAGTGCCAAGGCCTCCTCCGTTTCCCGCTCTGCCCCTCCACAGCTAGTAGAGGGGGGCAAGAGGCTGGGAGGGGGCACAGGGGGGACAGCTGACCCCAACTGGCCACAGGGGTATCCCAGACCACACGACGTCAGGCTCCGCGATAAAACCAGAGGACAGTCTGCCCGACGTAGCCATTGCTCGTCATCGGTCTGCTGCTGGGAGGTGGCGAGCGATTGCCTTTGCATCACTTGTTTGTTTTCCTCTTCCTGATCAGGGTTCGGTACATCAGCGTTTCTTTCTGATTTGTTTTTTGGTTTGGTTTTTGTGGCGGAGTACAAAAGGCCATGGGAACAACTGTGTTGCGAACTGGCTTACGCTGTGGAAGAAACTCAAAGGGCAATCAAACACAAGTGTCTCTTACCAACTCCTTCAAAAATAGAGCCATGCCCTAGGAAGTCAGGGAACATCCATTCTAGGAAACAAAATCCGAAATTTAAATTAGAGGAGGCAACAGCTCATCGGCAGACAGACTGAGTAGGGCTGCTGCAGTTCAGCAGTCACAGCACAAGCTCTGCTAGGCACACATCATACTAAATGCAATGAGAAATTGCCTTCAGACAAGTCTATCAAATAATTTTTCGAATCACAACACCCTGAGACAAACTGAGCTCCCAACTATTTCTAGTATTCATCAAGCTGAAGCTTCCTAAGTGAACGAGACTGAAAATTCAGTTCCCTTCCCAGCTCTTCCGCTGATCCAATCTAGACACAAATTGAAATCCATCAGACCATGACCAATTAGCAGAGCAAGTGTGCACTGCCACAGCCACGCTGCTGGGCTCCACCACCTCCTTACGCAGATGTGCAACTGCTCGGGGAGGTTTGAAGTCTCTGCTTGGCTACTGCTAGCTATAAATTCCCCAGAGCACTGTATAATTCCCATTGGTGTAATCTCTAAAGCCAGAAGTATCAATCAAGTAACATACTGCTCTCCAAAACCACGCTAGTTTTTCCTTTACTGACAGAAAATTTTATTTAAAAAAAATAATAATTGTTTTCACTACAACTGAAAAATTTTAGTAAATAATTTTAATAAACCTAAACAAACAAAAAAATCAGTCAACTAAAGATCACCAAATGTTAGCTCATAGCATCACCTATTCTAACAGCATATAATTATGTTATATCCTGATTTTGGGAAGCTAATGCAAATGTGTAAGTAAAAGCAAAGAGCAGCAGAGTTCAGGTGTCTCTTCCATGCCTGTCTTCTACCTTCAGTTCACCTTGTTTATTCAGTTCCCGTCTTGCAGAGATTACTATGTATTTTACATAGTGCCCTAGTCTTGCATACAGCCTCCAACGAAAAATAAACACATCAGTAATAATAAAATGAGAAGTTATATCAGATTCAGAGCATGTCTTCATCTGAGCAGTTTTTAACCGTTTATGTACAGGATTTAAACCTTTTATTTATTTATGTACATATATATGGTGCATGTATGTATGGCTGTATATATGTATATACATACACGCACATGTACATATACACACATCCCATACTCATATTTTACACCTATATAATCTATAATTTTATAAATATTGTGTATTGAAAAATCTACATATATACATACACACACTTCACATATATTTTATAGTATATAACGGTGACTGGTCACCTGCTTCCTCCCAACTATTAAATCCATTTCTCTGTAAAGAAGCGATCCTTTTTCCAAAGGAAAAACCACTGAGCGTACCAGCAGCAGAAAGTGATGAAAGAGTCCCAAAGGAGAGGAGAGGACTACCGCCACTGACCGCACCGCCCAGCAGCGCCAGCGCCGCAGGACGGGGCAGCGGGAGCAGAGGCCTGAAGCACACAGCGCTGGGAAGTCCGCACCAGTACCAGTACCGGCACCGGGAGCCTCAGCTCCCGCGCTTCCCGACAGAGGAGGACGGGAACGGCTGGGAAGCCCATAGAGCATGTTCCAAATAGAACAGCAGGAAAGAGTCCAAAATGGAGCACTCCAGAAGGGAAATGTTGCCTTGTTAACTTTCCTGCCAGCCTTATTACCTCCCTTACCAACTTGCTGCTTCATAAACCAGAGCCGAGGCACTAAAACGATGCATTTGTGGACTTCATGGTGTTGCACAAGCTTAGAACTCAGTAGACTTTATGAGTGCAAGTCATTTGTATCGATTTATTTACTTCATTAGTGAGGGGAAGATGAAATTCTGCATTGACGGAGAATTGAATTGAAGAAGGAATAGCTGATAAGACATTTTAAAAATCACATTTTAAAGTTTTCCAATGACAAACCCAAAATTAAATACCAAGAATATAGTGTTAGACAATTTAAATCTACAGTTAGAAACTTAAATTACTGACTGTATTTGTAGATGAACAATTTACGCAGCTGCTTTTACAAACTGTCACCTTACCTCCCTACTTGATAAAGCTTTATGAGACCTGCTAATGTAACTATGAAAGCTCTTTAATTGCATAAATGACACCGCGAATTTTTACTCCTGGGCTTTGAAGGAACTGTGTTAACGGAGACCAACAGTTTCCTAGAAACACAGCTGAATACTCAATCAGGGAAGTCCCTTCCTACCAGCCACTGCAAACAATGCAGTAAACGTCGTGCCTTTGAAATTCAAACCATTTTGTCATTTTCCTTTGATGTAGCCTCTCCTACAGCACACTGGCATAATCATCATTAAAGCAATAATTTGGCAAGCATAAAACAACGTCATCTTTAAGTGAGAAATTAATCTTCCCGGAGTAAGAGATGTAAATATTTAATTTTAATGTACAAAAATGAGTAAGAGAAATGGGAAGAAGAACCAAGTCTATGAGTAATAATACTCACCACCTTTCCATTGGGCATCTCAAAGTACCATAAAAAGATAAGCATTATTTTTCTGATTTACCTATAGGGGAATTTGAGAGCAAACTTCTCAAGGCCACAGACATAACTAAGGAGCAAAGCCGAGGCTCTTTAGTCCCACTCCAGTACCCTGCTATTGCACCTCATCATGCAGACCGTTACAGAAATGACAATGAAGAAATCCACTCTCCTGTTGACCTCCCCAACATCACCCTTTCCTTTGGTGGCTTTCTGCAGACCACTTCCAACCTACCTTCCACTTTGGGATAACTCTGCCACCTGGCAAGGCCTGCAAGGACTGCCTCGAGCATCCCAGCCAGCACCAAGCCCGGGACAGACCGCAGCGCTAGGACATCCCGACGGCTGCAGCCTCCATGAAGACAACTGGGCGACCGTGCCGGGAGGAGGCAGAAGGGAGGATCTCCTGAGAGACTGAAGTTCTCAGGAGGGCTGAGTCAGCTCTATCGCTACCTCGTGAAAATCCCGGAATGAACGTAACCAAGCATGATGTCAGCACTCCGAGAAAAGAATCTGTCATATCAACCTAATGGAGCCTGAATCTTTAATGCGATATTGATTCCGCTAATGTTCCTCTGTGCCGTCATCTGGAAGCAAAATACCTCTTTGGTACACAGTAAGCTACGCTCAGGGTCATGCAGTACAGTAGCCAATATCATTATGAAGGGGGTTTTGTTTTGTTTTTTTTCAAGCAACAAAAGGTGTTTAAAATCCTGCCGTCAAAGGCAGTCACTAACATTATTAGCACGAAGAGGAAAACAGGGCATGCCTAATTCCAGTCACTGTGTCTTACCTCATCTAAGGAGAGGACACCTCAATGTAGCTGGCATGTGCTAAGCAAGCAGGCAAGGCTGGCAGAGCTGCGGGACTTACAGAACAAGGTGCTGCAGCACTAAATCAACATTTTGGTGCTCAGTGTTCATGCGGTCAGAGATTGTGTTCTTTTTTCCATCTCTTCTCACTACGCCAGTCAAATACAATTCCCACCCCCATCCCACCAACTGGCTAACAGTATGCCCACTGTATTTAAGCATCAAGACTGCCTGCTTTAAATCATATGCTGAACATTCACCAGTTCCCACTGATTTCAGGAGAGCTGTATTATTTCTGTTACCAAGCTGCAGACATAGGAAACTCAGAACTGTCTGGGATGATCACAGAAATTCTGGTGGCAAAAGGTTTCTTGCTCTTTTCTTCTCCCACATACCCTGTAGGATAGGGACAAACTCTGGTCCCATTCCTTTGCCTCCCTCGAATCAGTCAGCTCTCATCTGTCATCTCACACCTTCTTGTATCATCATGATTAGTAGAATCATGTTTCCAATAAGACGAGAAGTTAACAAACATCTTCATTTTTGGGGGATGCAACCCTACCAGGTGTCTAAAGAACTTTCTTTTTTTGTCCAGGTTTTGAAAATTGCAACATTCGTGGTTATTCATCACCTTTGCCTTTTATACCGTAACTGCAGGCAGATGAGCTCATTAAGCAAAAAACATAGTGGATAATCTCATACACCTCAGTATGGTGTATTTGAGGTTATTCCCCTCTTCCTCCCCCATGGTTGATATACACTGCCCCTCTCATTGACTTCCTCTGCAAACAGCAGGTTTGGAAAGCTAACACAATGAGAAAAGCCATAACAATGCACCTTTGGTCCATTTACCCCTTTTTTCCAAAATCCAGAGCTGGCCCCCAAGCAGGATCCCACTTAACGAAGTGGTTGCCCCACTTCTGAACTGCTGAGAAAAATCTTCATCCTGCAGACAACTGCAAAAACTCCTGTCACTGAAAAATTATGAAATGCCTCTCAAAAAGTGTTATAACTATAGTTAGAATATACAAGATGAGTCATAATCCTGAAAAATGACACCCCCATCTGTCAGATCCACAAAGCCGGGAACTTTATATAGAAACCATACAACTTTCCTTCAGATAAAACCCTCCTGCCAAATCTGTATCTTTTCTAAAATAGTAACCTGCCTTGTTCTCTGGCTTAGAACACTCTATTTTTGGATGATCCCCACTACAAATGATTGCTTTGTTTTGTTTGCACTTTATCCAGCTGCAAACAGGTAAAAGCCGGAGGGTGGAAGTAATCATTATTTGCCAGTAAAGGGACCTCTGCCAGGTGGCCAAAATGAAGGATGCAGTGGGTTGAATACATTTCACCTCTGGGGGTAGTTAGCTGTGCAAATGTAGTTCTACTAGAAATTACACATACATAAAAAACTATGCCACTCATAAGCTGTCCTATTTTCTTCAGAAATATTCATGCAGAAATATAATTTAAGATTAATAGTCAAGTGCAGTGAAGCTTTAACATATATTCACATATAGGACATGGATTTTGTGTTATTACAGGGAATTGGGGGGAGGGGGATTTTGTTTGTTGGATTTTTTTATTTTTTAAGATGGCAAATGCTGTCAAGCAAAGAAAGCCTTATGGACTTCATTGATCCCAGGAATTTCCGCTGCAAAACTAATAGTATTGATACTCTCCACTTTAGAAAACAGATAAAACAATATCTACTTTGCCGTTTAAATGCTATCTGAATAGCTACATTATCACTGAACTGAAGATTCTATAGGAAGATTAAAGTAAAAAAGTTTATGCTCTAAGACCTGCAATCCTATGTATGACAGCCACAGATCTTGTGTGATGTTTGGAAAAAAAAACACCTTACTTTATTGAACCATTTTACTCATTACTTTATGTGCAATTGTTTTTCTCAGAAAACAACACATCTAAAGCACACAGTAAAATTTGCAAAGTACCATCTCTGCTTCCAAGTACTTAAAGTCTGAGGTGATCTTAAAATGGTTTAGAGCTTTGGTTTGGGTTGTTTTTTTTTCATGTCTGTGTAGGAGATACTACCAGGGAATCCTCAAATGCACTCTACCTCTTCATTTTAGTTAGGTCAGTCAGATTTATTCCTGTTTTGTATCACAATTCAAGTGTTTCAAAGAGTCCATTCCTTTTTCACTGAAATGAGCACAGGAAAAGAAGACTAACTGAAATGTTTTGTACAAAAGTTTGTCCGGGTCATCACAGAGCCAGAACACCTACAGGGAAATGAATCTACTCATCATAAAACAAGAACCTTTATTCAAGAAGATTCTCTAAAGAGTTTCTATCCTTTACGATTTATGAGCTGAGTCACAGTACTTCTACGGTAAAGGAAGTTTAAATGTAATTTAAAAAAAAAAAAAATCCATCTAGTGCAGTATCAGTCTTCACTCTTGCTCTTTAATTCCTCAGAGCTTTCATAATTTCCAACCTCCCTGGCACCTTTCAAGCTTACATTAGATAGAAAAATAAACAAGTCCCTCCCATCCTCTCCATGCACAGTAATGATGCTACAGAAGCTAAGCAAGCAGGCAGGAAACTTATTCTCCAAAGCCCAGAGAAAACAGTCCCAGGGGCAAGGATTTCAGTGCTAACACCCAGGTGCCATGTGGACAGTTTCTCTACCTGCTTTGGCTCCCAAGAGGCACGCAGGGTCCTGCTCCTGACAGCAGTATCCCCTCAAATTATTGCAGCATGGTAATAGTTTAAGCTATGAGCTTCACCAAACTGTGGTCACGCACAGTACTGAGGAAGGAGATTTCCATCCAGCATGTGAAGGAACTGAGCAGGAATTGGGTAGCTCCTGCCACACAGTCCTTAGACTTCTTTTTTTTTTCCCTTTTACATGCAACCACAAGGTTAAAAAAATAAAAATAATAATAATAATGATGATAATAATAATAATAATAAATTAAAAAAAAAAAAAAAAACAAAACACAAATCTAAGGGGAAACAAAAAACCAAAACCTGAAAACGTTTCTAGTAGTTTCGTAGGACAGCTGAAAAGGAACAAAAGAGCTTGCATAGGCAGAAATGTAAGTAGCGTAATTCAATCAAGATATACTTTGCAGCACAAGTAATGGGTTTCAGGGCACCTTGCAGCATTAAAGGAACCGATCAGTTTATGGAGAGGAAAAAGTCTCCCTCACATTCCATCTCAACAATGTAAATAGCTTCACAGACCTTTGCCATGGGTAGAGTTGATAAAAGAAATTGAATTAGCCATGCTAGCTCAATTAAACATACACAAAATTAGATTAGGAGAATTAGTGAAAAACCACTACAAAGCTGATTATATGTTAAGCATTAGCTACTAAAAATATTAATGGTATGAATTTCTATAATGACTATTTTAGACCTGGACAATTAACATTTTGTTCTGTAGGTCTTCATTATTAGATACCAGCTTTAAGTAAAAGTTGTCAGCATTTTTTGCAATACTTTAAAATAAAAAACTTTGCTTTTTGAAGAAATACATACCATTTTTAATTCTTTTCCTTTAAAAAAGATATTATAGTGATTAGGTATGCTCAAAAATAGGATTTTAAGTTATCCATTTTGCACATACATACCCTGTACAGGTCAGCTTCCAGTACCCTAAATCATTAAGGACACAAACACCAACTCCCATGTGCTGTATGAAGAAAGCAGGAGAGATCAAAGGCATTGATACAGGTCAGAAAAGAAAGAGGAAGATCCACCAGCAGGAACAGACTTTTACCACATGTTTGAGGGAAGACAACATGCTTTTCAAGGCTGTACTGGAAAACACTTTGTTATTAAAAAAAAAAAAAAAAACAAACCAAAAATCAACAAACACACAACTTCATAGATCACTATTCCTAATTAGCTGCTGGCAATATTTGCATTATTTAAAGCTGCTTCTCAGACTGTTAAGTGTGTGTTAACTCAGCGTGGACTTTCTTTAACCACTATAACGTTCAGCAAATCATGCAATTTTTCTTTAAGCTAACCAGTGAACTTCCATCATCTGCTACTCATCCTCAGAGGAGCCTCTCCGTTTCTGTCACTTCAGTCCTTCGGCCAAGCGGGCGATGCAGAGTTTACACTCCCCATCCCACCTGCAGCGGATACGAACGCCGGGGAGCCGAGAGCTCACCCCGGGCAGTGGGGAACGCTGACCTATTTCGTATGAAGTGAATGGCCTGTCTCTTCCTATATTTCCTGGTGCTAACCTTATTCTTCTGTTCTGCCCTGAAAACACCCAAAATAGAAATCATTTAAAGAGTCCAGCTCTTTAAACAGTTGCTGGGTCACAGTATCAATGAAAGAACATGAGAGATTTCTAAAGAAGTCTTCCTGAGGCTTCTGAGCCCTGTGGCAATACAGACACAATGTATCTACAGCCTAACCTACAAATTACTTTTTTTTTATAAATTCCTACTGTAAAACTGCTGCAAACCTCTTGTCATTAATTATAATTTGGTTATTGTTAGCAACATTTTAACTTAAAGATATTATTTGCTACTGCAGGCTAATCTACTAGCTAACAGGATCACACAGGTTTATGAAACTCTACCTGTGATTTTACACCGGTTTCCAAAAAGCAAAACAATTTTGATTGAATAAATACAACTTTTGTGCAAAGATTAGGTGCACGTGCCTTCCATTAGCAGGCCAAGGTGCACAGCTTGACAGTCTAAGCCAAGCTGTCCTTCCATGGACAGCCTTCCCTCGTCCTCCTCCTCCTCCCGACCACCCATTCCCGCTTTCACACTCCCATCAGCACTAGGATGCACGCAACTCCGCCGACTGCCAGATCAGGGATCCAAAAAAGCCAAGCCGTTGCACAGCTCCGAACCAACCCCAAATAAACCAGCATTTAATTCACTTTCTATTCACCAATGATCCTGTCTACTCTTTGGTGAGCTTGCTCTAGGTCAACAGGCATGACCTAGAGTCCTACCTGCTTTACCTACAGCAAAGCAGAGCTCTTGCCTGCTTCTTTCAAGACAGCAGCTCTAAAAGCAGCCCTAGAAATATAAGGGATGAAGAGAGGATTTATTTGTAAGTGCTATTAAAAAAAACAAAATCTACAGAACATTAGTGTAATTTACAGACATTCATCTGTGCATACATTTGTTTCCTATCTTCAGTGAGGTATGAAAAGCTGTACAAACCAAGCAAAAGCCCACCTATGCTCTCCAAGAGCCAGCAATAGCAGAGCCCTAGGGAAGCTGCTCTTAAGGAAGCAAAGCATGCACCAAGACATCCTCAGAATACACGCTAGCTCGCGCATCTGGGACCTCCTGAGCCAGAAATACCGTCTTCCTATTTATCAGCCTTCAACAGATGTTTCTGAAACCTGTTCCGTCATTTTGTGAAACAGTGCAGAGTGCCACATGACAAGCTCCACAGCCTAACCACACCGTGCAGAAAAGGATTTAAACCATGTGCTTTGAACCTGTAGCCTACCAGTTATGCCTGATGCTGCTAGCTCTCTGCAGAGATGCTGAATTTACGCATGCTGTAGTTACTATCACAGGGCAGCTTTTCTACTGTGACATTTTGAAATTGCTCGGAATGCTCAGGAAACAGATGCTGCCTGTCCCCTTATGAATCTCCTCACTAGCTGGCCCATGCCACTGACAGCGGCTAAAGCTTAGTTTCGGTATCCCATCCCAATGTGACAGGTACCCGATCCAGACAGACATTAAAAGGCACAACACAGCCGTTGTACCTCATCTCTCTACAGCCTCTCCCATCTTCCTCCGTAGCACTGTTGGTATAACCACACTGATGGCAATAATACAGTCTTACTGCCATATTTTTCTTTTCTATGCTTAAACTCACTGGGATTTTATGTTACTCATGGCAGGCTGCTGATCTGACTTGACTTTAAGCTTTACTGTACAGCACAGTTTCTGTCCGCTCAGCCTACTCTGTCTTTCTCTGTACTTTGATACTGCATTATCCCAGCATTTGTCATCCTCCTACCACATTTAAGATGCATATTATGTCAGTATCCTCTTTTAGAGACAAGCATTTAGTTCCACATTTTACTTCTTAGGTTTCTGGTATTAGTGCAGAAAAAAAGTATACCATGTTTTGGTTTTATTTTCCTCAGTGCATGTTTAAGCAGCACTCTATTCGGTTCCACTCTTCCCTCCTATTTCCTACCTAATTACTGCTAAGGGACAAAAGAGGACTTAGAGAGCATGGCAGAGGAGTTACTGCCTAAGTTTTGTTTCCAGAACCTCTGAATTCACTGTGACAAGGATACAGGCAAGAGACCTTGACCACTGGGTCCTCCCCTTCCTAGCAGCCTGTGCAAACACCTTGTAATGACCACCATCACCCCAACACCCAACAAGCAAGTCACCAGGTAGCCCTTCCTCGAATAACAGAACCTGTTTTTAATATAGTCCTCATAATTTAGTATTTCCTCCTATTTCAAAAGGTCTGGGAAGATAATTTTCTGTGCTATGGAACATGTTACAAGGAGAAAGACTCATTAGTACACTCAGTTTCCTCACCACCATGTCACTGCCCTCCTGCTATTAGACTGGGGCTGCTACTTTAGAGAAGGGACTGCCATCCTTAGGCCCCGGCACGCTCCTCATTGAGCTTCTGTCTCATTTCCCCTTCCCTCAGCAACATCAGCATTGCTCAGCTAAAAGCGACCCTGCCCTGGGACAGTGCTGTCAGCGAGCCCCTCCGTTCCCCTGCTTCCCTTTAGTTCAGTCACCCTCAACTCAGAAGAGCTTTGGCTCCAAGAGCCCTGAGCCGTTCTCAGAAACAAAGTTAAACCATGTCTCGGAAAGTCAGAGCAGGAAATTTAGAACCTATTTCTCCCTTGGTGGCCTTCTGCCTGCATTTTATTTAGAGGGGACCATTGCTAGTTTAGTCTGCATCTGCACAATCCTTTTAACTACATTTTTCATGTTTCATTGACAACGCTGGGGAGTGAGAACTTACTGGCCTCCGACCATGCAACATATTTGGATTCACCTAGCTTTTTAGTTGGGTTATGGCTCCGAGACGCAGAACTACCTGAATCTCATACACTGAGAAGAATACCGAAGACAGCTGAACTGACATCATCTCCACAGCTTACCCAGGTTTGCTTACTAAAACAAGCCTGCTAGAGGCAGGCATCACATTCCCTGCAGCTGGAAGACTACGATGCAGGTACATAGTTCATCTAGCTTGGGACCACGGAAAGATTCCTTGCCACCATGTTTGTTCTCTTGAGCAACATTCACTGACTCAAATTTGAAGGAGATTCTCATCTCTTAATACAAAGTTCCTTTTTCCAACCCCCCTCCTCCTCTCCTTTTCCTGCACCAAGAAACACAACTTCAGTGACAGGGTTTTACAGGGATGCGTATACTCAGGGAAGACTTCTCACAGTTTCAGTGAAGCTAGAAAGCACAAACATGAAAGAGATTAAATGTCCCTACTTTTGCCTGGCAGCTGATACTCCTAAATCCCCAATGACAGCCTATGCTGAATCTTTCACAAAAATTATAGTGGCATTCCATCATCGCGAGCAACATAAAAGCACCCTAAAAATATACAGCAACACATCTTCCACAAGCAATTCAGATTAGGAATGTAGAGAAAAAGCCAAGCTGCTACAAGAGAAGCCACAGCATCAGCACTTCAGGGAATAAGCATGGGAGCTGGACTTCATTTCACCACCACTGCGCTTCTTTCTCTGCAACTCCTGCACTGCAATGGTGCTGTCATTAAGGAAGGATTTCAGCTCTTTATACATAATTTGGGGGTGCAGGGGGGAAGCCTGTATATAGCAGCTAGAAAGTAAAGGAAGCTTTGAGAACAGTTCTTACCGACATTACCAAAGAACTAAATTATTCATATTACTGACTGCAGAAAAAGGTGCTGACACAGGTAATTGCTTGGATGATGAGAAGATTTCCAGTCTCCACTAGCTATACTGAACTTTTGCTTTTAGAAATAGGCAAGAGGTCCTACTCTTTAAAAGATGTTACACGAAGTGATTACTGATCTACTTTACATCTAAATTGGTTAGAATTATTTTTTTTAATGTCTCCAAGACTCTTGTCTACCTATCTGATAAAAGCAGCAGTTTGCCAGTTGTTAGAGAGTTCTTTCCTTAATTTCTGATATTCAATAACATCCCTCCAGGTATCAGCAGATTCATGCATACTGAAGGAGAGGTTTCCTTATCAATTTATCGCAGACCTCTGATCCAGTAAGCCATTTATCACTGCCATACGGATGGTCACAAATACATTTAACGTGATGTGCTAAACACAAAGGCTGTAAAAGGATTGAACCACATTTTGCAAGGGGCTTCTGCTCAACCTACTAAAACACACAAGTACGGTCTGCACCTGTGAAACAACCACACTACAGTTGCACCTAGGCTTTTCCACACATGAAGTTGCAGGCACAGTACTAGAATTTTTTTTTAATTTGTTTATAATTTTTTTTTTCTTTTAAATCAAATGGATCAAAGTGTCTCGGTAAAGTGCTTCCAATATTGACCTAAAACCATTTTTCCTGAAGTCTATTTTCTTTTTTTTTTTTGCAGATTGCTGCAATATAGCTCAGAAAGCCTAGGAATGGTCTTACTGGCAAATTTTCAATTTCATAAGTTACATTTATTTGTGGCAGAGATGTAAACCACTGGAATTTAAAGATATCTCTTCTTGTCATCTCAACAGAAAATGGACTACAACTTGCTCTCTGCCCATGATTTATCACATACTTGTAAGCAAGAATGTTTTCTGCTGGATCCTAAAATTTCATTTTTAAAAGTCCCTATTCAGGCCAATTCTGGGGTTCCCCACTTAACTACATGTTTAAGCATAATGTCTGCCAATGAAGTGGATAATCTACATCATAAAAAGTATACCAAGTTAAAATAAACTACTGAAAACTTCCTAGGTGTATTGCCACAATTTTCTTGGCAAATGAATGCACTTTAATACATATTTTTTTTTTAAGAATATGTAAAGTTATGTGGGTGTTCAGCCAACATTGTCAACAAATTCAATGCCACATGAAGGCACTCTATTGTAGAGTATAGCACAGCTCCTTGTTTTGTCAGTCCAGTAAGAAATATTGCCAGGTGCTACAAATATCTTCCTTGTTTGCAGGTAGCACATCTCCCAGTACTCCTACTGCAGCATGACTGGATGCTAAGAGGTGATAGTTAAATTAAACACAAGACGACTGTTCAGCCAGTAGCTTCCTTGAAGTTGACACTTTGGTTTCAGACTTGAGTCAAGGCTTCGGTCTTGAAAAGTTTGTTTGTTTTTCACCACTTTCTCATTTGTTCTAACAGGAGCTGTCACATCTCCTTCCTAGCCTCACTTATTATAGCCTTACTACTGTTACTGTAACTGCGATAGCCTTCTTTGAAAGCCTACTGAAAGTTATAAGCTCATTTCTGCAACTTCTAAATCCACTAATACTGCTGCGGTTAGGATATAGGGAGTGCACACCTGCCTAATCCCGGAAGAATGAGCATTACTTTTTGTGGGATTTTTTTTTTTTTTTTTTTTAAGACTGCCTACGAATTTAGTTTCATAGTAGCAATTTCTTTGCAACACTTCCTGAAAATTAGAGGAATTTTGCAAAGTTTCATTCAGCTTATTACAGTTCTTAAATAATTGAATGTATGCACAAACAGACCACATCACCTGCTGCAAATTAACATACATCCACCAAACATGCATTTGGGTTTACCACATACAGTTGCATTGAATGAAAACCATCAGACCTTAAGTAGCTTGGACCAAGCCCTTCATATCTGACACAGAATTACCCAATACTAGTCTAATTCAAAAAGACATCTGCAAGACAACAGGGAAGATGAAGTAGAGAAAATTTTACAATTGAAGGGTTTGTTTGGCTTATAAACACAGAAGATAACTCATTTGGACTAGTCAATGCACAGCTAAAGTATATTAGGTGTGCCAAATTACAATCTAATTTATTGTTTTCAAATTTTTATTGCCCTTACAATGCCCTAAATGTCACTCTGCAATAATCCAAACATGCACATCTTGGATGGATTAGTCACACAAGCACGCTTCAGATTTAACATATAATTAGATTCTCCCCTCTTAGTTCCCTATAATGTTTCCTGTATTTTAGTTTAAAATACCAGTGTGTATTAAATCTTAAAATCCAAACTCCCAAATGTTGCAGATGTTCAGATTTAGACAGCAAACTAAATCCCAGTGTGCCACCATCCCTAAGGCTTCTGCCTCTTTGATAGGTATTGCATATTTCAGTTCAGCAAAGCAATTTCTTACCCAAGGAGAGCCAAGTGCAGAGCACACAGAAAAGCCTATCCAAAAAATGTTTCAACAGTTTATTTTATATCCCAGTATCAACAACAACAAAAAAATCACTAGTTGCAAAGGCATATTATATGAATAATGGAAGAAGGAGACCGAAATGCTAGTTTTTAACAGGTTCAGTGTCTCAGGGCATTTGGAGGCAGTATCAGGGGGAAAGCTCAGGAAGTTTTATTGATTGCTGCTAGTTGGACCACTATAACACAAAGCAGCTCTCACTTCGTGCTAGATGCTATTTAGAAATGCAAAACTACAGAGTGTCCCATGTTTCACTATAAGTTATCAAAAGATAGATACAGGCAGACAGGTAGAATAAAGCAACAACAATACTTCACCCAAGAAGGACCATCAAGAAGGATCTTTAAATCTTCATATTCAGACCAAAGATGTTTTCTGGCCACTTATACCCACAATTCTCCTTACTGCATATAGCAACGCCTGATTTCAAAACACACTGATTCTTGTCTAAAGCAGCCATGGAAGCACTTAAGAGCAAACTGCTGATGTTTAATTATGGGTAAAACAAAATTAGAGTGGAAACCTCTGAAATACTTTGAAGTGGCAATTCAGGGAGATGGCTAAAAAATATTTCCAAAAGGCAAAGGTTTTGCTGACAGCCAGCATTCTGAAAGATGTGTTTCCTAAAATTAATTCATTGACTGAGCTATATCATTCCTTCTCTTTGTCCTTTCAGTGAGGTTTGTGAGCTAAGAACACAAAGGCACTAAAGCAGGAATCAATCAAAAAAACCCTCTACAGCTAGCAAGCATTACGAGAGACCCTTGGAGGCTTTAAAACTGCTGCGTTTGGCTGGAGGTGGTTCAGCAGTGGCTGCAGAGCATATTTCGGCACCTCAGAGCAATTGCTAAGGAGCAGACTGAACTGGAGAGGGTTGCGGGAGCATCTATGCCACTAAAACCACACTTCAGCATCTCAGTCAGCACTCCAGCATCTCCTCCCCAGCACCAGTCTCATCTCACGCACCGAAAGAAACCCCAGTTCAGGATGAGGTCATGCAATAGAAATACCTGGAAGTTTCCATACCATTCAGAAGCCCTGATGCCTGCAGTGTTTTGAGGGTTGGTGTTTTCGCTAACATTCTCTTCATTTGCAGGTGTTTGCTATTACCAGCTGGCAGAAGGTTCACACTGCAGCCCTAGAACAGGATTTGGAGGCAGAGGACCAAGCGCTTAAGCACCTTGCACAACCTTTTGCACCAGAGCTAGTAATTCTGGTAAACAAGTCTAAGATTTAAGATTACACTGGTAGATAAGACTAGGCTCAATTTTCAGCTCAGCCTTCAGATATTAAGATTTCATTTTCTTTTGCAAAATTTGTTGCCACAAAGTTCCTGCAGCAACCAGGTGTTACATCTAAACAACTTGGATTCTCACCTCCAGATCAGGCTGGGAGATATGCATGTAATAACAACTGCAGGCACAAATAATCAGTATCTATCCTCCAGATCAGATATGCAATAAAACATGTTAGAGGGCAACTAGGATTCCAGAAGTCTAGTATGAGAGGCTTTCGTAGTGAATATAAATTAGCAGTAATGATGAGCCGTTAATATCTCCCATTAATTTCCAGTATTGTTTAAAAGTCTCCTTAAATACCACACTGTAAAGAATCCCTTATTATAAAGGACGATCTTGAAAAAATTATACAGCACTGTGGAACAGCAAAAGCTACTGAACAGAAAGCAAAAAAAACCCCTCCAACTAATTCAGATGCTTCCTCTCTACCCTCCCCTTCCCATTCAATCCCCCCCAAACCCACTGAAATACTATTTCACATCCGTTTGGGGTGCTCACAGACACATGAGGAGACAAAGGATCAGTCCAATAAAGACTTTGCATATTTCCCTCTTGGCCTGTCATTTGTAATGAGCAGTGCTCAGTCAGCGAGCACCCGTCCTGCACAAATACACCTTTACAGGTTTTTTTGCCAAGGTAAAAACCGGCAAGCAAAACCCCTCTGCCTTTTCAGATTAATTTCTTGCCAAACATATTAGCGCAGAGACCCAGGCTACGAAGCAGCAGGCAGCCTTTGCTCGCGGCCACCCTCCTCCGGGCTCGCAGGGGCTCTGTCCCAGCCCTCATCTCTCCTCCTGGGACGTGGCCGCCGGACAATCCCAACGGAGCCCCCTCTGCCTCCACAAAGACAGACAGGTTTGTCACAACTGCAGCAACTGCTTTGATGCATACTGGGATTTTACTTTCATCCTTTGTGACGAAACATTCACTAGTGCAACTATTTCTGGCCAGAGTTTTTAAAGTGTTGACAAGTCAAACAGGGGTTGGCCTTTAAATAACTGAGCCCTTAAGACATCTGCAGGTACCCACTCTGGTGTTGCAAACAAGTATTCGGGCAGATGGTTTCCTGACTGTATCTTCATGGTTTAGGCTTAAGAAGCAGAGCAGCATTTCGTTGCTAAAACCAGGGTAAGGCCCAAATTTAAAAATAATAAATAAAAAAACACACACACACCTTTAGACCCTGAATACTTCAAATACTATCCATAATTTTAAACAGATTGTTTTCCCACCTAGAGATTATGAATCTCATCCTCTTATCTAATATATAAGAACTATTTTGAAGTTCCATAGGGTTTTTTATTCCTGCTTATGTAAATAAAGACACTTGAAATAGTGAAGAGAAAATGCCTGTACTTAAGAAATATGCACCAACACCTCATTTGTTATTTCCCAAAGTAACAGGTATGAAGTAAAAATTTATTTATGGAATTAAGAGCTTCAGAAGTCCTCTGCCTCCTCATTGCATCTGCCTCTTTGGTATTCTAGAAATGCTGCATTGTCTGAAGATGGAAATACTACCACTTCAAGATAATAGTGGATAATAATATTGACATTTCAGTGTGGTAAACAAATTTCAGCTGGAGAATGTGGCTGCACACATTAATCATCCTCCTTTAAACAGTTCACTCACCAGATTGTTCCTAAATAGCTTAAATAACTAGATACACGAATACTTTTTGATAACACTAGAAACAAGGTTATCGCTGAATTCTCCTCCTTTCCCTAAAGCCAGTCTATAAAAGAAATGGGAGGCACACACTTCATAGAACAAGTTGTTGCTATGAAACAGAAGCTGCCTTATTTCTGCCTGTAATCCTGCGACCACTCTCAGCTGGCATAACGGGACAAGAGTAACTGCGCTATCCCAGACTGAAGACTTGGATCCGCTTTGCGCCATTACGGAGCCATCCCTTTGTCTGGCAGAAATAAGAAAAGCCTTGCCGAAGGTGTGGGAAATGAGTAGTCGCCACTCGGGGCTCCAGCGCCGGCAGGAAGCCACCACCACTTTGGTTAATCCTTAAGTGCTTGCTGAGAGTAGGGCTCCTCTCCAGAAACGTCCAAGCAAGAGAGCTGGAGGTGGCTGGAATCAGACAGGAGCCGTTTTCAGGAAATCTGCTGTTTGGATGATGAGCAAAGAGATCCAGGCAGGGGTAGGTAATGATCCAGGAAATACAGAAATAGAAAACCTACAGACGGGTTAGTCTGCCACAATTGCTTTACCTTCCCCCATTTCTGTAGCCCCATGCAGACACACAGAACCACCAGCTCAGGCATCGGCACAAGGGTCTGCAGCTTCATTAAGAGAGCCGTAAGCAGATTTGTTCCCATCTCTCATGAATTCAGGACTTCCTTCTGATTTATCCCTCCAGCATCATTTGCACAGCCACAGATAGAAATGGTTACGCTTCCACAGAGGAGACAGAGCAAGCACAGAATTCACCCAGGCGGGCAAGGTTCCTCCTGCTGAAGCGGGAGTGAGCAACAGCCTTGGGGAGCGAAAGGATGAGTGGAGAGGAGCCTGCAGCTGTGCCCCTCCGACCCATCTCTTGCCCACTGCCAGCAGTGCTTTGGCTCTTCGGAGAGCTCTGTCTTAACCCACCTCAGAGAAAATACCTTCCTGAGAAGCATCTGTGAAAACAGATCTTTGTGCAGACCCTCCCCGAAAGCAGCTGAAATGACCTGCTGGTGGAAGCAGCAGCCTTTCAGAGGAGCACGGCGGAAGCGGGACCTCTGAAGCGAGAGGTGTCACCAGCAGAAGAGCAACGCAGAACCTCAGAGTCCGGCAAATATCGCACCATACCCAGGTGTGGACTGGGGGCAAGCACCCTGAGGTGTGCGACACCGCTTCCAGGGAGAGGAACCACCCCTCCCCAACACATAAGCATAACCAACACAGCCGTCAGGGTCTCCCCAGGCAAACACAAAGCTGGGCAGAAGCAGAGTTTACCCAGCTTCTGCGTTAGCAGCGCAGCAAACCATTCAGCTGAAAGGGAGATCAAATCCCTCTGCCCTCAGCCAGGACCAGGAGGACCAGGACCACGGAGGCTATCATGTTCCACCCCTCAGGAGAGGGGGATTTCTGCAGGCAGAGCAATTATCACCTCATTGGTTAATTAAAACTGCACAGTCTGATCCAAGAGAAATTATCCTGTTCACCTCAGCTGGAGAAATAAAGCATCCACCCTTTCAAAGGTGCTCAACATAGAATAAACTATAGTAAGAGATGGGATTTAACTGGCAGGGGTTATAGTTCCACATACTGTTTTCCTCATCTCTTTCATATCTTGGTGGAAGGAGAAGTTCTACTTCAAAGAACAGCTGTTGCAGATTCTGCCTTTTCCACAACAAATCTGAAGCACTCAGACTCCCGTTATGTCCCATTAAGCTAGTGTCTGACTGGAGATGTACACGTTATAAGCCATTTCCTCCACACAGATGCATGAGGACTTGCAGCACAGGAATGATACAGTATCACCAAAAAGAAAGTTAGCATCTTTATGATCTACCCT
>JANXJC010000023.1:18278112-18309550 GCA_027564655.1 Leptodon cayanensis | reverse complement strand
CTAATTAAGGGGGGGGGGGGGGGAAGCAATAAACAAGTTAAAGCTTTCATCATTCAGTCCTGTTATCTTCCACTTGACTTGATTCCCACCACCATTCAAAATGGAGTCACTGCCCAGCCTCACAGAGCGGAATGTTTCCTAACACTGACAAAAACTCCCACCTAAGCGGCGATGACAAGAGCACACAGTCCTCATGGGCTGAAAAGATTGGTTTTGACCAAAGCCTGAATAAGGAAGGCCTGGAGCTATACACAAACCACTTAATACAGATCCTGCCACCACCACCACACCTATCTATGCATGATCCCTTTTGCAATTCATCATTGCACATTAGGAAAGTCTCCATTTGCCCTGCAGTCTCTTTTTAATAATTTATAGTATACACTTTTGCATGCAGTTGCTCTAATACTTTATTTCCATCGCTGTTTATATTCTGCCTCAAGTATATTCATCGCTGATTTAAATGAAAGCCTACCTTTAAGCAGATAAATAGTCCCAACAGAACTTAACACAACAGCTTGCAGTTCTATGTGGACATTTTGGCAATGCCACTGAATGTATTTTGTCACAGCAGGGTAGCAAGAATAAACTCACGGTAGTTTTGCTTAACAAGTATTAGTAACATCAGCCATGATGATGAAAGCCTGGCAAATAATCAAGTTCTGTACTTAATAGCATATTGGATCATTCAATAAGCAAAACACATTTCTATACAAGAAAAAAATAATTAGACTTGCTTTATGAAGTAATAATAAAATATTTTTCATTGTCGCATATCTCTCCCCAACTTCAATCTTTAAACTGATGGGCCAGTAAATGCAGAAAAATCAATGACTGCACATCATATGGAATAAATAAATATCCAAGAACTGCTGGAAAGGAATTAACTACTGCTTGTAGAAGTAGTATACTTCAGATATCCTTTGCCTTGAGCTACACTAATGATCTAGAAATTCAGGTACAAAGATTCAGTCAATCACTCTTCCCAAATCATGAACAATCCATTACAATCCTGGCTGCAGGACTGACATTTCTGAGGTAATAACTACAATATTAATGGCAATATTAACACTAGCTATGCTTGCAAGACATAAGGCAGCACATCTTTTACCTAAAAAGCAAGACCTGGAGAAGAACATTTCTCCACCACAAGAATGTCTGCAGCATAACTTCAGGTGCCTGCTTCCCCTTCGTTCTTGGTCAGGCAAACATCTCAGCACAGCCTGGGCTGTCTGATTCGCACTCCTCAAGTCCTGCTGGGCCCCAGCTGCTCTACCTACTAATCATTATTGGGAACAGGACCCTAGAGAGAAGGCACATTAAAGCCAACTTTTTTGGCAGCTTTATCCTCCAATAAGTCAGACCTTAACATAACTTAGTGCAGCCTAAGAGTGGTAACCCAGAGAGCTGGCCATCAGAGCCAGGTAGAGGGGACGGACTGGCAGCCACGATCTTACCCACTGAGCCTCCAGTCTGGTCAGAATGCGACTTTTCTGCCAGTTTTTGTTCTCCTGAGTAGGGAGCTTAAGCTGCACCAGAGCGAAGGCTGCCAATACCATTGAAAATAAGAAGATGCCTTTACAGATAACACCTCTAAAAAGGAAAAATACAGGCCACCCAATTGATAATGACACTTTCCGGGAGCATCACAGCAACCACACCACAGATGAGCTGTCGCTGTAGTCAAAACAAGGCAAATTCAGAAGGGGCACTGCACCTTGCACAGCTGGGTCTTTCAGTAACAGCCATGGCATTGAGCAGCATTGTATCTTCAAGGTACCAATCTGTGATTTGCTCCTGCCCAGTCATAGAAGAAACAGTTTGTGCCCAAGAGAGGAAAACCTTCACAAAAAGCTCATACATACTCCCTCCACCTCAGCATCTCTAAACAGGTCTTCCAGTTCATTTTTTTTTTCTGGGTAGCCTTTGTTCCCTGTTCTCTGCTGGTCTTCTGGACCATGGAGACTGGATGCCTTAAGTTACTCAGCTGCTGAGAACAGTTGCTTTGGGTTTTGCTTTTGTGCTTTGGTTTGTTTTGTTCTTTAAAAACAAACAAACAAACAAAAAAAATCAGTTGTTCTGCAGTAGTCTGAGATGATGTGCATCTTACCTGTGCAGTCAATCACTTCATGATATAGGTGAAAAAGTGAGCATTTATGCAGGTCAGACCCAGGTTACTCCTGCATTTACACTCAGTAATTTTTATGAAACATTTTTGTAAGAAAATAAAAGCCTATACTCAACAAAATTGAATTGCTAGCAACAAAAGTATCACTCAAATAAAAAAAAGGAATTCCAAACAAAAAACATTGAAACTGCAGAGGGGAAAAAAAATAATCAGTCTCATATTATGACTCCAATGTACTGTGCAATGCTATTAATCATTGAAATAGCCATGTTATTTTAAGAGCACTACAGAAAGCTTCTTGTTAGTTTTGGGGATCTATCACATCTCCCAAAATCAAAACCAAATCAGAATATTCTGAAGTTTGAACCAGCCAAGGTAAAAACCCCTTTTGCTGCAGCTGAACCAAACTAGAAGAGGAAACATGCTATTTCCACTTGAGATGATCTCAATTTATGAAGTTAATGCACCTCCTGTTTGTCACAAAAGAGTTACATACATATCAATGTCTCCTCTTTGAGTTGCCAGTGAAACCCTTTGAAGCATTGTTATACATCAAACTGCTTCACAAAAACGCACACACAGGAAAAGAGTATTTTCTCCATTCGACATCAACATTTTAAAAAAATCTAATTAAATGCATGCAGCTGTCACCCGTAAAAGATATTTTGAAAACAGTGGAGACACACAGAATTACTGATGTGAAGAGGTGTACCCTGGCTCACCTACCCTTAACCTCCAGGACTTCACTAAGGGACTGAAATGCAGAGAAAGAGCAGCACTTCGTTTCTGGCATCACATGCTGTTGATCAGTTAAATCTAATAAGTAATTAGTTTCCAATTAAATGGTTTACGTCCTTTCTGTAGCAAAACAATTGCAATATTTTGCCTTGTTTTACCAGAAATAGCCATTAACAGGCTATAGGAAGAGGCATTGTAGTTAACATTCCATGTGTAATTCAGTGACAAATTTGAATGCTAGTTTTAAAAAACCAAACAAGCCAACCAACCACCAAACAAAACATCCATCCACAACGCATCATATTTATGCGATTTAAACTATGGTCCGATTGCAAAGTTCATTAGCTATAGAGAGGTCAAAACATACTAGGGTTTCCACACTGAACATATCAGGCAGTTATCTTTAGACTCACAGGCTAAATTGCACCTGCATATAAATCCAGTGGGGAACATCATCTGCAATGAGCTCCAGTCAAAAAAACAAAACATCAAAAAAGTTGATACTTGAATTAAATAAGCTGTTCTAACAGCAAGGTTAGCAACTCCAGAGCCTAGTCAAACGCGCTCAATAAAGGCAGGCTGAGTTTCAGGGAGAACGTGCATCTTGCCATTCACTGAGTGATGCACAGTGGTAGCAATACCCAGACACACCAACAGCACTTGCATTTAGCAGATTATAATTGCCACTGGATTGGTAGGACACCACAGTCCATTACACCTAGCACATTCCCTTACAAATAAAAAATTCAATGTGGCTACACTTAGCCAGCTGCCAGGCAGACTCCTACCCCGAGCTTTCCCGGTATATAACTACTAGTATGCAAAGGGATAAATAACAATCATAGGTTCGTAAACTATACAGATTTATTTCTGCTTCCACCCTGTTCTGCAACTCAGGCAGGAAAGCAATTGCTCCCGTGCAAATAGTCATTTAGAAGAGATCTTCCCAAAGGACTCTTAGCACTTTCCAATTAATTGTTCTGTCCCAAGCCCCTTACAGGCAAATTCCCCTTGAGCCAAACGGTGGACCTCGGCTGCACTACTGTTTCCTTCCTCCCGTGCAGCCTCCTGACAGAAAGCTCAATGGAGTTGTTATGCCTTCAGTATATCCGAATGGGAATATTCTAAAGCCTGAGCAAGTTTGTTGTCCACTTGCTTAAGTACACTTACACCTTGGCTAGTGATGGCCGCAAGCTTTTACCCTAGTACAACCGTCTTCCAAACTTACAGATTTTCCCCATCTTTCTTCCTCCTGCATCAGACTGCACAGCACTTTTTATTTTAAAACGTTTTCTCTTCCTTTCTCTATATATCAAAGTAGATACCACAAATTCACCACACCCCTCTCCATACAAACTTTCTTCAAATAGGATCAACACTTTGATGAATTTCCTGTGATAACAAGGAAAAAAACCCAACAACTTCTTTCTGATGACTTGTAAGGAAATGTGATTCTCCGACAGTCCTATGTTCACTTCCTGGGAGCAAATGGTATGACTAGAACTAAATGATGGTGGTGAGGGGTAACTAGTAACATGTTAACTAAAATACCAGTTTGAATAAACAAGGAAGCTTTTCCAACAAAATTCCAAACCTAACATCTGTGTGCTTGCCTATACAAATATATTTATTCTGTTAAAATCAAATGCATATTTGAATTTGTTTCCAAATAAAAAGTATTTTTATCTTTTAAATGGGATTTTTCTCAGCTAGCAGTTTCTTTGATATTGCAAAAAGTATTTCAACAAAGTTTGAATGTTTTCATACAGAAACCCCTGAGTCTAGTTACTTCAGTTTTCACCATGAGTTCATACCCTGAAGGGCTGCAAGATTTCAGGGACAGAAGTCATCTCCTGGTTCTGCGCCTGCACGGTGTTTCGATCAGTGAGGTGCTGCTCTAGTGCCAAGAATCAACTGGGCCATAGCAACACAAATAATAGACAGCGATGATACCATATACCTTCCCAAGCAGAAAATAGTAGGTGTGAAATAAGGAGACGCGCTAACCTACAGCAGAGGCTGGTGACCTCCTATTCACAGGACCCATCGCTCCCTTAAATCATCTCTACAGAGAAAGCAGCGATACAGCCCCGTCATGGTGCTGACATCCTGCTCCTACACCTCGGGCAAACCGCAGAACAGCAACGGCACCTCCTTCACGAGGTGATGACCCAACGTTGGAGCGGTAACGCGTTCAGCCTCAGAAAGGGGCCGTAGTCGCCCACACCGAGCTCAGGAGCACCCAGGCGATGCAGCGGGCTGAGCAGGTACGTCACCCTGCCCACAGTGGTCCGTCACACACGCTAGCCGTGGGGAAGCAAGTGCTGACGACATCGCTCAGCAGCCAACTCGCACCGCTCGAACGACATTACGCCGCTGGGAGCCAGTCCCACGGTGGACCCCCATCAGCCGGCGGCAGGAGCTTCAGAAGCATCTTCTGCCACCTGAGGTGCCGCTCCCAGGCCATCGCCCTCACTAGCAAAAGGGTGTATTTCCACCACCTCTTCACTGTCGCATTTTTTGGTTTCACCAAGGGATACCTAACTGTAGAAACAGCCCTGAGGTTTTACTCCTGCACAGACCCAGTAAAGGTGTAACGGCAGGTTATTACCTAGCCATAACATTCACAAGTGCCCTCCACTCAGAATCTGGTAGCATCCTGTTAATCACCTTAACTGTTAATTTGAAGTATCCCAGGTTAGAGTGAGGTCTTTAAGAAAGAGCAGAGGCTGCACTGCACCCCCCTAAGATAGTACCAGCCACATGCTGAGGCTTCATGCTGAAGGAGTTCAGTGCAAACACAATGCGAGTCTCGCTCCTTATTCATTTCTTCACAGAACAACAGAAGATGGCTGCTCAAGAAATTGCATATTCAATTACCGTCATTTTCAACTTTGGTAGACTTGATTTGAAACAGATATGGTTCTAATAAAAAAATATTTTGCATCTTATGAACGCTAATGGTCTTCTGTTGTGAACAAACATGCTCATTAAAGAGCTGTCAAACTGTTTTCAACCTTCGCCCCATCTCCTCTCCTCCTCAGAAAAAAAAAAAATGATTCCCACCCAAAACAGAGGATAGCAGAGGGCCCACCCTGAAGTAGTTACTCAGCCAAGCCACTCACATAGCACATGGAGACCTTCCTTCAGGCTGGCACTTTGCTTAATTTTGAAGTACTTGACTCTAGACCTTTCAGATCACCTGGGAGTGATGTAACCATTACGGTATTAGCTCATTTGACACCTCTCTTTTTTTTTTTCCCCCCAAATAAACTTAATTGCACAGAAAGCTCAGCTTTGTTCTGATTTAAGCTACAATATTCACAAAATTGAATTCTTCTTTCCAAACAGCCCTAGTTAAATCCTGCTCAGTGTTTTACACTGATATCCAAATACCTTACATGAATGCAGACTCAGACACACACCACCACCCCCGCCTTAAAGCAGATTTGCTTAAGTACATTAGTACCCAAAAAGCTGTTTCCGCTCTTAGGTTAGTTAAGCAACATAGAGTACTGTACTTTCAGCAATATGATTGCGAATACTGCTGGTTTGGGGGTTTGGGGTTTTTTTGTTTGTTTCTTTGTGGTTTTTTTTTTTAATTCATTGTGTATCTTTATAAAAGAAACTCTGCAACCTTGGAATTCTCTACAACGTACAGCATTTTTGCAAAACTTTAAAAAAAAAATCACTATCTGCAGCTATGCAATAAGGAAGAATGGAGATATGAATCAGTATTTTTCATGCTGCTGTTTGAAAGGTTTTACTACCAGACTCATCCCATTACATCTCAGAGATATGAAGCAGTTAATTTTTTCATAATTCATTCTTTTGAAGAGCAATTTAAAAATCTAGAAGTTAGCTGTCAAAATCTTCATATTCCCTTAATTTTACAGTATTTTCCAGATAAAATTGCATAACCGCAGGCAGATGATATGATATACAAGAGATAAAACACAAGGTCAAATATGCTTTTTCATTAAACTTCTGCCATCATTTTCTATTGAAGAGTAGAGACTGCAGAGGCTGTTTCTAATTAACAAAGTCCAGGTCTGGCACTATTCAGTATTTTTATGAATAATGTTGGCAGCTACAAAAGCTCTAAAGAGAAATGAGACGTAGTAGAGGATGAGCAATTCAGCACAAACCTCGATATGATTCTATGTCATATTGAGACAAGAGAAGAGCAAACACAATCCTCAGATGTATAGAAAGGAATTAGGAAGCAAGAATACAATTTTTCTCCCCAAATGAGTTATTAGCTACACGATGCAGGATTAACTGAGAGTTCCAATAACTCGTTTCTTTTAAAGGACACTGAAAATTTAGAGATGATGCTGAGAATTATTACAATACTGTCTCAAGGTTATGTGAAAACTCAGCATTGAGGGTAAGGAGCTTGCTCTGTTTGAAAAGCAATGGCCGGGTGCCTTGATTATGACATGTAAAAAAAAAGAATTAAAAAAAAAAAAAATCACTTCAGGCAGAAATTGCAATGTCCTTGGGGCTTTTTATTCAAGCAGAGAAAAGCATAAAAAGGAACTTCCAGCTGGAACTGTAAACCAAACACATGGAAATCTGAGATTAGGTACAGATTTTTTTTTAATCACAGATGGAGTTAACTACTAAAATTAATTGCCAAGGAAATGGCAGTCTGCCTTTCAATGTCTTCACATCCAGACTGGATGCCTTTTCAGAAGATGCCCACAAAACAAACGCAAGCCATAGGGTTCAGCACAGAGCTAATAGGAGAGTTATATTCCAGCTCTTACTCCCGAGGTCAGACTATACAAACCATAAGCACTTTTTTTACCCTTAAACTCTCTGAATTTGTTCATCCAGCCAAAAGCAAATCTGAATGGTGTAGCTGTAAGCACTTTGCATGGGATTTATCTTCCCCAACATCAAGTCATCTAAAAGTTTTGTCGCCCACCCTAAAAAAGCCACTAGCCCCTCACAGCAGAAGCACTTCCAGAAGTGACCTCCTGCAGTCTGTCTGTCCATGCCTCTCCCTCCAGTAGGGAAGAAGGGACCCCCAAAGGCTACGCGCTAAACATTTGGTTGGCAGAAGGTCAGCAAGATGAATCCAAACTTCCATGACAGTACGCAACACTACTGAAGACAAAAGCACAAACTGGTTACCCATGCTGGGAATGAAACCTCCTGGCTTAAGCCAACGAGAGGTTTGCCTCCGACTTCAGCGACTCTAGGACTCTTGTGCCTGTTATGAATTACCTGTATGGTAGTCGCACCGACTACTCTTTTACTCAATGCCTGGGATCCAACAGGGCAGGGTGCTCCTCAGAGTGGAAAGGCAGAACCCTGCTCCGGGGGGTTCAGAGTCCAAAACGAGAGCCAGCACAGAGACACATGGGGGCACTGGGGAGCAAAGGGAAGTGACCGGAGAGTACTTGTCGGAACTGACTGCTGATGCGTTAGACAGCGTTCAAACAGCACCAGCGTCACTCCAAAGAAAAACTCTGTGAAAAGAACCGAAGGGAAGACAATGAGATTCCTCACAGAGGTGTACAGAACATCTCTCCCAAACGTGCGTGGTGAATTCATCTTACAGGGCATTACCCATTAAAGCAAAAATAATGCTTCAACATCATGCAATTTGAATTTCTTTTTCAATGACACATTTAAATATTTAACGTGTGTAGCAGAGTGCAGTTGAACTGAAGTGCTTCCTTACGAAGAAAATTCACAGCAGTAACCTATAGTAACATTGCAAGGTGACAGCTCATTTTCTGATGCGCTATCACCAGAGCCCAGATTTCCAGCCTAACTGCTAGATAAATTTTTTTTTTAAACAGCCTCCCTCCCTGCCCCCCCAAAACCAAACAGCCTTGTGATTTTTTTCCCCTCCTTGCTGTTTCTTGCCTTACAGAACTCATTTCTATAACAACTCATGAAGCTAAATGCAAAATTTTACATATGTAAAGGCATATTTAAAAATAGCTACTGAATAAATGTTTTCTCTTCTAAAATAATCCCATAAATTTATTTGCCACTAAATAGTCACTAATAGTCTCTGAATACAAGCCAAAGAAGTATTTTGGAAAGTTTAGAGAGCTGTGCATGATGCAGTTTTCCAGAAATTTACTCCAAACACTTGAGAGAGCAGAGCCTACTATTTGGAAAAAGAGGACAGAGCCACTGAAGAACAAGAAATTAAGAGACTTAAGTAACATAGCAGGAAAAATGGATGGATAATATATGCGTCAGGAATTATCTGCAGTTTGAGACTAAATAAGAAGTGTATCTTATGTGATCATTAGAGATAATTTTAAAGGACAGATACAGGTCATTACAAGTTTGAAAAAGGACATAGTAGATAACTTCCACAGACCTAAGGGAGACAAGTGAAGCAAGGTCTAAAACCTGAAAATTATTGTTTTCTGTTAAGCCTAGTTCTGTTAACAGTCACAGCACATCTAGTTTTGAGTGCATATTTCTGCACTCATGCAGGGAGGGCTCTTTAATTCTAGCCCCTGAGCTTTGGGATACAGCTGCAACTGAAAAAAAAGAAGAAGAAAAGCAAAACCAAACAACAACAACAACAAACATCACAATAACACACACAAAAAAATCTACATTCTTTTCTTTAAGTTCTTTCAAGCTACAAATGTATTTTGTATTTTCAAAGAATGACCAGTTGACATTGAGCAGGTGATCTCTCAGCATTTGAGGCAGAAAAAAAAATAAAATAAAAAAGTCAGACAATACGGTAGACAATGCTAAAATACTAACAAGTCTGAGATTAGAAAAATTACCTTCTAACTGGTGTTTAGCAAAACCTGCTATAATAGAAATGAAAACAAGATGAATTTGTATTTAATTCATACCTCCAATAGTGCCCACTGACATTTTAATCTAAAAAATAATTTGGAAGAACAATTGCATTTTAGGTTTCTATTAGCAGTTTGATGCATGCAGGTAAGTAGTAAGGACAGGACTAAAGTTAAGAGCTTTGCTATAGACTAGTCTAAAACACAGGCTTAATTAAATGGAAAATGAGAGAGCGCCATAACCTGGTAGCATCATTCTATGAAGAATACGCTGTCTTATGAACAATTAATTTTTTTATGAAAATAGGTGTTTGTATGACTCCAGAAAACAGTTTTTCAGCATATTTTCCATTTAATCAGAGCCACTAGTACAGAGATTTGCAGCTGTGCAATAATTCTAAATATCTGTAAGCGTTCACTCCTGATTTCTTTTGCAGAAACCATCACGAACCTAGCAGCATACGCTGCCCTTAAAGCAAGCCTTACATATTTAATATATACAGGTAGGCAGAAAAAAATGTAATCATGCCACACGTAAAAAGTTGAAGCCTAGAAACAAGACTACTTTGTGGGTGTAACAGACTTTTCATCCTGAAGTATCAGTTGAAATCTCTTTGAAGACCAACAATGATGAAATGACAGCTGTGTCCAGCTCCTTGGTCAGCCAAGCCGAGATACACAACACTAAACATTAAACTCAAGTCCCTTTGACCAATTCATCCAGCACCCGATGGAATACAGAAGCCTCATCTTTCAGATTAAGGCAGGAAAACACAGAAAGGAAAGTGAATAGGAAACACTGATCCATTAAAATACTTAAGTTTCATACATTCACTCCTGTGGAACAGGCTATAAATGTTCAAATAATGCACTGCCTGACACAGAAACACCACTAAGTTATCAGCTAACAAGCACAGAAGTTGGTCTCTCTCAGCTCTACCATGTGTCTGACACTTGGTCAGCCTGTGAGATCAACCAAGGCTGCAGCCAAAATAAAGACACAGTTTTGTGCTGAATTACCAAGTCTTTTTCTCTTCCACTGCCACCTCTCTTCCCCTCAGAAGAGAGGATAGAAAAAGTGACATTTGAGGATTCTGTTCTTAAAATTTTATGGTAGAGCTACCAGTATAGGAGAGAAAAAACACATTTCCAAATGTCACTCCCAACTCCTTGCCAATAGATGTGAAAGTCACACTCAGTTCACCACTTCCCACACACCCTCAGGAAAAAGGATTCAAGAAGCTCAGTTACCACCTCTGTTACATTTCCACAGCTGAACTACTCAATTGTAGAAGTGAAGAACACGCATTATTCAAGACCTTATTTTCCCAAACATGGCCAAGAAGATTCTGATATCTTCCAGGATGTAGCAACAGAAGCAGCACATTTTACACAACCAAAAAAGACTAGGCAGTTCCCACAGTCCTGCAGCCTGCACATGGAGTATTTGTGACCACAGGACAAGTAGTACAAAGCCAGATAAAAACATACCAATAAAACTGCAAAATTTTCTCCCAAGGTAAGCACAAGCCACAGCCCTAAAAAGACTCCCCAGGCTGCTCCACAGGCACCCCACCCAGTTAACCCCTACTGCTCTGGCACTTACCCAGCTGGAAACAAAATCCATGCTCCACCACTCTCCTTAGGTACTCCTACTTCTTTTCTTACAGGGAGATGGGCATTTATAGTTCCAGCACTAACAAAGCAGCACAACCTTCTTAAAAGCCCCAGGACTCCAGCACTAACAAAGCAGGCAACCCCAACAACCTTCCCTGCAAGGGACAGCAAAATTTACAACCCACTGCATTAGTGTAAACCCATTTTCACCTGTGATAGGAGCCAATGCTCCCAGTGCTGCTCCCTGCCATTGCAGCATCGCTTCAGCACGGGCAGGCTGAAGTCCAGCAGAGCAAGCAGCTGGGAGTTCTTTGCCTCATTTCTTTACTGCAAATGTGCAGGATTTTTTATTTATTTGTTTTAACCTCCCTGGAGCATCAAAAACCTCCAGAATAAACAAAACAGACCCTGAGCCAAAGCACACCCTTAACCACAGCTCCTGTGCCGTCAGCTGGCCTACATCGGGCTGGCCCAGCCTTCAGGGACACACAGCTGAACCACATAGACTGCCTCAAGCTCTCAAAACCAGCTGCCCTTTCCTTTGCATAGCACTGGAAACATACAGGTCAGAGCAGTAGTTCACCAGCTCTGGTGGGAAAACCGAGGCAGGGAAATAGCTCCTTGAATGTTCTCTGTTGCAACCACCCCTCGAGACCTACCTCCTTTCCCGTCTCCTTTACAGCCTGTTTTAGTCCTCGCCTGATCCTGTTGCTATGCCAAGCCCATAACGAAAGGAATCCCCTACATTTCTCTTCTCCACACAATATTACGAAAACGCTGTGATTAAGAGCCGTAGACTTCCCTTTTCGCGTGCTTTTTCCAGAACTGCGTTAAGGAGCAATCAGGCGATCGGTAGCGGACAGTGAGGAATGAGGAAGGGAAGATCAATAGGTAAAGGCAGTAATCCCACTCCGACAGCAGGAGTAATGTGTATGATTGCAGCCTTGATGATCCCTGTGCTCTCGTGGTGGGATTTCAAGGAGAGTGAGAATACCTGGTCTCTTTGGACTGCTGTAAATTCAGTCCTGTAAACCCCAACCATGCAGAAAAACTGGGTCAGCCTGGTTTTCTTCAAATGCATCAAACCAGCCTCTTATCCTGAGGTGCTCTCTCTAGAAAAAACGCCGTCAAAATTCAACAGCTCTTTAGATATTGCTTCATCCAGAAAATGGGGGACCCAGCAGCAGCGGCACACAGATGACTTCTCTTCCAGTAAGGCATTCAGCGATGCAGCAGTAGCCACCACCAGATTCCATGTACACGTGTAGACATATTCCCCTGATCATCTCATTGCATGTTTGGCACTAAAAACTGTCACTTTATGCAATACTGAATCCATATGAATTTAAAATGAGCTTTTTCATGACTGTCTGCGTATACCTATAAGCAAAGACTTCAACATTCAGAACTTGTGGGAATGTCTGTGTCATTCATAAATTATGAACAAGACTTCTTCAAGCCAGGATAATTACCACAGGTATACAGCAATATGCAGAAATGTAATATTTACTTAGAAATGCCTTACTAAAATGTCAATATTATAAAGCCTACAATAACTGATTAGTTTATTTTGGATGAGAACTTTAGCAGATATGAAACAACACAGCTTTTTTTGATGCTGACAGAGGCAGTCCAATTTACCAACTGTAAATCACAACTATTTTTCTGCTGCTTTCTTGTCCTCTGTTGCAGGTAATTGTGCTCTGTAATGTATGCACATCTTATGAAGACTATCATAAAAAATAAAATCTTGCAATTCAGTTCACTTTCATTCCAAGTCACTAAAAATATTTTCAGACAGGAGAAATATCTTAGAAATGCTTCCTGTGATTTTGGCCAAAATCAGGAAATTATGGCCAAAGCAAAAAAAAAAAATCTGTTGCAGAACATACAAATCATATTTTAAATTTAGATGAACAATTACTGCAAACTTTGCCCCCCCCATGCTTTTTCAAACTACTTTGTACCTCTGTTACAAAGAAGGTAAAAACCTGCCTACTCTGAATGACACAGATATGTAGACAAAACTGAGACGGCCTGGGAAATAAAAAAGGCTTCCATTGGAATTGAAAGGAAATACTGCAAATTTTTAAGCTTAATTTAGAAACTGTTTCATTTCAGCCAGTTACAGATGCAAGTTTAACTTCTACATTATGGCCAAAATTATTGTGAACACAAATACAGCCGTCATTGCTGCAAACAGTAAGATTTTTACATTCATTTAAGATGCCACCTCATTCCAGGTCTTGCTGATATTTATATACTTTTACAAATCACTGTACATACAGACAGCACAAGGGAGTTGCTGTTTATTAGTTGTTTGCTTTTAAGGGAAAGAGAACCAACGTTGTCCATTTTTCTCTCCCTTTGCTCCTGGCAGTCGTGGTTCACAGACCCCACAGAAGATCTCAGTTTATGGACATGGCAGATACAACCCTGTGCAGCTCGATGGAGAGGATGTACATTTTAGGGGTCCTGCTGTTCCATGAGTATCTATCTACCCTCTTAATGTTGTCTGTTCCTATGGGATCAGAGGCCTGCATTTGTAGAAGTTTCATATTTAGATTACACTTATTACCGGATAAAGTTAAGAGGAAAAATAACGAGCCCAGCACACTTCATCAAAGATACGGTTAAACAAATCTTTAGCAATGAGGTTGTACAAACAAAAGCAAATGAATGTATTGTGCTTATGTAACACCTATATCCCAGTTCCAGCTAGTTCAGGAGGTCTTCCACAGGTTTTTAAAGCTAATTCTGCTGGGGATAATCCAACGTGCAGCCTTCTCTGGTGAGATGCTCCTTTTATAAATCTGATCTCTTGCTTTACTTTCCTTTATTTCATCTTTATGAAAGCAATGAGAGAATTCAAATGGAGAAGCAAAGATCCTCCATGGATTTCACACGTACACCTGGAGTTCTGAAGCCAGTTTTAAGAACTCCTTTACTTAGAGTCGCAGGCTCACAGCGTGCCTGAGGGGGAAGGGAGCTCTGGAAGTCATCTGGTCCAAGCCCCTGCTCAGGTATGGCCACCTGCAGCTCTTTGCTCAAGACCATACACTTCTTCGCTAACTTAACGTTGCTTTAGAAGGCTTTGCTTCTATAAGACTCTTAAAGCGACCTTACCTATTTGAGACTTTTTGAGGTAAAGTGGATCTCTGAAGTGCACATTTCATCCCTGTTTGCTTCTACAGTCGGTGGGTTTCAGACATAACTTGTACAATAATCTTTCACAAACTACATAACATAGAAGTTCCTCCGCTCCCCGCCCCCGGCTCACACAACTTAAAATTAGACTTCTTTAGTATTTTCATAATAACTCTCAATACAGGTATTCGAGAAAAAGACCAACTATACAATGTTTCTGGTGGTCCCTTAGTTCAAGTTATGTTGAACAGATTCTGAAACATGTACTGCGACATACTAACGAGAGATTAACTTGGGGACTGACTGATATGCCTATGTTTCCTTCTTATGTCAGAGTTAGGAATTTGGCTGGCAGACCAAGTGTTCACTTGGAGGTAGTTTTAAAATATGTTAGCTAAATGTTTCAGCTAACAACATTTGCAAAAAGGCACAACTTCTCGATTAGCTGTGAGGACCAGATTCTGCTCTTATCTGTTCCACTGTAAGAAGCTGCCTGGTTTGTCAAAGCCGACACTTGCACTGCTGGCCTTTTCATGCCATACGGCACTGAGGAAAAAGCCTTCTCACAACCATCGTAGAAGAAAATCTCCTTTCTGCAAACGGATCCCAAACCTGAAAACGAGAAAGGCATTTGTCTTTAAACCTCATTAGGGTGCATTGCAGCATGGAAGGTGACCAAAGTTCAGTAACACAAATTTACACCTAAGTATCCAGGGCAAACAACAAACAGCAAGTCTTAGGCTGTTTCCTATGGGCTCTTAACAGTCTCACCTTTTCTAATAACTTGGAATCTGTTGGTTAATTATGACCAAATTTGACGGAAGGATAAAGATTGCAAAGGTGATTAATCTCTCCTACCAGCTCAGTAAAAACAGACAGCCAAGGGTAGCTATCTTGACATTAAAATTTACAAAAAAGCAGCCAGAATACTAATTTTCCTTCTGAAAAAGTAATATGTAATAATTTTATGAAAATAGATGGGTTTACATCTCATAACAACACAAAAACCAAACTACAAACTGCACTGCTGGGGCACAAGCTCATTTCTGACTCAGAAGGCAGAGCACTGCCACTGAGTCACCAGTGCTTCCAGTCTGCTGCCAAGTCATCCCATCAAAACACCTTATAGTTCTGGGAATGTCATCATGACAGTCGCTATTAGAATTGTGTGACTTAACACTACGAAGGACCAAATTCTTTGCTAGCATAATTCTGTTGATTTCAGGAGAGGTGCGGTAGCAGAGAATTCAGATCATAATTCACAGTGTCATGATGGAGCCTAATGTTTTTATTTAAAAAAAAAAATTGAAAAAAAACTTGCTGTACCTGGCTCTGCATACCTCATGAGAACAGATAAAAATCACATTCTGTATTAGTACCAGTTTCTTTGGCTGCAGGCCACAACATGATCTTTAAAATAACAAACCGGTCACCAGAGGAGGTTTTGGTCATGGATAGATTAAAACCACAAAACTGTAGTGTAATTACTATGGTTACGAGAGTAGAAATAGAACAGGGATTGAAAAAAAAAATTCAGAAATTACTATCCTCCTCATTAGCAACAACCTACTGCGGACACTTGCATTCTTACATTGCTTACTGGGAACACAGTACTCTAAAACCCTGAATTACAACGTGACACTCTCAGCCATACTCATCTTCACCATCATGTCATCAGCTGTCAGCTTCCTGAAAAAGTCAGGTTTGCATTCATTGAAGGAATAAGGTTTTTATTAGCAGTAAAAAATTTGGAGGAATAAAGTATCTTTTGGATGCCTAACTTTAAATGTCAGAGTCATTAATGCCTTTTTTGGCAGAGTTCCAACAAAGGCTGCAAAGACGGTCGTGGAAGAGGTCTCTGAAGGCCTCTACAGTTCAGCTTCCCTTACGTATGGGGAAGAAGACGGACAGGAGGAGCCTTCAGACCTCGATGAACCGTGCGGACAGGAGGACCCATGTTACATTGCTCCTTACATCGCACTACCACCACTCACTAGGCTCAGCTAAATGGCAACCTGCGGGCCAGAGGCCGCCCCTCCTGCCAAGGGGCTGAAGAACGGCTGCCGAAGGACTGTGACATGCCAAAGCAACCAAGTGCTTCATCCTGCCTTCAGGCCCAAGCTGCCGCACGGGTGAAGGCAGGATTCAGAGTCACCACCGTCTCATAAACCACGCCTGGGAACGAGAGCCTACTCTTGCAGCTGGAGCAGCTGGCTCACCCTGACGGCACGGCACTGGCAGCGCACAGCGCAGCTAATTCTGAGTGCTCCCTAAGTGGAACGGGTGCAGAGCAACAGGGGATCGATGGGTTGCTTTGCATGACTTTGCTTCTTTTCCCTTTATTAAAAATAGCGACAGTTGAAACCCTCTCTTAGTGAGAAGGGTCTTTAATCAAACCAGGGTCCATTGCGTAAGAGCTCGATGCTGCAACAAAAGATGTACAAACCAGTGAGCCATCCGACGATTTAGTTTCGGCAATTTTCACCACTGCCTACACAAACAAAGCTAAAGGTTTGTGACAGCTGCTTGTGTTTCGATGATCTCTTTCAGGATCTCAAAGTTCAAAACCACATTCTAGAGAAGCAACTGGCAGAAGGAAGTTATTTCTAACAGCCCATCCACAGAAGAGGCCCCATTATTATTATTCATTACTCGTATTGCCATAGAACCTAATTGTCCCAGACAAGAATAGAGGTTCACTGTGTTACATTCAATACAAACAGGAGGGCAAGGGCAGGCCTTGCCCCACAGAGCTCGCTCTCTGTAAACTCCCAGTCCAAGTTCCACATTAACCAGTGCCAGCTCTGCAAGAAGCCTGACTTAGCGCTCAATACATCCTGTGAAATTTTATCCAGCTCGAGCTCCCAAAGAACAGCAAAAGTCACTCCTCACAGATTTAAATGAAGATTTCCCGCATATTCTCATTATAAAGGGCATCCCACGTGCCAGAGCTCAATCCAGTAAAGCATACCATTTAACTTTTCCCCACGCGGCAATAGGAACAAGGGGTACTTTGTGGGGTGAGGCTACCCGGAGGAGAGGCAAGATGCATTCTTGGCAGGGAGAGGAGGCTGGAATTTGGTCTCCCCTGCAAAGAACAACTAGATGCGGGGAAAGACAAAGAAAAATGAAGCGTTTCAACAGCTGTAGAGATTAGCAAATGCTGATGTGAAAATCTCAGTCACAGCAGAGAAGAGTCATGGTTCAGAAAGGGATAAGTGGGAAGGAGCAGGAAGACTGTTAGAAATAGCGGGATGGCAGCCAGGAGGAGTCAGCTTCCAGAGGGGGAGAGGACAGAGCAGAAGGGGCAGCTGGGGGTGAGAGATGGTGATGTGCTCTGGGGTTCCAGGTACTTTCCATGTGTTCTGGGATCACCAGAGTACGTGGGAGAGGGACCACAAAAGATGGTAAGGCAAAGGGGGCAGTGCCACAGGGGCAGGATGCAGTCAAAGAGCTACTGATGGTCTCTAATGACAAGGGCTTCGCCACTGAAATGCTGCCAAATAATGAATTAAGAAACCAAAGAGGTTTGTCCGTAAGTTTGTCATCCTCATTTTTCCTCAAGTTTTGATTGTGTTACAGTAGCAAAACTACCAGCAACACCATTCCTAAATGGCCTTACTGGTCACACTGGCACCAGTGGGAGGTACTGCCAGCGCTACTGGTCAGTGAGTATAGGGCAGTTGATTGCTTTGGCTTTCTGGCTGACCGGCTTTTTAAAATGGAAGGATCTTTGGAAGATAAATGATTGGACTAGATCTGAGAAAAACCTGCTTTCTTTGTGATCTAGCCACAGATTTCCTATGAAATCATGGCTGAACAGTCTACCCCTCCACAGCTTCTCGGCCTCCACTACTCATCTGTAAATTCCCCTTATTATTCCTTAACAGCAAATCCCTGACAAGGTTGTCTGTTTCCACTGTAAAATCTCTAACCTTTTATTTTATGCCTGAAACTCATTGTGCCAGGCATCGCAGAATCCCCAGGTACTACTGTCATGCAATAAATAACAATTTATCCCACCTCGCTCAGACCTCGTAGGCAAAACAGCAGCTCATGAAACAAGCAGTATTTTGATTCTTCAGAATGTTTCTGCTTTAACAGAGCGGGGTCCGTTCTTCCACAGGGTAACAAAGAACTAGACCTGTTTACCGACAAAATTACTTTTTAATAACTAGAAACTGCTTTATGCCGATGCTTCCATAACTACTATATACGTGACACCTGTCAGAAACATACCAGCGTTGGTTACTCTAGTGAATTCTATTTCACCGGAGGCTCTTCCCACTAAAGACCCCAACCAACGTCAATGACCACGGAGGCTGGATGCAGTACCCATCCCTCCGGCAGCAGCCAAGGTCATGCTGACTCACTCCCTCTGGCTTTTCCCCTGCATCCACCCAGTGCCAGGGCTCTGGTAAGTGCTTGACTATTCATAACGCTGTCACTTGCAAAGCTGCAATTCCTTTCTCCACAGACAGCACAAAGCACTGGACTGCAAGCTCCTAAAAATGTTGCTTATCAGATTTTGGACTCCTTTTCAAGCGGTAGATTACTTTCTGCTAAAAAAAAATAAGTGATAAAAGACTGAAATAGAGGCCTCTCGCTCTTACCCAGAGAGCTTTCTTTCCTAAGGGAACAGCTAGGCTGAGGAACCTGGCAGGAGAAGAATCTCTGCCACAGGGTTTTGGGGCAGAATTCAGGATCCCCATTTCCAAACCCAGTTCTTCAGAGTGGAATAATTAACAAGCAGATCCTTGGGTAACAGCAAGAAAGCAGCAACTGTCAGTACCCAGCCCAGCTTCAGCTGCAGGTGCCTAACTCTAGTTCTCACCAGTAAAGAAACCAGGGGCCACATCTGAAGAAGAATCTTGCAAATAAGAGATCTTCACAGAATAAGAAGTGTCCACGGCATGGTCTTTAACTGCAACTCTTCCTGTTATACCCAGGGAAAGGGTTATTTATACCCAAATAAGGCTTATATGCTCATTTTAGATTTAAGTGTCTTCTCATCAGTCTAATCCGCTACAGAAGAAAATTCAACAGCCTTAAACACAGGCATGACTCTGAGTGTCTCTAATGTCAGCCCAAGGAATAGTGAGTACAGTACTTTTCAAATACCAAGTGCTAAAGCTATACTCAAAGCATCACTGCATTTTCTGTTCTTGAATAAATTTCTCTCCACAAGCAAGAAGACAGAAAATACTTGAAATCACAAATCATGAAGCAGTGTTAAATAGATTAGAGCAAAAATGTTTAAAGCCAGGAGTGTAATTGTGTATCCCAAGTGTGATCTGTAATGTCAAAGTATGTAGGCAAAAAGAAAGTCATACAGGTTTCAATACGAGGTTGCTCAGCCTGCTTAATAAAGCAAACCCAATGTTTTCCATGATAACTAAAATACAGAATTTAGGATCCAAATTTCCAGGTATCTAAATTTGATAATTCAGTTCTATCCCTTTAGTATGGATTTTCTTTTAGGAATACTAAGCATCTAAGAATATATAGCATCATTGTAACTTCAAATTCAGCACATTTGGAAAAAAACGTTATCACTCAAGTGTGTTGTTCCAGACTTGCTATTTTTACACAGCTGAGCTTACAGCATCTTAAGTCAAAATTTTATTGTCAAATGGCAACCATCAGGCTTTAACTGGCAGAAAAAATAAAAACTTACCTAATGCCCAAGAAATGGAATTACCTAATGCCCAAAGTAATGCACTCCTAACAGACATCATGTGCCTCCATCTCCCAGACTGGTATACAGAGACAATTATATTCCATCTAACCACTGTTTCTCTTATATATAGTTATATATCATACACTTTATTTCACAGAGGAGTCCTTGTTACCATATCCTTACATTTTACTTAAAAATTTGTCACCAAGGACCCAGGTTTACGACTGAGATTTTATGGATTAGTAATTGATCTAGTGCATGTTTTTAGCTTACTATGGATGGAAGACACGTCAGCTGAAAACTCTCTCCTTCAGGTTTCTGCTGGGTTTTGTGGGTTGCTTTTTTTTTACCTTGCCCTTACACATTTGGGGCTAGCCAAGTGCACACACATGATCAGTTACTGAAGATCAGCAGAGTTATGACAATTCATTAAGCTGCAAGAATAAGATCACATGTTTGAGACCTGGTAATTATAGTTAAGGCCAGTTCTCCCTTCTTTGGTGGGAAGAAATCTGAGTTCTCAGTTTATAACACATTTTATCACTTACATCTTGATGACAGCACTGTTTGCCAGCAGGTGGTGGACACAGACTTAACAATTAAGTCATGGCCCCATTTTATCTTTGACTTACCCATGTAGCCAGGACTTCAACGTCAGTCTTCAAGTCCTACCTGCTACAAATGACCCTGAGGTGCAATCCTGAATATAGGGTCTATTGTTAGCGACAGCATTTTTCACGAGATGCTTAAATAAAACCTTTCCTCTTTGTAGGTGGGAATCACATGCAGTTATCAAAGAAAGAAAGGACTGAACGAAAATGTTCCCCTCAACTAAACTTGGACAAGCTCTGCATGTTTGCCATTGCTGTGCAGACACCTGGAATTATCCAGAACAGTGCAACCTTTTAATGCTTTGTAAAAACTCTGTGAGGTATTCAGGGTATGAGAAAAACTTTTCCCACCCACCTAAAAAAAACCCAACTTGTCTTTATTAATACCATGAATTACACGAACTACAAGCTATTGCGAGCACATTTTTAATGAGAGGAATCAGAGACTCAAGTTGGACAATAGTTGTTAAGTATCCTGGATTAGCCATCAAATTGAGAACCAGAAGCTATGCCTACACAGACAGTTTAACCCAATTGTGAACTTTCCATGTACCCCATACCAAACGCTCTAGCTCTCTTAAAACTCAAAGGCCAAAAAGGTTGAGAGCTCTGTCTTGCTGGAAATACGGGGCCAGGATTCAGTGCAGTTTGGCAACCTGCATCTTGCCTTGTGGATGTGAGTAGACAAGACTCCAGTCCTGAGCAAGACTAAATCCAAATCATGCTGCGTTCATGTTTGGCCAACAGCCAAGCTTTTATAAATGAATTATTTCACCAAGCCACCTGTTCCCTTTGCCTGACCCAAATTCCTATCTTTATACTTAGAGGCTTGCTAATCCTTTTCCGTCTTCCTATCTGAGCTTTACAACTACTAGGAGCTGGTTTTCCTCTAAGTATCCAAAACAGGAGTTAAAACTCCAACTGTTAACAACTTCCAGCTTCCCTCAGTGGATGTAGCCATTAGTCAGTGATGACAAACAGCACTTCACAGTTCATTCTCAGTAGCTGAACATTTAAATCCGCCCAGAGTGACTACGGGATCCAAGGAAAGGCTGTTTGGTGCAGATAAACTTCCCAGAGTGAATACTGAACGCATGGCATTGCCCCTGCTAACCCCGTGTCACCTGTGAGCTCTGAGAGATCACAAAATTAAAAATAAACAAACACAGACAAAAAAAAAGAACCGGAAGGAAAGATGACGCTATATAATTTAGTTGAAATGTCCCCAGAGGTGACTGACTGAACTGAAAGATGACTGCCTCTGGTCATCGAGGACATCTTTTATGCTTCTTGGTTAAGCACAGTGTTGTGTATATTACTGCTAGCACTGGAAAACTACTTGCTGTGTGGATGGATTTAACACAGCTGTGCAGCGCAGAGGCAAATCAGGTGCGATTCAGGGGAGGGAGAGCGATGGAAAGGGTATGGCACGACTGTGCGGGTAATGGGCCCCACTCCCAGCGCTGATCACAAGGACCGAGTGCATTATCTAACCGCACCGGGCATCAATTTCCCGTCTGGGGTTCAATAAATAAACAACCCCAGAAACCATACAATAATTTTAAAAAAAGGATTGATTTCTGCAAAACCTTGTGAAAAGGTATCTTCTTCATGTGCACACATGCAGCCAACCCAATTTTAAAGCTGTGTTAAAAGTGATCTTTCCAAGGATGATTTTAATGGTGAGGCTGCTACAAAGCACAGCTGACAAATCCTCTGCTGTTTCATTTTCAACCCATGTTAAAACAACATTTCTAGGTATCTCCAGGATTCCCTCATGTGATTGCAGTACCTTAGCACAGTATGGAAGGTCTAGTCCGCCACAAATGGCCGTATTTCTCACATTCACACAATGACAAAAAGGGTCCTTAATATAAAAAATTCAGCTCCATGTCTTACAGAGCAGCAAATCAACACTAATTAAGATGTAGGACAAAGACTGAAAAAAAAGATTAAAAGGTACATAAACCATCATGGACAGGAGATGAATGCTATACAAGAATGAGAGGCAGAGAATGATGGGCTGCAGAGAGGGAGGAACCACGAGAGAGATGCAGAAAACAGGAGTGGACCAATTTCAGTCTTAGTGAAAGCCTTCTGGTGTTAATAGTTTTCATAGGCCTGTCTCAAAACCACAGATTTAGGACAGTGGCCTTCTTTTTCTTGTACCTAGTAAGTTAATTAAACTTCGGTGGTGAGAAATTCAGAAACACAAACATTATAATCCTGAAATTATTTTTAATACTACTCTCCACAGAGAAGTAGAGTCCCCATTAAAACACTAGCCTGCAATCTAGCTTGCTTTCTATCTGCTTACTTCAGCTTTAGGCACCTGCCCTTGCTGAGATACATTTTTCACCCTCTGACTAGTCCTAACTACTTCCATCTGTAGCTGGTCTGCTTTCACAGTACAGTATGAAAAATTGCTGGTTTCTCCTCATTATCATCTGCTGCTAGTGATACAAGTGGGTAAAGGGACAAAGGGCACATTCATGCTTCTACATGCCATATCAATTCCTCTAAATTAGGAAAATACCCTCTCTCCTCCCCCATAAAATAGGGTGGTGTTGAGTTCACAAGGAGATGAGGAAAGAAGAGGGCTATGAAAGTCACGCCACATTCAGCAGAAATGAATGCATGCTTTTCAGTCTCTGCCATTATAAATTAAAATCATCCCAAAGAAAAAAAGTACGGTACAGAATTGTATTGAATTAAACATTACCCCCTCAGGTATCAGACAAATATGGAAGGGAAATCCATAGCAAAGGCAACTGTGCAGCAAAGCCCTACCATGTAGCAGAGCCATGAGGGATGCAGGAACAAGCAGTGAATCAAATTTTATTCCCATTTTCCATACGCTGAACAAAACACCAATGCAAAAACATGAGAGAAAATGAGCTGCTGAAGAACGAACATATTTGAGCTCATGTGAAAAACTCAAGAGGTTGTTCAGGAAGAAAACTCTTTTTCCAGAAGCCCTCAATACAGCCAGAAAAATGCATGATCTTGCATGTATTTTCCTCCAACTGCCAACTGCATAAGGTATATGAAAGTTGCCCAGGTGCAGATTTACTCTATCCATCTGACTCCAAGAATGCTCCTCATTTTACCATGATGAATGTTCATAAATTACTGTTTTATGCCAAATCTTACTTTCTCCACCATTGTTTTGCCCCTAGTTGCACTTTCAATAAAGCCAGGTGTTTGATCTGACTGCTGTTGTGAATACAGACTGCATGCACATCCCTTAGAAAGAAAATCCACAATGCAATGCAGAAGGGAAGCAAAAATGTTTCACCTAGAGGAAGGTGAAAAGATGTTAGCAAATTAGTTTGTTTAATCCATTACAAAAGGCCTAATTCCAACCAGATGTGGACCTTTAGATTAAAATCTCTTCAGTGAGCCCTAATTTTACATTCTCGAGCCTTAGACAGTAAGTACTTCACAATAATAATGCCTGGCTCAGCCATTTAACACCTCGGTCATTTTAGATTTGATACTAATCCAATATTTTCTAGAAAATCTACAGAAAATTAACTGTTCCATGACATAAAATCCAGTTGCAACTTCCAGTTACCTCTGAGGAATTCAACCCAGATGACTGATTCAATGAGAATCCTTCAGATTAGAGAGGGATTGCTTAGATTCCTTGGATGAAAGAGTGAAAGTAAATTTAACTATTAGGAGAAAACAAATTGAACTCTATTTAGATTATTTTGGGAGTATGTGAGCCCCCAGTGTTTAAAGCTGACTATCATTGTTTAAGGGATGGCTATTAGGACTAAAATCACATGTTTTTCTGTACTGGCTCATAAGGATACAACGCAATTACTGAGAGCAACCGGCAATACAGGTCCCTGGGGAAAAAAAAAAAAAAAACATAAAGGAAAAAGGTTCATCTACATTTTTCTTCGCATGCTGCCAAAGCTCCAACAATAGCCCTAATTTCCCCCAAGATTATTTCAGCTGTTTCTGTTTTCTGTAGGCTAATGCACAGGATTAATTTCCTCTTAGAGGAAGCAATCCTGCCATAATTTGATGAGCATCTCTTTTAACATCAGTACCTGTTTAAGCAGTTCATCCCATCCCCCTCTTTCCTCAGCATGGATTCCTAGCCTCATGCTCACTTTTTGGCAATAGAGGGCTAAAACAGTTTATGGGAACGTATTGTGAACCAGCTCAGGTAACCAATCTGGGTTACAGATAGCATACACCCCCTCCTCAGTTATTTTTAACTGAGGTCAATTTTCTACCCTGGTGTGACAGTATAAACAGTTGCACAACTGCGAGCCAGAACAGGGGCAGGAATGACAAAGGGAGATGCAGGGTTGCCTTGCTAGAGACGAACACATCCAACTACACCCTTAGTAACCCCAAGTCAATGCAGGCTTAATGACAGGCAAGAGAAAATGAAATTCGAGCATGAAGCGAGGCTATAGCTCTGCTAATGGTCACTGTTTCCAGGCAGCACGCTGTTATGTATTGGGTAACTCACAGCAAGCGGCTACTGAAATTTAACTAGGCACAGCGGGCACCCTCAGAGACCTTGCGCTGGTCGAGGTCCCTTGCTGGCTACCTCCTTTCTTCTCGAGTCCAACCTCCTGCTCACAGCAGGCTCAGCTCTGAACTCAAGCCGGGTGCCTTAGGGCTGTATCCAGTTGGGGTTTGCAAACCCCCATGGAAGGAGACTGCACAACCTCTCTGGGCAACCCGTGGCACTGCTTGTCCTCACAGGGAAACCGTTCTGTCTTAAATCCGGTCTGAGCCTCTCTAGTTTCTATTTATGTCAGTTGTCTCTCATCTTCCCACCATTCGCCGTTATGAAGAGCCTCGCTCTGCCTTCTCCGTAACCTCCTTGGAGGTATGGGCAGGCTGCTGCTGCGTCCCCCACAGCCTTCTCTTTTCCAGGCTGAACAAGCTCACCCCCTCAGCCTCTCCTCACAGGGCGAGTGCTTCAGCTCTTGACCATCTTGGGGGTCCTCCGCTGAACTCGGCCCAGTTTATCCATGTCTTTCTTGTATTAGGGGAGCCCCAGACTGGATGCTGTTTTCTAGATGGGGTCTAACAAAGTGCCAATTTGAAAGTGATAATCACTTCTCTCGACCTACTGGCTATGTTTCTGCTAATAACAGTCCGGGATGCTGTTAGCGTCTTCAATGTCAGGGCACACTGCTGGCCTGGGTTCAGCTTGCTGTCCTCCAGCATCCCCAAATCCTTTGCCACAGACCTGATCCCCAGCCAGTCAGCCCCCAGCCTGTAATAACTGAATGAAAGCTTTGCAAGCTGCTGCTTGATTTTGCTCGGGCATTCCTTGTAAGTGTACCTCCCCAAATGAACCGCTCTTCCATTAGCAGTGTATGCCTCAGAGACAGAGGTAGTGTTGGCTGGGCTCTGGAGGAGCCAACACTGCAGAGAGCATCCGAGTACTGTCCCTCCAGGTCTGCAGCTCACCCACCCTTGCCCCTCCTCATCTCTGAGCTGGGTGCGAGGCAGCGCAGCCTTTCCCAGTGACACAACGTGAACCGACACCAAGGACAGTGGCGAGATCAGGATGAGATGCTGGAAATCTTCAGCCTCATCCGGCCCCAGCTCACAGATGCTGTCGCTGTAAGATATACTGACATGGCATCAGTTCACGGCTCCCAAGTTATATATTTGGGACACATTCATCTTTGGGGAGACTTCAGAACATCTCACTGGGATTTGAGCTGCTTCACACTTTTCTAAGCATCCTGTGATGCAGACAGGTGTGTGAAGCAATCCCCAGTTAATAGGGCTGTATTTGGGATAGGGAGTCTCCCCCTCTTCTGCCCTTTTTGGATCCAGAGAAGTCCCACCAACTGTACACTTCAAAGATGGAAGAGGCAGAGGTGACTCCGGTAGCAGGCACGCAAGAGGCTTCGGTGAACAGCGGGGCAGCTGGACGGGCAGCGTTGTGTCAGAAGAGAGGGGAGATGGAGCTTGGGTCACTTGCATTGAAGTAGTACAGGGAAGAGCAGAACAGAAAAGAAGCTGCCAGACAGACCTTCAGCTCTATTCCTCAAAAACCCTTCTCAGTCACAGACCCAGAGTTGTTTGTGGAAGCCCTACTAGTAAACTAAGCACTTCATAATCATTGATACGACATCTCTGTGACGTAAAGAAAATAAGAATTTTTGACCTGCCAAGGATAGGGCTGCTCACCAACAGCCTGGTTTCCAATAATTTACCAAGGATAACTGGGTTTAAAGTAAAGCAAACACCAAACTGCATCTTCAACCTGGAAATCAGATAGCCAGCGCTGTGCGTAATCCAGCAGAAGAGTTTGTCTCCATAGAATGAAATACATAAAAGCCAAGAAGCCAAGTGAGATATTGCCTAAATTAGTCAGTCAGAGAGGGAGTCAAGGAGAAGGACTTGAGGATCTACTCAGCTGCTATGTTCATGATTTGATTCCCAAAGAGAAATCTCTGCTTAGGATTTCCCAGGCCTAAATGTCTTGCACAGTTGGACACCCAAGCTGCCTTCCATCCCCATTCTAACATGACTGGATGTGACTGGTATTTCTCCCCTTTAAAAACATCACAGGCCACTAGTGCACAGCAACTAATCACAGAGTCACAGCATAGCTGAGGTTGGAAGGCACCCGTTGAGATCATCTCAGCCATCCCCCCTGCTCAAGCAGCGTCAGCTACAGCAGATAGCCCAGGCAAGAAGTTCAGTATGAAGCCATTTTACACTTCATTAAAAGAATGAAAACAACGATTATCCTTACAGCAAATGCAATGTGAACATGTAAGACCACAGATACTAAAACCACTGGAAAACGTTTTCCATAAAATATGCTGGTAATTAAACTCCCAACTCAGCAAGACAGTGAAAACAGGCTACCTTCAATCCCGTGACTAATAGGAATGAGTTTTATTCTCTGCATTCTTATGGACTGCAGGTTAAAAGGCACATCTGCTGAAGTAACTTTCTGAACAGGGGCCCTAAAACTGTAGTGTTTTTACCAAAGGCCCAAAATTCCACTAGTCTGACATGTAATTGAGTGAGGCACAGAAAAGTCATTTACAGACTGGAAAAAAAACCCACCCTATGAAAATTAATAAAGCTTGAAAAATAATAATGCTTTGATTAACACTACAATCTTGCCTAGTATCAGGACCACAAGTACTCCCTCTCCTGACGTTGAAAGCTGTTAAAGTCAACACAACAGAGTATACCTTTTCACATTCCTACCATTCAGTTCATTTTTGAAAACATAAGGTTGGTAGCCAATAGATGTCTCGACTATTTCCTGGACAGCTTACTTGTGTAATAACTGCTCTAATTTGGAAGAAGTCCTTATTAAGTCACTGATTAAAACTTTAAAGTTTTTGTAATGTAAATCAATCTCATGCCCCAAAACATCAAAGTCTTAGGCTAAAGGAGAGACCTCTGAATACAGCACAAGAAACATCAGAGGTTACTAAAACAATTCATATTGCATGGTGGACAGCATATATCCTGTATAGAAGTATTAATATTTAATGTAATGTATTGCAATTTGCTTTTATTTCAACATCCTATAATGGCCTTACTTTCCCATCTCACCCTCCAACAATGGAAATTATTGTATAGCTGAGGCTCTGTATTGCAATCTATATGGAAAAGGCCCCGCTGAAGTTCACTGGAGTTTTGAATTGCCAAGGAGAATGGAAGAAGACTTCAGACCTTAGACTGCTAAGCCATGACTAACTAGTTAAAGATGGGCAGTTCTGTTTGCTGAGCAATAAACACAAGGAGCTCCTAACAAGAGAACACAAGAATTTAATAATGAAACAGTTAAAAAATGAAGACTTGCCTCAATAAAATCGACCCCAGTAATTGAATCTCTTCCGAGAAGGTGCACAGAAGGAGAGGTAATAGTCCTAAGCATAATCCTGCCCGCACTCTTGCACCTACTATTCCTTGTGAATAGATAAACTGTCTGTTTCAGCGCAAACCTGAGGCCTAATTTCTATACCCCAATATGACTTCAGAGAGGCTGGAGATGTATCGAGGTAAGAGCAGAAGCATAGATCTCCCCTGACACACTGGGAGTCGTCTTAGCTCCCGTTAGTCAGTCGTGGCATTTCAATGTCCACCCAGGCCGTTGTCCAGCACATCCTCTGCAGGGCCTGCTGGAGAAGGTACACATTTTGGATGGAGCCTTAATTAAAAAGTTGTCTTCGGAATTCTTCTGCCACTTTGAGAGCTTCCAGACAGAACCCTACAGCCCCAAAATCTACGCCCCCAAGTCTCCACAAGACATTTTTTGCCCAAACCACCTGAATTCTGCCTCGTTAGCGTCGTCAGAGGCACCATTTGCTTATGTCTCACAGTTACGAGTCTGATCTGCGCTCAGAGAACAGTCATAATGGAGGTGGTAACAGAGAAGCTAGAGAACGAATTACAGCAACAGGAAGGGACATGAGTAAATTCTCCTTTGCAGGGCTGCACGTGCAGCAAGAATCAGTGTGGTTTCTCCTATAAAGGTTAGAAGCAAGAAAAAAATCTCTTGCTGTCTAGGTGGGGGGTGGAAGTGCCCTACCTGCAGCTAAGGAGAGCTCTGGAATTGAGAGTCCTGGGCCTGGACTGGAAACGGGAGAGGCTCCACTCTTTCTTGGCATCAGGCGAGCTACAGGATTTCACTTCTTCCTCTCTCCGTGGATATCCTCAGTGTCCATGCTGTGGTTGGCACAACATGAAGGCACCGCCCCACGGGAGACATTCTGGGCTGCAGAGCATGCAATCCCATTTACTTCGAGGGGAGGTAAACAGGAAGAGAACTTGAGCCCATCTTTGGTTTCAGTTAATTGTGTTGACCAGTCCCTCTAGTTTAATAATTTCAACTCAATTCCTTGCACTATCCCTTCTATCTGTGACCATGTGCACCCATGCATCGTCCTGGTTTCTGATCAGTCTTCTTTTGTACTTCATTATGATGGGATAACAGCTAGCTGCAGCTCCGCTTATCCCCCCCCCCCCCGAAACTGCACTGCACTTTTCTCCCTTAACTCTGTTCCTCTATTACTGCCAGGTCATGTCAAACAGCACTGCCTTCATGCCAGTGCAAGTTACGTATCTCTATCCCTCAACCTGTGATTACTGGTTTCAAAGTCCTGAGCCTACGGCATAGGCTCAGGGCAGGGGGAGGAAGGCAGAGATCAAGTTTAAGGAGATCAGTAGGTTTTTCTGAAAAACAGCTTTATTCTTCTTATTGAAAATATAATTTTTTCAACTCTTCTGGACACTGAACCAAGTCTGTAGCATAACTCATTTACCTGCAAGTAAAATGAAACCTTTATTTTATTAAAAATACTTCTAAAAGTGCATCAGTTAGTATTCTAAAGAACATACTCACACATAATCTAGGTTTATTAAGTGGCTTCCTTCAATATGGAATACGTTCACGATTTCTAACCGAACAGAATTTCTGCACATTATATACAGCAATATATTTTTGTAGAACAAAAAGCTACCTTCTAAATTTGGGAGAACGGCTGTTTGATACTCATCTTCTCTTCATAAAATACGTAACTACTTACATTCTAAGACGGTATCAAAATACCCTAAAACGTAGAGCTACGAGTGCTGCATACGTGTGCACACACAGCCCTTCTGTAGCTCCCCTGTACGTGCCCTGTATGAATCTCAAGTTACTCCCCTTAACGAGGAGCAGAGGAAGAGCGATGATTTTTCAGAGTCCTGTTTAGCAAAGCTGAAAGGTAAAGTGCAGCACTCACCCACCTTACACTTGGGCTCTTACAAAAACGCCTCGGAAAGATAAACCAAACCCACGGCTCCACTCAACTATTTCATCCTTCCAGCATGACGCAGAAGTTTAATTTCCACTGGTGGGGGGTGACCTCGAGGCTATCGTGTGGCTACTTCGCCCCCCCCTTCACGGCAGCGGTTCCCCTCGCCGGCAGAACACAGCGGGTCTATGAATAACTCGGAAAGGAACCGTCTCCCGCCCCACGCACTGCAGACAACTGTTTACACAGACCCCGAGTCCTTCCCTCCCAGCTTCGCTCAGCGCTCGCCCCCCCGGGCCGCTTCAGGCCCCCCTCCCGAGGCAGGTACGCCTGGAGGCACCCTCCGGCGCTGCAAACGCCCCTGGCCCGGCGCGGGGGCTGCCGGCGGCGGGGGCTGGAGCGCGGCCCCGGCGCCCGGGACGTTTCCCCGGGCGGGGGCGGTGGGTCGCAGCCTTGTGTAATCCGTCCCCAAGCCCCGCGGTGCCGGCCGATGCTCCGGCCCCGGGAAAGCCCTCCTCCCCGCGGCACGACCGCCCGCAGCCAGCCCGGGGCCCGGCCCTCCCCCCCGCGGGGGGCCGGCGCGGGGCTCCGGGGAGGGCCACGCGTGGGGCGCCCCCGCACCTCCCCGCAGCCGGCGGGGCGAGACAAAAGCCTGGGCTCGCTCACCTCCTTCAGCTGCTCCAGCTCCTGCTTGAGGCCGTCATACTCCGCCTCCAGCTCGTCGTACTGCTGCTTGAGGGTGAGCTTCTCCTCCAGCACCACCAGCCCATACTCCGCCGCCTGGATCTTCTCGTGGGTCGTCTCGGAGAGCTCCCGGGTCAGCCGCTCGATCTCGCTCTTGTAATGCTCCGCGCCCTGCAGCACCTCCTCCGCAGCCATAGCCCCGCCGGCACTGCCGCGCCGCCGCGGCAGCCAGGGGGCGGGCGCGGCCGAGGGGCGGCACCGGCTCCGGGTCCCGTCCCCCC
>JANXJC010000023.1:18253169-18270300 GCA_027564655.1 Leptodon cayanensis | reverse complement strand
GGTGGGCTGAGGAGCAGAACAGCCCTTGGCTCTGGGTGAGCACTGCTCAGCAGGAACCAAAACATCCCTGGGTTATCCACACTGTTTGCAGCACAAATCCCAAACATAGCCCCATACTAGCTACTATGAAGAAAATTAACTCTATCCCAGCCAAAACCAGCACAGAGAGAGACAAATTTGTATTTAGCAATGTGCCTTGACCTGAAATTGAAAGCCTAGGATCTGCAGTGCACCTATTAAATATAGCTTCAGAAAGCACTTATTTCTGCTAAAGTTAGCATTTGCCTTACATTCCTTACCATGCATCAATGACTAAAAATATTTACAGACAATGATGGCTGAAAGAGAAACTGAAATTTTTGTGTGGAATCTAATTATAATGCTGTGTTGATAATATTAGGAAAATTTATTCAGATACTAAAAAAGGCATATGATTTAGCTTTTTTTTAAAGAGCTATAAGCTAATACTTCAGCACTCAGGAATAGGTTGGTTGTGGCCTTCTCTCCAATACAGCTGCTAAACACACATTACAATGAATGCAGAACACACCACACAAAGAAATTACATTACATTTCTATTGAGTGTGGCATTTGGGAAGGGTGCCAGATCTACAATGGTATCCTATAAAATTGGGGTTTATTAGCTTTTTGTCACAACACCTAATACAGAACAGGTGGTGTGTATTCAAAATGCTAAAATAAAGGCTTACAAAGAAGGCATCTGGATCAAACCTACAATTATTTTCCACAGGTAAGAGAGGAGTCAAAGCACAATTAAGAGATTAAGATCTTGAACTGGAGATTGACTTCAGTGTGAATTTTCCCACTCATGCTTTTTACGTCTTGGATTAAATGATTGGTCTATCATAAGGCATGGTATTGAAAGCTTAACTATGTAAAAACCTCTCTAGAACTTTTTTCCAACAATTGCATTTATACTAGAAATGCTTCTTCTTACAATAATCATATTATTCAGCACACACACAAGGACTGGAATAGCTGAAACAAGTACTGCATAGAAATATTTCATGTTAATTCTGTATTGTCAAATCTGACTGTTAAAAAAAAATTGAAACCCATAAAAAAGTTCTACGGGTATTTTCTTTGTGGTTTGTTTTGCCACAATATTTTGGGCTATTTTCATTTGTCTTATGCTTTCTGAGCCAGGTCAAAACTGGCTGGTATTTGGTTCTAGCTTCTCCTTACAACCAAGAGCTTTATTTGAAAAAAAGAACCCAAAACCCCAGCAGATTACTGAATGAACTTTTGAGGTCCAGGAGAGATGGACTGTAACTAAACCTGCAAATTAGCAAGACATAATGAGAATGCAGCAGTTGCCAATCCTGACCTTACAGACCAGAAAACATGACTGAATTCCTAGAGCCCTCCTGGTGGGAAACATGGTAAGATTTTTGGGTGAAGCATTTTTCTTTCAGGAGAAAGTCTTGTCAATGAGAATATGTAGATAGGTATCATGTTGTATTTTAACAATAGCTATCCAAATGTATCTAGCTGGGAAACAGTAATACAGTGTGAGAGTAGAGTAAATCAATCCCACAGTGCCAGAGCCTTTCCTGATATGTACTACCATTTGGGAGGGGGATAAAGTTAATTGGGAGTTTCTGTGAGGTTGTCTCCCAAGGTTTTTTCATTCCTTGTTGGATGATTAGGAGTTTCTGAAAGTGCAGCAGGTGGAGCTTGGCATGGGGAGTCTGTGACGTGGGGGTATAACCACCTTTGGGTGCTGAATGTTACCATCGCTTACAGGAGATCCTAGTATAACCGGGGAAAAAGGCAAGAGGGATGCTGCTATTTGCCTACCTTTGTTTGCCCAACTGGGCAGCAAAGGGTCAAGGGAGAATAGGAGAAACAATCACATTCTTGCCAGCTTTGCACAAAATTGGGAAGAGAAATAACAGATGGTAATTCCTTTGATGCAAGGAATCCATCTGCTACTGCTTCCCCATGAGCTCCTGGAGATACTATGTGGAAAAGCTCAGAGACAGCCTGTGACTGGCAAATGTGAATGTGGGTTGTATAGGCGAAGATGGAAGAGAGAGTAATTCTGCTCGTGGAAGGGGACATGACAAGAACGGGAGCTGTACTTCTGCTCAGCTCTTGCTAAGTTCCAAAATAGGCTTGTGAAAAGCCAAAACAAGTCAGCTATATAGGACAACATGCAAAGTAACTGCTCCCTGATGTGCCACATTGAATACACATGGGTGATAATATCTTCTGAAAACCTAGTTACAAGCAAAGTCCACACAAAGATCATACTATAGCTGTGATACCAGACTGTACAGTCCTGCAGAACATCTCAGTTCTGCTACTGACATCGTCTCTGATCACACCTCTCGTTCCTGCCTGCCTTGATGAGTAAAGAGGTAATATATCTTGATATTATTTAACATTGATGCGTGATGATTACCATTTATTATTCCTTCTAAGATTCATAAGTTCATGAATCTTTCTGGTTTTCAGGCCATCTGAAAACTCAGGCAGCTATTATCGTCACATTTATCTATATTATATGAATGGAACAAGCTCTGCAAACAGAGATAGAGACATAAACTTACCTGAAAGAAAGATGGTACTTTAGAGCATTCAGTACAACCATGGGAAAATAAATGCGGGCACCTGATTGTCCTCCTGCTTCTCCCTGACTTCAAGCTGCTCTAATGTCTGCTGCAGATCACTCAAGGCTGTTGCTGACAAGCAACTGAATAAATACGACATATCCTTCAATAAGAAAATTCACCAGCGTGGAGAAGACAACTCAAGTGCCCAGCTAAAAGGAGAACACCAAATCCTAACCCTCCTCTCCTCCCTACTTCAAGAGTACTCCCTCTCCTTAATACTGTGAGAAAATGGCAGCTGCTGCATTTTAAGAGATTTGGCAATGTACTGATGTTAGATGCAGAAAGGAAGTTTGATTTACAAACTTGTCACAGATTCTCTCTGCAAGGAATCTGTCAGAGTAGAAACATGTTTTGAAAATGAATTAGCAGGATGAGGGACTTGTTTTGAACAAGGAATTCCTCTTAGGAATGGTCAGGGGAGACAGGTCTCTTGGCTGACCTCTATGGCCCTTAGCTGGCATCCCTCGACTCCAATCCATGGAAAGCTGGAACAGACACACACTCACACCTACGCTTCAAGGTTCTACAAAGAAAAGGGCAAGAAGAATGATTTTTTTTTCATTGTCTTTTACAACAAGCAGTTGAGATTTGGTGTTAAGTAAATACAAAACAAGACTTAAACACCACCAGGCACATGTTTATTTATATACTTGTTCATAAATAATGATATTACAGGAGCATCATGACTATGCCTTGATCAAGGGTTGAGTTACTGAGCATAATGAGCTATGGTTGATGGGATAATGCAAATGACTGAGTGTGATGAGCCTTGGGACAGGCCATGGACCAACAAGCGACTAGAGAACAAGATCTGAAACTGCTGGGAAAGTGGTATCGTTGTAGACAGATTTGGCTGGTAGCCTGTGTCGACATCTGGCTACAAGTCCCCAGCACCAGAGAGTAATAGAGACCAGGCAGAGCCATTGCTCCGAAGATGTCCAACACCTCATGGAAGCAGATTGCTCAAGATGGAACCATCACACATGGTGCTGAGCTGCTGCCCAGAGCCCGACGCAGAGACAGGTTGGGCAGAGCGAGCGTCACGTTCCCTGGGCTTGACTGTGCCAACTCACTGTGCACGGTGAAGGCCTCAGTTAATTCTCTGTGTGTGCGCACCCGTGTGTGTAGCTTTTCCTGATGCAGCCTGTCCCTTCGCTTGGTGAGCTAAGTTGACCTTGGCAATATCGCATTGTCTGGTGTTTCTTTTCCACCTGTGACAGATGGGAATTAGAAAAATAGAGAAAAAGAGGGATGGAAGGGTGACTTTAGCAATAGGACAATAAGAAGATAATAAAATGAGAAAATGTATGGGAAATGACTTCAGTGACTGGCTGAGAAGGGAATCGTCGGCGGATCAGAGACAGAACCGAGGGCAGTAGGAATTCGTCCGCCCAGCACAACCTTCAGGAATGGCAGCCTGCTGTCTGATCCTTGTCAGCAGTGCCTGGGGATATGACCGGATAGTGAAATGGGTCCTCCCTTCCTGGCCCTTCAGGAAACACAGCCAACTACTGTGGTGGCGCATTTCCACCCTGCTCCTGGGCCGCTCTACGATCTCAGGAATTCCCGTTAGGCCTTAGCATTTGTGTAATGAGTTGGGCGATTAAGCGTCCCTTGACCGTACCAGGAGCTCTTGCACGGCTAAGGTGGGGAGCAGCACTGACCGTACCAAGGACTCCTGTTGCCTGGCGGAGGCAAGGAATGGAAGCAGGAATATTAGTCATTCCCTGACAGCCTTGGAACCTTCCTTACCTGAATTGTAGCTCATGTGAAAACAGTACCGGTGCTACTGGAATTCCAGTAATTTGCTGATGACTAAAGCCAATCATCTCACAAACCTATAAACAGCGGTACTAAGTAAGACGCTTTGAGCCCCTCCTGGACCGCAGCGGGCTGCGACCAGCATCTCCCTCTGAGGGGGATGCTTCTCAGAGCTCACAAACTCTCCAGTTTGTGAAAATCGGAGGACTGTCGCCGAAAACTGACGATGGGACCTGGGCTGATACCCTTCGCTCCTTGAGGCTCAACCCTTTGCCCGTTGAGAAGAATGCCGAGACATCTGACATGAATAGTTTCACTGAACTCAAGGGGAAATTTTAACAGGTATAGCTTTGTTTTGTTTATATATATATATATATGTAGTGTGCATGCATGTGTGAATTAACCCAGATATCCTATAGAAGTATAGTATAAATATTGCTTTTTCCTATGATTCACCCCAAACTGTGAATAAACCTCAGACTGCTCTAACACACATAATTCCTTTAGACATAACCTGTTGTCCAAGTCTGGGACTAGGAGTGGATCCAGCTGCACGTAAGCTACAACAGGAGTTTAGAAAGCAAGGGGGTCTTCTCCGAACCTCGTATCTCAATGGGAGGGTCTCCTCTACCTTTTTACATCCCCGATCTCTGTGCAAATGATGAAGAATCAATTCTAACTTGATTTTCCTTTGTATGTTTCTCTCTTACACTTTTGTGTCTTCGGTCTCTGTATAAATAATTCTAGTTTGATTCTAACTTGATTTTCCTGTGTACATTTTATCCATGTATTAAGTAATAGAGCGAACCTTGCCATCAAACTTTGTGAAGCCATGCTTTTATAAATTCCTGTTCAATCATTTTTGCTAATACCCTTGACAGTGATTCTTTAAGCGGCCCAAACCACTCATTTTCATGACAGGTACATTGCTGCTCCCATGCTCACGGGAAATAGATGTCAGGAAAGGAGCTGCTTGAGATGAGAAGCCAGCCACCTGCCCCGGTGCGCGGCACTCTTCAGTCTGGGGCTTCATGCGCTCCAGATTCTACTGTCTCGATAGAGATGCTTGAATAAAAATATCAAGAGAAAACTTACATAGGTGACTAAGCACTAACAAAAATGAAGTGAAAGCCCTATATAGTCAGCCTGGTAGACGAAACTTGTTGAAAAATGAGATTATATATGGGAAAGCTGTTGGCAGCCTAAGGGGAAAAGAAACGTCACTATTAAGCAAAATTTCTTTTAAACTATTGCTATTAATCAGCTGTGGTTGTAATGATTGGATGCACTAAATGTAGGTAGAAGTTACATTAGCTGCTCTGAGATTCCCGATTTTCTTTTTAACGAGTCATCTGCTTAAAGAGAAAAGCAAAAAATATTACAGGTGACCAAAATTTCCCTGCGGATCACTTCCCTGACCCCGCTCAGTGCACAGCATCGCAAGCTGCCAGGCTGGCTCAGGGAGCAGGGAGGATGGGGATGCCGGGACTTCGGCACTGCTTGAGGCACCGCTCCACAAACACCTCCCACCTAAACCTGACAGGCTGTCCCCATTGAGGATAAGTTTAGCATGGCTAAACTGCATCCTCTGACTGCAGTTAAACCTCTACGCAACTAAACACTTAAATCTTTGGAGCGTGAGGTACTGACCGGCTGTGTGAATTTGAAAAAAAGCCTTTAAAGATAAAGGTCTGTACTGCTTTTTGTTTCATTTACTCCACATCACACAGATCTGATGTTTTCACTGGATGGCTCTGTATTAATGTTGTCCATTCCTTGAGTTAGGAATGATGTCTGAAATAAATCAGTACTCCTCTGAACAATGCTTCATGCTGAATGTTGCAGACTTGCTGATGTATGTGAAAGATGGCATTTACGTGTTCCACAGACCACAGGACATCTCGTCTTCTTAACCTCTAAAGCAGCTCCGTGCTGACCCACAGGCACAGCAGAACTGTACAATGCCCAGGGGGAGGGTTTGGTCTTTCAAATGATGAAGGTAGGTTTCTGCGGTAAATTCCAGATGTGTTTCTGCGCTTCCCACTGCATCCTTTGCAGACATTTCTGAGCAGGTAGCAGCAGGTAAGGACAGCTCATGCCTACTGCAAGAATTATTTGCCATAGGCATCAATGCTTTACATTTCTGTTCCCCGTTCTTCCTCGTGGGTTCGTATGTCAATAGTTCCCAAGCAACTTAATTTAGTTCCCTGGGAGACAAAAAAACTGCTTGTTTGGTCTTTGAGCAGCTTTGTTTTTCTTAAATCCCCTTTGACATTATGTAGCACTCTGTTCTGCATATTGCTCTTCTTTTTGTCCTCTCTTTGTTCCCCTGTATACTCCCTGCTTTCCTCAGGCTTCTCCTGCCACCATGCCGTTGACAATACTAAGTTGCCCTACAAAAGCTACACTTCTTCAGGCAATTGAGTTTCATAGTTATACTGCATAAAATAAAAGACAAGAAGCCTGTTTCCTGCAATGCTGCTAGTAAAGTGAAAATTCACAGCATTTCTATATATAAACTCTAATCTAAATAATACTGTCATCACTGCTGGGTTCAGCTGCTATGTACTGACAGGACACTGATAAAACATACATGTGATGTATCCCCATCCTTAAAAACACATATAAAAGAAGTATATACCAATGAGACCAATTACTTTTCACTCAGTATAATGAAATGTGCCAAAGCCAGCAAGGACTCATTGTGAATGTATCGATCCCATGTTTAAGGCTATTCTAGTCGCAGCATCGGAGGACACCCCAGACAGACCTCTCATACATCTCCCCCCCATGACAGCAGTTGTTCTGCCGTTCCTTACAGCTGTCCGTCTAGCCTGTTCTTGAAAATTTTACTCGTGGAGACTCCACAGTCAGGGAACCTATGTTCCCTGAAAGGAACTGTAGCCTCTGCCTTTGGTTTATAACTGAAGGAAATGGTTTGCCTGACAATTTGAGAGGTAAAGTAAATTAAGAAAAAAGAATTTCTGTATTTGTTTTTGTTTCTTTTACTCTAGGCTGCTTAAGAACTGGAAGCAAACACAAGAAAAAAAACTTTCTTCTGTGAGATGCAGCATAAAAACCTCTATCATTTTGGGGTTCGGGTTTTTTTTCCCAGAAGGGCTAGTGCTTCAGAGTGACAGAATTGAACTTGCTAGCCAGGAGCTACAGAAAGATCTCCCAGTACTGCATGGTTAACAAAGTGGCAGAAGAAATGCAGCACTGATCAGTGCAAAGCAGTGCACATGCCCAAGAGTGACCCTAATTCTACATTCCCCATAGCGAGTTCTCATGTCAGCTTTTAGCACCAAGTATTCTATGTCATTACAGATAGCTCTTTAGAAGATGAAGCTTCCTACTCCCCCACCATCAAAAAGATCTGTAAGGGAATAGAAACTATCATTTATTACTCCATATAGCCATGGTGTACCCAACCTTGTGTGAAGCTCTGGTCACTTCGAAAATGAGATTTTACAACCAGAAAGTATACAGATAAGGAGGGTCAGATCGGTCAGAAATAGGAAACGATTTCCACTGTAGGAGAAAATGAAGAGATTTGGTTTCCTCAGCTTGGAAAAGAGATTACTGAGAACATGATAGAGGTCTAGAAAAAAAAAAATCACGTGAAGCAGGTGGCAAGGGAATGATTAGTCATTATTTTTCATGAGACAAGAACTATGGGGCACTAAATGAAATCATCAGGCAGCAGGTCAAAGACAAATGAAAGAAAGCACTTTCACATGCAGTGCCTAACTGCATTGCAGGGCATAACATCCTGTTTTGTTTGGATGCCCAAAGTATAAATAAATTCCAGAAGCTACTAGATGGATTCATAAAAGAAAGTTCTGTCAAGGGCAGCTGGACAAGATGATGTAGATACAATCTGTAGATCAGGAAGTCTCTAAATCAGAAATTGCTGGAAACTGGAGGAATGTCTTGGAAAAAATATGAAACAAAGATTGCCCTGCTTTTATGGCTTTTTTTTCTTCACTATCTACCACTGGCTCTAGTAGAGGTATAATATATCAGACAGGGTATATGGACCTTTGTTCTGATATACTACAGCTGTTTGTCTGCTATTTGGTCAGAATGACTATTTACAAACACTATATAGTCAGAAATAGGAAGTAATTAGAATAATTTATGTTGTTTCAATGAGACAGTCAAACATGCAGAAGCAACACTACTTTTCCCTTGAAGATAATTTACATATCTTGAATAATAAAAAAAGTTCAAAATCTTAAAGTTGGAGCAGTGGAAGCATGAGAACGATAGAAATCTGTACAAATGAGAGAAAAAAAAAGAAAACACAAGGAAGTAGATCTCCACTGTGAGGTTGAAATCAGTACTCCAATGAAATTATAAGTTTTTCCATTGTTTGCAGCAACACTAGGATTTCATGTGGAGGATTACATTTTGTGAGGAGTCAATATGGCAAAATAATGACAATATCAGATCTGTCATTTCTCTCCCTAAGCAGGGGTAGGAGGAAAAATTAGATTATTTTTTTTTCCCCAAAACTGACTGAACTCAGAATTTGATAGATAAATCATATGAACCAAGCAAATGCACAGAAATGACAAGGTGAATTAAAGACTGGAGCTCCCATGTACACCCAGTCATTTTCTTCACATTGTTTGTAAAGGTGATGCCAAGGAGTTTAAGACAGACTTTAACCAAAGTACTACCTTATGTATCAGTATTTAACTTACCTTCCAGCTCACATCTCAGCCAATGCCAAAAATGTATTAGGAAATCGATCAATGAGAGATCTGATTTCCATTACGATAAGGAATGATAATTACTAGGACCATCCTGATAGATAGGTAATGTAAGAAATTAGTCTTACTAGAAGAGAAATCTATTTCCTCAGCTAAAATAATAAACTGTTTTACCTCAGTGTCTCTGTAACAGATTTAGAGAAAATATTCTTCAAATAATACATGCCTAGGAAAGATTTTAGTATTCATCTCCATTCACAGGACACCTAGGATTAATTATTTCAATCTAAAAATTATTTCAGATTATTCAGGTACATACTAGAGATTCTTTGTATCCCCACTGAGCCTTGCAACTTTAGAAAGTTGTTCTTTAAAGAGGGTGATTATTTATCATTTTTGTTATTACGCATATTACTGGAACTTAAATCACATTGCCATGTATGAAGATCTAAGTAGATCTTGATACAATGCAATGTCCACTTAATTGGGCTAGATACAAAGGAAAGGTTTGCTTCCATTTAATGTCTGTATTTCTTTAAATCCTTTCATAGTCTAAAACTTAGGAGTAGGTGGTAGATATTTTATTTGGGTTTCTTTCAGCATATTTCAGCTGAAAGGTTTCAGCATATTTGCTTGGGAGGGGGGTAATTTATACATTTTTAGAGGGAATCCTAATAGATTCCGTTTGCCTCTTTTCATGGGATTTTACCCACCCCCACAGACCTGTATCCTTGCTGTCAGTGCTCGGACAGAAGGGGTGTACGTATATTTGAAAGATATGTTGGAAAAGGAAGAAGTTCTTCTCAAATAGTTTTCTTGAGCTGCATTTTTCTGTGCTTCTGTGATTTGCATTGTTATCAAACCTCACTGGTGTCAGAAAAGCAGCAGGATCAGGTTTTATTTTCCAACAGAAATTTCCATATGGGTCAGCCTTTTTGATCTCATAATATTCTGCGTGTTGCAGAACAAACTCAGTCAAATGATCATCAAAACATGGAAGCTAGAGATAGATCACTGGAAGCTTTTGGCCCTATTTTTCCTCTTATTCAGCCCAAACTATTTTATTTTTAGACTATACCACTTTGTACTCCTTCCATAAATACTCCAACTTTTCACTTTGATTGCAAGTTCATAATTAATTTATATTAACACATTTAAATCCAGAACAGGCACCCATATAATGATTTGCAGATTTTAATAGTTTTTTGCCATCTCCTGTCTCTTCTTCCATTTATCATCTACTCTCCCAGTTTCTTACCAGAATGAATAAACTTTAATACAGCTGGTAAAGCCCTGGATAAGCTTCATCTGCAGAAGCTACAATGCTGACCTCAAACTTTGATTTTTCTGTATCTTGTGCAAATAGGGCTGGCTGTTCCTCAGCATTGTGTCCTTCACAACCGGGGCTCGTAGTTCTTATGTCCAATAAATGCTCTGTAGCCGACAACTTGATGTAGTTCAACTACCTAACCTGGAAAACAAGTACTGGCTCATTCATATCTTACCTGCAGCTTCTGCACAGCCCAAGAGTACCCCAGGCTGTGAACACTGGCCGTGTCTGGTTTCCCTGTTCACGGGTGATGCGACGATGGAGCAAGTCACTCAGAGAGCCCTCAGAGGAATATCTAAACACAAGCTTTACTCTGACTGATCAAGAAATTATACAAAGCTAAGGAAAACCAGCAAGAACAGCATGCAATTCCTTTCCTCAGCTTTTTTCAACATTCCACCCCTCCAGTCTTCACCCTTCCAGGCAGCCACTTTCTGTTTTGCTTTACCTGATTCCGGGCCAGATCTCTGCCTTCTTACTCTCTCCAGAAATGGATCATTGAAGAACTCCTTTTTAAAAATTCCATGTCTTCTGCTACCAGATGGCTTTCCTCAAGGACTTCCATGCCTTGCCAGGTAATACAAGGCTTGTTACAAGCTTAGATAATTGGACAGGTTCCTCAGATAGGAGCCACAATTATCCTGATTACTTTAACCTGCTCTTTGTTTATTTACTTTTCAGAAAATATTAAAGCAACACCCAAAGATCTAAGGTTCTAGTTAAGAGTAATTAATTACAACTATTTCTGGTTTTGCTGGTATACATTTTTCATCAAGTACCATCAAACTGTAACATATTTCTGATTTTTTTTTTTTGTTTTGGCCCATTAGAATGGCATGGTTGTTACATGGTAGTTTCTGGACCCAGCTGCATCACTTGTGTCATATTAACCTTACTTTGATTTTTCCAGTTCACATGGGGAAGTAGCTTTTGATAACTGGGTCAACAGGAGGACAAAGTTTAATTACAGTTCAGAGTAGTCTTGATCATGTGTCTCCTTCTTTCTGATGAAACCCAAATAAGATCAATGACAACAGGTCATATTTTCTGCAGTATGGGCCCTATACTGCTAACAAAACAGTCAGTTGCAAAGTCTTCTGGGCATTGAACGGTTAGCTCATTTCCAGATATAAAAGCAACTTTTGCAGAATTAAAATTTTCCACTAGGAAAAATTTCAGTTTACAATCAGAATAATTTAAATTAAATATTATCTTTATTGAACTCCATGTGGAATGTACTTAAGTTGAAGTAAAGTTCAATATTCTTCCAAGTGACCCAAAATGTTTCGTTCTGAAGCACTTCTACGATAAACTGCAATTGTTGCTTGCAGTGCATTTTATGATACAAATAGAGCGCCAATCTACATTCTTCCTTAATGTCTTGGTTTCCCTGACATAATTCAGTGTGTTCTTTATTTAAACAACATGGATGGTGCATTGTGGGAGCCACGGGACTCTCATAATGCTATGGAAAATATATTCGACCAGGAAATTCTGCATTACAGTGAGCATCAGGTTGCTCAAAAGCAACATCCAAGATGCAGTGCACAATATTGGGAAAGCTGTATGTGACAAATTGCTCTAAGCAAAGCATTTTTAAAATCAAGAGCTATTTTTCAGATAACATGACTTGGTCCTGAAGTTATTCACACGTTTATTATACAGTGCAGCAATGTTCATTTGTTGTAGAGCCAAGTTCTGTTATCAGTCACAATAGACTTTCAGTGGGGTTGCAGTAGCTTATCTAAAACCAGAATTTGGTCTGTGTTACTGTAGTTTCATAAGAAGTTACAGCAAGATGTGTCTCCCTTTCAGGAACGTCAGGCTGCTTTGTTTTGATGCAAACTTTTAGCATTTCTAGAACAAAATCCTGAGGGGAAAACATATTTGCATTCTAATTTAGGTCAAAACTAATGCTGTGTTATCAGGTTTTCTTGATCTCTTTTTCACCCAGCTCTAGAAATTACCTCTTACAGTCTCGAAGCCTGCCATGTGAGTTGAACTAGGGGACTGCCGACATTTCTGCCTGCACACTTGCCCTGAAGCCTCCACTGATGAGTAAAATACTTTTCCTGAGATCCTCAGTAGGTATTGGACTCCTCTTCATTAGAGCAACTTATTTTCATGGGACTCCTCCTCTGCGTTGCAGTGCTGCTTTTCTTACCACAGTTTGCGTCATTATTCTTTCTACTGTGGCTTACAAATAAAGTTATTTTCATAAATAGCAATCCAGTGGTTTTTATTTCAGCACCAAGGGACTAAAGTACACACAGTTTTATTAAACAAACCTCAATATATTTCTAAAAGAACGAGAAGAAAATCAATAAAAAGTGACTAAAAATTGTATAAAGATCTGATGCCTATTTAACATGAATAATTTTTCTCTGAGAAGATGACAAAAAATGAGATCTTTCTTCAAAAAACAGGATTTTCTGGATACTTATTTAACTCTTTGTTCTGCTGGCAGATTAAAAATTATTTTGGCAGCATTATGCAGTCTAGTATTTGTAAGTTTATACTGCACCACATTACATTAAGGCTTTCCTTGCAATGTCCAAGTACCCAAAATTAAGCATGTGCACATTCAGGAAGTACACGATAAATCTTATTCCAGGAGCACCAAGAGGTTTTTACAACGTGGCATTTTATTTTGTTAAAGGGTCAAATTCTGTTCCTGCCTACAAACCACAGAGGTGTGCGTGAAACCAGGCCTTGGTCCAGCCAAGCTGCTGTGACTGATGCACTGAAAAATAAAAGCAACTTGATTATCCAGGTGATGAGAGCCCAGATTGCCTAATCCAGAGGCAGGTGAGCTTTTACCCTTGATGGCAGGACTGCAGGTACCCCATACACCCTCCCCAGCTCTGTGTCCAGCACAGTTTTGCATGTCCCCTTCCCAGCGTCCCTTGACGTCTGCTGCACCACTGGTAAGACCGGGCTAGCTAACGGGAGACAAATGTTTTTCCTTAAGTGTCTGCCATAACCTCATCCTCTCAGATGATCTCTCTCATCACCATTTCAACCACAATATCTTGTAAAATGTCTTTTACTGCTAGATAGTTTTATAAGACAGGCATGGCAACTCACCACGCGTCGTTCATAGCGCAGACAATGGCTTTCCTGGGGCCTACCACATTCCCTGTACACTCCACTGACAAAATGAATTTACAGTGTAGGCGTTTGCAGACATCGCACTGGAAAACTAGGAGGAGGGAGCCTGCCACATGACAAACCCGTCAGGAAAGCTGCCCCAGTCCCAGGCTGTTCATTGCCCCTTCCAGAAGGAAACGGTGTCACCCCAGAGGATTGCTTGCTTTTGCTTTTGGCTTGGTTGGGCTGGCATCAGAAGCTCCCCTCCCTTCCACAGTTTAAGGGTTGCAGAAGCAGACCCCAAATGTTTGACAATTTTAAAAAATGACAGGGTTACTTTGTTTTCCATCCTAATTTTTCATTGCCTAGGCTGCTCTGCTGGCAGGCAATTTCATGAAGACACGGTCTGATAAACTGACTTTGAACACTGAATCAATTGTGTGATTTAAAGTAAGAGCCCAAACTCAGCCAGGAAGTCATAAAGCAAAAAATTCATTAGAAAGAGAGCTGCAGTAAGCCACTCTAATAAAGGGCATCCTAATAGTTTTATGTTCAAAGCGGCCTTTAATGATAAGTAATACTGTGTTTAAGAAGTAAAGAGACTGAAATAATTGTTTATGAAATTGCAATATTTGGTTAATTTAGAAGAAAAGGAAGATTCACAGACATCTTGATTTTAAATCCTTCTCCGCACAGCCATCTGATCCAAAGGCCATGAATTGGATCGGCAGTTATTAAGTGAGATCACTCACAGTATTTATTTTCCTCTTTCTAGTTACAGAAAGGGTGGTAAGGAAAATTAGACTGACAAATCTTCCCCTAGATGGAAAGAAAAAGCAGAGCAAAAGAAAATCCACCCGTTCTCACTTGTGGAATTTCATGTTATCCCATATAAGGACAAGTTTCTGCAGCACATGAATCAAAAATCCTAAAACCCTGGGTGTTATACAATCACCAGGACAACTGCTAAGTGCCAGCTTCAAGGCATCTGTATCAGGCTAAGACAAAATTGAGGGTGCTTTGGGATTCCAGTGCATGGTAAACTGCGCTAGAATAAATGGCACAACAGATTAATATTTCATATCTCTCAAACTAAGGCGTTTTTTAATAGGGGAGAGACAGAGCAGAAGGGAAGGGGGTGATCACCCTAGCCCCAAAACCAGTAATCGGATGGTTTGTGCCCTCTGACCGGACAGTTTGTAACCCCCACCGTGCTCCTGCCCCAGGGAGGCCACCACCACGAGAAGACACCGCTGTAACCTCTCCGGGCTGGACAGCAGGAGCGCAACTAAAAACCATTAATGTTGCAAGAAAGGGATGGAGATCAACCCATGGAACTGGTGTGAAACAGACAATATTGGGGTGAAAATGTGTGGTGTCCTACAAAATGAAGGATATTGGAGAGGACTAAGCAATACAGATGACCTTAAAGCAAGGCTAATCACAGCAACCGAGGTTTGCAGACTCATTAACTTAATCTTGCCTGTATACTGACAGCCCATTTTCAAAACAGACAGTGTAGTCATAAAAATTACAATTACATATATATATAGATTTATTTACATTCAACTAGTTTGCACTGATTTTGATTCATATACAGTCTTTGCTTCAATTTTCTTTTTCTCGTAGTGTAAATCCCAGTTGACTATTAATATTCAGTCATAACTTTAAGTGGTCCTTCACACTGCAGCTACTGTGATTATATCTGTACACTGGGTCACACCACATCTTAGCTGGGAAAGAGGCTGCGTGGAGAAACCTAGTACTATGAAAGGAAACCTGCTGTGTTCCCCAGGCGTACTTACCTTGCTTTGCCCATTACCTTGTACGAAATTGGAGAAGCCAAAACTGTACTGTGCATCTAATCCTTGTCAACTCGCTGTCTTCTAGTCTCTTCCTCTTCCCTCAGCTTTTTCTTTGTTGTACCAGTTGGCGGTTCCTGGGGGATGGCTGAGCCAGGCACCACACGCTGTGGGATTGCACTGAGGCAGCAATGGGGAGAGCTCATGGTGTGCAAAGAGAAGCATAGAATCGTACAATCATAGAATAGTTTGGGTTGGAAGGGACCTCTGAAGGTCATCTAGTCCAACCCCCCTGCAATGAGCAGGGACATCTTCAACTAGATCAGGTTGCTCAGACCCCCATCCAACCTGGCCTTGAATGCTTCCAGGGATGAGGCACCTACCACCTCTCTGGGGAACCTGTTCCAGTGTTTCACCACACTCATTGTAAAAAATTTCTTCCTTATATCTAGCCTGAATCTACCCTCATTTAGTTTAAAACCATTACCCCTTGTCCTATTCCAACACACCCTACTAAAAAGTCTGTCCCCCTGCATGATTGTCTGCAAGGCTGCAAGACACAGCAGAGAGATGGGGGCTGTCCCTTCATCCTTTAGCTCACTTTCTATCACCAATCCCCAACTTAATACAAGCCCCCAGACCTCTAGGCTCAGGAAAAAACAGCCAGTGCTGGAGCAGTGATAGTCGATTCTTTCATGCCAGTGTTACTTTTATTGTTAATATCGCCTGAGACCACCTTCTCTCCATGGACACACGTGAAGCCCCTGGGTATGAGCAGAGGCACACTGCAAACTTTGATTTTCTAGCAAAGCAGTGAGACAATGCCAACAGGCCTGTAAAGGACAGATGTTGCTGTGGGGCTGAATGCAGTCTCCACACTGTCATCTAGTGGATTTAGTAGTGATATCTAGAGCTCGGTTTAGTGCTATTTTGTAATTTCACTGGACACACTGCAGCTAAATCACTTTTTATTTTCTGTGCAGTTTCTGCCTTTTCTCACCCAGTTCTCTTGGGATTGCTCCTTTCTGAATCCCCTTCTTACAATAATTTCATTCTCACCATTTTAATCCCTTTGTACAATAAATCCTTTTTCTTTGGCTTACTGTAATTCCCAGGCAGGCTAGTTCCCCACTGCCAGCCAGTGACTGCACAATGTCTTCTTTCCTTTCATTTAGGAAAATAACTCTTTTCCTTACAGTAAGGTAGAAATAAGTTTCTCGGCTGTGAAAGACAGAGTAAAATCCCTCATAGATTTACTATAAGTGGTGTAGGTGCCCTCTGATACCCCCTCTAGTCTTCAAAGACAGCTCTACAGGCTGAAGACACTAGGTGCCTGTCTGTCTCTTCACATGGCATCCCTGCCTTTTCAGGCTCCAGCCCCACACTGTTTGCAGTCTCCTACTCTGAGAAATTGCTCAGTAAACTCAAGTACTGCAGGGGTAAGAAAATTATGACACAATTATGCCAGCTATGTTTGCCTAAATCTAACAAGTATGTAACTACGATAAACTTAGCAGTATGCAGATATGATAAATATTAGCCAAGTGGTGTTATTAGCATGACAATTGTTATAAACAGCGGTGACAAACTGTTCACTCTAAATTAGAGTATCCAAATAGAATTTATTCGAGCAAGCGATAAGCAGGCAAAACAGCGCTGGGCAGCCGGGGTGTCTCCGCTCCACCAATGGCGCACGCTTGATACGGTAACATGATTCAAATTTAAACAGTTAAGTGTTACATATACATGAGACTTCCCAATATGCCTATACATACTCATGACCTGTCTCCG